>CM045744.1:22263975-22406475 GCA_024760905.1 Plotosus lineatus
TATTTTACCTACAGAATTGTTTTTACTATCACTGGGATTTTTGCATCATTGTGTGAAAAGCTAAACACTGTTGTTGGTGAAATTTCAAGAATGTCAGCCGATTCTTAAGTGTCCCTGCTATTCTGTATCATTAAAGGAACTGAGGTAAAGGCTGGTGCTAAAAGTGCTCGCTTTTTTTTTTTTTGGCCACAAACACAGCACACGTATGAAGAGCTGCCCGTCAGGATCCCTCATATCAACTGTAAAGCATAACAGTGGAAATGTGAGGATGTGTCGTTACTGCTGCATTGAGAATTCTTAATCATATAAAAAAGTGCTTGAGATAATATGAGGCTCTCTGTCCAAATGCTGAAGTGAACCTTTTAACAGAATCAGTACACCAAGAAATGACTTGAAATTAAACAACAACAACAAAAAAAGGAATATTGGAATGACCTAATCAAGCCTCTAGTTTGAACCACATTGAAATGATGGCAATTGAAAAGGGCAGCACATGCAGTAAAATACCTCACAATTAATAGAAGAGTGCTCAGAATTTTATTACTAATGTAGTCTGGTGGATAATATGCTAAACATGCATGTGTTCTTTTGAGCCTCTAAAGCAATGAACAATGAATGTACTTTTTTTTTTTTTTTTTTTTTTTTTTTGTTAGAGGTATTTACTGTGACAGGGGGCAGTGGTGGTCTAGTGGTATAGGGCGCTGGGTCGCTGATCCAAAGGTTGGGGGATCGAGTTCCACTCTCCACAAGGTTGTCACTGCCCCCCCCCCCCCCCACCCCCCCCACCCCCCAGTGCGGCAAACTGGGTTATCAAAGGCGGGCCATGTCTCTCACTGTCTATGGTGAGACGTTCATGTAAAAGAACCATTGCTGACTTTCGTAAAGAGTAGCTGCAAAGTCGTCAGCGTGTTTTTGTCCCTTGCTAAAAAGGGTTGTGACAAGAGGGGCATCCGATGTAAAAACCTCTCCCAAATCAAACATGCGAATCAGATGATTCGCTGTGGCAACTCCTGAGTAAAAGGGAAAAAGCCGTAAGGAAGACAAAGGTATTTACTGTGACAATGGAATATTCAAAACATAAATAAATGAGGAGAATTCATGCTTTTTGTTTATTTTTATTCGTAGTATTTAGTTTAACTCATTTCAGCATTTATTATCTCGCTTTATTAAAAACAGCCCGCAAGCACACAGACATGCACATAAATAGCTGCTGGTAAATTAACATAACACATACTAAAATACACTGCCTGGCCAATAAATGAATAAATAAAAAGCTTGCACCCTAATATTTAGCACATTTGGCCTGGATCTCAGCACGTCATCTCCTTGGCATTGTTGTTCCAGTTGTTTGAGGTTCAACAACATTATGATGGCAATAAAATGAAATGATTTGACCAGGTTATGACATCGATGAAGTTTTTCTTTCCAGATGTCACAGATATAAAATGAAAACTAAAATAATGTGAGGTGGGGTCATGGTGCATGAGGAATAACTTTCACACATATATCAGCACTCTGGAGTACTGACCTTAAACCTATCGTAAGCTTTTGCAATGTCCTGCAGTTGACTTCATGGATCAGATCCTTCATTCATTCATTCATTCATTTTCTGTAACCACTTAATTCTAATTAGGGTCGCAGGAAGGCTGGTGCCCATTGGTGATCCTCTATCCATCTTCCTTTCTGAGAGACACTGCCACTCTGAAAAGCTCTATTTATACTCAGCCATGTTGCCAATGGACCTCATTAGTGGTAATTGGTATTCCAGCTATTTGTTATAAGTGCAATTAACTTTTCCAGCCTACCATTGTTACCTTTCCCAATTTTTTTCAGATTTATTGACACCATGAAATTTAAAATCAACGTATTTTTTCCCTTAAAATAATACATTTTCTAAGTTTAAACTTTTGACCCTGTAATCTATGTTCAATTCATAATAAAATATTGAAATTTGGCACTTCCAAATCATTGCATTTATTCACAATTTGTATAGTGTCCCAACTTTTTTTTCGTATAATCAACAGATAAATTAGAATATCTTTATATTTTCACATGCATTTTTGTATGCAACATAATTTGAAACATTATTATTATGACTTGTAATGTTGCATCAACAATCTTAATGCAGATTTGTGACTCAGATCTACTAAACAAGAGAACATTCACAATAAATATGGGAAGTTTGCAAAAGTAAAGCCACACTCTGAATAAAGTGATCATACTCAGTATCATACAGAATACTTTATGTACAAAGATGCTTCATTTACACATTGCTATTTTAAACAATAACAACTTGAAGCTGTCACTCTTAATTTCCTTTCGCACTTTGGTTCATTTTTCTTTCTTAATCATTACTGGATGTTTGTCCTCTTGCCTGACTACTCTATATGTGTTTTTATTTTATAACCACTTCCAGTCCTTTCAATCACCTATATCTCATCAACTTTCCATAGTATATCTTGAAACACAAAATGTGCAGTGGTGCTTTGCATTTCTCACATACATAAGTTGCCTGTCTGTCACAATGGTGACATCTTTGGAACCAGGACATTGCATTGATTGACCACTGAGAAATTCCTTTCATGACCCAATGGTTTTGTGGCAAGTGTTTTTGTTTGAGAGACTGTTACGATCAAACAAAAGGTGAGCAGCTCAGTTGAGCCTCGAAGAACCAGGATGGCCCATCCTACATTTTTTTGATTTTTGGAAAGTTCCATTACAGGGATCTCTCATTTTCCACGGTTAATTGGGACCAAGATCCCCTGTGGCCACCAAATTCCACAAAGTAGGATCAAACCCCCCCCATCACCCCGACTGACGTACACATACATGTATATGAGTATATAATATCAATAAATGCATATCCAATGCCATAAATGCTTTTTATAACAATTAAACATTAAATAATAATGCATAAGATGTAAATAAATTATAAATGCACACACATCCAGACACGCGCATGCGTGTATGCATGCAGATGCGTGTGCATGCACTCAGATGTGCACCCTCAAAAATGGGTGTTTTTTGAGTTTTGATGGGAGGTTTTGGGTTGCTTATTATTTTGTGTTTGTTTAGTTTTTTTTTTTTTCTTTTTCCTTTTTGCATAATTGGCCTTGTTTTTGTGGCATTTTGCCTAACTTTTTTTCCCTATTCTTCCTTAATGTTCTTATTTTTTAATTTGATTAATACTTTTATTCAAAAAAAAAAAACCACGATGCACTGATGCCGCATGAATTGAAGCACAGAGTAGCGAGGGATCCCCGTATTTACAGCTACCATTTTCTATGCAAGCTGGTTATGTGTATAGATGGATAATAATATAACAATTCACTGATATATTTAGGTGACAGTCATAGGCATGCTGTTTCTTGGTCCATCTCTTTCCAGGGGTGTCACTATATTATTTTTCTATGTTTGTTGCCACCTTGGCCACTGCAAATGTACTATTGTCTTTCCAGTGCTCCAGTCTCCTCTCTAATTGGGTCAGAACCTCAGAGGTACACCTCTCTCTTGAATATGACATCAAGCAAACTATTGTGCATCATTGTTCCAGAACACATTTGTTTATTTATTTATTTGTTTATTTCTGTTACTTCATAAAAGACCTTGCCAAGACAGTGGCCTTTCTGTCTTCTGAGAGGTTTGTCATGTACTCCAGAATACCGACCAACTTCTACTGATGCACTAATGAGAGTATTCTGCCAGGTTGCATCATGACCTGGTACAACTGTTGTAATACTCTGGACTGAAAAACTCTACAGAGGGTAGTCAGATCAGCACAATGACCAGGTCTGAACAGCCAACCATCTAGAACCTCTCCAGATAACACTGCAGGAGGAAAGCCCAGGGGATACTCTCTGATCCCTGCCACCACAGCCACATCCTCCGCGCTCCTTCCATTGGGAAAATGGTACAGGAGCAGCTAGATTCACACTAGCTGATTCAGGGACAGAATCTACCCATCAGGCAACTGAACTGCTGAAATGCTAGAGAGATTGTGCACTTATTGTACACACTGTACATTATCACACTAATACAGTCACTTTCAGGGCAATATTTATTTCTTATATTGAGGGGGCTCTGAGTCCATGAATTGCATTCCTGGTCGTGATGTTCTATTGCTGCATGTGCATATCATAATAAAGCTTGAAACTTGTATTTGAAACCTTGAGCCACCTCAGCCTGCTCTGTGTTTTGGGATCTATGTGACACAGGTAACGATATCGGCAAGACTCCATAGCTCATAATTAAAGTGGATTGGATTATTGGATTAGCTTTTATGAGTTGTTTATATCAGTGTCCACCATTGTATGGGGTCATGGTAGGACTTTGTGTGACTACTTGAGCTCCATGACGATGGTATAAGCCTAAACAATGTTTATTTTGTGTTTATTTTCGTGTTTTAAACCATACAGGATGAATGCAATACAGGGATCTCTCGTTACTTCACACTTAAATTCATGCGGCTTCAGTGTATGTTTATTATTATTTTTTTTTAATTTTATTTATTTTTTATTATTCATAGAATTAAAAAAAAATAAGGAAATTAAGGAAGAATAGAGTAAAAAGTTAAGGAAAATGCCACAAAACAAGGCCAGTTATGCAAAAACAACAACAACAAACAAAAACAAACAAAAAAAAAAAAAACAACAACCCAAAACCCCCATCAAAACGACTTACAATTGTATGTGAAGTGCACACGTACACAGATGAGCTTGCACACCTAAAAAAAAATGTATATGTATGTGTGTTTATTTATATTTTATTTACATCTTATGCATTATTTTTGAATGTTTAATTGTTATTATAAGCATTTATAGCATTGAATATGTATTTATTGATATTATATACACATATACATGTATGTATACGTCAGTCAGGGGGCATCCTACTTCGCAGAAATGTATGTTTATATATTGCACTGCATTTGAATCAGTACCCCAACAATTGTCGCAGCAAGTGTGACAAGTGCTAACCAAAAATGATAACAGTAATTTTTCATCAAATCATTTTAAAAACAGTAATTATCATTGAATAATTATTTGTTGAATTTAATTAAATAATATTAATTGAACGCCCTATCTTATTTTTTGAATAACTACACCTTTACTTTTGGCTCTTCTTTTTGGGTCTTTTCTCTTATGAGTATAGCTCAGCTCTTTTGATTTGACACTGCTGAGTAAAGGCTCTTTGCTCTTTGGATGCTCTGGTGAGTAGAGCGACACCCCCCCCCCCACTCTACCCCCACCTCCGGGATATAGAGGGCATTAGGTCTTTTCACTGGTGGAGAAAAGGCTGTAGGTGAGTGATGTGTAGTGAGGAGAGGGAAGTCATCATCAATCATCATTCTGTCCCTTTAATATTCAGTTTTCATAATTTCAGCATATGAATTAAACATCCTAATTGGCAAATGTCTCGCCCTTTCCTCATATTCCATATCTGACTTTCTGCAATCGCAATCACTGAGGACTGTGTCGTTGGCATTTTGAGGAATATGTTTGATATTGCATGCCTTGCTATTTCACTGGACAACTAGATCCGACATGTCCAGAACCTGATTTGAAGGAAGTAAGACTAAAATAAACAACATATCAACAAGTTAGAAACAGAGAATTTCTAAATATGTCTTAGCAATACATATTTACTAATACAAATACATATTTATTAATATCAGACATCTTGAAGGTAATGTGTAACAAACATCTGATCTTCAAATTAAAACTTTAATTCAATCATTTTTCAAGTCACTTAATCCTCATTAGGGTCCTGAAGAGGCTGGCACTCATCTTTGCCAACTCTGGGTTCAGCAGGCCATTGCAGGGTCAACACACATACAGCTAAGCGCACACACTCTCACACTTGAAGGCAATTTGGAACTGACAATTAGCCTAGTGTGCATGTTTTTGGATAACCTGGAAGAAACCCACACAAGCACGCGGAAAACATGGAAACAAGACACAGAAATGCCCCCTGAGTCTGGGTCAACCCAGGACATGCCTACTGTGAGGTGAACATGCTAACCATTGCACCACTGCATTTTCCTTTGGAGCCTTTTAGCAGCTGCCTTCCTCTCATGGAGCAACCATAAAGTAAATGGCTCTGGTGATGTGATTATTTAGCTTAAACTGATCAAACTGGAGGCAGTGATGGCCTGGTGGTAAATGGCGCTGGATCACTGATTCTAAGGTTGGGAGTTTAAGTCCCACTCTACATAAGGTTGTCCCTGTCCCCCTAGTGTAGCTTACTGGGTTATCAAAGGCTGGCCATGTCTCTCACTGTCTATGGTGAGAGGTTCATGTAAAAGAACCATTGCTGACTTTCGTAAAGAGTAACTGCATCGCCGGCAGCGTGTTCCTGCCTCTTGCTAAAGGGTTGTGTCAGGAAGAGAATCCGGCGTAAAAACGTATGTCAAATCAAACGTGTGACTCAGATGATTCGCTGTGGGGACCCCTGAGAAAGGGAAAAGGCCAAAGGGAAAAGAAAAAGAAACTAAAACCTTGTGACGGATGAGTGAGCTATCCAAGGTGTTCTCCACCTACACCCAGAGTTGGCTAACATAGGCTCCATCTCCTTGTGACCCTACTACTACTACTACTACTACTACTACTACTATTAACTGGCTCAGCAATTAATTAATAAAGGAGTGTCCAAAACAACACATATTTTATTAAGAACCGAAACACCATTCAGAAATATATTTAGAGGCTTATAAGTGAAAAGATCTGATATTCACTATTGTGACCCATGGGATTATAAAAAGGGTGAGATGTTTGCATTTGTTGGTATAAAATGTAATAATAATAATAATAATAATAATTATTATTATTATTATTATTATTATTATTATTATTATTATTATTATTATTATTATTATTATTATTATTATTATTATTATAGAAATGATACCGATTTTATGAAGTATGCTTATTTTATTTATTTATTTATTTTCACATAACTATATGGACAGACAAACATGGCTTTGTGGTACCATTTTTTTAAAGCTGGTTCAATAAGGGCCCTGCAAAACTGAAAAATCTCTGCATTCCACCTTGCAGCTATGACACAGAAAGCAGAGGATAATCCATTTATTTGAGAAGATTAGTGCTTCGAATGAGGGTTGAGGAGAGTTTTCAGTGCTTGAAGCTTAGAAAGGATTGTGTGGGAGGAGAGACGCTCCTTGTCTGCTAATGGGGTATAGCATGACACAACTACAGAAAATCACACACTTATAGTGAAATCACTGAAGGCTACACAAGTTGTTTTTTTATTATTTATTTATTGATTTATTTATTTATTTCACTGTTGACTTTGACTGTTTTCTGTTAAAGGTGGTGGTGGGTTTAGAACTCAGATGCTTTGACACTTAGAAATTTATGAAAGCAGTATGTTATGATTTAACCCGAGATTAAGATTCTGCAAGGAATTAATTATTTTTGACAATGAACAGCAGCACAGAGAAAGATGTTAAAGCAGCCCTGTCAGTTTGCCTCTGCCGCACATATGATTGTATTACATGCGCAGTCATGAACCTGCTTCACGTTTCGGTTAACCAGCAGAAGTATTTAAATTACCGTATTCGACACAATAAGTGCCTGCTCCATTAAGCATCCTCACAATGTTTTTGATCTTACATCTAATAACCGCCCATGTGTACTCGGAACAAAATCGTGGATCAAACTTACCGATTGTATTTGATCAGTCTCTGTAACAGTAAAATGTGGTGTTCACTGCCTTTAAAAGTGAGTTTACATGGCATTTCAAGACCCCCTACCACTGGGGAATGTCTATAATGTTCACCAGTAACAACACATTTGATTGTTCCGTCGTGCTTTAAAAAAAAAAAAAAGGAAAATATTTTGCTGTGCTCTCTTGGTAAATGTCCAACAACTGATGAACTATTAGAAACTGCTACAGCAAAACGATGGGATGCTCTGAATGCAGTGGCGGGCCGTGCATTTCACACCTTGGCCTTCAGTAGTGCTCCGTCTGAATCAATCCAACCCTCAATAACTATTTTATGGCTATAAAACTTTTACTGCAGCTACAACTGCGACACACAAAAAAATGCATCAATAATAACCTCATAAAATTACAATATTATTTAGGAATATAGCCACATTTTAGTCACCAAAAATCATTTTTATTTGTACACAAAATCCATCCTCCTTTCTTTCCTCAAGAAGATTCCAATTACTCTGTCGTACATATTATCCATGCGTTTCAGTTCCATCAAGAAGTCCTTTTCTATCATCATCGAAGCTAATGCTGAAAGTCGAGCCTACCCTGTTGTATTTCTGGCATAAGGTTTTATTCGATTTAGGGCTTAAAATGTCCATTCGACAGAAGCAGTAGACACGGGGGTGGTCACCACCAAACACATAAATATGTACAGCTGCCCCATGCTCTCACTCAGATTTTTCTGCTGAAGGAAGTCAATGAGATCAGTGGGAGATTTTCCTGCAAAATCATCCATGGCATACATTACAGTCAGTTATGTTCTTAGCAAAGGCAGATCGAAAAGCATTAGGCTGGAGAAGGCTGCATGTGGGAAAGTTTTCTGGTATTCACGAAACTTCTGCGGGTCGAGGAGGGAGACAGACATCAGTTTTTCGTGGTCTTAAAATCTGGTCTGTGTCTGCCAAATAATATTGTCCAGAACCCTGCTGTGGAGTTGGTGGTAGTAAGCGCGAGGATCTTGCGCTTGACCTCTTCATGGGCTCATATCGACTCCTCTCTCATTCAACTGTGTCACAAAACTCCTTTACCCTTGCCAGACAAAATTGTACATCCAATTTTTTGTTCTGTAGTATTGAAAAGAGCACGTCTGAATGCTCAAAAATGCCATTAAATGTGTGAAGCAAAAAACAAAACTCAAAATCATCCAGACATGCTTTAAATCCATCAGCACAGTGCACAGACTCTTTGTCGTACTCGTCATGATGCTCAAAGATGTGATGAAACAGTTCCTTTAGAGCATCTCTCTTTTCAAATACTGTATTGACCACTCTGGATGTGTACTGCCACCGTGTTGATGCCACACGAGGGAGACGCTGGTGGCAGATTTCGTCCGGTAACTGCGTGCGCTGAGGCGATCTAGAAAAAAATGCAGCAAGGCCATTGAGGTGGGCGAAAAAGATCTTGCATTGTTTAAGCTTTGAGGCCCCCTGAGTCAGTACTAAATTGAGCCAATGTGCCTAGCAGTGTATGAATAAAGCCAACGGTGCTCTCTCCTTAACTTTAGCCTGCACCCCATTTAATCCAGAAGACATTACCGCTGCACTGTCAAAACACTGTGCCACAACTTTACCCAGACATTCATTTTTCACCAAAAATTGGATGATAAGACCTGCAATGTCATCAGCTCGCTTCCCACTGGTAACATCTTGAAATCTGACAAACCACTTCTTGACACCTGTGGCTGAAAAATAGGGAAATCTTAAAAAGACTGATAGACTGTGTCATTTTTTGACACACATAAATTTTTTTGACTTACATAACGCAGAACCAGTGCAAGCTGCGCTGCGTTACTCACGTCTGTTATCTCATCCACCGTAACAGCGACAAACAGTGCTTTATTAACTTCCCTTCTGATCTCTTCCCCTATCACTTCAGCAATAGCAGTGATCAGGTCATTTTGTATTTTTGTCCGACGTCCCACTAAACACTTTATTAGTGGCCAGGTGGTAATGTAAATCTGTGTTGCTCTCAGCAATGAGAGAAAGAAGCTCCACATAGTTTCCTTTGTTTTTGGATCCCGCGCTTTCATCGTGTCCCTGAAAAAAAAATTCCTGCTTGCCCAAAAAATGACACAGTCTATCAGTCTTTTTAAGATTTCCCTATTTTTCTTCACCTTTTCGTTGTGGAGCTTCATTTCCCTGCGCACGTGCTTGCTCAACTGTAGATCCACTCTGGTTTCCCCAAAAGTTTTGGAGATCACCTTTGCTTGTAAGTGTCCGACAGTGCTTTGGTGTCTCGTTGCTGCCTTGGTAAGGCAAGTCAAATTTACAAATCCAGTGTTGCTCCAAACACCATGTCAATCTGTGGCAAATAACAAGCACTCCCAGCAATACAATTTGCAGTGTTCCTCGGAGCCTGTGAGCCAGGGTTACCGCTCGTAGTTAGTGGACTGAAAGTGGCAGACAAATCCTTTTCCCGGTTGTGAAAGGCTTGCTAGCTTCGGAGTTACCCGACCTTTCTTAGCGATGTCCAGCTTTTCCTGAAAAGTCCATATTGAAAATTAATTTGACAATAAATCTGCAACTAAATCCATTTCTTCTCCTCCTTCAGCCATTGTGGGTTGACAAAACCGCTATTAAATCAACACAACAATATATTTGTTTGTGCAGCTTGCTACAGATGCAGTTTGCTAGCTCTGGCTAGTACACTCTCTTACTATCCAATCATAGGGTGTGAAAACGGTGACATTTCAGTACACCTGCTAGAAGGCCTTGGTGTCACCAAGTCTAAATCTGATTGGTTAAAGCAACAGTTTTCCCAAAACTTATTTTATGCTACATAAAGGCCCGCGGAACTGATTATGATATATTAATGATTATTAAGGCCTCCAGGTAGATTTCTGACCCTGGCAACAAATAATGACTGAAATGTGATTGGTTAAATGGTTAAATATGAAAACACACATCTGGAAGCAGCGCAAACAGTGGAAAAGCAATGAAAGGAATCTGACAGACAATCTGGAATTATTTAACAAGTATTCATGGACAAAATATAATTAACATCAGTATGTGATTTAGATATTTTTTTAGGCCAGCAGAGAAGGCCTTGCAGGCCCTGACGGCCCACCACTGTCTGAATGAATGGAGCGATGAGCCAGATATGGACATATCAGAAAGTAATGTCGAGTATTTTTCACCGATTCTCCTGCTCACTGACTTCATAAATTTAAAGATGTTCCTGGCCATGTCCTTTTGTTTATGTTCGTGTTGATTGGTTCAACATGACATGTGCTAAAGTTGACATCTGTGTTGATTGGCTCAATTTTACTCCTGGAAAATGTTTAAAGGGAAGGAAAAGTAAGTTTTTTTTTTCTTTCTTTTTTTTAATGCTGTTTTCTGTTTATTTCCAGCTTTCATGTAAGTAGTTTGGTTGATACTACAAAATGAAGAAAATACTAGTAAAACTCTTTTATTGTTCTGTTATTATTCATGTTTTCCACCTCTATGGTAATAAGCACTTACAGTTCCACTCTGTTGGTAACATTTTAAATAGCGCCCACCCACCCCAATTGTTAAAGCGCCCTGGGTGCTTATCACGTCGAATACAGTATGTTTGTGTCACACTTTGTCATTCATTCAATCATGCTCATAAGTCATTGTATTACCAGTAATTTATTTCCAATCAACACTCATTGCCTACATCACTCTGCACCTTCTCTTGATGCCAATGTGTTATCAAGCCTTACATGTTATAATTTTATTAAATTTTAATTGGTGGCTTGAGAACATAGTGCTGAGCAGGTCCACCTCACAGTGAGAAGACTTCAGTTCGATTCCCAGCTCGGGTATTTCTGTGGTTAATTTTCAAGTTCTTGTTCCGGTGCTTGTATGGGTTTCCTTCAGGTATGCCGGTTTCCTTCCACAGTTCAAATACATGAACAGTAGGCTAATTGGCTGTTTCAAACTGTCCAGGTGTGAGTGTGAATGGTTGTATATGTGTTGGTACTTCAATGGCCTGGCGAGCTGTCCAGGGTGTATTCTATCCTTGGTCCGAGTCGGCTGTGATGGACACCAGCCTACCTGCAACCCTAATTATGATTAATTCGTTCAGAAAATGAATGATCCGCTTTTTTTTTTTTTTACCAGAATACGCTACCTATGTTTGAGTCCCAGAAGGATGCTCTGAAAGATAAAATGAGAAATCAATGTGAGGTCTCAAAGCGGACATGATTCGAATTGAACTAATTGAACTAAATTGAAATTAAAATGAAGGCATGGTATAAATTGGACTCATCTGCTGTTAGAAAGATATCAGGAAGCTCACACTGATTGGTCACGAGCCAGGATAATTTAGTTTATGAAAGCAAGGGGGATTCAACTGCAGACATTCACAAAATGGTTCTGCAACTGTAATTGGTATTTTCTCAAAAGTAGCATTTACTGATTAGTGACATGCAGAGTGATAAATTTCAATATAAATCGATTTGTAAGCTACAAGTGTGCCCTTTACGTCATTTTGAAGCATATTATATTAGGTTCTCTTTCCAAATATATGAATTACAATTATTCAGAATTTTTCTCTCTTTTGACTGTAGATGCATTAAAACCTGAATTTAATGAATACATGACTGATTGTCTTAAAAATCATTTTAAGAAACTATAAACATATCAGCAGGCAGTGGTGGCCTGGGGTAAAGGGTGCTTTGCTGATTCTAAGGTTGGGGGTTCGAGTCCCACTCTCCACAAGGTTGTCACTGTCCCCTCCAGTACAGCTAACTGGGTTATCAAAGACCAGCCATGTCTCTCACTGTCTATGGTGTGAGGTTCATGTAAAAGAACTATTGCTGACTTTTGACAAGAGTCGCTGCAAAGCCGTCAGTGTGTTTCTGCCCTGTGATGTTACTGTATGGGGAGCTGGTTGCTGGAACCAGGTCAAAGAGATGACCAGCTCTCAGGTTCAAGGATGTCTGCAAGCACAACCTCAAGGCTGGAGGTTTCAACTCCTCCGACCTGGAGTCAGCCATCTCCGAGCGCTCGAACCACCACCCAATATGTCATCAGGACAGCAGAGGAGAGAAGAGACACCCGCTAGGGGGAGATGAAACTCTGCAGTCAGCGGAGACTGGCACCACCCCACCACACTGTGAGGACTTCATCTGCAGCGGCTGCGGCAAGATCTGCAGATCCTGTAACGGCCTCTACAGCACTCCCCCCCACAATCTTTTCAAGATCGAGGAGGCCACCACCAACACATTTTTTATATATATATATTTATTATTTTCCTTTTGGCTTTTCCCTTTCAAGGGTCGCCACAGCAAATCACCCGCCTCCATCTCACCCTGTCCTCTGCATCTTCTTTTCTTACTCCAATGACCTTCATGTGTTCCTTCACCACATCCATAAATCTCTTCTTTGGTCTTCCTCGAGGCCTTCTGCCTGGTAGTTCCAACCTCAGCATCTTACTGCCAATATACTCACTATCCCTCCTCTGGACATGTCCAAACCATCTCAATCTAGCCTCTCTGACTTTGTCTCCAAAACATCTTACCTGGGCTGTCCCTCTGATGTACTTATTTCTGAGCCTATCCATCCTCGTTACTCCCAGAGAGAACCTCAACATTTTCATTTCTGCTAACTCCAGCTCTGCCTCTTGCCTTTTCCTCAGTGCCATTGTTTCTAAGCCATACAACATCGCTGGCCTCATCTCCATTTGTACACTTTTTCTTTCATTCTTGTTGATACTCTCCTATTGCACATCACACCAGATATTTTTCTCCAACCATTCCAACCTGCCTGCACACACTTATTTACCTCTTTTCCACACTCTCCATTGCTCTGGGTTGTTGAGCCTAACAACTTAAAATCCTCTACCTTCCTTACCTCTGCTTCCTGTAACATCACCATTCCTCCTGGGTCCTTCTCATGTACACACATGTATTCTGATTTTCCGAGGCTAACCTTCATTCCTCTCCTTTCCAGGGCATACCTCCACCTCTCTAGATTTACCTCCACTTGTTCTCTGCTCTCACTATAGATCACAATGTCATCTGCAAACATCATAGTCCATGGAGATCCTTGCCTAACCTCGTCTGTCAGCCTGTCCATCACCATAGCAAACAAGAAGGGGCTCAGAGCTGATCCTTGATGCAGTCCCACCTCCACCTTGAATTTTTCGGTCACGCCGAGAGCACACCTCACCACTGTCTTACATCTCTCATGCCACAGTTCTTCTCTCGGCACCCTGTCATATGCTTTCTCCAGATCCACAAAGGCACAATGCAGCTCCTTCTGACCTTCTCTGCACTTCTCTATTAACATCCTCAAAGCAAACACTGCATCTGTGGTGCTCTTTCTTGGCATGAAACCAAACTGTTGTTCAGAAATGCTGACCTCTGCCCTTAGTCTAGCTTCCACTATTCTTTCCCATAACTTCATTGTATGGCTCATCAACTTTATTCCGCTGTATTTGCCACAACTCTGCATGTCTCCCTTGTTCTTAAAAATGGGCACCAGCACACTTCTCCTCCATTCCTCCGGCATCTGCTCATGCTCTAAGACCTTGTTGAATGTTCTTGTCAGAAAATCTACTGCTTCCTCTCCCAGACACTTCCATACCTCCACAGGTATATCATCAGAACCAACTGCCTTTCCATTCTTCATCCTCTTCAGAGCCTTCGTCAGTTCATCCTTACTAATCTTTTCTACTTCCTGCTCCTCAACGGTTACCTTTTCTACTATTTTTATCTCTCATTTTCCTCATTCATCAGCTCTTCAAAGTACTGTTTCCATCTTCCCAGTACACTTCTGTCATCAGTCAATACATTTCCCTCTATCAATCTAACTTGCTGCACGTCCTTCCCATCTCTATCTCTCTGCTGTGCCAACCTGCATAGATCATTTTCTCCATCCTTACTGTCCAACCTATCATACATGTCATCATATGCCCTCTGTTTGGCCGTTGCCACCACTACTTTCGCCTTACGCTGTGTCTCCCGTACTCCTGTTTACTCTCTTTGGTCCTCTCAATATCCCACTTCTTCTTAGCTAACCTCTTCCTTTGTACACACTCCTGCACTTCCTCATTCCACCACCAAGTCTCCTTATCTACTGACCAATCCGCTATGGAGGTCATATTTGTGATTTGCCTGGTTAAGGGGGAGAGACACTGGTTAGTGCCCCCTGCCTTTCCACCTCATGGCTGCATTGTGTGTGTGTGTGTGTGTGTGTGTGTGTGTATATATATATATATATATATATATATATATATATATATATATATATACGAAAAATCTGTATCGAAACAACCTCTCCTTACGAAAAGCGCCAAACGCGCCATTCAAACATTCAAACAATGTTCAAGTTGCTCGCTCATTGGCTGTCTCTCAACATCTCGCCCCACTGACCTCCCATTGGCCTCCCATAGTACTGTACCCATAAGCTTCTTTGTCACACGCGTAAAGGAGAGATGCACTGTTGGTTTGTGAGGTTTTATTTTTGAGAGTAATTAAGTTGCAGCTTATTTGAGGAGTTCCGGATGAGCCACGCCTCGTCTCAAAAGCTCCACATTCGACCATGAAGCATTTTTGTGTGTGGACGTGGGCGGCACCACAAATGTTCCGTCCACAGAATGCTCAGTTGGACAAAAGACCTCCGATCTCTCAAGGAAGCAAGTTAATAATTGAATCCGGACCTCTGATCTCTCGAGGAAGCAAGTTAATATTGAATCCGGACCTCAGATCATTTTAAACAGGTAATTCCACTTTAAATACAACACCTCGTCTCAAAATCTCTGTCGGCTGCTCGCTGCATGTGGGCGGAGCATGCATTTGGTAGAGTGCGCCACTCTAAGAGAGAGAGAGCGAGAGAGAGAGAGAGAGAGGCAGAGAGAGAGAGAGAGAGAGAGAGAGAGAGAGAGAGAGAGAGAGAGAGAGTTTTCTGTGTGTGTGTGTGTGTGTGTGTGTGTGTGTGTGCGTTAATAAAAATGTTTAATAATGTTTTAATTAATAAATATGTTAATATAATGGTTTAATATGTTAATCAAATGTTTATATGGTCAATAAATAATTTATTTTACTTTAAACACATATTTCATACATACTTCATACAAAATTGATGTACTTTTATCATTTTTAAAGGGATTATGGGGTGTGGGCAGTGGGCAGATGCTTCGCATCTGCACGGGAAAATGAACAACCCCGCCCTCCATGAGTTTCCTGCTGCCTTGCAGGTCGGCCTTGGCTGGTCAAAGGCTATGGGAGTAAACCCAGATAGAAAATCCGGTAAGGAGGCCCGAAGGCAGTTGGCCGAGCTCTGTGACGCCCTCTGACACCTCCTGCAGCCGCGCTGGCACCGGCTGTACTGGCTTGCCTTTCCGCCGGACTCTGACAGCAACGCCGAGAGGGGGATCCTGGCACTGGGCACTCCAGGATCTCCATACCACTTGCCCAGGCCTGCACCTGGAGAGGTCACTCCAGCTTCGCTGTCTCAGCATAGACATCAACACGGGAGCAGCAGACACCAGTGATAAGCCCAGGCTCGTTTGGTGTAGAGCCGGGCGCTAGGGGTTGCTCTCGACGGTGGGAGGAGTCCTCTGACTCCATTGGGAAGTTACCGCCCGCCTCAACCCGGGCAGCCCGGGCAATAAGGTACTACCCGCCACAACTTGCTTGCTTCATCGGGTGTGTGAAGCTTACATCAAAATCGACAGGCTTGTTGTAAAATTGAGCACCAGGCAAACACAGAAAGAAAAAGGCAAAGCAACCGCCAGCCCTGCGGCTGGCAACCTCGAACGTCAGAACGATGTGTCCCGGCCTCACCGCCGCCCTCCAGCAAGTCGACGACACAAGGAAAACCGCCATCATTAGCCGTGAGCTGGCCAAGCGGAACATCGACATCGCCGCCCTACAGGAGACACGCCTTGCTTCAAGTGGCAGTCTCAAGGAGAAGGACTACACGTTCTTCTGGCAAGGTCTGGAGGCAGACGAGCGGCGACTCTATGGGGTTGGTTTCGCAGTTCGCAACTCCCTGCTGTCGTCAATTGAACCTCCTTCTCAGGGAACCGAGCGCATCCTCTCACTCCGACTCACCACCTCCTCGGGACTTACACACATTTTCTGCGCCTACGCCCCAACACTCGGCTCCACAACTGAGGCAAAAGATGCATTCTACGAGGAGCTTGAGGCAAGGATCAGAGAGATACCAGTGAAGGAAAACCTGTTCCTGCTCGGAGACTTCAATGCCCGGTGGGAGCAGACTGCACCGCCTGGCCACGCTGCATTGGACACTTTGGCATTGGCAAGCTCAACGAGAATGGACAACGGCTACTTGAGCTCTGCTCCTTCCATGACCTCGCCATTACCAACACCTTCTATGCCACCAAGCCCCACCACAGAGTTTCATGGAGACATCCCAGGTCGAGGCACTGGCACCAGCTGGACTTCGTCATCACCAGGAGACCCATGCTGAACCACGTGCTCTGCACACGTAGTTACCATAGTGCAGACTGCGACACTGACCATTCCTGGTCGGAAGCATGGTGCGTCTACGACCCAAACAGATCCACCGCTCCAAACATAAGGGCCAGCCCCGCATCGACACTGCCAGAACTTCAAAGCCCGAGCTGCGCAAATGCTTTGCTGAGGCCATCGACAACGCCCTGGAAGACTGCCCCACAGACAACGCCACAGCACGCTGGGACTTCATCCGCGATGCCGTATACCAGGCCGCCTCAGACACCTTCGGGAAGAGAGTCAGGAAAGAGGAGGACTGGTTCGAGGCTGGGATTGAAGATATGGAGCCTGCCATAGCCGCCAAGGGTGTTGCGCTCCTTGAGTACAAGAGGAAGCCATGCGAGAAATCACTGGCCACCTACAGAGAAGCCCGCAACAATGCCAAGAGGGTCGCCCGCAGGTGCGCCAACGACTACTGGCTGAAGCTTTGCAGCGATATTCAGACCTCTGCGGACTGTGGAAACACCCGTGCCATGTATGAGGGGATGAAAAAGCTTTCGGACCAAGTGCCACCAAGATCGCACCCCTCAAATCCACCTCCGGCGACATCATCAAGGACCGTGGGGAGCAGATGGAGAGATGGGCCGAGCACTATTCAGAGCTATACTCCAGAGAGAATGTTGTCACTGACACAGCCATGGAGAACACCATCCCACTGCCCACCATGGAAGAACTCGACTCGCCACCTACCATCGAAGAGCTCAGCAAGGCCATTAACTCGCTGTCTAGCGGGAAGGCACCAGGCAGCGACGGAATCCCTCCAGAGGTGATGAAGGCTGCAAAGAGAGCTCCTCCTTGGGCATCTCCATGAGCTTTTGCTTCAGTGCTGGGAAGAAGGAACGATACCCCAAGATATGCGAGATGCGAAGATCATCACGCTCTACAAGAACAAGGGCGACCGCAGCGATTGCAACAACTATCGTGGGATCTCTCTTCTCAGCATTGTAGGGAAAGCCTTTGCAAGGGTAGTCCTCAACCGCCTGCAAGTACTTGCAGACCGTGTGTATCCCGAGTCGCAGTGCGGGTTCCGGCAAAGCGATCAACCATTGACATGGTGTTCTCCCTTCGGCAGCTGCAGGAAAAGTGCCGTGAGCAGCGACGTCCTTTGTTCCTCGCCTTCATCGATCTGACCAAGGCATTCGACTTGGTCAGTCGGTCTGGCCTCTTCACCCTCCTCCAGAAGATTGGATGTCCCACCAAGCTCCTGAAGATAGTCGAGTCATTCCACGACAACACGTCTGGCACAGTTCAGTATAACGGAACATCATCAGACCCCTTTCCAATCAAGAGCGGTGTGAAACAAGGGTGTGTCCTGGCCCCGACACTTTTCGGCATATTTTTCTCTTTGCTCCTGCGCTCGCATTCAGCGAGTCCGAAGATGGCATCTTCCTCCACACACGGAGTGATGGGAACCTCTTTAATCTCGCCCGCCTCAGGGCAAAGACCAAGGTGCGCAAGGTCCTCATCCGGGATATGCTCTTTGCTGACGACGCTGCCCTCACTGCTCACTCTGAAGCCGCCCTTCAGCAACTCATCAATCACTTCGCGGAGGCATGCACAGAGTTTGGACTCACTATCAGCCTCAAGAAAACCAATATCATGGGTCAGGATGTCCGCACAACTCCCACAATCAACATCGGCGATTACACCCTGGAAGTGGTGGACAAGTTCACCTACCTTGGCTCCACCATCTCCAGCAACCTATCCCTGGATGCTGAGCTAAACGTAAGGATAGGCAAAGCAGCAACATCCATGGCCCGCCTAGCGTAAGCGTGTGTGGAACAACCCCAGGTTGACCCTAAACACGAAGATGAAGGTGTACCAAGCATGCGTGTTGAACACGCTTCTATACGGCAGTGAGGCCTGGACCCTATACATGCACCAGGAGCGAAGACTAAACGCCTTTCACCTGCGCAACCTCAGACGACTCCTCCGCATTACCTGGCAGGATCGTGTGTCTCCAACTTCGCGTCTTGGCCCAGGCAGGCATGTCAAGCATGTTCGCCATCCTCTCCCAGAAGCGCCTGCGCTGGCTCGGACACATCTGCAGGATGGATGAATTCCGCATTCCAAAGGACATCCTCTATGGCGAGCTCGCCTCAGGAACACGACCAACAGGACGACCCGCCCTGCGCTACAAGGATGTCTGCAAGAGGGACCTGAAGTCATGCAGCATCAACCCAGTAGATCTCGAGGCAGCGAGCTCCGACCGCTCTAGCTGGCGTGGAAAGGTAAAATCCGGTGTGCAGCAGGCCGAGGAGGCGAGAGAGATCCAGCATGAGGAGAAGAAGAACCGCAAACAGCAGAGAATTCTGTCTGCCACAGCCTGCCCCACGATCCCTACTGCAGAATACACTTGCAGCAAGTGTGGTAGGAGCTGCATCTCCCGCATTGGCTTATTCAGCCACAGCCGGCGCTGCAGCCTCTCAGCTAATTGATAGACCTGCCTAGGTGCAGACTCCATTGTCTCTAGAGACAGACGGATGCCAAGAGATGGGGTAGTCTTGGGAGCGTTGGAACAAATCATGCTTTTACATGTAAAATGCACCTCTACTTATGAAAACTCCAGGTTCCGAAAAAGGCTCTGGAATGGTTAATTTTGTAAATGGAGGGCCGGCTGTATATATAAAACCCAAGTACCTACAAGTCTGAGGCTATGGTTCTCAGCTGGAAAAGGGTGGAATGCTCCTTGAATGAGGACGTGCTCCAAGTGGAGGAGTTCAAGTATCTCAGGGTCTTGTTCACAAGTGACACACCACCCTCTCTCCCTCCAACTTCTTACAGTACCACTCCATACAATGATGGACCTGAAACACTTCTGCCACCTGTCAACCCTAACGTATAATAAGGTCGAGAGATAGCTGAATAGATTCTGCTCAGACAAGGCGCTAGGAATGGATGGGATGAACCCCAGTGTCTTTAAAGCATGTGACCCCCAGCTCTGTGGAGTCTTAAACTACATCTTCACAATCAGCCTGGGTCTACAGAGGGTCAAAGTGTAGTGAAATATGTCATCGCTTGTTCCCTTACCAAAGAACCCATGTCCTAGAGGCCCCATGATCACACACCCATAGTACTAATACGACATTTTATGAAGGCCCTCGAGAGACTCATCCGTGATCAGCTTTGACTCATGATTAGACCACATCTGGACCCCTTTCAGGTCACTTACCAGTCTCATCTTTAAGTTAACACCATCATCTATCTGCTTAACTGTGTATAAACATGGCTGGATCAGCCAGCCAGCACTGCAAGGGTCATATTGTATTTATTTATTTATTTAGTTTGTCTTTTCTAGTGCCTTCAACACCATCAGATGACTCTCCTGGTGAGAATCTGACAGCAATCCTCAACTAAACGACACAGGAAATTATTTATACCTGTGGCCATTAAACTGTGCAACTCCTCCATCTAGTTCCTCCATCCACTGTTATACATTTGCATTCTACTGTTTATCATATTTATAATACTGTATTAGGTCAGACCAGGGCAGAAATGACATTGAGAGACATGGCAGCATGTGATGACCCAGTTAGCTACAGGAGGGTGGGGTAACCTGTTAAGAGTGGGGCTTGAAACCCCAGATTTTGGATCAGTGATCCAGCACCTTACCACCAAGTAATGTGGCACCACACTGCCCCCCCCCATAAAATATTCTAATTGTATCCTATCTAAAAAAAAAAAAATAAATAAAATATATAATAAATGGGAAGGTTGTGTGTGTGTGTGTATGTATACACCTTTGTTTCAATGGAGCCCTTTAATAAGAGTGGTGCTACCAATTACCTTCAGAAGTCACATAATTACTCATATAAGTTCCACTTGTGTGAACTCGGTCTCATGATCTCACTGTATACACAACTGATCCAAAAGGCTCCAGTAACTGCAAACCCATTAATCAAGAGGAACCAGAAAGCAAGCAACACCAAAAAAGACCAAGGTGCTCTTTATTCAGGTCACGAACCTTGGTGGAAATGTACAGACTAGGGTTGGGTTATAAAAAGTATGACACATTAAAATCACAAGTAAATTCCAGTAAATTATCTTATTGATTCATTCATACCTTTTTTTTTTTTCAGTTGCTTGATTGTAATTAGGGTCTAGGGTAGGTTGGTGCCCATTTCAGCCAAGTTGTAGACAGTGCTCAACCCCTAACAGCTTACCAGGCCACTGCAGGGCCAGGATATATATACAACCATTCACACTCACTTTCACACCTATGGGTAATTTAGAATCACCAATTAGCTTATTGTGTAAGTTCTTGGACTGTGGGAGGAAACTGAAGTACCTTGAAGAAACCCAAGCAAGCATGAGGAAAACATTGCAAAAATGTCCCTAGCCCCAGTCCTAGCCCTTCCTGCTGTGACGTGATCGTGCTAACCACTACACCACCATGCCACCCCATTGAATATTGAATCTGTTCTCCCACAATAAAAAATATATATATATATATATATATATATGACCCTACAGCACACCTGCCTAAAGTGGCTCACTCACAGCGTGGCAAGGAGAGCATTAATCTGATAGGCAACAAACAGATGAAAGGTAACCCAACAGGAGCTGGAAAGCCCCACAGTAGAAACTGGTGAATATGTCTGCTCTCCACAAAGTGACCAGAAAACATTTGATTGTTTACAAAAAAAAAAAAAAAAGAAGAAGAAATAAAGGCATGCACAGACTCTCCAACAACACACACACACACACCCCTTCCCACGGGAATACCAATCTGAAGCCCCAGTACTAACGCTGGGTGTGAATAATAATGCATGATCAGGTTCTTTGATTTTTTTTTTGTTTGTTTCTTGTTTGTTTCTTTTATTTATTTATTTATTTATTTTTTGCTTTGTGAAATATTTTTATAACTTCAAGGTTGTTGGCATGTGTAAATTGACAAAGAAACTGAAAAAAAAAAACATTAGGAGTCATACAACAATAAAAATGAGGAAATGCCACTTGTTGAATACTTTTGCAAGCTAATGCATGTGCATATGGAGCATTCAGACACATATTTATATGTGTTTGGGTATTTGAGAGAGAGAGAGAGAGAGAGCGACAGCAGGCCTCTCCTGTTTCCTTGTATTTGTGGAAGAGCATAGACCAGCTGCCAGTGGTTAACAGGTTAGTGAATAAGGGTTGCCATGGTTACAGCTAAAGGAAAGCCATTTGTGCAGTGTAATGGTGCCAGGCTGACGATGCTCTTCTTTCTCACACACATACAGACAGTGACTCCATCTAATTGTTTCTCTGTTTTGTGTCACAACACACATGTACACACATGTACACACACACACACACACACACACAGACACACACACACACACACACACACACACAAACATACAAACACACACACACACACACACACACACACACACACACAAAGAGCCATTGATTCTTCCACTGAAGTGAACGCCAAGAGTAAATAAGACATCTATTTCTCGAAGTGAGACAATGACCTTTCTGAACAGGCAACTCAATACTTATGTATTATATTATATTATATATATTTACAATTTATAATATTTTATAAGCTGCAATGGCCAGGCGAGCTGTTCAGGGTGTACTACACACTCGCCCAGAGTCAATTGAGATGGGCACCAGCCGCCCAGTGATTTTATTTAGGATTAAGCTGTTCAGAAAATGAATTACTGAATATTTTATAAATGTAGTACAGTGGTATCTCACCTTACGAAAGTCTCACCAAACAAAAAATGCAGGTTACGAAAAGCATTTTCTTAAATTTTTTTGTCTCAGGATACAAAACAAGTTCACGTTATGAAAGCGCCATCTTAAAAATTCAAACATGCCCTGTCCAAGATGGTGCCATCTTGAGTGAAGGCGACATTAAAAGGCGCCATTCAAACATTCAAACAAAGCACGAGCTGCTCTCCCATCAATGATGTACAAACATCCCACCCCGCTGGCTTCCCATTGGCTAACAACTGAGCTGTCGTTCATGTCGCCTTCACTCAAGCGCCATCTTGGACAGGTCCACATGACTCCATCTTGGACAGGTACGCCATCTTGACCTGACGCCATCTTGGACACCATCTTGGGCATCATTGCCTAGGAGGAATAACACATCTACCTCCCATTGCCTATGACAGAGCTGAATCCACCATGATGCTTTTTGTGTAAAGGACAGAATTACTCTTGTTTTATGCTTTATTTCTTGACTCAGGCTTTTAACCTTCCATAAACATTTGTAAGATTATAACTCCGCTAAGAAGACATGGTCAACCCAAGCACACACACACACACACACACACACACACAGTGAGAAGAAGAAACTGGCTCGAGTGATATCACAAAGGAATATGGCCAAACCCATCTACCATCGGTACGATATTAAAGTAGAAGGACGTCTTAAAAGGTGTACTTTTATAATTTTTAAAGGGTTTAGGGGGTAGTATTGGGAGCCTTGGAATGAATCACGTGTTTTACAAGTAAAATGCGGTTCAACTTACAAAAAAAGCTCTGGAATGGTTTAATTTTGTAAAGTGAGGTACCACTGTATGTATTAAGATTAGTAGGTCTTGCTTAGATGATGAGTGCATGTTCTACCCCCTTATTCCGTGATATCAATATGCTTTGAGTACCATCGAGATTTATTTCATTGGTGACTGATTAGTCTTTTTCTTTGTTTTGTTTTTTTTTGTTTTGTTTTTTGTTTGTTTGTTTTTTCCCCCTGGATCGATATCAATATTAGGTTTTGCACAGTAATGGTTGTGCTGATTTGAGTCAGGAGGTTAAAGAGGTTTGGTAAATTGCATTTTACAGTTTCAACCATGTTGTCTTCAGCGGTAGTGGTGCATGCGTGTTTGTTTACATTCCTCAATATGGTTAGTAAAACTAAATAACTAAATACAGAATTCAGGATATGATGTCCAAATATAATGTATGTGTGATTGAGAAGGGAGCAATTCCCATTTGTTAATGAAAGGAGAAATTGTTGATTGGCGAAGTATTAGCTGACATTGTGGCTAATTTTCAATTTGATTGGTTGTCTGAGTTGACATTTTTTTTAATGACGATTATGATGACAATGATTATTATTATTATTATTATTATTATTATTATTATTATTATTGTTTTGCAGTAAAGTTCCCTCCTCAAAGTATAATGTATGAGAAAGAAACAAAACCTTTGGGGAATCCCTCAAGGCCACATGCTAGGGGAGCACTGCCCCCCCCATCCCACACGCGCACACACACACACACACACTCTCTCTCTCTCTCTCTCTCTCTCCTAATCAAAGAAGCAGATTTCACACATTACATTATAATCAATGTTTTTCACAATAACGTCACTGGAAATATGGCACCAGTGTTGACATATGTTGCTGTCAGTCTATGTTGTGTCTAATGCATATGTCTTTAAAATTTAACTCGGACATCTGAAGTAGCATCACAAACACACCCAGCAGAATTTCTGTTACTAATTAAACCAGTAAATGCAGGCAAATGTAACATGTAATGCATCATTTAATGCAGTTTATGTTTGATTATTCTACTCTGATAAATGTTTAAATACGAAAGTAAGATATTTTGGTCACTGGAATCAGGGTAAGTCATTAAATATGTTTTACATTTCATATATAAATACACATTTTAGACTCTGTGCTGTTTAGTCACACCTGCAGTTTGGGGAGTCTGTGTATGGGTGGGGGTGTGTTGGGGGTGTCCATGAGTTCGTTTGAAATTATATCTCAGTCTTCAGATTAATTTATTTCCCAAAACTTCTTTGGCTCATCTTTATACTCACACACACACACACACACACACACAAAAAAAAAAAAAAAAAAAAAAAAAAAAAAAATAAATAAAAATATAAATAAATATATATAAATATATATATATATATATATATATATATATATATATATATATATGTAATATTCCACAAATATATTTAAATTTAGATGTAGTTGTGATTTATCTTAAAGTTTAGTCACAGAATGAAGTAATTTGACAGGTATATGCTCCCCTCAGCACAGGTATAATAGAATCACTGAAGCTGCAGTGATATTCTTATAAATTTTATCTGGTTGCATTTTCCTGTTTGTCATTTTATTACATTTATTTAAAACAACTAAATTTAGGGAGGAACAAACATTAAGAAAAATTCAAACTGGATTCCAAAAGAGTTGGAGCACGATGAAAACTGTGAATAAAAACTGAATGCAATGATGTAGAAGTGCCAAATTTCAATATTTTCTTCCGAATAGAATATAGATGACAAGGTCAAAAGTTTTAGCTTAGAAAATATATAATTTGTAAGAGAAAATATGTTGATTTTAAATTTCATGGTGTCAACGAATCTCAAAAAAGTTGGGACATGGCCATTTTCACCACTGTGAGGTATCCTTCTTCTTACAACAGTCTGCACACGTCTGGGGACTGAGACATGTTTATCAAGTTTAGAAATAGGAATGCTGTCCCATTCTTGACTGATACAAGCCTTGGCTGTTCATCTGTCTTGGGCCTTCTGTATCTCACCTTCAAATGTTCCCTATAGGTGAAAGATCTGGACTGCAGGCTGGCCATTTCAATACCCGGATCCTTTTACTACGCAGCCATGGTGTTGTCATTAATGCTGCATGTTGTCTAGCATTATCATCTTGAAAAATGCAAGGTCTTCTCTGAAAGAGACGAAGTCTGGATGGGAGCATATGTTGTTCTAGAACCTGAATATACCTTTCTGCATTGTCGGTGCCTTTCCAGATATGCATGCTGCCCATGCCACTCGCATTCATGCAATCCCATGCCATCACAGATGCAGGCTTCTGAACTGAGCGCTGATAACAACTTGGGTTGTCCTTGTCCTCTTTAATTGGGATGACATGGCATCCCAGTTTTCCATGAAGAACTTTGAATTGCGATTCGTCTGACCACAGAACAGTTTTCCACTTTGCCACACGCCTTTTTAATTGACCCCTGGCCCAGAGAAAATGCCTGCCCTTCTGAGTTCTGTTTAGAAATGGCTTCATCTTTGTACTGTGCAGTTTCAGCTCGCAACGGCGGATGGCATGGAAGATTGTGTTCACCGACAATGGTTTCTGGAAGTATTGCTGAGCCCATTCTGTGGTTTCCCTTACAGTAGCATTCCTGTTTGTGGTGCAGTGCCGTTTAGGGGCCCGAAGATCACGGGCATCCAGTATGGTTTTTCGGCCTTGACCCTTACGCACATAGATTGTTCCAGATTCTCTGAATCTTTGGATGATGTTATGCACTGTAGATGATGATAACTTCAAACTCTTTGCAATTTTTCTTTGAGAAACACTTTTCTGATATTGCTCCACTCTCTTCTTGCTCAAGATTGAGGGAATTGGTGATCCTCTACCCATCTTCACTTCTGAGAGACACTGCCAGTCTGAGAAGCTCTTTTTATACTCAGTCATGATACATTTAACATACAATCAAATGATACATTTTCTCAATTTAAACTTTTGACCCTGTCATCTATGTTCTCTTCAGAATTAAATATAGAAATTTGGCACTGACACATCGTTACATTCAATTTTTATTCACAATTTGTATAGTGTCATAACTTTTTTGGAGTCCAGTTTGTAAAAGAATCATTGTTGACCTTTGACAAGATTATGCTACATAGCCATCAGCGTGTTTCCGCCCTGCGATGGCGTGCCATCTGTGAGCTGCGAACTGTCCAGTGTGAACTCTGACCTCGCCCGGAGTTGGCTGGGATGGGCACCAGCCTCCCCGCGACCCTAATTAAGATTAAGTGGTTACAGAAAATGAATGAATGAAGGAAGGATCCAATCCAATCCATTAAGTCAATTCCAGAACATTCCAAAAGTTTCAATAGGTTTAAGGTCATTACTTGAGTGTGCTGACATGTGAGAAAGTTATTCTTCATGCACCATGACCCCACCTCACATTATTTTAGTTTTCATTGTATATCTGTGACATCTGGAAAGAAAAAGTTAATCCATGTGGTAACCTGATCAAATGACTTCATTTTTTTTTTTTTTTTTTTTGTATTTATTTATTTATATGTTTTGGCTAGGCAGTGTATTTTAATATGTGTTATCATGTTAATTTACCAGTAGCTATTTATGTGCATGTCTGTGTGCTTGCAGGCTGTTTTTACTAAAGTGAGAGAATAAATGCTGAACTGAGTTAAACTAAATATTACAATTAAAAATAAACAAAAATAAACAAAATGCATGAATTCTCCTCCTTTCTTTATGTTTTGAATATTCCAAACTTCTGAACTGTCACAGTAAATACCTCTAACAAAAATAAATAAATAAATAAATACAAACATAAAAGTCTCAAAAGTGAAATGATTGCCTCTGTATTTAACTTATCAACAGTGTCAATGTCGCTTCACTAACCGTTGCTGCTGAACAATGTTCAAGATGTTTTTTTTTTGTGTGTCTGTTGTGGTTAGTACTATCCTTTTATTGTCCTTATTCTGGGATTTTGATGCCAACAGACTGAACAAAATGACCCATAAGTCCAGTGATATTGTGGGGATGGAGCTAGACCCTCTGTCCATAGTGTTGAAAAGGCAAATACTGTCCAAGAACGATACTGAACAATACCTCCCACCTGCTTCACAACCTACTGACCTGTCACAGGAACATGTTCTGGGAAAGACTGATGCCTTGCTTCACTGAACAACACAGAACATCGCTCCAGCCTCTGGCCATTTGACTGTACAACTTAGCCATATATATCAAAACATCCACTGTTGGACCTTTGCATTTGTCTCATATTCACATTCTACTATTTATCATATTGATAGCACTGTACATATTCATTGACGGAAATCCTTGTGCATATAATTATATATATATATATATATATATATATATATATATGTATATGTATATATATATATATATATATATATATATATATATATATATATATATATATATATGTATATGTATACAGTGAAAATGTTATATTGTTTATAAGACGTCCATTTTGTGATATAGTTAAAGATCTTTTTTCTTTAATCTTCAGGTTACCTACACCTCTCTCTCTCTCTCTCTCTCTCTCTCTCTCTCTCTCTCTCTCTCTCTCTCTCTCTCTCTCTCTCTCTCTCTGTGTGTGTTTTCTTTACTATATCTGTTCTTTAATGATTTTAATACTGATCAAACTTAAACCAAACTTAAACTGAAACCAAATACTGATAAAATGGATGAATTACCAAATTTAATATAATAACAACAACAGCAACAACAACAACAATAATAATAATAATAATAATAATAATAATAATAATAATAAACACTTTGTTGATCCAAGAAACAACTTTGGAAATTATAAAGTGTTTTAAACCCTACAAGGAGAGTGCTATCAGGGACTTGAAAAGATATTCCTGCAGAAAAGTGGATAAGAAAATATGTTATTACTTTGACTTTTAAATGTATAATTGGTTGTAATGTTTAATTTTAAATTCACACACAAAAAAAATCTGAAATCCAAAGCAAATCAAATAACTTTTTTAATTAAAGTCACTAGAGACTTAAGGCAGAAGAGCTTTTGCTGAGGCTGCCAACAGACTGTAGAAGAGCCTGCCTCCACTACTACACCTACACTACTGTCTTGCATATGTATACAAAGACTAACTGTCAAAAACACTCTGGCGACATTTATTACAAAAGAGCTGAGAGTTTATTCCATTTTATATGCATTTATTCTACAGTGTGTTGCAAAAGTATTCACCCCTTGACATTTTTGAAATTGTGTTGCTTCACAATCTGGAATTAAATGGATTGTTTGAGGTTCGCATCATTTCATTTTCAGAACACACCTACAACTTTGAATATGATATTTTATATTATTGTTATTATTATTATTATTATTATTATTATTATTATTATTATTATTGTGACAGAAACAATAAGCAGGGGAAAATAACCGAAAACATCAGCATGCATAACTATTCACCCCATTAAAGTCAGTACTTTGCAATTCACTTTGGATAAGTTTCTATGAGCTTGTCACATCCTGCCACAGGGATTTTTGTGCCTTCCTTCAGACAGAACTGCTCCATTCCCTTCGTGTTGGATGGTTTCCACTTGTGAACAGCAATCTTCAAGTCTACCTCCAGATTGTCAATTGGAATGAGGTCAGGGATTTGAATAGGCCATTGTAAACACCTTTAGATGTTTTCTTTTAAACCACTTGAGTATTGTTTTAGCACTATGCTTTACGACATTGTCTTGCAGGAGAGTGAACCTTTGTCCTAGTCTCATATCACAGGCAAACTGAAACAGGCCATACTCTCCTTGACTCGGAGAGTCCAGAGACCCAGTCCTTGCTGCTGAAAAACATCACCACAACATGATGCTACCACTACCATGTTTCACTGTAGGGATGGTGTTCTTGGGGTGATGGGATGTGTTGGGTTTGTGTCAGACACGTAATTTTTCTTGCTGCCTAAATAGTTTGGTATTTTTTAAAACGTATTTATATTTTGTCTCAGCTGACCAGAGCACTTTCCTCCATTCATATGGGGAGTTGCCCACATGCTTTTTGTTTTTTTTGTTTTTTAAGCAAACTCAAATGGTGTGTTCTATTTTTAACACTAACTAATTAATTAAACATTCATTTTAACACTAATTAAATTTTCATTAATTTTAAAACTAGGTAATTAATATTCATAAAAATGGACCATTCTTCCATTAAGCCAGCTCTATGGATTATTCAGCTTATTTTGGTCCAATGCACAGATACACCAGTCTCTGCTGTGGAACCCTGCAGCTCTCTCACGGGTTACTTTTGATCTCTGCTGCTTCTCTGATTCGTGTTCTCCTGGTGGTCTGGGGATTACCAAATATTTGGATTTTATTTTATAACCCAAGTTTGACTTGTACTTCTCAACAACTTTGTCCTTGACTTGTTTGGAGTGCTCTTTGGTCATTGTGTGATGTGTCTCGCTTAGTGGTGTTGCAGACTCTTGGGCTTTTCAGAAAAGGTGTGCTTATACTGACAGATCATGTGACACTGAGATTGCCCCCATGTGGGCTTTGTTTCACTAATTATGTAACTCGTGAACTTCACGAGAACTTTTGAAGGGTTTCATAGCTAAGACAGTGAATACATTTGTGCCTGTCAGTTGTCAGATTTTTACTTTTAAAAATTATTTTGCACATATTTTTCTGATATCACCAACTTAGACTATTTTGGGCAGATCATATATATATATATATATATATATATATATATATATATATATATATATATGCATGTGTGTGTGAATTACTGGGTGTACTGTAACAAAATAGGTCAAAAACCAAGTTACTTTTGCGAGGCACTGAATTTACAATGCATGTAACCAGCTTGAGGCGCATCCAATTAGCCTAATATGCATGGATTTGGATTGTGGAAGGAAACCAGGGCATGCTGTGAGGCAGATGCACTAACATTTATATCCCACCATATCGCTTTATTTTTCTCTTAATAATTTGTTTTAATTATAATTAATTTGTATATTTTTATAAGATTCCTTAAGAAGTTGTTTATGCCTAGGCCTTGAGGGACAAGGACTTAAAAGTAAAAACACTTGGTAGTAATTGGTTACATGGCAAAACAAATCACACACACACACACACACACACACACACACACACACACACACACACACACACACACACACACACACACACACACACACACACACACACACACACAAACTAGAATGTTAGATTCTAACATTGTACAGGGGGAAGGATCCACTCGCAAACCAAAATGATGATGAGCACAAAGTTTATTAAATAGGTAAATCATATTCAAAAATTCAAAAACTTTCACATTCAAAAATTGTGGTCATAAAATAGGCAATGGGGTCAAGAATTACAAAAAGGCAAAACAGAGAACATGGTATGGGTATCAAATCTAGCGTCTAGCAAGAATGATCAAAGAACAGGCAAGGTCAAAAACTATGAGCAGGCTGACTAATGCTTGAAAGGCTCAAGAAAGCACTCTGGGCAGAATACTGGCACAGAAAACGTTGGCAAAATTTGACCGTGACTGAGTTGAAATGCTGGGTTTAAATAAACAGATTTCTCAGGCAGGTATCAAGTCACAGGTAAGCAGAATGAACACATGGAAAGAAAAAAGGATATGACATATAAAAACAACTTTTCTATGGATGAAATGGCTGCACAGTGGCCATGCACTTTCACATTTTAGCTCTTATGTCTTTTATTTATTTATTTATTTTATTGTGTACTCTCTTTTTTTTTTTTTTTCCTTTCCTCGGCTCAATCCTTAGAAGCTGGAAATGTGCAGTATATCTGGGCTGAGCAGCTCATGGTTTGTGATAATTACTGCTCCACATTCGGAAACAATAGCAGCTGGGATTTCAAACTGCCAGAGATCCACAGCCCGCGGACCTCACTCTCTCTCTCTCTACACCCCCCCCCCACACACACACACACTGAGGGGGCAGCAACACAGGAAGCAGCATGGCAAGAGAGTGGGGATAAAGGCTAAGCTAAATGCTAACCCCTACAAGCCAGCCATTCCAAGCTTATTTCTCACCAACCTCTAGTCACTCGACAACAAAATGGATAAGTCATGACTGTGCTTCAAGTCATGCTGAATGGATTATTGTACACTGATTTTTGAAACTTTTCATATTTTTACCCCAGATATGTTCAGCCGAGATGCTGTGTTTGAGCTAACAGGCCAGGCTACCTTCAGCGTGGACAGAACCACCATGTCCAGTAAGAAACGAAGAGGTGTCCTGTGTGTTTACATCAACAACAGCTGGTGTTTCAACTCCATCATTAAAAATATTCACTGCTGTCTGGATATTGTGTATCTGATGATAATGGCAGCTTATGTGTCACCCCAAGCTAATGCTAAGCTAGCCATAGAGCTACTATAACACTTCATTGACCAATAGCTAGCAGCACAGCCGGACTGTATTATAATCGGTGGAGGAGATTTTAATCATGCCAACCTGCAGTCTGTCCTACCTGGATTCTACTATACATGAGGTATATATAAAAAAAAAAAAATCACTCTGGACCAGAGCTACATCAACATCCCAGATGCTTATAAAGCCCCCTGCCACATTTCGGGTTTTCACACACCTGGACAGCAGCAACTCCCATGTGAGGATACTGTTGTAGACTTCAGCTCCACTTTTAACACAGTCCAACCACATAAATAAGTTCAGAAGTTGGTCAATCTGGACCTAGGGAGCTCACTGTGTTCCTGGATACTGGACTTTCTCAGAAACAGACCTCAGAATGTCAGTATAGGAGAACACATTTCCTCTACTCTCATCCTGAACACTGGAACGCCACAGAGGTGTGTTCTTAGCCCTCTCCTCTTCTCCCTCTTCCCACATGATTGTTTCCCCACTTACATCAGGAACACCCAAATTCATCAAATTCACCGATGACACCAGTGTCATAGGTTTGATTATGGGTAACAACGCATCAGCCTACATGAAGGAGGCCCTGCATGTGTAGCGATGGTGCAACAACAACAATCTGGAACTTAACACATAAAATCAAGGAGATAATGATGGACTTTACATGATCAGAACAAATTGGGCACTGTGTCCTCTACATTGATGAAGTGGAGGTAGAATGGGTGGAGTACTTTGTTTCTTGGCTTCCAAATCTCTGCTGAGTTCACCTGGCCCACAAACATCTCCCACCAGGTGGGGATGCACAAAGGATGTACTTTCTCAGGACGCTCTGACAAGCACAACTACCGGGACCCCTATAGACGAACTTGTACCACTCTGCCATAGAGAGCCTCCTGAACTACAGCTGTCTGTGTGGTTTAGCATTTGTACTGCACATGACAGTAAGGCCTTGCAGCGGGTGGAGAGGATGGCAGAGCGGAGGATTGCAACTACATTACTTTCCCTCAGTGACATTTACACTGACAGACTTTAGAGGAGAACCAGTGGAATTATCAGGTACTCCACACACACTTGACACCACTTTCTTCCCCCTCTCACCTCTGGAAAAAATGTACAAGACATTTAAAAAGACCCAGGAACAGTTTTTTTTTTTTTTTTTTTTTTTTCTTTTAACAACCACAAGCTGTTAAACAATTAACCCCATCACTATCACACACACACACACTGACTGAAGAAACATTATTCAGACCATCTTCTTGGACAATACAACACAGTACTTATGTTTGAGTGCAGTATTCATGTTTAGAGCACATCTTGAACATCATAACATTTTAGCACCAGCACTTTCTAATTAAAAGTTCTATCTCTTACCCAGACTACAACATGCACTTTTGACATATTCAACCTTAAATGTATCTTTGAATATGTGACTATATATGTGACTATATGTATAGTCTTTTCAATGTGTGAATAGGTGAAGACTATATATATGGTTCTCTCTGGGAGTAACGAGGATGGATAGGATCAGGAATGAGTATATCAGAGGGACAGCACATGTAAGATGTTTTGGAAACAAAGTCAGAGAGTCTAGATTGAGATGGTTTGGACATGTACAGAGGAGGGATAGTGAGTATATTGGCAGCAGGATGCTGAGGTTGGAACTACGAGGCAGAAGGCCTAGAGGAAGACCAAAGAAGCGATTTATGGATGTGGTGAAGGAAAACATGAAGGTCATTGGAGTAAGAGAACAAGAGGCAGAGGACAGGGCGAGATGGAGGCGGATGGTTTGCTGTGACAACCCCTGAAGGGAACAGCCGAAAGGAAGAAGATATATATATATATATATATATATATATATATATATATATATATATATATATATATATATATATATATAGAATGCAGCCATGAGGTGGGGGCACTAGCAGTGTCTCCCCTCATGCCGGTCCTAAGCCCGGAGAAATGCAGAGGGTTGTGTCAGGAAGGGCATCCACGTAAAACCAATGCCAATTACTTAAAATGCAAATCAAAAGTATTACCTCCATACCGGATCGGTCGAGGCCGGGTTAACTGCGGCCGCCATCAGTGCTGTCAATCAACAGGGTGCTGATGGAAATTGGACTACTGTTGGTCGAAGACGCCAAGAAGGAGAGGTGGGAGGCGTGTCCATAGGCAGAGAGAGAAGAGGAAAGGCATGAGTCTAGGACTGAGAGTGGGGACTTTGAATGTTGGAACTGTGCACAGAAAAGGTAGAGAGCTGGTTGACATGATGCAGAGGAGGAAGGTGGACATACTGTGTGTTCAGGAGACCAGGTGGAAAGGTAGCAAAGCTAAAAAGCTTAGGAGCAGGGTTTAAGCTATTTTATCACGGTGTGGATGGGAAGAGAAATGGAGTGAGTCATCTTGAAGGAGCAGTTTGTCAGGAATGTTCTAAAAGTGAAAAGAGTGTCAGACAGAGTGATGAGTCTCAAGTTAGAAATTGAAGGTGTAATGCTCAATGTTGTTAGTGCTTATGCCCCACAGGCAGGGTGTGAGCTAGAAGAGAAGGAGAGATACTGGAGTGATTTAGATGAAGTGATGCAGAGTACTCACCAGAGGTGAAAGAGTGGTCTTTGGTGCAGACTTCACTGGACATGTTGGTGCAGGAAACAGAGGGGACGAGGAAGTGATGGGCAGGTTTGGTATCCAGGCCAGGAACGCAGAAGGACAGATGTTGATAGATTTTGCAAAAAGGATGGAAATGGCTGTGGTGAATACTTTCTTCGAGAAGAAACAGGAGCATAGGGTGACTTATAAAAGCGGAGGTAGGAGCACACAGGTAGACTACATCTTGTGTAGGCGATGTAATTTGAAGGAAGTCAGTGACTGCAAAGTCATCGTGGGTGAGAGTGTTGCCAAACAGCATAGGATGGTGGTGTGCAGGATGACTCTGATGGTGAGAAAGGTGAAAAGGCAAAGGCAGAGCAGAAGACAAGGTGGTGGAAGCTGAAAAAGGAAGAGTGTCGTGTTGTCTTCAAGGAGGAGTTGAAACAGGCTTTGGGTGGCCAGGAAGTGCTTCCAAATGACTGGACAACCACAGCAAATGTGATCAGGGACACAGGTAGGAGAGTACTTGGTGTGTCCTCTGGAACGAAAGTAGATAAGGAGACTTGGTGGTGGAATGAGGAAGTGCAGGAGTGTGTACAAAGGAAGAGGTTAGCTAAGAAGAAGTGGGACATTGAGAGGACCAAAGAGAGTAAACAGGAGTACAGGGAGACACAGCGTAAGGCGAAAGTAGCAGTGGCTAAGGCCAAACAGAGGGCATATGATGACTTGTATGATAGGTTGGATAGTAAAGAGGAGAAAATGATCTATACAGGTTGGCACAGCAGAGAAATAGAGATGGGAAGGACGTGCAGCAAGTTAGATTGATAAAGGACAGAGAGGGAACTCTATTGACTAATGACAGAAGTGTGCTGGGAAGATGGAAAGAGTACTTTGAAGAGCTGATGAATGAGGAAAATGTGAGAGAAAAAAGAGTAGAAGAGGTAACCATTGAGGAGCAGGATGTAGCAAAGATCAGTAAGGGTGAAGTGAGAAGGGCATTGAAGAGGATGAAGAATGGAAAGGCAGTTGGTCCTGATGATATACCTGTGGAGGTATGGAAGTGTCTAGGAGAGGTAGCAGTAGATTTTCTGACAAGAACATTCAACACGGTACTAGAGAGTGAGCAGATGCCGGAGGAGTGGAGGAGAAGTGTGCTGGTGCCCATTTTTAAGAACAAGGGAGACGTGCAGAGTTGCAGCAACTACAGAGGGATAAAGTTGATGAGCCATACGATGAAGTTATGGGAAAGAATAGTGGAAGCTAGACTAAGGGCAGAGAGGGCAGCATTTGTGAACAACAGTTTGGTTTCATGCCAAGAAAGAGCACCACAGATGCAATGTTTGCCTTGAGGATGTTAATAGAGAAGTACAGAGAAGGTCAGAGGAGCTACATTGTGCCTTGTGGATCTGGAAAAAGCATATGACAGGGTGCCAAGAGAAGAACTGTGGTATTGCATGAGGAAGTCTGGAGTGGCAGAGAAGTATGTTAGAGTGTGCAGGACATGTATGAGAGATGTAAGACAGTGGTGAGGTGTGCTGTCGGTGTGACCGACGAATTCAAGGTGGAGGTGGGACTGCATCAAGGGTCAGCTCTGAGCCCCTTCTTGTTTGCTATGGTGATGGACAGGCTGACAGATGAGGTGAGACAAGAATCTCCATGGACTATGATGTTTGCAGATGACATCGTGATCTGTAGTGAGAGCAGAGAACAAGTGCAGGAAAATCTCGAGAGGTGGAGGTATGCCCTGGAAAGGAGAGGAATGAAGGTTAGCCTCAGAAAATCAGAATACATGTGTGTGAATGAGAAGGACCCAGGAGGAACGGTGATGTTACAGGGAGCAGAGATAACGAAGGTGGAGGATTTTAAGTACTTAGGCTCAACAATCCAGAGCAATGGAGAGTGTGGAAAAGAGGTGAAGAAGCGTGTGCAGGCAGGCTGGAATGGTTGGAGAAAAGTATCCGTGTGATGTGCGATAGGAGAGTGTCAGCAAGAATGAAGGGAAAAGTGTACAAGATGGTGGTGAGGCCAGCGATGTTGTATGGCTTAGAAACAGTGGCGCTGAGGAAAAGGCAGGAGAGGCAGAGCTGGAGGTAGCGGAGATGAAAATGTTGAGGTTCTCCTGGGAGTAACGAGGATGGATAGGATCAGAAATGAGTATATCAGAGGGACAGCCCACGTAAGATGTTTTGGAGACAAAGTCAGAGAGGCTAGATTGAGATGGTTTGGACATGTACAGAGGAGGGATAGTGAGTATATTGGCAGTAGGATGCTGAGGTTGGAACTACCAGGCAGAAGGCCTCGAGGAAGACCGAAGAAGAGATTTATGGATGTGGTGAAGGAAGACATGAAGGTCGTTGGAGTCAGAAAAGAAGATGCGGAGGACAGGGTGAGGTGGAGGCGGATGATTTGCTGTGGCGACCCCTGAAGGGAGCAGCCGAAAGTAAAAGAAGAAGAAGAAGATATATATATATATAGGGCAGTGCTGGTCTAGTGGTATAGGGCGCTGGATCGCTGATCCAAAGGTTGGGGGTTCAAGTCCCACTCTCCACAAGGTTGTCACTGCCCCCCCCCCCCCAGTGCAGCTGACTGGGTTATCAAAGGCGGGCCATGTCTCTCACTGTCTATGGTGAGAGGCATGTAAAAGAACCATTGCTGGCTTTCGTAAAGAGTAGCTGCAAAGCCGTCAGCGTGTTTCTGTCCCTTGCTAAAAGGGTTGTGACAGGAAGGGCATCCGATGTAAAAACCTCTGCCAACTCAAAACATGCGAATCAGATGATTGAAAGGGAAAAAAGCCGAAAGGATGACAGACAGAAATATATATATATATATATATATATATATATATATATATATATATATATATATATATATATATATGAAAGGTTTTTTTTTTTTTTTTTTCCACCAGAATTGTGTTTAATGTCTGAAAAAAAAAAAAAAAATTGTGCTTAAAAAAAAAAAAAAAGTTTCAGCCCCAACTGAACCACAAAGACCTTTTTGTCCTTCACTATATATAGAATATATAGTGCTGGATCACTGATCCTAGAGGTGGGGGTTCGAGTCCCACTCTCCACAAGGTTATCACTGTTCATCCAGTGCAGCTAACTGGGTTATCAAGGCCGGCCATGTCTCTCACTGTCTATCTGAACAGACAATATACGTAAATGTATATGTGAATGGTTGGATTTTAATAATAATACCTACACAGTTGTATTGAGGCCCATTTTCAGAAATGATCATACTTGTGTTTCAATGGAACTTTTTGTTTATTAATCAATTCATGTTAGAGGCCTAACTACTCATTAGAAAACCTTTTTGCAAAGGTTAACATAAATGTAAATTGTTGTGCTGATTTAAGAAGCAATAAAATTCCCATTCTTTTAAAAAAAAAAAATGAGAGGGTGGTGTATGTTGTTTCTCATACCCCAAGGCCACCTCTTCTGTTTTTTTTTTTGTTTTGTTTTTTTTTTCAAAACCCCACTTGAATGCCTGACATTATTAAACTGTAAAATTTTGTTTTTGATCTGATTTATGGGGATTGGTGATGGTGGAGAAAGCTTGTAAACTCACATAAATATGAACAGTACACATGGAACAATTTGATCAATTTATTAGGCATGCTAAAGAAAAAAAAAAATGCCCCAAAGCAGACCAATGCAGGTTTTTTTTTTTTTTTTGAATGTGGTGAGGCACCTGCCAACTGGGTATCCTCCGTATGTGACACGGAGTCAACCATGAATACTTCATACATTAACAGAAAACACACTTTTTTTTTTTTTTTTTTTAAATTACGTCTTACAATGTCTGTCTTCCTTTCGGCTTTTTCCCTTTTACTCGGGAGTCACCACAGTGAATTATCTGATTCACACGTTTGATTTGGCAGAGGTTTTTACGTCGGGTGCCCTTCCTGACCCAACCCTTTTAAACAAGGGACAGAAACACGCTGACGGCTTTGCAGCTACTCTTTACGAAAATCAGCAATGGTTCTTCTTACAATGCCATGTGGAAATAGAAGTTTTAACACATGAAATGTGTCAGCTTGGTGTGTTCATGTAACTTATAGCATGGAAATGTCAACACGCTAAAGATTTCCACCCCAGGCAACGCTAGCTGAATTCTTCACTACTAAGCAGCAACAAATTGGTAAAGAAAATGTAACATTTATACAAGTATACAATTTCAGTAAGAGAAGTGCATAATATATAAGACATGAGCTTCAGTTACGTATCCGAAAAATCATTTTATGACATGATATGTGTCAGCTTAATAATGCAGCCATGAGGCGGGGGGGGCACTAACCAGTGTCTCTCCCCCTTATGCCGGTCCCAAGCCCGGATAAATGCAGAGGGTTGCGACAGGAAGGGCATCCGGCGTAAAACTTCTGCCACATTTAAAAATGCAAATGATCAAAACAAAATTCATACCGGATCGGTCGAGGCCCGGGTTAACAACGACCGCCATCAGTGCTGTCAACCAACAGGGTGCTGATGGAAATTGGACTACTGTTGGTCGAAGACGTCGAAGAAGGAGAGGCGGGAGGCGTGTCCGTAGGCAGAGAGAGAAGAGGAAATGCGTGAGCCTCGGACTTTTGAATGTTGGAACTATGCAAGGAAAAGATAGGGAGCTGGCTGACATGATGCAGAGGAGGAAGGTGGACATACTGTGTGTTCAGGAGACAAGGTGGAAAGGTAGAAAGGCTAAAAGCTTAGGAGCAGGGTTTAAACTGTTTTATAATGGTGTGGATGGGAAGAGAAATTGAGTCATCTTGAAGGAGGGGTTTGTCAGGAATGTTCTAGAAGTGAAAAGAGTGTCAGACAGAGTGATAAGTCTCAAGTTAGAAATTGAAGGCGTGATAGTCAATGTTGTTAGTGCTTATGCCCCACAGGCAGGATGTAAGCTAGAAGAGAAGGAGAGATTCTGGAGTGAGTTAGATGAAGTGATGCAGAGTACCCCCAGAGGTGAAAGAGTGGTCATTGGAGCAGACTTCAATGGACAGGTTGAGGCAGGCAACAGAGGGACGAGGAAGTGATGGGCAGGTTTGGTATCCAGGACAGGAAACACAGAAGGACAGATGTTGATCGATTTTTGCAAAAAGGATGGAAATGGCTGTGGTGAATACTTTCTTCCAGAAGAAACAGAAGCATAGGGTGACTTATGAAAGCGGAGGTAAGAGCACACAGGTAGACTACATCTTGTGTAGGCGAGGTAATTTGAAGGAAGTCAGTGACTGCAAAGTAGTAGTGGGTGAGAGTGTTGCCAAACAGCATAGGATGGTGGTGTGCAGGATGACACTGATGGTGAGAAAGGTGAAAAGGCAAAGGTAGAGCAGAAGACAAAGTGGTGGAAGCTGAAAAAGGAAGAGTGTCGTGTTGTCTTCAAGGAGGAGTTGAAACAGGCTTTGGGTAGTCAGGAAGTGCTTCCAGAGGACTGGACAACCACAGCCAATGTGATCAGGGAGACCCGGTAGGAGAGTATTTGGTGTGTCCTCTGGAAGGAAAGTAGATAAGGAAACTTGGTGGTGGAATGAGGAAGTGCAGGAGTGTGTACAAAAGAAAGAGGTTAGCCAAGAAGAAGTGGACATTGAGAGGATCGAAGAGAGTAAACAGGAGTACAGGGAGACACAGCGTAAGGCGAAGGTAGCAGTGTCAAAGGCCAAACAGAGGGCGTATGATGACTTGTATGATAGGTTGAACAGTAAGGAGGGGAGAAAATGATCTATACAGGTTAGCACAGCAGAGAAATAGAGATGGGAAAGATGTGCAGCAAGTTAGAGTGATAAAGGACAGGGAAATGTATTGACTGATGACAGAAGTGTGCTGGGAAGATGGAAAGAGTACTTTGAAGAGCTGATGAATGAGGAAAATGAGAGAGAAAAAGAGTAGAAGGGGGTGACCGTTGAGGAGCAGGAAGTAGCAAAGATTAGTAAGGGAGAAGTGAGGAGGGCATTGAAGAGGATGAAGAGTGGAAGGCAGTTGGCCCTGATGACATACCAGTTGAGGTATGGAAGTGTCTAGGGGAGGGTGCAGTAGATTTTCTGACAAGAATATTCAACAAGGTCTTAGAAAGTGAGCAGATGCCAGAGGAATGGAGGAGAAGTGTGCTTGTGCCCATTTTTAAGAACAGAGCGATGTACAGAGTTGTGGCAACTACAGAGGGATAAAGTTGATGAGCCATACAATGAAGCTATGGGAAAGAATAGTGGAAGCAAGACTAAGGGCAGAGGTCAGCATTTGTGAACAACAGTTTGGTTTCATGCCAAGAAAAAGAGCACCACAGATGGAGTGTTTGCTGTGAGGATGTTAATAGAGAAGTACAGAGAAGGTCAGAAGGAGCTGCATTGTGCCTTTGTGGATCTGGAGAAAGCATATGACAGGGTGCCGAGAGAAGAACTGTGGTATTGTATGAGGAAGTCTGGAGTGACAGAGAAGTATGTTAGAGGTGGTGCAGGACATGTATGATAGATGTAAGACAGTGGTGAGGTGTGCTGTCGATTGTGACAGAAGAGTTCAAGGTGGAGGTGGGACTACATCAAGGGTCAGCTCTCAGCCCTTCTTGTTTGCTATGGTGATGGACAGGCTAACAGATGAGGTTAGACAAGAATCTCCATGGACTATGATGTTTGCAGATGACATTGTGATCTGTAGTGAGAGCAGAGACCAAGTGGAGGAAAATCTAGAGAGGTGGAGGTATGCCCTGGAAGGAGGAGGATTGAAGGTTAGTCTTAGTAAGACAGAATACATGTGTGTGAAGTGACAAGGACCCAAGAGGAACTTTGAGGTTACAGGGGGCAGAGATAAAGAAGGTGGAGGATTTAAGTACTTAGGCTCAACAATCCAGAGCAATGGAGAGTGTGGAAAAGAGGTGAAGAAGCGGCGTGCAGGCAGGTTGGAATGGATGGAGAGAAAGTGTCCGGTGTGATGTGTGATAGGAGAGTATCGGCAAGAATGAAGGGAAAAGTGTACAAGGCGGTGATGAGGCCAGCGATGTTGTATGGTTTAGAGACAGTGGCCCTGGGGAAAGACAGGAGGCAGACCTGGAGGTAGCAGAGATGAAAATGTTGAGGTTCTCTTTGGGAGTAACGAGGATGGATAGGATCAGAAATGAGTACATCAGAGGGACAGCACATGTTAGATGTTTTGGAGACAAAGTCAGAGAGGCTAGATTGAGATGGTTTGGACATGTACAGAGGAGGGATAGTGAGTATATTGGTCGTAGGATGCTGAGGTTGGAACTACCAGGCAAAAGGCCCAGAGGAAGACCAAAGAGAAGATTTATGGATGCAGTGAAGGCGGACATGAAGGTCGTTGGAGTAAGAGTAGAAGATGCAGAGGATAGGGAGAGATGGAGGCAGATCATTTGCTGTGGCGACCCCTGAAGGGAACAGCCGAAAGGAAAAGAAGATATGTGTCAGCTTAATCTTAAAGATTCCCTCTATACATAAATACATAAATACAGAGTTATAATCTTACAAATGTTTATGCAAGGTTGAAAGCCTGAGCCAAAAAAATTAAGTCGCAATGAGCACACTCGAAAAATTCATGAAACAACAGTAACTCTGTCCTTTACGTGTGTTAGAACTCCGTGATGAACAATGGGACTAAAGCACACGAAAATCATCATGGGTATTCAAAGCTCCATAATAGCCGATGGGAGGCCAGTGGGGCGGGATGTTGGGAGAAAGCCAATGGGAGAGCAACTTGCGCATTGTTTGAATTTTTGAGATGGTGCTTTTCTTAATTTGAATTTGTTTCATATCCAAAGATGAAAATTTTAGGTAAATGCGTTTCGTAACCTGGATTTTCCATTTGTTGGGTCTTTCGTAAGGTGAGGTACTACGAGGGTGAGCTTGTAAGTGGAAACAAAATTTCCCATAAATGGAATAAAACAATAGAAAACCAATTAGTCTGTTCAAACCCCCTCCCAAACTCATGTAACCTGCCACAAATATATATTTTTGAAGTAATATATTTAAGATAAACATGTAACAATCAACATGTCACAATAAAAACACATGTACAGTAACATTAATAATACTGTAATTAACAATGAATAATTAACAATATGTCAATAAACAATACAGTAAGTCTGTGTGAACTTTAGAATAGCACATCACATTAACTTACACTACATTTTTTTAAACATATTTATTTATTTAAATTTAATTTTTTTTTTTTGGGGAGGTGTAACTGTTTTACTTCACTTCAGTAATTTTCATCACTTGTCTTCTGCTTCTTGACCACACTTTCATCACAATTGATCTCTTTCAACTTATCCACTATAGGAGAATCCTCTCCATCTCATCATTGGGTTCTGATCTTTCCTTAGATAAAACACTAACCCCCTTTGCTGGTTTACACTCTTCAACATGGCCTTCTGTTTGAGAATTGTACAGATGGTCAATGCATTCTTCCCAAACTCCTTACACAGATTGGCCACACAGACTCCTTTTTCATGTTTATCTATGATTTCAAGCTTCGTTTCAAGAAAAATTTAATACATCAGCCTCTTGAATAGATCAGCCACCGTCTTATGACCCATCTTAGAAACACTGGAATATGCACAATAAAAAATAACACTAAAAAAGTCACAAAATCCAAACCAAAGAAAAGAAAAACCTTTGCGAACGCTTCTAATGCTGGCACAGAAGAATATATGTGGAAGAATACAAGGCTACTTGGTGTGTATCACCCTGGGGAACATGCATTTTTTTAACATACTGGTGGACCAGCTTTAAAAGTGAGTTTGCGCAGCCTCTACATTAGGAGGCAGTGGTGCTCTCATTGTGTGTTCTGTGGTGTAAGGAAACAGCACCAAGCAAACGATATGAAGTACAGTAAACACTATTTATAGTCGCACGTGAGGTGCTGTTTTGTTTTGTTTTTTCTTTCTATAGGGGGCACAACAGAAAATATTTGAGAAGCACTTGCACAAGGCGTTCTCGGAGAGCAAAGGAATACACACAGAAAAGCACAAGGCTATTCAACCCAGAAAAGCCATTTCCCCAGCAGAGCTGGTAAGTTGAAAATTTACTCATTCGATGGGGCAGATTTTTGGTGGGACTGAAGCTTGTATCATGGAAAATCCTTAAGTCGAAATACCACTCTGTGTGTGTGTGTGTGTGTGTGTGTGTATATATATATATATATATATATATATATATATATATATATATATATATATATACACTAGTATATAGTGCCTGAGTCGTAGGACAACCGTTGGCGACCCGCCATGAAGGATAACACCCTGGTTATCATCTTCATGGAGGTTTTCTTGGCAGGATTAGTGCAGTGGTTTGCCATTGCCTTCGCATGATGCGAACCTACGGGCAATTTACAATGGCCAATTAACCTACTGTGCATGTCTTTGGATTGTGGGAGGAAACTGGAGCACCCGGAGGAAACCCACGCAAGCACGGGGAGAACATGCAAACTCCACACAGAAATGCCCAGGCCGGGAATCGAACCCAGGCCTTCTTGCTGTAAGGCAGACGTGCTAACCACTACACCACCGTGCCGCCATATATATATATATATATATATAGCAAGCACGTCCGCCTCACAGCAAGAAGGCCTAGGTTCGATTCCCGACCTGGGCGTTTCTGTGTGGAGTTTGCATGTTCTCCCCGTGTATATATATAAACTAGAAAATAGAGTACAGTTTAGACCAAAAAAAAAAAAAAACGGTAAAAAGGGTAAGTACTTTTGCAGACCTCTGTACATTTCATATAATAAAAGCAAAGTAAGTTGAATATTGAATTCACTGTAATTTATCTCTTTTCTTTCTGAAATCATATATTTTTAAAATATTTATTTTACCTATGAACATACATGGTTGTTTGGAAACATAACATATTTTTTAAGCCATCATATCTATCTATTATGAGTTTGTATGCATACTTTTATATTCCAATGAGAGGATTAACCCTGGTTGACTGTCGGAATGCTTCCAAAATAAACATAGTCTCATAACCTTACTCATTTTGGGCTGTTGGGGAAGAAAATGATGTGTAACACTGTTCATTGGCTCTAGTTTTTTGGCTCTAGTTTTTACGTTATGGTGGTAGGTCAGCATATACCATTCTGACAAGAAACATGAAGAATGGGTGTGTTATAGAGGAAAAGGATATGAACTTAAATCACGTCGGATGTGGCCAATGGACATGCACCATGTTTTTGTGTGACTCTTCCAGCCTCTGTTTATCTCTTTTACAATTGCTGATGATACTCTGTGACAATCTAAGCCTTGCAGTGGTGATTGACTGCTGATCATTTGTTAGGTGTTGTCTTGGTCTCATGATCTAAAAACATGAACAGCATAATAAAGAGGACTGTTTAAATACCAATTTCATTGAACCAAACTTATTCAAGGATTCATGGTTCAAACAATTGTCATGAATTTTGGCAATCAGCTCCTTGATAGGAAAGAGCAAGTTGTGCTAAAAGTACTAAAAGATTGAACAGTTAGACATTGAACATCATTATTCCAGTCACTGTGCGCCTGCATGAACAACACAGGCCTAATTTCATCTTCATGGACACAATGCTCCAGCTCATCAATGTTGTATTATTAGGGACTGACTGCCGGAGTATGGGGTACCTCAGATGGAGTGGCCTGCATTTCTCCAGACCTGAATCCTATAGAAAACCAATGGGATCAGCTGAGTCGCCATGTAGATGCTCATAAAAAAACTCAATGACCTGAGGGCAGCCATTCAAGAGGATTGTGATGGGATGACAGAGCAAACAATGAGTTAACCTGTAAACAGCATTGAACATTGTTGTCAAATTGTGAATGATGCTTAAGGGCATATGACAAGTTATTGAGACTTTAGCTTTTTTGTTGTGCCATACCCACCACTGTTGTTTCCACAAATTGTTTGATATGAGAAAGGATTTAGGCCCCCTTTTTTGTATGAACTTTGCTGTCGACTTTTATTGTGTAATGTGAATATTAACAAGTTAATACAAAAACAATTTAGATTTGCAAACATTGCTTTTCCAATTTAAAATGAAATCTAGTAGGAAAAACCATTAGTGCAGCATGTCAATAAAGAAAGCCACATATTACATAAAAATGATATATATATATATATATATATATATATATATATATATATATATATATATATATATATATATATATATATATATATATATATATATATATATATATATATATATAATGAAGGCTGTTGTGATTTACATAACGAATCAAATGTGTCAGTCAACATTTCCAGGAGAACTGTGTCTGTAAGACATTGAATTGTATGCTGTTTAGTATGTATCACTGTATCATTTGTCTGAGATATTTGCCTTGATTGATTTCTGACTCCCCCAGGGCAGCTAACTGGGTTATCAAAGACATCACTGCCTCTGGTGAAAGTATCATGTAAAGGAGCCATTGCTAATTTCCTTCAAGAGTAGGCTGCATAGCCGTCAACATGTTTCTGCCCTGTGATGGCCTGGCGAGCTATCCAGGGTGTACTCTGCCCTCCACCAGGGATGGCTGAGATGGGTGCCAGCCTCCCCGGAATGCTAATTAGGGTTAAGCAGTTCAAAAAATGAATCAATGATTTCTGACTTTATTGAAGCAGCTGTCTGTCTGACCTTTATTTCACCTTTTTGATTCATCAGTGAAGCACACAAAGTGTTGCTGATTCATTCCTGTGTCCCACTGTCCCCTCCAAAGAGCTATAAGTTATTCACTAATAAAGTGGAGAAAGATTGTGTCCTCCCTCATCTGTGAAGCAATTCATTACAGCTCTCTCACAAGGGATGAGAGACACTGCGATGGGAGATGAAAGCAAGAGAGCATGAGAGACAGGTGAAAAAGTCAGAAAATAAATAAATAAATAAAATAAATAAATAAATAAAATTAAGTTAAATATAAACCAACAGTGTAAAAGTTAAAACCTAAAGTATGTCACCATGAATTCATTATATATAAAGTATTGTTTATCAAATTTGCTCATTTTTATTCCAAACATCATAATACTTTTGGGAGGTTGTTCAACAGAAGGCTTAAATTGCAGGCTTCTGGTGACATGACTAGCATGCCTATTTGTGTTTTGAGGTAAAGTGTGCATTTTACTGTTTGTCTTTACCAATTGACTGAAGAACAATTCATGTTCTTTTGTTTTTCTCTAAAATCAAACCAAATAATAATTATTTGTGAGCTCCCTGCTTGGTAGCTATAATAGCAAACCTCAGTGAGCAGATTCCTGTTTATCGCATAGCTAATTAGCAATGTACAGAAATAACAATAATACTAAAAAACATGTACTGAAGCATATTTACACTGATTATGTGAATTATATGAGATTATGTAAATTAAAGATTCACTCTTTTACACATTTCAATCTTATTTCTTTGCAGCCTAAAATGAACACATGCATAAGTGTGCCATTTGTATTTACACACCGCGACTTATAACAGCCATGTGAAGGATATAATGGCAACAGGTAAAAAAAAAAAAAAAAAAAAGAATCAGAATTAGTGAGAAAGTTAAGGAATCACCCCCTCCAAAAGAATACCTGTAAACTCAATCAGGTGTGACTAATCTGATGAGTTAAGCCTGAAACAGTGTTAAGCCTAAAGACAGCACTTTCTAATGGTTGAAAGTGAAAGTGAAAGTGAGCGGTACTTGATAAGAAGAATAAAGTATAAATTATTGTAGGGATGCAGCTTTGGAAGTAAAACATGTTTGGTACCATATCGACAACTGAGAATGAACAAATCTATCAGCCATTTAATCTAAAACTCCAGGAGCTGTACAGCTTGCAATCACTGATTGAATTTATGACATCTGCATCTTAAAAAAAAAACAAAAAAAAACTTTAAGATAATGTGTGGCTAACCGTATTCTGTCTTCCTTTCAGCTTTTTCCTTTTTTTACTCGGGAGCCACCACAGCGAATCATCTGATTTGCACGTTTGATTTGGCAGAGGTTTTTATGTCGGATGCCCTTCCTGTCACAACCCTTTTTTAGCAAGGCACAGAAACACGCTGACAACTTTGCAGCTACTCTTTACGAAAGTCAGCAATGGTTCTTTTACATGTCTCTCACCATAGACAGTGAGAGACATGGCCCGCCTTTGATAACCCAGTTAGCTACACTGGGGGGGACAGTGACAACCTTGTGGAGAGTGGGACTCGAACCCCCAACCTTTGAATCAGCGATCCAGTGCCCTATACCACTAGAACAACACTGTCCCATGTGGCTAACCATATAAAAGTTATAATTGAGCAAAAAAAAAACAATGTTTATAAGCATAATGATCTGCACACAGTTGAAATGTTGTGCAGAGGTATTAAAAGGTCACCGCATACAAACATCCTGCAACAAAAATTAAAATAGTCAATAAATTCAGCAGGCTGATGTCAGAAAACTGTAAGAAATTATACAGAATGCTTGCAAAAATGTCTTTCAACTATTGCTCCGAGCTTAAGATGTCAAGAATTTACTCATTTCACCATAAAATAACATAAAATGTACAGACCGTTTTGTTATTAAAGACAATGGGATACTTCCATGTTCAAATATGCTGAAAAAAATCAATAATTTGTGTGTGTGTATATATATATATATATATATATATATATATATATATATATATATATATATATATATATATACAGCCGTCGGTGTGTTTCTGCCCTGTGATGGCCTGGTGAGCTGTTCAGGGTGTACTCTGCCCTTGTCTGAAGTTGGCTGGGATGGGCGCCAGCCTCCCCATGACCCTAATTAGGATTAAGCGGTTACAGAAAATTAACTGAATATATACATTTTTTTTTTTTTTCATGAATGTGTACAAACATATTCATTCATTATTTTTTTGAAACGCTTAATCCTAATTAGGGTTGCAGGGCAGACTAGTGCCCATCTCAGCCGACTCTGGGCGAGGACATAGTACACCCTGGACAGCTCAACAGGCCATCGCAAGGCAGAAACATGATGGCTATACAGACTACTCTTGACAAAAGTCAGCAATGGTTCTTTTAAACCTCAGACCATAGACAGTGAGAGACATGACTGACCATTGATAATCCAAGTAGCTGCACTGAGGGGGACAGCAGTGACAACCGTCGACAGTGCGGCTTGAACCCCAACCTTTGGATCGGTAATCTAGCACTATACCACCGGGCCACCACTGTCCACCTACTGGCCCACCACTGTCCACTACCAGCAGGTTGCTGATTGGATTACCAGATAACTCACTGCTTCCATTTAGATTGAAAGTCTCTTGTTTTTATTGTGATCAGTAAATATCTGCTATGTATGTTAAATAGTTATGTGTATGTGTGCATTCAGTTAAGGAATTTACATATCACCAAGTCATGAACTGTGTTCAGCAGATGGCTTAGTGCCGCTTGGCAGGAATATGTTAATTACTGATTAAAGTATTAAACAGAACTCTTAGTAGCTTTGAACACACACACACACACACACACACACACACACACACACACACAGACACACACACACACACACACACACACACACACACACACACACTTAAATAAGGATATATTGTTTATGTTCTAGCAATATTTGATTTCCCTGATTTCCACTCAATCAATATATTATATTATAATATTAGGCTATATCATCAAACAATATAAATATATATCATATATTTAATCAAAAGAGCCACGTCTGGCTCGCCCAACCATATTTTATAACGTTTGACGATGTGATGATTACATTTGGGATCCTCAAGATTTCCACAGTGATAAAATACCAGTGTTTATATAGCGCCTTTAAAGTGAACAAACGTGTGTGTGTGTGTGTGTGTGTGTGTGTGCACATATACAATGCCTTGCATTTTTTACCTATTTAGTTACTTTCCAACCTGCAATTTAAATGTTTGTTTGATTGTTTGGTTGTTTGTTTGTTTGTTTGTTTATCTGAATTTTATGTAGTAGAGCAGCACACAACAGACTAAGTTGGTTCAGTGAAATGGGAACAATATAAAAAATAGAATAAAAAAATCTAAAAAAAAAAATGTATTTGCATATCTACATGTTTTCATCCCGTTTGCTATGGAACTCCTCAAAAGTTTGAGTGTAGCCAATCACCTTCACAGGTTAGATAAATAGTCAAATGAATTCCACCTGTGTGCAATCAAAGTATCACATGATCTGTCAGTTTAAACACACCTTTTATGAAAGGCCCATGAGGCTGCAACACCATAAAGAAAGTGTCACCATGCCATGAAGACCAAGGGAAAATGAAGTCAAGGACACAGTTGAGAAGTACAGGTCAAGGTTGGCTTTTAATAATTTATTCAAATCTTTGGTGATCCTGGAGCACTGTCGAAGCATTGTCTTCAAATAGAAAGAACATGGTACCAAAACAAGCAAACCAAGAGACAGCCACCCAAACTCACAGACTGGGCACGGAGGGCCCAGAGAGGAAGGCAATCACAGAGGCAGTAACGGAGACCAAAAATGATCCTGAAGAAGCTGCAGATTTATGGAAGAGTGGAAATAAAAACATAATAATAAATACATAAATAAATAAATAAATACTTGGCTTATTAATATGCATGACTTCAGACTCAAATAATTAATTCCAGACCCCCTGAATTGAAGCAGCACTAACTCGGCATCAGCGTCTTCAAGACTCATCGAGCCTCTGATGTCCCTTTTCCACTCAATGACTCAACACCCAAGATTCAATGTCAAGAACTTTTCTCTAAACTGTTCTCAACTCACTGACCTCCTCTGAGATGAGAGCCTCCTCGACAGCTACAGATAAGCTAAGTAAATACATTTCATCTATTCTGAATCATCTGGGTTGATCTTTATTCTTCTCCTTTTTAGCTTTTCTCATCAGGGGTCGCCACAGCGAATCATCTGCCTTCATCTCCCTCTATCCTCTGCATCTTCTTCTCTTACACCAACTACCTTCATGTGCTCCTTCACTACATCCATAAGTCTCATTGGGTTGACCTGGTTTGACCTATGTGTTCTAAATAGCAAGTATGTGTTGTACTCATTTTAAGGTTTTGACTCATGGGTTACTCACTGTAATGAATAGTTAATCACTATTTGTTAGTTAATATTGCAAAGTATTATCTTATTATTTGAGACAGCTTGCAAAGTGCACTTAGAAACGTGTCACCGACAGTAGATTTATAAATCCTGACTGATTAGTTCACTGGATGAATAATTTGAGGTTTATTGATACTGTAAATGCTGTATTCCCCTATTAAAATTAATAATTGTCTTCATATTTTAATTTTTTCACTTTTTTTTTCATTTTCAATAAAGGTGTGGGACAGGATATACAAGCAAAGAACTGGATGTTTCAGGTTGAGAATCTGATGTCAAATTTGTTTCCAGCGGGTGTTGTCCTTTTGTGACCAACTTTGTTCATAATGGGTAGAATTTCTAGGTACAGCCATGGCATTGAGGACTTCCTTTTGGAAGGCCATAGGATCTTGGCTCTTCTTTTTCTGGATGATGTTGTCCTTTTGGGTTTATGCAACTGGGACCTCCAGGTGTTGGTGGGATAATTTGCAGCTGAGTGTAAAGTGGCTGGGATGAGTATCAACACCTTAAAGTCTAAGGCCATAGTTCACAGCTAGAAAAGGGTGGAATGCATTATCCAGTTCTGTAACGAGGTCCTGCACTAAGTGAGGAATTCAAGTATATCAAGACCTGATTCACGAGTGAGGGAAGGATAGAGCGGGAGACTGCCAGTTGGATCAGTGCATCCTCTGCTGTAAAGCAGAGCTTGCACCATTCCATTGTGCTGAAGATGGAGCTGAGCCAGAAGGCAAAATTCACCATTTACCAGTTGATCTATGTTCCAACCCTTACCTATGGTCACAAGCTTTGGGTAGTGACCAAAGGAACAAGGTTTTGGATACAAGTAGCTGAAATCTTCCTTTGCAAGGTGGTGGGTCTGTCCCTTAAAAATTAGGTAAGAAGCTCGGCTATCCGAGAGGAGTTCGAGTATAACCGCTGCTCCTTCACATTGAGAGGAGCCAATTGAGTTTCCTTGGGCATCTGATTAGACTTGTATGCCACCCAAATGCATACCTGTGTGCTGTTTTGGGCATATTGAACAGGGAAGGAGACCACAGGATCCACCAAGAACATGCAGGAGGGATGATGTCTCCTGTCTGATCTTGGAATGGCTCGATGCCTCCCTGGAATAGTTGGAAAAAGTGGTCATTGCTCAGGCTACTGCTTCAGGCTACTGGTTAGCTAAGACGTGGAACATTTGAGAGGACTGAAGAGAGTAAACAGGAGTACAGGGAGACACAGCATAAGGTGAAGGTAGTGATGTAAAAGGCCAAACAGAGGGCATATGATGACTTGTATGCTCGGTTGGATGGAAAGGAGGGACAGAATGATTTATACAGGTTGGCACAGCAGAGAAATAGAGATGGGAAAGACATGTAGCAAGTTAAAGTAATTAAGGACAGAGAGCAAAATGTATTGACTAAAGACATAAGTGTGCTGGGTAGCTGGAACGAGTACTTTGAGGTTATGAATGAGGAAAATGAGAGAGAAAAAGAGTAGAAGAGGTGACCGTTGAGGACCAGGAAGTAACAAAGATATTAGTAAGGGTAAAATGAGGAGCATGGAAGATGAAAAGTGGAAAGGCAGTTGGTCCTGATGACATACCGGTGGAGTTATGGAAGTGTCTGGAGAGGTAGCATTAGACTTTCCGACAAAGACATTCAACAAGGTCTTAGAGAGTGAGAGAATGCAGCAGGAATGGATAAGTGTGCTGGTGCCCATTTTTTTTGAGAACAAGGGAAATGTGCAGAGTTGTGGCAACTACAGAGGGATAAAGTTGACGAGCCATACAATGAAGTTATGAGGAAGAATAGTGGAAGCAAGACTAAGGGCAGAGGTCAGCATTTGTGAACAACAGTTTGGTTTCATGCCAAGAAAGAGCACCACAGATGCAATGTTTGCTTTGAGGATGTTAATAGAGAAGTACAGAAAAGGGCAGAGGGATCTGCATTGTGCCTTTGTGGATCTGGAGAAAGCATAGGAACTGTGGTTTTGCATGAGAAAGTCTGGAGTGGAAGACAAGTATGTTAGAGTGGTGTAGGACATGGATGAGATATGTAATACAGTGGTGAGGCTTGCTGTCAGTGTGAAAGAGTTAAAGGTAGAGGCGGGACTGCATCAAGGATCAGCTCTAACTTCCTTCTTGTTTGATATGGTGATGGACAGGCTGACAGATGAGGTTAGACAACAATCTCCATGGACTATGATGTTTGCAGATGACATTGGGCTCTGTAGTGAGAGCAGAGAACAAAAGCAGGAAAATCTAGAGAGGTGGAGGTATGCCCTGAAAAAGAGAAGAATGAAGGTTAGCAGTAAAAATAGTAAAACAGAAGTAAATACATGTCTGTGAACGACAAGGACCCAAAAGGAATAGTGAGATTAAAGGGAGTAGCGATAAAGAAGGTGGATGGTTTTAAGTACTTAGGCTCAACAATCCAGAGCAATGGAGAGTGTGGAAAAGAGGTGAAGAAGCATGTGCAGGCAGGTTGGAGAAAAGTGTCCGGTTTGATAGGAAGGTATCGGCAAGAATGAAAGGAAAATTGTACAAGACAGTGATGAGGCCAGCGATGTTGCATGGTTAAACAGTCGCCTTGGGGAAAAGACTGGAGGCAGAACTGGAGGTAGCAGAGATGAAAATGTTGCGGTTCTCTTTGGGAGTAACGAGGCTGGATAGGATCAGGAATGAGTACATCAGAGGGACCGCATATGTAAGAGGTTTTGGAGACAGTCAGAGAGGCTGGATTGAGATGATTTGGACATGTACAGAGGAGGGATACTGAATATGTTGGTAGTAGGATTGAGGTTGGAACTACCAGGCAGGAGGCCTAGAGGAAGACCAAAGACAAGATTTATGGATGTGGTGAAGGAGGACATGAAGGTCGTTGGCGTAAGAGAAGATGCAAAGGATAGGATGAGATGAAGGCAGGCGATTTGCTGTGGCGACCCCTGAAGGGAACAGCCGAAAGGAAAAGATCAACTGCAAGGCAAAATCCTAATGTCCACCATCTGCTGAAGCACTCTGTAGTTGCTCTTTATGACCCTGAAGTTTGTCTTTTGTTTAATAGCTTGTTGGGGCAATGATGCACAAGGCAGGGGAGGGGACCACAGCAGAAGGGATTGTCCCCCTCCTGTATGTATTTTCTGCTTGTAAATGCAGTATGACGGCTGGCTATTTAAGGGCACCCAATGTGCCCCAGAATGTTCTTTTTGAGTTTCCTCTGACGGTCCACATTTAACATCTGACTTTTCCTGACTATTCTTAATCAGCATGCATCAAATTTATTCCTCTTGGTGTATTCTGTGAGGGTTACTGCAGGGTCATTATCTCTCCCTGCTTAGCGCAGTCAAGACACTCTGATTAATGCCACCATTGCTGGCTGTGAGTTTTCACCTGGCCTACTGGAAAATGCTGCTGCTTTGCCTCTTTTGGTATTGCCTGATTTGCCCTTTATGTGATAACCTTCTTATCCTCTTATGAAATAGCCTGTTAAGTATAATCTGCCCTGCCTGATTGATCACTTGGCCTGTTTGCTTTTTTTTTTTTTTTTTTTTTCTGAAAGCCTTGTTCTGCCTTTATTGTCGAGCTCGCTTGCTTTGCTGGAATGCGACACCTTGCATGTGAAGAATCTGTTCATGTTCAGTCAACTACTCTGATTGCATAAGACCTGAGCAACTGCTGTTTATGTCCTGAGCTAGACTGTGTGGCTCTGTTGCTTTAAAATTTTCAAGGTGAATGTTTTATTAATTTTTTACATTTACTATTTTTTGCAGAGCTGAGAGCCTGTGGTTTTGGGCTGGATTTCTCATGGTGGCATTTATTTCTGTAGCAATGGTATTTATTAGTGTGGAATTTATTCAGAAAATGAATGAATAGGTGACTGAATGAACAAATTGGGCCCTTTGATGGCCTGTCAAGCTGTCCAGGGTGTACTCCACCGTTGTTTAGTCAGATGAGATGGGCACTAGCTTCCCCACAATTCAAATAAAGATGAAGTGGCTAAGAAAATGAATGAATGAACAAATTAATTGGATTTTAAATGAGTTTGCAAATAGGAAATATAATTGCAATTCAAATTTGAATTGAAATTCCAGTTGATAATTTTGGTATAGTCCAGAATCATACTTTACAGTAAATTTCATGCATGTGTGTTTTACATATTTCATACAAATATTATTTCTATGAACATCATGTACATGTCATACTTTAATTACAGCAAATGTTTTTCATCGAGAATTATGAATAAAAACATCAATAAAATATACTTTAATTTGATGTATTATACATTTCAAATTATGAAAAATTGTGTAAATTAACTTAATTTCCAGGAATACTTGACATTATCTAAGTATTAAAACTGGTTTACAAGCCATTTCAGAGCATTTGTTTGAAACTTTCTCTATTGACAAATTTGATGAACACGGCTCGGTTCCAGAAAATAATTCCATAATTTCTAATAATGGCAATGTGAAAAGGATAATAGCCCTAAAAGGCTATTTGTACAAGATTCATTTGGTGAGCTGCTTCCCACAAGGAGACCAAAGAACCACTGAGCCATCTGCAAGTACGCCAATACTACATTGCAATGCTCAAATTTGTAGCTCTATCAAGGCAACCTTAAATTTCAAACAGAATCTACAAATAAGTTAAGCGATTTCTTATTTGACTTTCATTTTGATATGACATTGACACTGACGTTGGGGTCAATTCAGGGTGATCTGAGTCTCCTAAGTAACACTGGGCTTTACTTATTGGACATTTAAAAAGTTGTGCATTTAAAGAGTGCACTACATTTTTGCTGCTTTACTAAGTTCCACACATAATTTGATATGCTAAAGTTTGGTGTTTCAATTAATTGATTAAAAATGTCACTGACTAGGAGATAAAGTGATCTGGAGACTTCTGTTTCTGTTCAGTTCATGCATGGATTTCCAAATAATACCATATGCTATTTTAATGTGCTTAACAACATTTTGGCTAGCTATTGTGTCCAGGATACACAAAGCATTTTGTTGACATCAGGTTTGGACATCAGTTTGTGCTGATTTCTGAAGGATAGCGCTATAAAAATAACTGGTAATTGAATAACTTGGATGAGGGACAAATTAACATATGTAAAGAACTGGCTCGGAGCACAGGCCTTTGACAGGCGTGATCCCAGTATGCGGTACTTCTCTCATCTCATCTATCCTGCAGTCTGGAAGACTGTTGAAATGCCATGCATGGCCTAGAAATTCTTCTCCTCTCTCCTAAATACTCTTATTAGACTTTCTTATTGTGCTGCTCAGCGTCACGCCTGTCCATTCCATAGTTTTATCATTATATTTTTCCTCTGTCTTCCTTCTTGCACTGTGTTCTCGACTGTTTTTGCCAGCCCAGATAACCTTGAGATATGCCCATTCCATTTCAGGTTAAGTTTTCTCTAGAGCTCCATAGCCTGCCGGATTCTGTTTAGCAATCCATTGTTGGTAATGCTATATTTTTAGGAGATTCATGGAGACTTTATAAACATCTCATCTCCATGGCCTCAATCCTTTTTTCTCTATCAGCTCTTTATGTCGAATACTCACAGGCATACAAAAAAAAGACATTACTAGGGAGCACAACAGTCTGATATTTGAACTGAGAGCTAGCTTCCTGTCATTTCATACGGTTTGATCCCACACAAAAGCACACATTGCAACGGTAATGACCCCTGTAAGCACTAGTATATAATGTTTTTGTTTGTTTCCATCTTGTTCAGATGTATTACAATTTTTTTTCACCTGTTTTCTTTTATGTAACATTTAAACGTAAGCAGAAGGGTTGTATATAAAATTCATTTTGAAACAAAAGTGAAAACAAAATCAACCTTAATAGAAAAATAGAGATCAGTCCTTGTTCAGTGTTTATTTGGCACTTCTTGGCCTGCCCCTTGTATTTATTAAATGGAACTGTACAGACCTTTTTTTTTTTTTTAGGTCAGACCTTTTTGGGATTGAAAATACGTACAGAAGTGTTTGCATAATATTTCTAACAAAAGTGAGAAAATGTTACAGGTTCTTGCCAGGCCTAGACCGAATCCTTTCACCAAGCTTGGTGAAAATAATTTCTGTAGTCTGTAAGCAATCTTTCTAACAAACAAATGAGCAAACAGGAATTATTGAATACATTACCTCTACTTTCCAGGACAGCTAACTAGGTTATCAAAGGCTGGTCATGTCCCTCACTGTCTATGGTGTGAGGCTGTAAAATAAATATTGCTGACTTTCGACAAGAGTAGCTGCATAGCTGTCAGTGTGTTTCTGCCCTGTGATGGCCTGGCGAGCTGTCCAGGGCATACTCTGCCCTCTCCCAGAGTGGCTGAGATGGGCATCAGCCTCCCGTGACCCCAATTAAAATTAAGCACTTAATCCTAATTAGGGTCACTAGGAGGCTGGTGCCCATCTCAGCCTACATTGATCGAGAGGGAGGTACACTCTGGACATGTCGCAAGGTCATTACAAGAAAAATTCAAGCATATAACAGTGAATGTTGTTGCTATATGGAGGAGTTGTACAGCTAAATTGCCACAGGTCGAAATGATTTCCTGTGGAGCATTTTGGTGGTATCAGTTGCTCCTGTTATTGATTGACACAGGTTGTGAAGCAGACGGGAGGTATTGTTCAGTATTACCTTTATTTTGGACAGCATTCCCTTACCAATCCTGTAAGACTGACTAGAATTCTATAGGAATTCCAATAGAACTGTGATTTCTTATTGAATTTCCAAAGTGTTCTATATATACTAGTATTTGCTGTTAACTCGTATAGAACAGTTCATCCCTATAGGATTTCAGAAATGTTGTATAGCAATGTGCTATATGTTCTATAGAATAGCCTACTCTATGGGGGGGGGGGGTCTATTGCAGCTTGTTTAAGCTGTATTGAACAGAATTTCTATTGACATGATTAATTAGGTTTCTTGGTTCTTTCCAAAATACTCTATAGGAATTACCACCATAAACTGGGGTCGTAAATAGAACTCTTATTTTCTGTAAAACGCAAACAATTGCTGTTTCATACAGCTGGATAGGCCTGACTGAGTCGAACAATTGTTGAATGGCACAAGGGAAATTGCCAGTAATAAAGACTGAGGGAGGAGCATATATCTCCAGGTAAACCTTGACTTAAGTCATTTTGAGAAGTCTTTTTCGATTATACATTGGTTTAAAAAAATATATGCAAAAATAAATAAAAATAAAGTTCAAGTCATAGTAATCATAAAATCACACCCCACTATTTGAGAAGCATTGAGTTAGCGGCAGCCCCAGCAAATTGTACATGGCATCATCATGACATTACTGGCATGTGATTCAAATTTAGCCAGTGGCTGAGAGCTTTTGTTTCTCCTCCTGCTGATTGGTTGCAGATGTACAGTGTACACTTTTTTTTTTTTTTTTTTTTTTCCCCCCCTCCTTCGCTCACATATCAACGTGATTGCCTGAATTACGAATTCACATTTTTTAGTGTGTTTTTATTATTTAAGCCCCATGATGCCGCTCAAACATCCTGCATCTTCTCTAGCTTCTGGTAAGGAGCATAACTGCTTTATTTATAAGTATCACAGTACAAAATTTAAAAAGTTTTGACTTAATCATTACATTTTACTACATTATAGTATTAATGAGTAAAGCCAGCCTGACACTAGTACGCATTTTAAATCCTCAATGGAACTCATTCATGCGTACCATGGTGGAATGATTTTGTTTATTTCACCTGTCAGTCAAACAGTTCGTGCCAGAGAGGAATAAGCTTTGCTCATAGCTTGCTCATTCGTACCCTTGAGGATGTTCCGCAACATTCCACTCGATTCCTCACCACTGTGGTATTTTGGCGAATTGTTTGTGCTGCGGTGCTCCAAGTTCCTCAACATCACTCAATGGCCAGACAAGTTTGCTCCACATCATGCTAAAAGGGTGATCACACTTCCGTTTGACATGCCTTGTCACACCTCACAAATGTGTGTGTGTGTGTGTGTATATATATATATATATATATGAATGATAGGGTAGCTGGATTCATCCACCATTCATTCTTGTAGTCGTCAAGATGATGAACTCTAGAGATGCAGAGAAAATGGCATTAAATCAACAAAGTGTCTTTCTTGCAGGTGCTGCTGCATTACTACTAATCGAAGACTGACATTAATATATGTAAGCAGTTAGACTCCACACCTGATACTTTCTTCCTCTACCTGGCCTTCTGAACATGTACGTCATGCAACTGAACACCCTTCCCTTTAAGATACAGGGCAAGTCAATGTGGACATTGCTGATTGGTTAACCGTTTGTGTGTGGTGTTGCAGAATACAGTGGTTTGAGTGCTCACCCAAACTTAAAGGTAAGTAGTCTATGATTACCTTTTGAGGAAACCGTGAGAAACTCGGTTCTGTCCACAACTCACTTCCTGGTCTGCCAACAGTTAATGTTAGACAATGCGTAGCGTATAAGAGGAAACATTGAGCAGTCAATGAACACCATGGAGTACACAAGAGCACCATTGAGGATACAGGTGTAACGTTGCACGGCATTGATTACCATATAGTGTGCGTGATGTGATGTGGGCATTTACACATGCCCTCAATGTTTCCTCAATTTCCTTATAGTCTGCAGAAAGGTACGCAAAGGAGTGCGTGACAAAATTAATGAACATGTTTCATTTTTTCAGACGGCAATGCCCCTCAATGGCACTCATCTCGCTCATAGTTCCTGCATTGTTCCTGTGTTGGCGCTAACAATTCCCGCGAAGGTACTCACTTTGGCGTACAGTGGCGTACCATGAATGTGTACTTGTGTCAGGCTGGCTTAAGACTGTGAAAGCAGTTTTTAGTGTTGCAATAAGATATCTTTTAACTATGTATTTACATTTGTTTCCTTATGGAAAAGCACAAAGTATCCTCATAAGTATTGCAACCAAGATGTTGTTCCTCTTTTCTCAAGAAACTGTTACCAAATGGTCCATGCATTTATTCTTGAAATTAACTCCTTGCATCTACTTTGTATCGTTTTGCCAGCTGTTCTTTTATCTTTACAGCATAGGAAACATTTGCTCACACTTTGGGCAGGATACAATAGTCTTGTGACCCCCCCCCCCCATCATAAACACCCACTTAGAATGGTATAAATACTCTGCCTTTGGATGTATGCTTCGGTGAGCTTGTGAATAAAGAACTTGATTGTATTGTGGTCTTCACTCTTTATTGCAATCCGCCCCGAAGTTCTGGGTGACATAGATGACTGATCCGTGAGATCTAGATCTCGTTCAGAGTCCGTGAGAGACAGCACTAGACAATGGAGAGAAGTCCTTACAGTTTTGAATACAGTTTAAAATACTCCTGATCAGGTAAGGAATTATTTTTATACTTTCCTTCCTTGTTGGCAGTATCAACAAACCTGTTATCCCCATGAGCGTTGTCACGGGAAGAAATTCAGTGTTATCCTTGTGAGAGTTTCCGACAGGGCAGTGGTGGTCTAGTGGTTTAGGGTGCTGGATCGCTGATCCTAAGGTTGGGGGTTCAAGTCCCACTCTTCACAAGGTTGTCATTGTTCTCCCCAGTGCAGCCAACTAGGTGATCAAAGGCGGGCCATGTCTCTCACTGTCTATGGTGAGAGGCATGTAAAAGAACCATTGCTGACTTTCGTTAAGAGTAGGCTGCAAAGCCGTCAGCGTGTTTCTCTTGATGAAAGGGTTGTCAGAAAGGTCATCTGACATAAAAACCTCTGCCAAATCAAACATGTGAATCATTCGTTGTGGCGGCCCCTGATAAAGGGAAAAAGCCGAAAGGAAATCTCTCATCCTTGTGAGAGTTTTCACAGGAAGAAATTAACTCATTATCCTTGTGTGTTTCTGTGAGCAGTGTAATGCAGCTCGCACTTTAAAAATAATTTGTGTATTTCCTCAGGATCGTTAATCTGTGTCACCATGGGGAATATTTGTGGGTCACTAAGACTACCCGAACCTGATCCAGCGGAAACCCCAAGGGATTTGATAAATTTCTGTAATTTTATGTTTTTCACAACACCTTGGTTAGATAATTTGGCCAGTTGGACTGATTTCCAACCCCATTTTTTTGTCATACCAACACGGAGGAACTTTTAAACCCGAACACCGTGTCTGCATACAAACACATTTATGAAGGCAATGGAGACACTAATTGGAATTAAGATTACATGACATGACATGAGGCCTACTCAAAGTGGATTGAAATGAAACCCATTTGGGATAAATACCAAAACGTTAAGGAAACTTGATCTATGCAGAGGATGATCTGTAAACCAAAACCTAATACGAAACCTAAGATTGCTTTGGTACCACCACCATATACTGTTGCGTCACCACTACCTACCACATCTGCACCTGAATACCTGAATAATTCTTTGTACCCATGAATAATTTGTACCCAACCCTAGAAATTTAATGTTGTCCTTTGGTGACAAAGACTGTACCCCACCACACTCACTTGGCATCAAACCTAAGACTAAACAGAAACAACCTGTCCATCCTACTGAACTGCCATTATTATAGTCTGACTGTGGTGGAAAAATAGATGATGAAGATCCTGATGTAGAAAACAAGGCTTGTGTTTGGTCTGTTAACTCTAAAAGTTTGACTGTCCACCCACCTTCCCCATCACAGTTAAAATATATAATTAAAATGTTACCTTCACCTAATAAACCCATATGCTTTGTGGATATGCTGATCAAATGCTCACGCCATTGCCAACTTACTGGTGGGGATTGTCTTTTTATCCTACATGCCACTTTCGGGGAGGCATATGACGAGATCCCCCTCCTCAAAGAAGTTCTGTATCTTGATTATAAGAATGATGAGTGGACAGCAATTGTTAAAACTGACCAAGGAGCCGAGGGCGACCAACAGATATGTATTAAAAGGAAGACAGAATATGATTATTGGAGGAACATAAACAAATGTCTGCCGGACTTAAAAGAACAATTGACCCATTATCTCCTCCCATGCCAACAAGCTAATCCCGATCTGAGCCAAGTAACTAACTTTAAGTAGGAGAAAAATGAACCGGTGTCAAGGTTTCTCGCTCACTTTCACAATACGTGAACCCTTTTGCGGATAATGGATTTAGGTGATGAAGTGAATCCTATATTCATTACTGCTTTTATGAATAACTGTCTTCCCTTGATACAAAACATTTTTGAAATTTCAACTCATTGATCACATACACATGATGCCCAGAACATTGGGGGAAATGATTAGAAATGGTTCTAATGGAGGGTGATGGCATTCTGGAATTTAAGCAATTGTGCAATTAACTCAAATGTGGGAGTAGGCCATCCTTGCCAGGAGCGGCGAGCAAACGTGCAACATAATTGAGATTGCGCCCCCTCTCAAGGTTCTTAATCTCAGGGGCCTTGCAGAGTAGATACCCGTCATTAGACATTTGTGGCAAAGGTCACTGGGCATATAAATGTACACACGCACTGTCCTATCAGCCCAGATCACCAATAGGGCTCCCTACAGAACAAGGACCCCAGTTCACAGATGCTCCGTATCTCCTTTGATTCCACTGACGATAATAATCTTCCAAGATAGAATTTATTGTTGGTAGTCTGCCCTTTCCTTTTCTTGTAGATACTGGAGCTACAATGTCCTCCATAGGGAAGGGCTCTGAAGATCCTCTGTCTGATCGATCTATATGCTCCGCAGGAATTTATGGGGTCCTTTTTAATTCGCCATGTACACCCCACTGCGGGTGGGATGTTCGTCAGATTCCACTATATCGCTTTCACATTCCTTTGTATGTATACCTTTGTGTCCCTTTAATCTTTTAGGTGTGCCTTGACAGTATCAATCAGCTTTAGTGGTTCCACTGTATCGATATGCATGCCAGATGATGTACCTCAGATATGTCACATCTATCTGGCTCTGTTGTTCCGTACAATTTTGCCTTGGTCTTGCTTTTGAAGGGTTCTCCATCCTTGACAGTCTGTGTCTGGGATTCCATCCTGTCACACCTCTGGGCTGAACATAAGGATGAGGTCGGGTTGGTTCACTGTGTCCCTTATGAAGCTACAAACAAACACCCTAATCCTGTTTGTATAAAACAATATCCTCTCTCAGAAAACAAGTCTGTGGCATTTAATCACTGCTTGATGCTTTCCTTCAGCAGGGGGTGCTCATACCATGTTCTAGTTCTTACAACACCCCAGTTAATCCTGTAGCCTGATGGTACCTGACATTTTACTCAAGACATGTGTAGAATTAATTACATAATACCTGTGGTAGATGATGTACCTTCCATTATGGCGTCGATACCATGTAATCATTCTCATTTTTCAGTGATTGATCTCTGTTCTGCCTTCTTCAGTGTTCCTGTTGAGGAGCAGACACAGCCACTCTTTGCCTTCATGCACAGAGGTAAACAATACACAAGGACTAGATTGCCACAAGGCTTCATTGATTCACCTGCTGTCTTTTTAGCTATAGTTCGGGGTGTGCTGTGTGACCTTGAGTTTTGTGCTGTATTTCTGTGACCTCCAGTATGCAGATGATCTTCTGGTGTCAGGCATGCTCAAATGCTTCCCTGGTGGTCCTCGAGCACCTGGCTATTAAACTGGACCTGAAGTGCCTTTCCACAAAGCACACATTGATGGTATCCTGGGACTTGTTAACTACTACTGCCAATGGATTCCTGACTGCAACTTTTATGATAAATGTCTCATGTCTGCTTTCTCACATACAGACCCTCCACAACAGCTGTTAACATGGATACCTGACATGCTGACTGCTTATCATGCCCTGCACCGTGGACTGTGTTCTGTACCAGCCCTGCATCTTGCTGATTACAGGAATATCTTCCATCTCTATACCTGTGAACACAACGGCGTGGCTACCACTGTGTTGGCTCAAGAGCATGTGGGAGGTATGCAGCCCTGTGCTTTTTTTTTTTTTTTCCCCAAAAAACATTCGATACTGTGGCTCAGTGCTTGCCTGCTTTTCTACGTGCAGTTGCCACCTGCTTTGTGATGGTTCAAGATGCTGAAAAACACTTCCTTTCCCATACTCTCCTCTTACATTTTTCACATTTGGCAACTCGGGTCCTGCAAAGTTGATAAACACAACACATGAATGTGCAGCATCGTTCTGGTTATGAGAATATTCTCCTAGCAACAGATAATCTCTCTATTTGCTCCATTTCTTCTTTTGATACACTTGGTCACACTTTAGTGTGTCTCATTAGTTCTCAGGATGGCACTATTTATGATGACGCACACGATTGCCTCTCGGGAATCATTCACTCAACTAGTATCTGACCTGATCTCTCTGCAAGCCCCTGGGATTAGGGTATGAGCTGTTTGTTGATGGCTCATGCTTTAACCACAGGACGATGTGTTCCTTTGTAGTTGTTCATTGTGCTCTTTACCAAACACCATTGTTGAGTCACATGTCCTTCCTTTATCCTTGGCTCAGGCTGCTAAACATCTTGCTCTCACACGTGCCTGTATTCTCTCCTCTGGCAAGGATGTTACTATTTACACTGGCTCTATATATGCCTTTGGTGTGGCTCATGACTTTCAACACATCTGGCAATCATGTGGCTTCTAGTCTGCTGATGGAAAGACCTTATTGACTTGTTATCTTCCTCGTACTCTTGCTATAGTTAAAACCACGGAACATTCCTCGGGAAACGATTACGAGTCCCGTGGTAACTTTATGGCCTACCAAATTGCTTAACAGGCTGACTCTACATGCCCCCCACACACACACACACACACCTTCTGTCAAACTCTACTTCTGAACATTCAACCCGTTTGCCTGTCTAGTGCTTTTATTCCCGATCTCAACCTACACTCCCATCAGGCATCTGCTATACCATCTAATATTTCCTTTTGGCAGACATATGTGGCTTCTTACAGTTTATGGTACACCACATCTGGATAACTTTGCCTTCCCTCTCACTGCGCGCCTTTCCTCGTGTGCAAGTTTCAGTGTTGTGTATCACGCTCGAAGAGGGGCAAAAGAGGCTATGAACAAACCTTTTTGTATCGCAAATTTGAACGCCACAATTGACTCAATCCTCTCAAGATGTTTTACGTGCGCACAAAACAATCCTACTGGTACTACTACTTAACTTGAAATACTTCCAAAACCCACCTCACCATTCCTGGAATGGCAGGTTGATTTCACACACATGCCTACATGCAGGCCATTTAAATAGCTTTTGGTGTTCATTGATAAATTTTCTTGACAGGTTGAAACCTTTTCCATGTTCCTCATGAAAATGCGAAGGTGGTCACACCTAGCTTAGCCAAAGAAATCATACCCAGATATGGGATACTTCATGCCATTAACTCAGACCAAGGTACTCCAATTATTTAAAGGATCACACAACAACAGTGTAAGTATTTACACCTTAATTGGTGATTGCACATTCCATACCATCCACAATCCTCTGGGATTGTTGAATGTACCAAGCGTGCCATAAAGAGCAAGCTCACAAAGGTCATGCAAAGCACTAGCTGTAAAAACTGGGTTGATTCCCTCCCCACGGTGTTAGCTGAAATGAGAATGATGCCCCAAAAAGATGTGCACCTGTCACCACATGAGATATTTGGGTGACCTTTCCCACTCTCTTGGCAGAAAGGAATGGCAACTTGGGGTAGATCAGATCTTAGGGTTCACATGGACGAATACTCCGCAGCCCTCATTGCGAAATTGCATGAACTATGGTCCAGAGTTAATGCATTCACCATCCCTCACCCTAGCATACCTACACATAATTGCAAAGAGAGGGATAGAGTGCTGGTAAAAATATTTAACTGATCTGGACAATTGGGTGAAACCAAATATAGCAAACCTGCAGCAATAATTGCCATCAGCTGTACTAACTGAGATCCTTCTACAGTGGATCCATGTGACAAGATTGAAGCCGGTCCCATCATGACATCTCCCCCTTTGTGTCCGTTATTAACTACGTATGTTTGTCTCTTTTCAGTATGTATCTCTTGTTCTCTTCCTAGGGCCCTGTCCAGTGAAGACGTGGTTTGATACCCTCCGCTTCTCCTTCCTCTGCCAAAACGCTGATTAACTAGTAGATAGCATGAGTTTCTTCTCCTTCCTTTCCATCCTTGGAACCCTGCTGATGACAAGAGGATTACCCTCCCAAGCACACCCACTCAACAACACCTCCTGGTAATTCACCAATTGAATCACAAGACATCATAAGAGTAGTTCATGTTACATTTGTCAATTTTTACCTTCTGCTTCTGAGACAAGTTCCCTCACCCCCAGCAAGCATAACGCCACTACTGTACTGGATATGGCTTCTAAGATGTGTACTAGCGAACATTGTATGAGTAAGATTACTACTTGGCTCAATAGTAGTATCTTACATTCAGAGTATTGTAGACAGTCTGTAAACCTATTGCATGTCCTCCCATTTAAGTATATTTTATTCCCTGAATTTAAGTTTTCTCTCTGCTTTTATGGCAATAGTAAATCTGCTTAAGGTTCCCCACCTGTTTATGTGGGAAACACCTCTTTGTTGTATTGTGAGATCACCCCCCCCCCCCTTTCGGCTATTCCCTTCATGAGGTCACTACAGCAAATAATTTGCCTCCATCTTACCCTATCCTCTGCATCTTCTCTTACACCAATGACCTTCATGTCCTCCTTCACCACATCCATAAATCTCCTCTTTGGTTTTACTCTAGGCCAGGGGTCAGGAACCTTTTTGACTAAGAGAGCCAAAAATAAATAAATAAATAAAACATAAAAACATATTTGGCTCTCAGAGATTACGTTTTATTTTATTAATACTGAGACGGACAATTTTAGAGTATATTAAGACTGAATTTATTTGAAACAACATTGTTATAATGAAGTTATTTATTATTAAGAAAAGTACTTCTTACTATTAATTTGACTTCTGGTGCTGCATGGTGTTGCTGATGGCTTTGTAGTCTGGTTGATACGTGCTGAGGTTCAGCTTCAGGCAGGCGTTTAGGCTTTCATCTATTACACATGACTGAAGGTTGGTCTTGATGCTTTTCAGGTGTGAGAAGGACTGCTCGTGTGTGCATGTGGAGCCAAACATAGCCAATACGACACAACTCGCACACTGCAGTGTTTCTGTGACAGGAAGTGTTTCCCAAGTTTTGACAATCAGCTGGTCTGTGGGTTGAAGGTTTTCATTCTGTACATTTGTTTTGCTTGCCAGCTCTGCTTGGCTTCTTGCACATAAGATGATCACGAAGAGGGAAATTTACGTCTTTACCCCCCCCCCCCCCCCCAAAAAAAAAATAAATAAATACTTGCGCAAGCTGTTGCATATAATCCAATAAAATTAGAGTTGTAAGGTATCGACCCTGCCCACACACTGGAGTACAGAAAGGATTGTCTCTCCGCTGCGCTCCACAGCGACAAGTGGCATTGAAAATACATAAATACATAACCCGGTTAGCTGCACTGGGGGATATCAAAGACAGGCCATGTCTCTCACTGTCTATGGTGAGCAGCATGTAAAAGAATCATTGCTGACTTTACTAAAGAGTAGGCTGCAAAGCTGTCAGTGTGTTTCTGTCCCTTGTTAAAAGGGTTGTGACAGGAAGGGCATCTGACGTAAAAAACCTATGCCAAAATCAAATGTGCAAATCAGATGATTCGCTGTGGCGACCCCTGAGAAAAGGCCGAAAGGAAAGAAAAAGATTGAAATACATGAGATTAATTTGATGACTTTTTTTCTGTATTTTTATTTAAAGAACGGTGAAATTATGTATTGGTTATTCTGTTAAAGGCCACCTGATTTATCTGAAAGTCAGATGCAATCATCTAAAGAGCCACGGCGGGCTAACGAGCCATAGGTTCCCGACCCCTGCCTTAGGCCTTCTGCCTGGTAGTTCCAATCTCGGCATCTTACTACCAATATATTTCTATCCCTCCTCTGTACATGTCCAAACCATCACAAACTAGCCTTTCTAACTTTGTCTCCAAAACCTTTCACATGTGCTGTCCCTCGAATGTACTCATTCCTTACTCCCAAATAGAACCTCAACATTTTAATCTCTGCTACCTCCAGCTCTGCCTCCTGTCTTTTCCTCAGTGCCACTGTTTCTAAAACATATAACATTGCTGGCCTTATCACCGTCTTGTGAACTTTTCATTTTATTTTTGCCGATACCCTGTTATCACCCATAAGATCAGACACTTTTCTCCAACCATTCCAACCTGCCTGCGCATGCTGCTTCATCCCTTTTCCACATTCTCCATTACAGAAGGCCCTTGACTATTCATGGTTTTGCACTCGCAGTTTGAGTATTCACGGACTGCCAAGCAGCTCGCATGTGATTCAAATTCGGCCAATGGCTGTCCTCCTTCCTGCTGATTGGTTGGGGTGATGTAAGGCCCCTTTTTCCTCATTCACGCACAAGTTGGCAATGAGCATTTTTTTTTTTAGTGTGTTTTAATTACCAGTTAAGTTCTATGATGTCACTCAAACGACTGCTTGAACACCAGAAAAAGATAGAGGTTTGATGTCTCTTCTAAAGAAATAAGACTTTCTCCGGAAGAAACGACAGTTTCCTCTGAAGTCAGGTCATTGCTGAAGAGGAATACAGTAATCGATTGAACTGTTGTAAAATACTCCACTATTAAAGTCTTTTTTAATTATTATTCCAGTACATGACCTAAGGTAATGTTTAAAATGTTTGTGTTTTATTTACTGTGGTGCAGCATGTTTCTCATTGTGTTTTGTTTATTCAATTTATTACATTTCTTGTTTTTATGTCCTTTCTGTTATGGTATGTGTTTTGAGGGACTTTGATTTTGGCACTGTGCCTTTAACTAACTGTTTACTTCCTGAGGGGTGTGGCTGAGCTTCTCTGGAGCACACACCTGAATTCACTATTCTCATTTACTCCCAATAAACAAAAGCATGCTCACCGACGCGCCAGAGGATTAACTCACATCAACATCACCGCTTCTTTGATTTGTAATGCCTCTTACTCAATCACTCCAAAATTCTGTTTTTGTACTCCAGCTGGGGGGGGTGTGGCTGAGCTGCTCTGACTTAATGCAGTTAATACCTGAATTCAGTCGTGTCATGCCGAATGCAATACAGTATGTTCCTCAAGTGGGCATTTTTGAAAACTACAGTGCTGTATGTTTATAAAGAGAATGCACTGAAAGGTGTTTTATGCATATGCTGGATAATGTTTTTTCTTAATCATTGCTACATTTTACTACATTGTAAGACTGTTTATAGAATGTGTTTAAGAAGCATATTTTAGGGCATGTAATAGATACAGTAAAACCTCCGCTGACGAACGCTGAAGCTCACGAACTTTTCGCATCAAGAACATTAAATTTGCGAGCATATAGTCTCTGCTGATGAACTAGTTTTCGGCGGACGAATCAAACCACGCGGTCAAACAGTGGCGGCCACGAGAAGCTGACGCACACTCACAGCGTCACAGTTCGTCACCCCCTTTCTTTGAGTGCAAAAGTGGTTTGTGTTTGCTAGACATTTTGGACCATATTGAGTGTACTTTTGCTATTATGGGACCGAAAAAGACCCCACCACAGGCGGAGATCATTGAAAAACACGAACGAGGTGTGCGTTTGTGTGACTCAGCGTCCCAGTACCAGTACGCTAAGTCTACCATTGCTCCCATCCTTAAGAACAAGGAAGCTATTAAGGGTGCGTGTGTGGCTAAGGGTGTTTCCAAACACTCCTTCCAAACAGTAAGTCCCTCCCTCCCTCCTCCTCCCACTCCATTCCATCAAGCCATCAACTACCATCACAAAGGTAAATAAAGCATAATTATGGGGACCTGGGAACAGATTATTCTCATTTTAATGGTTTCTTATGGGAAATAAATGTTCGAAAGACGAACTTTTCGCCTTACACACACTTTCTGGGAACCAATTATGTTCGTGAGCTGAGGTATCACTGTACATAGTATTTTACTTACAGCTGCTCATTCACGCATGTGACGTCAAACATGGGGTTTTACTTCCGGGCACAGAACTCGCAGATTATCTACATTTGCGGGAGGGCCCAGAACTGAACCCCCGCAAATGTCAAGGGCCTACTGTACTTTGGATTGTTGAGCCTAAGTACTTAAAATCCTCCACCTTCCTTATCTCTGCTTCCCTTAACTTCTCTGTTCCTCTTGGGTCCTTCTCGTTCACACACATGGAATCTGTTTTACTGAGGCGAACTTTCATTTTTCTACTTTCCTAGGCATACTTCTACCTCTCTAGATTGTTCTCTGCTCTCACTACAGATCACAAAGTCATCTGCAAAAATCATAGTCCATGGAGATTATTGTCTAACCTCATCTGTCAGCCTGTCCATTAATGCAGCCATGAGGTGGGGGGGGGGCACTAACCAGTGTCTCTCCCCCTCACGCCGGTCCCAAGCCCGGAGAAATGCAGAGGGTTGTCAGGAAGGGCATCCGACGTGAAACCAATGCCAAATATTTATGATGCAAATCAGAAGTATTACCCCCATACCGGATCGGTCGAGGCCCGGGTTAACAACGACCGCCATCAGTATTGTCAATCAACAGGGTGCTGATGGAAATTGGACTACTGTTGGTCGAAGACGTCGAAGAAGGAGAGGTGGGAGGCGTGTCCATAGGCAGAGAGAGAAGAGGAAAGGCATGAGTCTAGGACTGAGAGTGGGGACTTTGAATGTTGGAACTATGCAAAGAAAAGGTAGGGAGCTGGCTTACATGATGCAGAGGAGGAAAGTGGACATACTGTGTGTTCAGGAGACCAGGTGGAAAGGTAGCAAAGCTAAAAGCTTAGGAGCAGGGTTTAAGCTATTTTATCATGGTGTGGATGGGAAGAGAAATGGAGTAGGAGTCATCTTGAAGGAGGAGTTTGTCAGGAATGTTCTAAAAGTGAAAAGAGTGTCAGACAGAGTCATGAGTCTCAAGTTAGAAATTGAAGGCGTGATGGTCAATGTTTAGTGCTTCTGCCCCACAGGCAGGAGATGAGCTAGAAGAGAAGGAGAGATTCTGGAGTGAGTTAGATGAAGTGATGCAGAGTACCCCCAGAGGTGAAAGAGTGGTCATTGGTGCAGACTTCAATGGACATGCTGGTACAGGCAACAGAGGGGACAAGGAAGTGATGGGCAGGTTTGGTATCCAGGACAGGAACGCAGAAGGACAGATGTTGATAGATTTTGCAAAAAGGATGTAAATGGCTGTGGTGAATACTTTCTTCCAGAAGAAACAGGAGCATAGGGTGACTTTTATAAAAGCGGAGGTAGGAGCACACAGGTAGACTACATCTTGTGCAGGCGATGTAATTTGACATCATAAAGTCAGTGACTGCAAAGTCATAGTGGGTGAGAGTGCTGCCAAACAGCATAGGATGGTGGTGTGCAGGATGACTGGTGAGAAAGGTGAAAAAGACAAAGGCAGAGCAGAAGACAAAGTGGTGGAAGCTGAAAAAGGAAGAGTGTCGTGTTGTCTTCAAGGAGGAGTTGAAACAGGCTTTGGGTGGCCAGGAAGTGCTTCCAAATGACTGGACAACCACAGCAAATGTGATCAGGGACACAGGTAGGAGAGTACTTGGTGTGTCCTCTGGAAGGAAAGTAGATAAGGAGACTTGGTGGTGGAATGAGGAAGTGCAGGAGTGTGTACAAAGGAAGAGGTTAGCTAAGAAGTGGGACATTGAGAGGACCGAAGAGAGTAAACAGAACTACAGGGAAACACAGCATAAGGCGAAAGTAGAAGTGGCTAAGGCCAAACAGAGGGCGTATGATGACTTGTATGATAGGTTGGATAGTAAAGAGGGAGAAAATGATCTTTTCAGGTTGGCACAGCAGAGAAATAGAGATGGGAAGGACGTGCAGCAAGTTAGATTGATAAAGGACAGAGAGGGAAATGGATTGACTGATGACAGAAGTGTGCTGGGAAGATGGAAAGAGTACTTTGAAGAGCTGATGAATGAGGAAAATGAGAGAGAAAAAAAGAGTAGAAGAGATGACCATTGAGGAGCAGGATGTAGCAAAGATCAGTAAGGCTGAAGTGAGAAGGGCATTGAAGAGGATGAAGAATGGAAAGGCAGTTGGTCCTGATGATATACCTGTGGAGGTATGGAAGTGTCTAGGAGAGGTAGCAGTAGATTTTCTGACAAGAACATTCAACAAGGTACTAGAGAGTGAGCAGATGCCGGAGGAGTGGAGAAGTGTGCTGGAGCCCATTGTTAAGAACAAGGGAGACATGCAGAGTTGCAGCCACTACAGAGGGATAAAGTCGATGAGCCATACGATGAAGTTATGGGAAAGAATAGTGGAAGCTAGACTAAGGGCAGAGGTCAGCATTTGTGAACAACAGGTTGGTTTCATGCCAAGAAAGAGCAACACAGATGCAATGTTTGCCTTGAGGATGTTAATACAGAGTACAGAGAAGGTCAGAGGGAGCTACATTGTGCCTTTGTGGATCTCGAAAAAGCATATGACAGGGTGCCAAGAGAAGAACTGTGGTATTGCATGAGGAAGTCTGGAGTGGCAGAGAAGTCTGTTAGAGTGGTGCAGGACATGTATGAGAGATGTAAGACAGTGGTGAGGTGTGCTGTCGGTGTGACCGACGAATTCAAGGTGGAGGTGGGACTGCATCAAGGGTCAGCTCTGAGCCCCTTCTTGTTTGCTATGGTGATGGACAGGCTGACAGACGAGGTGAGACAAGAATCTCCCTGGACTATGCTCTCACTACAAATCACAATGTCATCTGCAAACATCAGAGAACAAGTGCAGGAAAATCTAGAGAGGTGGAGGTATGCCCTGGAAAGGAGAGGAATGAAGGTTAGCCTCAGAAAATCAGAATACATGTGTGTGAATGAGAAGGACCCAGGAGGAATGGTGATGTTACAGGGAGCAGAGATAACGAAGGTGGAGGATTTTAAGTACTTAGGCTCAACAATCCAGAGCAATGGAGAGTGTGGAAAAGAGGTGAAGAAGCGTGTGCAGGCAGGCTGGAATGGTTGGAGAAAAGTGTCCAGTGTGATGTGCGATAGGAGAGTGTCAGCAAGAATGAAGGGAAAAGTGTACAAGATGGTGGTGAGGCCAGTGATGTTGTATGGATTAGAAACAGTGGTGCTGAAGAAAAGGCAGGAGGCAGAGCTGGAGGTAGCAGGGATGAAAATGTTGAGGTTCTCCCTGGGAGTAACAAGGATGGATAGGATCAGAAATGAGTATATCAGAGGGACAGCCCCCATAAGATGTTTTGGAGACAAAGTCAGAGAGGCTAGATTGAGATGGTTTGGACATGTACAGAGGAGGGATAGTGAGTATCTTGGCAGTAGGATGCTGAGGTTGGAACTTCCAGGCAGAAGGCCTCGAGGAAGACCAAAGAAGAGATTTATGGATGTGGTGAAGGAAGACATGAAGGTCGTTGGAGTCAGAAAAGAAGATGCGGAGGACAGGGTGAGGTGGAGGCGGATGATTTGCTGTGGCGACCCCTGAAGGGAGCAGCCGAAAGTCAAAGAAGAAAAAGATCTGTCAGCCTGTCCATTACGATTGCCAACAAGAAGGGTCTCAGAGCTGACCCTTAATGCAGTCCCACCTCCACCTTGAACTTTTCCGTCACGTGACAGCACACCTCACCACTGTCTCACATCTCTCGTACATGTCCTGCACCACTCTAACAGACTTCTGCCACTCCAGACTTTCTCATGCATACTTTCTCCAGATCCACAAAGGCAAAATGCAGCTCCTGCTTATCTTCTCTGTATTTCTCTATTAACATCAGCCAAAAAAAAAAAAAAAAACACATCTGTGGTGCTCTTTTTAGGCATGAAACCAAACTGATGTAATACTGAGGTGGAAGGGACTTGACCAGGTATATGTGGAATACCGGGTGTACTTTGAGTGAGGATGGGAGCTTGAGTCGGACAGCGCTGGGGTTTATAATCTTTTCTATCACATAGGGCCCAATATCCCTGGGTGACAATTTCTTTGAGTCGACTTGCAGGGGCAGGTCCCAGGAGGAGAGCCAAACTTGTTGCAAGTTTGATTCATTTGCGCCGGCTGCCTGTTAGACTGAGGATGGTAGCTGGAGGTCAAGCTACAGGAGACTCTCAAGGTGTCACAGAATGCCTTCCAAACTCTAGAGGCAAACTGGGGGCCCTGGTCCGAAACGATGTCCTGGGGGATGCCATAGAGGCGAAAGACATGTTGGACCAGGAGACCATCGTGATGAGGAGTTTGGGTAGGGCAATGAAGTGAACCACCTTGGAGAACCAGTCCACTATCATCAGGATGACTGTGTTGCCCTCGGATGGGGGTAACCCCGTAACAAAATCCACCGCAATGCGCGACTAGGGACGATGAGGAACGGGAAAGGGTTGGAGGAGACCCGTGGGTGCATGATTGGAAGACTTGCTCTGGGCACAGGTAGCACAAGCTTCCACAAACTCCCTGGTGCCAGCTGCTATTGTTGGCCAACAGAAGCATTGTTGGAGTAGGAAGAGAGTTCGGTGGGCTCCGGCAGGCTAATTTTGATGAGTGAACCCACTGGAGCACTAGGGTTCTGGCCAGCGGGCGAACATTTAGTCGACCTTTGGGGCACCCAACGGGCTCCGGTTCCCCCTAATGGGTGTCCTGAACTCGCCGTTCAACCTCCCATTGAGCTGCTCCAAGTATACAAGAGGTGGGCAGATTGGTCTCCATGGTGGTGTCTTCCCCCGAGGAGAATTGCCTGGAGAGAGCATCTGGTTTTGTATTCTGGGAGCCGGGTCGGTACATTAGTGTGAAGTTGAATCTTCCTAGGTAGATCGACCATCGTGCCTGACAGGAGTTCAACCTTTTGGCCGTACGGAGGTAAGATAGGTGGTTTTTATGGTCGGTCCATACCACGAAGGGGTGGGCTGCCCCTTCCAGCCAGTGCCTCCACTCCTGGAGTGCCAAAACCACTGCAGCAGCTCACGTTTCCCAATATTGTAGTTCTGTTCCACCGGGGACAAGTGACAGGAGAAGGTGCATGGGTGTAGCTTCTGGTCTGTGGGAGACTGTTTTGAGAGAATTGCTCCCACCCCCAAGTCTGTAACGTCAACTTTCACCATGAACTTCAATGAGGGGTGCGGGTGGATCAGTAAGGGTGCATTGACGAATCTTACCTTCAGCCTGTCAAACACCTCCTGGGCACTTGGGGACCACTGGAATGGTGTTTTGGGTGATGTCAGCTATGTGAGGGGGGCTGCTAGGCAGCTGTAGTCTCGCACAAACCGGCAATAGAAGTTCGCGAACCCCAGGAACCTCTGCAGCTGCTTCTGCGTCCCCAGAGTCGGCCACTCCACCATTGCCTTCACCTTCTCCGGATCGAGTCTTATCTGACCCTTCTCCACGATGAACCCCAGGAACGAGACTGAGGGGACATGAAACTTGCATTTCTTTGCTTTGATGAATAATTTGTTCTCTCGGAGCCTCTTTAACACCATTCTCATGTGACGGAGATCAGGATGTCATTAAGGTACACCAAGACAAAGCGGTTCAGCATGTCCCTAAGCACATTGTTAACCAGGGCTGGGAAAACAGTTGGGGCGTTGGTTAGCCCGAATGGCATGACCAAATATTCTAAGTGCCCCAGGGGCATGTTGAAAGCCATCTTCCACTTGCCCCATCCGGAATAAGTGGTCAGCGTTTCTCAGGTCCAGCTTAGAAAAAACTGTTGTATCGTGGAGAGGGGTGAAGGCCGAATCTAATAGAGGTAGAGGGTGTGCTTCAGGCCCGTGTAATCAATGCAAGGTCTCAAGGTTTTGTCTCTTCTTTCTACAAAGAAGAACCCAGTGCCTACCAGGGATGATGAGGGCCGAATGAGACCTGCAGTAAGCTACTCATTTATTTATACCTCCATGGCATCTTTCTCTGGCTTTGAGCAGTTGTACAGTTGCTGAGAAGGGAGCGTGGAACCTGGGAGTAAGTCGATGGCGCAGTCGTACAGCCAATGAGGTGGTGGTGAGCGAGCCCGGTCCTTGCTAAAGACCTATTTTAGATCATGGTATTCCTTCAGCACACCGGCCAAGTCCAGATCCTCCAGGTCGACCGGGGTTTGTGAAGATTGATAGGGTATGGCTGCCAGTAAGCAGTGTTGTAGACTGTAGTCACTCCAGCTGCATATGGTGAGGGCGTGCCAGTAGAAGTGGGGATACTGGGTCTGCGACCATGGCCACCCCAGCACCAGGGGAGCGAGAGGGGCTGAGAGAACAAACAGCTCCAAATACTCCTGGTGGTTCCCGGACAGACTGAGCATAACCGGCTTTGTCTTGTGTGTGACGCAAGCTACGAGTCGGCCATCAATGGCCCCTACGGCCTTGGGAGCTTTGAGTTCATATGCAGGTAGGTCGTGGAGCTCAACCATCCCTGGATCAATGAAGTTGCCGTCAGCGCATGAGTCAATGAATACGTCCACAGAAATGGAGTGTTGTGCTGAGTGCAGCATACCCTGAACTTGCAGGTGCTTCCTGGGTGTCTTGGAGGGTTCTCTAGCCGCTGCTCAACTTCTCGCTGTCAGACCCTGTTGTGCGGAGCACTGGGCGAGGTCATGGCTCTTTTCCATGCAGTAGATGCATAGACCGTTGGTCAGTTGCCGATGCCTCTCCTCTGCCGTCAGCCTGGTGCGGCTCACCTGCATGGGCTCTTGACCCTCATCATCCTTCAGAGGGAATGGTGTGGAGGTTTGAGGTGGGGCCTCCTTGGGCCTCACGGAGGTGCTTGAGGATGAGTAGACAAGACTGGTCTGGTCCTCCCGGGATTTATCCCTCTCTCTCTCAGCCGGTTGTACAGCCTGGTCTACAAGGTGATCAAATCCTTGAGAGTAGCTGTCTCATCTCGTGCCGTGAGCTCGTCTTGCAGCCTTTCATTCAGTCCTTGCAAGAAAGCCTACCCAGAGCGCAGGGTCGTTCCAACCACTTTCAATGGCGAGAATCCAGAATCAGATTGTATACTCCACCACTGACTGTGAGCCTTGCTGGATTCGTAGGCGCTTTGAGCTCACTTCCTCCCCTTTCGCCGGGCGATTGAAAACCTTTTTCATTTCCCACACGAACTGGTCAAAATGGGAGCATAATTTCGGAGTATGGGTGGCGACCACTAGCGCCCAGGACGAGGCTTGCTCTGTGAGTAGGCTGATAATGAAGGCAGTCTTAGCTTGGTCGGTGGTGTATGTGAGCGGCTGCTGGCTGAAAACGAGTGAACACTGATGGATGAATTGTACGTAGGAGCCGATCGTGCCCGAATACCTGGCTGGCGTGGGGATGAGCGGTTCATGGCACATGGAGAGTATAGTGGGCACTGGCGCTGCTGCAAAGTGGAGAGTGAAGCATGAGTATGCAGGATCGTAGTGGTGAGTTGGGTGGTGATGGCGTCCATCCTTCTGCCAAGATGCACCATGCTGGTGGTTATCCTCTGGAGGTTGTCTGTGATTTGGTGCAGGAAGGAGTCGTGTCATCCCAACAGGACTTCCTGGTCAGATAATGCCTGCCGGAGTTGAGCGGCCTTCACTGGGTCCATGTTTCAGGTCGGAAGACTCTGTTTAGCCTGGAGCATATGTGTCGGATCCAAAGATGCAGGAGACCATGTAAGAAGATTCAACGATTCTATTTTTGCACTGGGAAAATCTAAATCACTGGAAATAATTATTCATGGGAAACTGGTCGAGCAGGATACCAGGAGTCAGGAGATCGCAGAGAAACTGAATCACAAGGAAAGACAATCTTCTGATGCCGGAGGAAAGCGCACCGCTTCTATTTATAGCTCGCTGAATGGAAACGGGTGCGCTCTCTGGATATTGCCTGCAGGTAACCGCCATGCCCCTCACCAGTGCCTGCAATGAATGGAGTTAACGCCGCCAGCCAGCACAGATCATAACACAACCCCTCTTTCAAAATGACTCTTACTCCATATCTCTCCCTATCCACACCATAATAAAACAGCTATAACCCTGCTCCTAAGCTTCTAGCCCTGATATCGTTCCATCTGGTCTCCTGAACACACAGTATGCCCACCTTCCTCCTCTGCATCGTGTCAGCCAGCCCTCTAGCTTTTCCTGTCATACTTCCAACATTCAACGCCCCTACTCTCAGTTGTAGACCCATGCCGTTTCTCTTCTTTCTCCACCTATGGACATGCCTCCCACCTCTCCTTCTTCAACTAACAGTAGTCCAGTTTCCATCAGCACTATTTTGGTTAACAGCACTGATGGCTGTCATTGTTAACCTGGGCTTTGTCCGATCCGGTATGAAAGTCGTATTGATAATTTGCATATAAAATCTGGTGCAGGTTTTACGTCGGATGCCCTTCCTGACCCAACCATCTGCATTTATCGGGGCTTGGGATGATGGAGAACACTGGCTTGTGACCCCTCATGGCTGCATTTATTGTGAGATCACATACTCCAAATTTAATCCTGATGCTTCTTTCATTAGCACTTACTGTTAACTCACCCTGGCTCCAAGCCAATGTGGAGCGCGTGGAATGACTTGCATTGGGTTTGTGGTATCAAGGTCTTCAGGCACTTTCCATACTTGTGGAAGGGAGTCTGTGCACTGATACAATTCAAATCCATTACTGTTATCACAACCATGAATCGCACCACACTGAATAGACATCAGAGATCTTGCCACCCATTCATCCTTTCCACTGTCCGAACATCAGTTAAAATCGCGATGAGGAAAGTGTTGGGATGCATTTTTTCCACAGTATGGTATCACAAAGGAGGGGTCCGTGCTATAGTGTGGGATAGCTGTTGTACTTTTATTCCAGCAAATGACTAGGGCCACGGTGAATGTGGACGAGCGGTACAACAGAAAATAGAAACCGCTAAAGCTTTACAGCAGGATGAAGGGGGAGGACAAATGTGGGGATGGGGAAGGTTACCTTTTCTTCTTTTCCCTTTAGCTGTTCCCTTCAGGGGTGGCCACAGCAAATCATCTGCCTCCATCCCATGCGATCTTCTGCATCTTCTCTTACGCCAATTAACTTCATGTTCTACTTCACCACATCCATAAATTTTATTATTTATCTGCTATCCTTGGTAAATGGACTGCATTATTTTCCATGGTTGTTCCAATTAATATTGTTCTTTTATTACTCTGTATATATGGACCATGCATTATTAGCTGCATAACAGTTTGCATGTTTGACGCAATGAATTCTATGCATTATGCTGCCGAAGAAATAATACCACCAATTATTATCCAATATGACTTGGAGCTCATCAATGCCATTCTAATTCTGAAAAGGGGACAGAGGACGAAGTGTGACACCATATTAGTCTGGTTTCAAAGAGGGACCTGAAAGAGGTTTTTGGTGTTGAAATAATTTCTATTTCTGTGTTTGATATCCTTGAATTATGTATTCACCTTTGTTTCCTTATGAAAAAGCATGAGTGTTCTCGTATGTATTGTAACCAAGATGTTGCTCCTCTTTTCTCAGGAAACTGTTATCAAAAGGTCCATACATTTGTTCTATTTGATAACAGTTTCTTGAGAAAAGACGAGCACCATCTTGGTTACAATACATAATTGCATCTTGAATCTACTTTGCATCCTATTTTGTCAGCTGTTCATTTCACTTTAGAGCTCAGGAAACAGCATTTGCTCACACCTTGGGCAGGATACGATAGCCTTGTGACCCCCCCCCCCCATCTCCATAAACACCCATTTAGAATGGTATAAATACTGTTTTCCTCTGTATGCTTCGGTGAGCTTATGAATAAAGAACTTGACTTTATTGTGGTATTCACTATTTGTTGCAAGCCAACCCAGAGCTGTGGGTGACATAGACAACTGATCCGTGAGATGACTAGATCTCATTCAGAGTCAGTGAGAGAGAGAACTAGACAACAAAAGTCCTTACAGACTGTCTATAGAATGTGTTTAAGAAACATATCTGAAGGGCAAGTGCCAGTACGACTGGGTTCCAGTGCTGCTGCAGAAGTTACCAGAACGTTACTGTGAACAAACTGCCTCAGGGGACTCCGACTCCCAATTAGAAACACATGACGGCTTTGCAGCCTACTCTTGGCGAAAGTCAGCAATGGTTCTTTTAACATGCCTCACACCATAGACAGTGAAATATGGCTGGCCTTTGATAACCCAGTTAGCTGCACTGGGGGGGAGGGAGTGGCAATCTTGTGGAGTGGGACTCGAGCCCCTAACCATGGGATCAGCAAGCCTGTTCTATACCACTAGACCACCACTGACCCATATATGTGAAATTATATGCGGGTTTCTATAGACTCGGGTACATAAGTCATATAGGATGCATCAATGGAATGTTTATAGGATTTTTTTTTTTCTTTAGAGTTTCTACAGGACTTTTTTTTTTTTTTTTTGCAGGGTTGTCTCTCTGTGACACTACCTTGACAATGTCACGCATCATGGGCATCAGTTTGTTCAGTCTGTTTGCATCCGCAACTCTCAGCCTACTAACACAGTATGCAACAGCTTAGAGGATTGCACTGGCCACTACAGACTCGTACAACATCCCAGGTAATGTCCAACAGATGCTACACAACCTTAGCTGCGTTCAAAATATAGAGATGGCTCTGGCCCTTGTAAAGCAGCAGTGTTCTTAACTTAGTCCAGTTTGTTGTCAATATGAACTCCAAGGTATTTATCATCCTCCACCATTGCAACATTGGTGCCTTGAACGTAAACTGGAGTGTCTGGTGTTTTGAATCTTCTAAAATCCACAATCAGTTACTTCCTCTAGGTGTAATTAAGTTTAATTCTGGTGTAATTAATGTTATGGCTGCTCACTGTATATACATATTGTCATACTTGATTACTGTACACCTGTCTTTCCCTTGTGAATGTGTGTTTGCCATTTGTTTGCCCATGTCCTCATTTTGACCCACTGTCAAAAAACAGATTATGTCGTCAGTTAGCCAACTGTGTTCTGTGCCAGTCTTTACACACACACACACAGGTTTGTTCCAAATGTTCTGGCAATGCATGGTCTGAGAGCAGCCAGAACACACACACGCACACAAACACACACACCACTTTTTTTTTTCTTTCTTATGCTCTCCCCATGTGAGTTTATAATCTGTATAGAACAGGTGTGGAGTGTGGAAACGATTTACAGTTGGGCACAACTCGAGACATCAATATTGACACAAACACACATGCACACACTCCACTCCTATCTCTGCTGGAAAATCCAACATGGTTTTACCATTGACCAACTGTCTAAAATACTGCGAAAGCCTGATTCCATCTAATCCTTGAAGCTATGCCGGACCAACCCTGGTTAACCCTTGGGTGGGAGACCACATGGTAAAACGAGGTGCTTTTTTTACAGGGTAAGAAAAAAAAAATCCATAAACCTGCCCTGTTCTCTCCATTGTAGCAGAATCACAAAGAGTTAGATTAAAATAAGCACACTGTCATAACTAATAATCTTGTTCAAAAGAATAAAAATTGTCCTGCAAGAAACCAAATTTCCAAAGCTTGGTTCAAGAAAGTGGAGATTAAAATCAAATTAAAGCTAAGAAAAAAAAAAAACAAAACAAAAAAAAAAAACACCTTTTGAGATTTACAATGATTTTACTTAATGAGTTATGTAACGTTTAATTTTTAAGGTGGCACAGTGGGCTAGTGTTTAGCACGTATGTCTCACAGTAAGAACATCCAGGGCTTGAGTGTTTCTAGTTGCAGCTTGCATGTTGTCCCTGTAGTTAGTTGGATTCCTCAAAGTACTCCTGTTTTCACCCACCATCCAAAGACATACACATTAAGTAGGTACTGGCAGTGATGCATGATATATTTAGTAATTGTGACGCAGCTAAGCCTGACGGCTGAAAATAGTCAAACTTCAATCTGTAATTGCAGCCGTTGTAACCAAATGATGCTGAATAAATGTGTTAAAAGTTCATTTAATTCTTGTTCCCCTGGTACCAAATTCAACTATGTTCATAGAAAAAAAACAACATAAATTTTAGACTGAGTTTGTGTTGATTTTTCACCAATCTTGATTAGAGCGCCTTTGTTTTGATGAGATCTCAAGTGCATTGTAACCCAGTTGCAAGGTATTGTCCACAAAATTGGGTCCCGTGTCACAATGATCTGACAAACTTGGTCTAAACCATTACCATATTCCATACATGCCCAGTTTATCAAGGGTATGTTTCACCATTTTTTTTTTTTTTTTTTTTTTTTTTTTTTGAAAACTTGGTTTGTAAATATCCCCAAGAAGATTTCCTGTTCTTTAAAAATCATTCGAACATAACCCCCAACTTTTTGTCAAAACTCAAGAATAAACAAGTGTGACACACCAGGCAATTCAATTGTGAGCCCCCTCAAAAAAACAACAAAAAAAAGTGGTTTTGACCCCACATGCCAAGATGGCCGCATCCATGATGGATATGTCTGAGCAGGATATCTCATTTCTGATCTATTTATTCCACACATGGGAGAGTAATATATAGTTCTACAATCAGAATATAACCTTTATTGTGTATTGGATTTTCTAGTGTGGCTATTTTGTTAATCTTGCGATAGAATATAAACTTTGACTCTGAATTGATTGGGTCACTCGGTTCACTGGTTAAACATGAACCGAACTGGCACTTCCGACTTCGGGCAGATTTTTATTTTAGTTAAGGATTCTGATTTCAAAATCAATGGCTAGGATGCATTCTTTAGGTATAAATTAAGACTCCTACTTAGTATGAGGCGATTTAAGAGTGTTTTGAAAGAGAAATATTATTTTTAGAATAGTGTGTCATCATGACCCATTTCAAATGATATTTGCAATGTTGCTAATACAAACTGGATAAAAATAAATAAATAAAAATAAAAAAATAAAATAAATTTAAAAAAAATATATGGAACACTATACAAATTGTAAATAAAAACTGAATGCAGATGTGGAAGTGCCACATTTCAATATTTTATTCCAAACAGAATAGATGACAGGCCAACATATTAAACTGAGAAAAATGTATAATGTTAAGGGAAAAACATGTTGATTTTAAATGTCATGGTCTCAACAAATCTCAAAAGTTGTGACATGTGACAGGTAGCAATGAGTGGCTGGAAAAGTCAATTGCACATATAACAAACAGCTGGAAGACCAATTACTACTAATGTGGTCCATTGGCAACATGACTGAGTTTAAAAAGAGCTTTACAGTGCATAACGTCATTGAAACATTCAGACAATCTGGAAAATTCTCTGTGCGTAAAGGTCAAGGCTGGAAAACCATACTGGATGCCCTTGATCTTCTGGCCCTTAAATGGCAAAGCAACACGAACAGGAATGCTACTGTAAGGGAAATCACAGAATGGGCTCAGCAATACTTCCAGAAACCATTTTTGCTGACCACAATCCACTGTGCCATCTGGCGTTGCCAGCTGAAACTCTACAGTACAAAGAAGAAGCCATTTATAAACAGGACCCAGAAGAGTAGGTGTTTTCTCTGAGCCAGGAGTTATTTAAAATGGAGTGTGGTAAAGTTGAAAACTGTTATGTGGTCAGACGAATCACGATTCAAAGTTCTTTATGTAAAACTGGGACGCCATGTCATTCAAACTAAAGAAAACAAGGACAACCCAAGTTGTTTTCAGCACTCGGTTCAGAAGCCTACATCTGTAATGGTATGGGGTTGCATGAGTGCATGTGACATGGGCAGCTTGCACATCTGGAAAGGCACAGTCAATGCAGAAAGGTATATTCAGGTTCTGGAACAGCATATGGTCCCATCCAGACACTGTCTATTTCAGGGAAGAACTTATATTTGTCAAAATGATAATCCCAAACCACATGCAGCATTAATTACAACATCATGGCTGCATAGGAAAAGGATCCGGGTATTAAAATGGCTGGCCTGCAGTCCAAATCTTTCACCTATAGAGAACATTTGGCGCATCATAAAGAGAAAGGTGAGACAAAGAAGGCCCAAGACAGTTGAACAGTTCCAGGCATGTATTAGACAAGAATGGGACAGCATTCCTATTCCTAAACGTGAGAAACTTGTCTCTTCGGTCCCCAGACGTTTGCAGACTGTTGTAAGAAGAAAAGGGGATGCATCATAGTGGTGAAAATGGCCTTGTTGCAACTTTTTTTTGAGATTTGTTGACACCATGAAATTTAAAGTCGACATATGTTTCCCTTAAAATTATATATTTTATTCGATTAAACTTTTGACCCTATCATGTGTATTCGGAGTAAAATATTGAAATTTGGCACTTCCGCATCATTCCATTCAGTTTTTATTTACAAGTTGTATAGCGTCCCAACTTTTTTGGAATCCAGTTTGTAGTATTAGTATTATAATTAATATAATAACATCTGCTAATATGTAATATGTTTTATATGTAATATTTATGCATTCATCCATTCATTCATTTTCTGTACCTGCTTAATTTTGATTTGGGTCAAGGAGAGGCTGGTGCCCATCCCAGCCAACTTCAGGTGAGGGCAGAGTACACCCTGGACAGCTCGCCAGGCCATCGCAGGGCGGAAACACGCTGACGACTTTGCAGCCTACTCTTGTCGAAAGTCAGCAATGGTTCTTTTACATGCCTCACACCATAGACAGTGAGAGACATGGCCGGCCTTTGATAACCCAGTTATCTGCACTGGGGGGACAGTGACAACCTTGTGGAGAGTGGGACTCGAACCCCCAACCTTAGGATCAGCGATCCAGCGCCCTATACCACTAGACCACCACTGCCCCATGTAATATTTAATTCATATTAAACATAATTAGTAAACACGTTCCTTCCTGTGCCATGGTCATGTGCCCTAATCATGTTCCATGATTGGAGAAATAAGTAAACAAACACATGTGGTTTGGAATTACTTTTTCATTCATTTAAAGTTTATACAGACATTTTACTGACAGACAACCTACATTATGTGATAATGCATACATTTCTGTTTAAAATGAGCTGCTGCATCTGTACTCAAGGCCACTGTCACAGGCACTAAAGGTAAAATGGTCATCATTATCAATTTTTGGATTGTTTATTCATACAATCCATTTTTGTTTGTTTGTTTGTTTGTTTTGTTTTTTTTTGTTGTTTTTATCCAGTGAATAAAGAGTACAATACTCTCAAAAAGATTATAATTATCACTTATTACAATACTCAAAAAAATTCCAAAATTATTATGTATTAGACTTTTGCAACATTTTGCCATTTAACATGTTTGACCTCCTTCACAGCTATAGATAGTCCACAAATGATGATTAGAATGAATTAAGCAGGTCATCATACCTCCGAAACAAAAGTTTCAGTCTATTGGCGTAGTTGGGTGAAGTTCAATGGATTTTCAAAATTTGACTATTGACTGAATTTTTTTTTTTTTTTTTTTTTTTCATTTTAAACAAAAGTATCAAGGTATTGACTTGATTGGTTGAATTTGAATTAATTTTCATAGTTTGGTCAATTTGGTCATTTTCTGTCATTTTTGTTCCGCCAAGTAAATTGCAGTTTGAGGCACAATAAGTTCAAAAATGAGAAGAACTGGCCTCCATAAATAAATAAATAAATAAACAATAATAATTAATAAATAAATAAATAAATAGAAAATAAATAAAAGATGTGTTTAGTCCATCCCATTAGCTTGGAAAATCGCATAATGAGGCTTTCCAGATATGTAATCTTGAAAAAAGGGGCATCTAAAAATGCCATCTTTGCCAATTTAGTGCTCCCATAATTTGAAAAAGGTGCATTTTGAATTGGCTTTTACTAAAAATCCTATTGCCTGAGAGGATATTGCAGAACTAAGTTGAAGAAATGACTGAGAAATGGCATTAAGTGTTTGTAGAAAGAAATCATTGTTGTTTCATAATCTCCCAAAATGTGTTCCAAATGATGTCCGAACCAGGAGTCTGAAGAGGGGGAACAGGCTCCATCTCGGAAACGGTTCAAGATAATTGCATGACATTTGGACTGGGGATTTGTCATGGTAAACCCAACAAATAAAACCAAAAGCCATCCATTTATGATGAGGTTCATTTTTTTCAGTGCAGATACCTACATTAAACTGTTCCAAATTGTCTCTTTTTGTGTGTGTGTGTGTGTGTGTGTGTGTGTGTGTGTGTTGGCCTGCAATCGTCTGGAATGCCTGCAATGATCTGGACATTACCCAGTGTCAGTTGATAGAGGCTCAGCCTCCCTACAAAACTTGTGGCATTCAACAAAACGAGTGAATAAATGTTGAGTAACGTTTTATTGACTGTATGCGTAGTTCTCCCTGGCATTTTTTTGTTTATTTGTTACTTTGTTATTACAGGCATTGCAATACTTGTCATCCTTTCATTCATTTTCTGAACCGCTTAATCCTCATTAGGTTTCCAGGAAAGCTGGCGTCCATCTCAGCTGACTCCAGCTGCAGGCGGGGTACACCCTGGAGAGCCCCCTGCCATCGCAGGGCCTATAATACTTGTTTAAATCAAATTTTGAGCAAAAACGCTGAATAAACAAACAATCCATTGAACTCTGACGAACAAACAAATAAAAACATCAGGTCATATTTGAAAGCTGTATGATGGTAAGGCCACACTGGATTTTTCCATCAGGGGAACTCAGATTTACAAATACTCAACATGAAAACATTATCTATACTATTCACGTGAAGAAAGTGTGTGTTGGTATGGAATGTACATATCACTGCAGTCTGCTGTTGTGTTTCTCATGACCTGAGTGAGAGGTTGAAGACATTGCTATGCTTCAGGAAATTGAGGTCTCAGAGGTGTGCGCTTTTCATTCACTCTACAAAACAGCATTTTAACACAATGCAGTAGGATAACAAGTTACAGCTCTGTTTACCTAAAACACGGACCTAGATAAACAGAACTCTCTATGTGTGTATTTCTATACATCTTGCTAATGTGTGTGTGTGTGTATATATATACACACATATACACACACACACACACACACACACACATTACTGTGTACGTTTTTGGTACTATTTTAGTATTTTTCAGGTATGTTCAAAATAATAGCGGTCAGACATGACTAACTTGACCAATTACTGTATTTGGCAGACATGATATTTCGACATGGCAAACAATTTGTTTGCAGGTAGAGTAATGGAAATCCAACAGACATTACAATCATGACAGGCATGCTGTTAATTCTGTGTACTTGAATCACTAATTGAAAGGGCTGTGTTCAAAATAATAGCTGTGTGGAGTTCAATGAGTGAGGTCGTTCATTCTTTGAAAATCAGGTGACAATTGTCTTTATTTAAGGAAAGAAGGCAGCAAATATTGTACATGCTGGTTATAGAACATTTCTCACTGGAATTCTGAGGAAAATTGGTCACTACAGACGTTGTTCAGAAGAAAAGCGTACCTTGATTAAAAAGTGTATTGGAGCGGGGACAATATAAAGAAGTGCAGAACATGCTCATATAACATGGTCACAAATCCTTTAAAATGGCAACCAAAACCCGAAATACCTGGAAGAAAGGGAAAAACTAATGAATGGATTAAAAAAAAAAAAAATAGTCAAAATGGCAAGGACTCGGGCACCAATCAGCTCCAGGAAAATCAAAGAAGGTCTAAAGTTACCTGTGAGTCCCGTTACAATTAAAAAGACACATGTGAAGCCGAGCCATCGTGACCCCCCCCCACCAGAAATATATGCTGAAGAGGTTATAATTTGCCAGAGAACACATTGAATGATCAAAAGAGAAACCGCGCAATATGTTGTGGACAGCTCTTTTTGGGTCTAGTGGTCGGAGAGTTTGTCCGATGACCCCCAAACACCGAATTCAAGACCGTCTACTGTGAAGACAGTGAAACCTAGTAGTGCAAGCATCAGGATATGGGGTTGTTTCTCTTACTACAGTGTCGGGCCTATTTATCGCATCCCAGGGATCATGGATCAGTTTGAATGCATTCGAATACTTGAAGAGGTTGTGCTGTCTTAGGCTGAAGAGGAAATTCCCTTGAAATGGATGTTTCAACAAGACAACGACCAGAAACGCACCAGTTGCCAGGCGTTGGTCGGCGTTGGATGTACAGTAGTTCTCACAAACCGTGTTTATACAACTAAATAGAAGTTCAGCGATTCAAAGGAAAGCAAAATCTGAAACCATTTTTTCATTTTATACAGAGAATGTTTGAATTTATAAAGAAGAATTGAGACACTGCTTTTTTTTTAAACATCATATATTGTTTTCTTCAATTTCTTTCAAGGAATAACACAAATGTGAAATAGTTTTCTTCATGTTTTCATTTGGAATAGAATGTGTTGTGCTTCCAATGGCTTTGTACATAGAAACAAAAGCTGTTATCAGGATTTTGAGCTTTATTTACTTTTACTGCTATTATTTTTAACACAACTGTTTGTCTCTGTGTGTGCGTGTACAGGGATCCCTCACTTTCCGCGGTTAATTAGGACCGAGATCCCCTGGCGAATATATATACAGACACTGCCTAACTTACATTTTTAATTTGTTCCGGATGGCCGAACACAAGTTAAAAGTGAACGTAAGTTGTTACAGTGATGTATGACGTGTGATGTATGACACTCATACTGTACTATATATACTAGTACATCCATAAGTACCATTACCATATCTCATAAAACACCGCTAAATCAATTATAATAAACATTTCATTGTAAAATAATATCAAATATATCAAATAATATCAACATTAATTTAAAATAAATTAAATTCAAGCAAAATAATTTCAAATTGATACATTTTAATCAAATTCACTCCTCAAATACAGTATCAAATATAACCTTTAACATTCTCTATGATACTATCTTTCTGCTTGTAAATGGTTCCGATGGTGGATAGATGGTCACATGACATGAAGCTGAGCTGAATCACATGACATGAAGCTGAGCCGACTCACTTTACATGAAGCTTAAAACAGCCAATCAATGCTTACAATATGTGAGGCGCTCAATTCTGAAAGGAGTGCACTTGCTGAAAGTAGTTTATTTGCTTGAAAGAAAGCGCGGGTTATGCGGACTTTCGGTCTTTCAAGTGAGCAAGGTAGTTAATTAATTTCTGTGTATGAGACTTGCACCCATGCTAGTCGGCTTGTGCTTCTGACCAACCATATTTGCTTTGGGTTACAAAAGTCCACAAAACTGTAAACACAAAGATCACAGAGATGAGTTTATATAATTATATATATATATATATATATATATAATTATATATATATATATATATATATAATATAATATAATACAAAACTGAACTGGGAAGAAGGAGGGGCATGTTCAGTCTGTCGTTTGGGAACAATGGACGCAGCATCATTGTGTCATTACGTCAGCGTACTACGCAGGTACGTTTAAACTCAAAATTTGACTTTTTAAACGGAGAAGCAAAAAACACGTAAAACCGATGAACGTAAGTCGGGGAGTGTCTGTAAGTCGGGGAGTGTCTGTATATGTATATTTTTTTCCTTTCGGCCTTTTCCCTTTTATTTCCAGGGGTCGCCACAGCAAATCATCTGCTTCACATGTGTGATCTGGCATAGGCTTTTATGTCGAATGCCCTTCCAGACACAATCATGTAGCAAGGGGCAGAAACACACTGAGGACTATGTAGCTACTCTTTACTAAAGTCAGCAATGGTTCTTTTACATGAACCTCTCACCATAGACAGTGAGAGACATGGCCGGCCTTTGCTAACCCAGTTGCACTGGGGAAGGGGGCAGTGACAACCCATTGAGAGTGATCCAGCACGTTTACCACCAAGCCAAGTGAGAGAGAGAGAGAGAGAGAGAGAGTTACAAACACACACACACACACACACACACACACACACACACACAATTTTATGTCGAGCACTGAGGAGCAATTAAATGCAAATATCTATAAATAGTGATACAAATATAAAAGGTAGTTGTGTCCCATTAAATCAAATTACATAATCTCATTACATGTGTGCTTAGTAAAAAATGCTATTATTTAGAAAGATTAGAATTTTAAATTACACTGGGATTTACAGAAATTTACAAAACATTTCATAAAGAATAAGTGATTTCTTTAACTATCTCAGTGATTTATTACCTGTTTATTTTTTTCTCTGAACAGTTGCTCTCCTTGAGATCTTTTGAAGGTGCTTTGGTGCCTTTTGCTTTTAGTTGCACTTTCAGGCAGTGGATTGTTCCATGAGTATTTTTATGCTGAAATAATTGGGATGATTATGGATAAAACCCAATTAGCTTGGAGTCCAAAGGAGGAGGTGATTAATTACACCTGATTTAATTCAAGTATTTTTAACAGTCCAATTGTTTAAATTTACAAGAATCATTGGTTTGCTTATTTGTTTCTGACCAGTTGATATAATATATTTCACTTTGCTATTACAAGTTGGATTGAGCAAGTAAAGCAGGAAAAATATTTGTGTGTTCCATTTTAGCTTGTAAAACAGCAAGATTTTAATGTTTAGAAAAGTGTGATTCTTTCCAATACTCGTACTAGATTAACCAGCAATGCTAGTGCGTTCACAAGGTTCACTTCCTTGTTGTCATGGCATTTTGAAAAAAAGAAAAAAAAAATAGTCACACTTCAGCGGCAATAAAAAAAGAAACATCTGTAAATATTGATTGAAAGTTATAATTCACGTATGATTGATAATTTAAAAATAATTTACTAGCATTTTTTTTTTTTTTTTTTTTTGCAGTTTAACATTTTAAATTTTTATTTGTTGTATTTTCTCATCCAGCATGGATTGAAATAAGGTGGGACTTACACAAGCTATAACCTGGAAATATTACATCAGCATGTGTTTTATTAGTTTAGATTTATAATATCACTGTTGTTGTAGCACACTTAAACACAGCCTAGCGACATCAGCAGAATTTCATCAGTGCTTGATTAAAATCTATGCACAGCTTGTCTCGATTTGTTCTTCATGCCGTGAGAGATAGAAGCAAATGGACAATGTGGTTGTTCAGCTGTTCTATCCTGGGATGCCAGCCACATTGGCTGGCCTCTTGAAGACAGTGGCCTTTATCCTCTGATTACAACTATTATGAGCTGCTGTGGATTAGGAGCTCTTTCAGTAAACACAATTATCCATGATTCAGCATCTCATGCCCTGCAAATCAGGCTACTCTGGTAATTTCTGCAAAGCTGGGGGGGTATCATTTTCTGAAACACTTTATCTTAATTAAGGTCATCGGGAGGCTGGTGCATATCTTAGCGGGCACTGGGCGAGGGCAGAGTACATCTTAGATAGCTCTCCAAGCCATCACAGGACAGTAAACACGATGATGGCAACCCAGTGGCTTGCTCTTGAAGTAAAGCAATGTGCCTCCTTACCACAGGCTGTGAGAGAGACATGGCCTACCTTTGTTAACTCAGTTAGCTGCACTGGGGGTACAGCAGTGACAACTTGGGGATAGTGTGGCTAGAACCTCTGACCTTTCAGTCAATGAGCCAGAACACAATCGATTATTAAATTATTTTATAGGTTTGCAAGAACAAAATGCTATTTTCCAATTTTTATGAAACGTGATTAAGGCTGGGAAATGGGCTTGGAAAGAACAAATTACATTTTGGAGAAGTTCTTGACATGATTCTAATCCAGAAATGTTCATTTATGTTACCATTTAATCCTAATTATGGTTGTGGGGAGGCTGGTGCCCGTCCCAGCTGACTCCGGGCAAGGGCAGAATATACCCTGGACAGCTCACCAGGCCATCGCGGGGCAGAAACACGCTGACGGCTATGCAGCTACTCTTGTCGAAAGTCAGCAATGTTTTTTTTTTTTTTTTTTAGATGAACCTCACACCATAGACAGTGAGAGACTTGGCTGGCCTTTGATAACCCAGTTAGCTGCATTGAGGGGACAGTGACAACCTGTTGAGAGTGGGGCTTGAACTCCAATTCTAAGGATCAGTGATATAACACATTATCCATCAGGCCACCACTGCCCGATCCAGAAATGCATTAGGTATTATTCAAAAGCATTCACAAACAAACATTCAGTCCTTGTCACTGGTCTTTACATCTTTCAATTATCTTACAGGTACAAATAGAAAACACAACAAAGGTTCATGAACTTGTGCTTATTGTAGATTATGATCGTTCATTTTCTGTAACCGCTTAATCCTAATTAGGGTCACAGGGAGGCTGGTGCCCATCCCAGCAGAGGGCAGAGTACACCCTGGACAGCTGGCCAGAAAATTGCAGGGCAGAAGCATGCTGACAGCTTAGCAGCTACTCTTGTCAAAAGTCATCAATGGTTCTCTTACATGAACCTCACATCAGAGAAGTGAGAGACATGGCTGGCCTTTGATAACCCAGTTAACTGCACAGGGGAGATAGTGACAACCCGCTGAGAATGGGGCTTGAACCCCTAACCTTAGGATCAGTGAGCATTACTGCCCGAGGGTAGATTATAATTTTTAATCATTTATACATTTGTTTATGTACTCCTGATGAAGTAATAAATTAAAACGATAAGGACAAAATGTCTGCCTGTCATTACAGCAGTGCTTCTCAAATAGTGGGGCGCGCCCCCCTGGGGGGGCGCGATGGGATGCTGAGGGGGGCGCGTGTGACCCAGGAGAACATGCTTTTTTTCCGCCGTACTACAAGAAAGTGTAATTGCACATCCACTCCAGTAGTTGGCAGTGGCGCCCTCATTGCCCATTGTGCGCAGCGAGTATTAACTCTACGGTGTAGGTTTGTTTTGCTACGAGCTGGCAATGTGTAGTGCAGTACACACACCCTCACAACATGAAGAAATTTTTAACAGGGATGAAATTTGAATTAATTATTTATTGATTTTATTTTCAGCAACAAATGGTGTGGTAAGTTTGTCAAAAATGTAACAAGGATATTATTATTTTTAAATTTAAGGCAAATTGATGCACTTTCTTTTACAGACTAATAAAAAATGTTTAAAAAGTTATTCTTGTAAGTTGAACTATATCTCTTTCTTTTTGTTTTATTTATGTTAACAAGGATACGATATAATGAAGAGATATACCTGTAACTATATTATAGAAAAAAGTTATAATTTATAGTTGCGGCGGAAAGTGGGTGGTGGGGGGGCGCGAATTGTTTTCTTCTTGCTAGGGGGGGCGTAACAGAAAATAATTGAGAAGCACTGCCATAGACAGTGACATTTCCAGTCTGCCACATGAACAAATTGATTTTTTTCCCTCCATAATGCCTGTTTCAAGTACAGACGAAGGCAAGTATTGGCAAAGACATGAGTGCACCCTATCTGAACCGTTGATCTAATTACGGGGCCATGCAATGCAAAACTCCAATACAATGAGTGCCTCAGTCTGAACACCTCATTAGACGTTAACTCCTGAGAAGACTTCAAGCTTAGAATTTCCAAAACATGATACACACCAGATCAACTGTCTCTCATAAAGTTATCTAATGTGTATGAAACACTGTGGTTTGTAGACCTCTTCAAGTCTTGATTTTAACATTTGAAGACAAGAAGATGAAGTGCTTGTGTGTCTGTTTTATTTCTGCAATTGTGTTCAAAATAAAAGCAGTGTGTTTAAAATGTGAGAAAAGCTCAAAATCCCGATGATAGAATTTATTTCCTTACACACAAATGCATTGAGAACATGAGACATTCTATTCCGAATCAAAGAAGACAAATATATCAAATGTGTTATGCCTTTAAAGAAATTGAAGAAAAGTGACCTACGTCTGGCAGCTGGGAACAGATATTCCAACCAAGGGTGAATGGACTACATTACACAGTTCTGTATTTCTTGGTTTTGCCTCAGAAACTAGATTTCCGATGTCACCCCACAAGTTTGTTTATTGAATTAAGGTTAGGTGATCCGGTCAGTCACTCCATAATGTCAATCTTTTTTTTTTTTTTTTTTTTTTTTTTTTAATTGTCTTGAACTAAGATGTTTCCCTTTCACTGGTGTGTTCTGGGTTGCTGTTGGGGCATTTCCTCTTCAGCATAAGGCAGTACGAACTCCTCAAGTACTCTGATGTATTCAAATTGATCCATGATCCCTGGTATGTGATAAATGGCAACTTTGCCAGTGACGAAGAGTGTCGTGTTGTCTTCAAGGAGGAGTTGAAACAGGCTTTGGGTAGTCAGGAAGTGCTTCCAGAGGACTGGACAACCACAGCCAATGTGATCAGGGAGACAGGTAGGAGAGTACTTGGTGTGTCTTCTGGAAGGAAAGTAGATAAGGAAACTTGGTGGTGGAATGAGGAAGTGCAGGAGTGTGTACAAAAGAAGGGGTTAGCCAAGAAGAAGTGGGACATTGAGAGGACCGAAGAGAGTAAACAGGAGTACAGGGAGACACAGCGTAAGGCGAAGGTAGCAGTGTCAAAGGCCAAACAGAGGGCGTATGATGACTTGTATGATAGGTTGAACAGTAAGGAGGGAGAAAATGATCTATACAGGTTAGCACAGCAGAGAAATAGAGATGAGAAAGACGTGCAGCAAGTTAGAGTGATAAAGGACAGAGAGGGAAATGTATTGACTGATGACAGAAATGTGCTGGGAAGATGGAAAGAGTACTTTGAAGAGCTGATGAATGAGGAAAATGAGAGGAAAAAGAGTACAAGGGGTGACCGTTGAGGAGCAGGAAGTAGCAAAGATTAGTAAGGGAGAAGTGAGGAGGGCATTGAAGAGGATGAAGAGTGGAAAGGCAGTTGGCCCTGATGACATACCAGTTGAGGTATGGAAGTGTCTAGGGGAGGTAGCAGTAGATTTTCTGACAAGAATATTCAACAAGGTCTTAGAAAGTGAGCAGATGCCAGAGGAATGGAGGAGAAGTGTGCTTTTGCCCATTTTTAAGAACAAGGGAGATGTACAGAGTTGTGGCAACTACAGAGGGATAAAGTTGATGAGCCATACAATGAAGCTATGGGAAAGAATAGTGGAAGCAAGACTAATGGCAGAGGTCAGCATTTGTGAACAACAGTTTGGTTTCATGCCAAGAAAGAGCACCCTAGATGCAGTGTTTGCTTTGAGGATGTTAATAGAGAAGGTCAGAAGGAGCTGCATTTTGCCTTTGTGGATCTGGATAAAGCATATGACAGGGTGCCGAGAGAAGAACTGTGGTATTGTATAAGGAAGTCTGGAGTGACAGAGAAGTATGTTAGAGTGTTGCAGGACATGTATGAGAGATGTAAGACAGTGGTGAGGTGTGCTGTCGGTGTGACAGAAGAGTTCAAGGTGGAGGTGGGACTGCATCAAGGGTCAGCTCTCAGCCCCTTCTTGTTTGCTATGGTGATGGACAGGCTAACAGACGAGGTTAGACAAGAATCTCCATGGACTATGATGTTTGCAGATGACATCGTGATCTGTAGTGAGAGCAAAGACCAAGTGGAGGAAAATCTAGAGAGGTGGAGGTATGCCCTGGAAAGGAGGGGATTGAAGGTTAGTCTTAGTAAGACAGAATACATGTGTGTGAACGACAAGGACCCAAGAGGAACTTTGAGGTTACAGGGGCAGAGATAAAGAAGGTGGAGGATTTTAAGTACTTAGGCTCAACAATCCAGAGCAATGGAGAGTGTGGAAAAGAGGTGAAGAAGCGCGTGCAGGCAGGTTGGAATAGATGGAGAAAAGTGTCCGGTGTGATGTGTGATAGGAGAGTATCGGCAAGAATGAAGGGAAAAGTGTACAAAACGGTGATGAGGCCAGCAATGTTGTATGGTTTAGAGACAGTGGCCCTGGGGAAAAGACAGGAGTCAGAGTTGGAGGTAGCAGAGATGAAAATGTTGAGGTTCTCTTTGGGAGTAACGAGGATGGATAGGATCAGAAATGAGTACATCAGAGGGACAGCACATGTTAGATGTTTTGGAGACAAAGTCAGAGAGGCTAGATTGAGATGGTTTGGACATGTACAGAGGAGGGATTGTGAGTATATTGGTCATAGGATGCTGAGGTTGGAACTGCCAGGCAAAAGGCCCAGAGGAAGACCAAAGAGAAGATTTATGGATGCGGTGAAGGCAGACATGAAGGTCGTTGGAGTAAGAGGAGAAGATGCAGAGGATAGGGAGAGATGGAGGCAGATCATTTGCTGTGGCGACCCCTGAAGGGAACAGCCGAAAGGAAAAGAAGAAGAAGAACTTTGCATATTTGTTATGTCATGATGCTTGAATCGGATAAACTGTTTCCGGTCACTAAACTCAAACAGAACAATTTTCCTTTCATCAGTCCACAAAATGTTTCTCCGTTTCTCTTTAGGCAGGTCAATGTGCTCTTTGGCAAATTGTAACCTCTCCAGCACATCCCTTTTTTTTTTTTTCAGAAGTGGTACTTTGATATTCCTGGAGCTGATTGGTGGCTGAGTCTTTGCTATTTTGACTCTTCTTCAAACGATTTAAATGGTAGGGGTTTTGTTGTTGTTGTGTGTTTGCTTGTTTGTTTGTTTAACTTTTTCCTAAGTCTGTCAGGTTTCGGTTGCCATTTTCATACCCCCATTTCACTGGAGCAAAAATTGGCCTTATGCGGAAGTAAAAATTTAGTCATTTGCCAACGTTCCTCAGTCAATCCCTCATCTTACGTGTCCTTCTGTATGATTCCGAATGTGTTCCTCCGCTTCCGGCAGACCAAAATCATGTTCAAAAGCGCGTTCATGGAAAAAAATCTTCTGACTGCGTTCCGTGATCTTTCCTTTTATTCCACAAGTGTTTAGAGACCATTTCACAAGCATTCCCCCCTCTTCCAAATGGTCAAAAGGGGCCACGGAACGTTTGCGTTCAACTACGGATCCCCACGGAATACTCTCGGAAGGCGCGGAATACATACAGAACAATAGAAACACTGCGTAATTACAGTAGACGGTACATGGAACAAAGCGGAATGATTGTGGAATACATACGGAACGTTTGCGGAATGATTGCGGATAGCACGGAAGACTTGCGGAACACTCACGGAAGTCACTTCCTCTATAAATACAGGTGCGCAGCACAAATAGCCATTCATTTCGAGAGATGCCCCGATGCCGAAAAGCCAAGTGAAAGACATCCACCAAGAGGCCATGGTCTCCAACGGAAACCCCGCTGGAAGACCCTTCTCAGGAAGCTGAAGTCGACGCCGAGCTGGACATCGCTTCCGCCGAGATCGCAACCGAGAACAAGAAGGCACATGTCTACATAAAGCTCACTGACAATGAGAAGCAGGCCATGGTGGAGTTTATCCAGGCAAAGGAGTGCTTGTACAACTAGAAACTCAGGTCCTGGATGGACCAAACACATAAGGCCAAACTCTGGGCTGATCAGGGCTCGCACATTGGGAAGATGAGCTGAAACAATGGTTCCATAGTATGCGCACGAGGCTGGGAAAGCTTAGACAATAAAAGGGGCAAGGTAACCTTAACATGTCGCAGAGAGACCAGTGGTTATACGACAGCTTTAGCTTCCTATGTACACACATATTTAAGGTACACCAGAAGAATGTAGTCTTTCTCAAGGCAAAGATTGCTGCTGCAGCTGGCTCTGGCGGTTCCACGCCAACGACCACTGGAGAACCTCCACTGCCATCAACGCGGGAGGGGTCATAGGACAGTGGATATATCGATCTGGCAGAAAAGGCAACACCCGTCAGCCCCCTCGAACACAGAACGCAGTTTACGGAAGAGCTTCGGTATTTTTACATGGAGAATGGGTCAAAAACCTACGGAAAATTGTACCTTCGGAACACCTTCGGAACATTTACGTGTGCAGAACAGACACAGAAAGACCGCGGTACAATGTAGAAATACATGCATGAAAGTGCACAGATTACCTTCGGAACCAGTGCGGAGTGCAAAGGAAGATCTTCGGGTAATTCAAGGAACATTGATGAAAAGCACAAAACACTCGAGGAATGACTACGGCACTACTCCATTTTAGAAGGGAGACCTTCAGAATGATTGCGGAACACGCGGAATGAAAGTGGAACTTCTGTGCTCGTCACAATTTGTCTATCATGAACACCAAGTCCGTACATAAGGGTGTCCATAAATGCACTTGGTACCAGGACACACTAGGTCACAGTTCGATTACCTAAAAAAAAAAAAAATAATAATAATAAATAAATTAGTTAAAAAACAGGATATTCTTCAATGAGAAAAAAGAAAAAAAGTGGAGATGACGCAGACTTCCTGTGACAGTGCTTGCACTTTTTTAACCACATAGCATACTTATGGAAGATCATTAAATTATCTGGTCTTAACCAAATGAGGATAGTCTTCCTTTCTAAGTCTGGTATTGCTGCAGGTCCGGTTTGAAATGTTTGGTATAGCATTGGAAAAATGCAATGCAAAATAATCACTCACCTTTATAGCCCTGTTTCTGCCATATTTTGCATTATTCTGTTTGGCTTCTGCAGAATGATCAGGACAATAAATCAAATTCTATTTTATGAACTTTACCCCAGTTTTAGACTGTTCGTTTTCAAGGCTGATCATGCATGCTAAAATTATCTTTCATACACCAGCACATTTCATAACTACCTTAGCAATCAGTGAGCCAAGGAAACATGTCAATGCATGTTATCAACCCTATTTAGATAAACACTTCAACTCTAGCTGGAAGTATTCCATAGCAACATGGAAAACTACGTTCATATCATCTGTTGTATCATTGTTTGTGTGTGTTCACATTGGAAGGGTAAAATGCAGCACAGAATTTCCCTTCTAGCGCAAGACAATAAGAAATCAGAAAAATTAAACCTAACTTCAGCACAAACATATGTTATGTAAACACTGTTTTGTGTTACAATTAAACACAGCACTAACATATAGAAGTGCACAAAGTATGATGGAAAATAGGATGAAGATAAAGTCAAATTTCCAATAGTTGTGTGATTGATCACTGTTATTGCAGACCGGGTTAGTGTTATCTGACAACCTATACTGCCTGGCTAACTTGTTACTGACACACAGTGTCAGGGGTCTAGCTCAACTTTTGGGAAAGAGAATTATAATCAGAAAAATAAAGAAAACTTCACATGCATCCGATCTATACTCCTTGTATAGCACACTTTACTGTCGCCAGTTTCTGATGCACAAAGTATTAAATAGTAAACCTGTTTCAGTCTTATGGTGAAACTATTAATTTCAATCTTAGTATGAGCAGCTGCCTGGATTTTCTTGCTGAGGTTGAAAAAAAAAGAAAAAAAAAATTATATATATATATATATATATATATATATATATATATATATATATATATATATATATATATATATATATATATATAATGCAGCCATGAGGCAGGGGGGGCACTAACCAGTGTCTCTCCCCCTTATGCCGGTCCCAAGCCCAGATAAATGCAGAGGGTTGCGACAGGAAGGGCATCCGGCGTAAAACTTCTGCCACATTAAAAATGCAAATGGTCAAAACAAAATTCATACCGGATCGGTCGAGGCCCGGGTTAACAATGACCGCCATCAGTGCTGTCAACCAACAGGGTGCTGATGGAAATTGGACAAAGACGTCGAAGAAGGAGAGGCGGGAGGTGTGTCCGTAGGCAGAGAGAGAAGAGGAAAGGCGTGAGTCTAGGACTGAGAGTAGGGACTTTGAATGTTGGAACTATGCAAAGAAAAGGTAGAGAGCTGGCTGACATGATGCAGAGGAGGAAGGTGGACATAATGTGTGTTCAGGAGACCAGGTGGAAAGGAAGCAAAGCTAAAAGCTTAGGAGCAGGGTTTAAGCTGTTTTATCATGATGTGGATGGGAAGAGAAATTGAGTAGGAGTCTTCTTGAAGGAGGAGTTTGTCAGGAATGTTCGAGAAGTGAAAAGAGTGTCAGACAGAGTAATGAGTCTCAAGTTCGAAATTGAAGGCGTGATGGTCAATGTTGTTAGTGCTTATGCCCCACAGGCAGGATGTGAGCTAGAAGAGAAAAAGAGATTCTGGAGTGAGTTAGATGAAGTGATGCAGAATACCCCCAGAGGTGAAAGAGTGGTCATTGGGGCAGACTTCAATGGACGTTGGTGCAGGCAACAGAGGGGACGAGGAAGTGATGGTCAGGTTTGGTATCCAGGACAGGAACACAGAAGGACAGCTGTTGATCGATTTTGCAAAAAGGATGGAAATGGCTGTGGTGAATACTTTCTTCAAGAAGAAATAGGAGCATAGGGTGACTTATGAAAGCAGAGGTAAGAGCACACAGGTAGACTACATCTTGTGTAGGCGATGTGATTTGGAGGAAGTCAGTGACTGCAAAGTAGTAGTGGGTGAAAGTGTTGCCAAACAGCATAGGATGGTGGTGTGCAGGATGACGCTGATGGTGAGAAAGGTGAAAAAGGCAAAGGCAGAGCAGAAGACAAAGTGGTGGAAGCTGAAAAAGGAAGAGTGTCGTGTTGTCTTCAAGGAGGAGTTGAAACAGGCTTTGGGTAGTCAGGAAGTGCTTCCTGAGGACTGGACAACCACAGCCAATGTGATCAGGGAGACAGGTAGGAGAGTACTTGGTGTGTCTTCTGGAAGGAAAGTAGATAAGGAGACTTGGTGGTGGAATGAGGAAGTGCAGGAGTGTGTACAAAAGAAGAGGTTAGCTAAGAAGAAGTGGGACACAGAGAGGACCGAAGAGAGTAAACAGGAGTACAGGGAGACACAGCGTAAGGCGAAGGTAGTGGTGTCAAAGGCCAAACAGAGGGCGTATGATGACTTGTATGATAGGTTGGACAGTAAGGAGGAAGAAAATGATTTATACAGGTTAGCACAGCAGAGAAATAGAGATGAGAAAGACGTGCAGCAAGTTAGAGTGATAAAGGACAGAGAGGGAAATGTATTGACTGATGACAGAAATGTGCTGGGAAGATGGAAAGAATACTTTGAAGAGCTGATGAATGAGGAAAATGAGAGAAAAAAGAGTAGAATGGGTGACCGTTAAGGACCAGGTAGTAGCAAAGATTAGTAAGGGAGAAGTGAGGAGGGCATTGAAGAGGATGAAGAGTGGAAAGGCAGTTGGCCCTGATGACATACCAGTTGAGGTATGGAAGTGTCTGGGGGAGGTAGCAGTAGATTTTCTGACAAGAATATTCAACAAGGTCTTAGAAAGTGAGCAGATGCCGGAGGAATGGATGAGAAGTGTGCTTGTGCCCATTTTTAAGAACAAGGGAGATGTACCGAGTTGTGGCAACTACAGAGGGATAAAGTTGATGAGCCTTACAATGAAGTTATGGGAAAGAATAGTGGAAGCTAGACTAAGGGCAGAGGTCAGCATTTGTGAACAACAGTTTGGTTTCATGCCAAGAAAGAGCACCACAGATGCAGTGTTTGCTTTGAGGATGTTAATAGAGAAGTACAGAGAAGGTCAGAAGGAGCTGCATTGTGCCTTTGTGGATCTGGAGAAAGTATATGACAGGGTGCCGAGAGAAGAACTGTGGTACTGTATGAGGAAATCTGGAGTGGCAGAGAAGTATGTTAGAGTGGTGCAGGACATGTATAAGAGATGTAAGACAGTGGTGAGGTTTGCTGTCGGTGTGACAGAAGAGTTCAAGGTGGAGGTGGGACTGCATCAAGGGTCAGCTCTCAGCCTCTTCTTGTTTGCTATGGTGATGGACAGGCTGACAGACGAGGTTAGACAAGAATCTCCATGGACTATAATGTTTGCAGATGACATCGTGATCTGTAGTGAGAGCAGAGAACAAGTGGAGGAAAATCTAGAGAGGTGGAGGTATGCCCTGGAAAGGAGGGGAATGAAGGTTAGTCTCAGTAAGACAGAATGCATGTGTGTGAATGACAAGGACCCAAGAGGAACGGTGAGGTTACAGGGGGCAGAGATAAGGAAGGTGGATGATTTTAAGTACTTAGGCTCAACAATCAAGAGCAATGGAGAGTGTGGAAAAGAGGTGAAGAAGCGCATGCAGGCAGGTTGGAATGGATGGAGAAAAGTGTCCGGTGTGATGTGTGATAGGAGAGTATAAGCAAGAATGAAGGGAAAAGTGTACAAGACGGTGATGAGGCCAGCGATCTTGTATGGTTTAGAGACAGTGGCCCTGGGGAAAAGACAGGAGTGAGAGTTGGAGGTAGCAGAGATGAAAATGTTGAGGTTCTCTTTGGGAGTAACGAGGATGGATAGGATCAGAAACGAGTACATCAGAGGGACAGCACATGTTAGATGTTTTGGAGACAAAGTCAGAGAGGCCAGATTGAGATGGTTTAGACATGTACAGAGGAGGGATAGTGAGTTTATTGGTAGTAGGATGCTGAGGTTGGAACTACCAGGCAGAAGGCCCAGAGGAAGACCAAAGAGAAGATTTATGGATGTGGTGAAGGCGGACATGAAGGTCATTGGAGTAAGAGTAGAAGATGCAGAGGATAGGGAGAGATGGAGGCAGATCATTTGCTCTGGCGACCCCTGAAGGGAACGGCCGAAAGAAAAAGAAGAAGAAAAAGATATATATTTATGTGTGTGTGTGTGTGTGTGTGTGTGTGTGTGTGTGCAGTATATATATATATATATATATATATATATATATATATATATATATATATATATATATATATATATATATAAGTTTTGGGGACCTTGGTATGAATCTTCGGAATGGATTAATTTCGTAAATTGAGGTGTGTGTGTATATATATATATATATATATATGGGGCTGGTGGCATAGTGGTTAGGGTGCTGCGCTCATGATCGTGAGGTTGTGAGTTCGAATCCCACTAAGACCCTTACTGTGCTAAGACCCCTGGGCAAGGTCTCAACCACAAGTGTGCCTCTGTTTACCCAGCAGCATAAATGGGTACCAGTAAAATATACTGGGAAGGTAACCGACGATGGACTAGTGTCCCATCCAGGGAAGTTGAACTCTTGGTCGCTTCATGCTACGGAAACTGGGGATAAGTACCGGCCTGTTGAGCCACGAGTGTAAAAACCCAACAGACTTACCCTATATATATATATATACATATATATATGTGTGTATGTATACTAGTCCTTCTCAAAAAATTAGCCTATTGTGATAAAGTTCATTATTTTCTGTAATGTACTGATAAAAATTAAACTTTCATATATTTTAGATTCCTTGCACACCAACTGAAATATTTCAGGTCTTATATTGTTTGAATACTGATGATTTTGGCATACAGCTCATGAAAACCCAAAATTCCTATCTCAAAAAAATTAGCATATTTCATCCGACCAATTAAAAAAAAAAAAAAAAGTGTTTTTCATACAAAAAAGTCAACCTTCAAATAATTATGTTCAGTTATGCACTCAATACTTGGTCGGGAATCCTTTTGCAGAAATGACTGCTTCAATGCGGCGTGGCATGGGGGCAATCAGCTTGTGGCACTGCTGAGGTGTTATGGAGGCCCAGGATGCTTCGATAGCAGCCTTAAGCTCATCCACAGTGTTGGGTCTGGTGTCTCAACTTTCTGTTCACAATATCCCACAGATTCTCTATGGGGTTCAGGTCAGGAGAGTTGGCAGGTCAATTGAGCACAGTAATACCATGGTCAGTAAACCATTTAGCAGTGGTTTTGGCACTGTGAGCAGGTGCCAGGTTGTGCTGAAAAATGAAATCTTCATCTCCATAACGCTTTTCAGCAGATGGAAGCATGAAGTGCTCCAAAATCTCCTGATAGCTAGCTGCATTGACCCTGCCCTTGATAAAACACAGTGGACCAACACCAGCAGCTGACATGGCACCCCAGACCATCACTGACTGTTAGTACTTGACACTGGACTTCAGGCATTTTGGCATTTCCTTCTCCCCAGTCTTCCTCCAGACTCTGGCACCTTGATTTCCGAATGACATGCAAAATTTGCTTTCATCCGAAAAAAGTACTTTGGACCACTGAGCAACAGTCCAGTGCTGCTTCTCTGTAGCCCAGGTCAGGTGCTTCTGCTGCTGTTTCTGGTTCAAACGTGGCTTGACCTGGGGAATGCGGCACCTGTAGCCCAGTCCACTGCTTCCACAGGTCCCCCAAGGTCTGGAATCGGCCCTTCTCCACAATCTTCCTCAGGGTCCGGTCACCTCTTCTGGTTGTGCAGTGTTTTCTGCCACACTTTTTCCTTCCCACAGACGTCCCACTGAGGTGGCTTGATACAGCACTCTGGGAACAGCCTATTCGCTCAGAGATTTCTTTCTGTGTCTTACCCTCTTCTGTGTCAATGATGGCCTTCTGGACAGCAGTCGGGTCGGCAGTCTTACCCATGATTGGGGTTTTGAGTAATAAACCAGGCTGGGAGTTTTTAAAAGCCTCAGGAATCTTTTGCAGGTGTTTAGAGTTAATTGGTTGATTCAGATGATTAGGTTAATAGCTCGTTTAGACTACCTGAACATGATTTGCTAATTTTTCGAGATAGGAATTTTGGGTTTTCATGAGCTGTATGCCAAAATCATCAGTAGTAAAACAATAAAAGACCTGAAATATTTCACTTGGTGTGCAATGAATCTAAAATATATGAAAGTTTAATTTTTATTAGTACATTACAGAAAATAATGAACTTTATAACAGTCTGCTAATTTTTTGAGAAGGACTAGTGTGTGTATATATATATAGTGTGTGTGTGTGTGTGTGTGTGTGTGTGTGTGTGTGTGTGTGTGTGTGTGTATCACAGGCTGTTGAGAAAAAAACAGCATTTTTGTTCTGTTAGTTGTTCGATCTATGAGGCAGTTTGTAATATCATGCAGAGGTTATAACCATTTCCATCCTGTCTCAGTCTCAGACCATGAATAAAAGGATATTTCTTGTCTGATTATTTCCAATAGGTACTCACATCTTCTCTCACTGTTACGCATTTGCCAAACTGCCTAATCATACTCGTGTTATGGGGAAGCTAAAGACCATCTTCGCCAACACTGGCTCACCCGATTATCACAGGGCAACACATAGACAAGCAATCACTCTCACACACACACACACACACACACACACACACACACACACACACACACTATATATATATATATATATATATATATATATATATATATATATATATATATATATATATATATATATATATATATATATATATATATAGAGAGAGAGAGAGAGAGAGAGAGAGAGAGAGAGAGAGCCTTTGTAGTGAGAACCATGAAAATGCATGGCAACTTACAACCTGTGATCTTTAGGGCACCTGTGAGAGACACCCAGGCCCCCTATTGAGAACCATGGATCTAGTCAAAAAAAATCTGAAATTTTTAATTAAAATTAACAATTTCCTGTTGACGACACTATGCAGAAAAATCATGTAGATGCAGGTGGAGGGCTGCAATTACTGTTCATATCAGATATCTTAAAGAAAAACACAATATGAAAGTACAAAACATCATATAGATTTTCGTGCTTCGTGCTTGGATCCTTCAGAAATTGTCATCCTTGCATTAAAAACCCCAAAACAAGTGTACATAAAAATGATATATTTCCGAAATATACTACTTTTGAATGACCGGCGTTGAATCAACTTAATACACATTTCTACTACCATTTTTCCGGTTGTCCAACCACCTCATTTGCTGTTTTTCTCTTCATTCTTTTCCTTGTTCCCTGAGAGAAATATAGTCTTTGTTTGGGTTGAACAAGTTAATCAAAGTCAGGCTGAAATTTTGAGGTGGAAATGTGAATGACAGCTGATCATGAGTGAGAGAAGATTAGCACTTAGATTTGATAAATTTCATCACTGAGAATCTTAGCTCACATATCTAGGTAGAACCAAAGACAACCCACATCCTCTGAACATGCCTTCTCATGTGTGGAAAGTTATCCTCCTTATAGGAACAAAACTCCAACAGCAATACTGACTTAAACTGCTCTGCCAGTATCATATCAGATAGCAGGTCACCGAGTTCCAGCTGAGCATCACTGGGTGCCTCGTCCATGCTGCAGATAAAGGGGAGGAAATCTTGTGCCAACCATCAAGTGAAGTCTTCATATCACCTTGAAAACTCACCATGCAGTTCTCCAAACATGGATTCAGTCCAAGAACTGGTAATCAGCTAATGGTGTGACCTCTCTGAGTGTGTTTGAGATTTTTGCTTTCCAGTTTTGTTGAAAAAAAACTGCAACTTTTTTGAAATGCATTACCAGGCTACACATTTCATGAACAAAAAAGGCCCCTAAATGGCAGGTTGTTATTTAGTTAGTTCATTCATCAGTGCAGTCTCATCAACAGAAAGTACCTGATCTGCCACCCAGTCCCCATCTGAGAGCACAGTCTCATAGTTGTGTGAAAGCTTCTGTCACCAGGTTCAAGCTCATGCTTCTCCATGAGTGCAACAAACTCTCTGTGATGTACTGCTCATGTCTTGATGAAATGAACTATTTTAATCATAACAGCAATAACATGGCTAAATGTTAGTATTGACTTTCGTAACACATTCTGATATATGATACAGTGTAAAAATAACAATTTCATTCCTGGGTTGATTTCATCACTTTATCTTGCATCTGTTTTCAAAGTCCAGCATTTTTCCCTGTTAGACTTGGACAGTCATCTGTTATCTCCGTCCAGTCTGTCCCATTTCAGCCACATCTTGTCCAGGCATGCGTTTACCTCTGTGAACAAATCAATCCCCATCCTCGTCCTTTTCCTGACCTTAAAGGCCTTTAGTTATCCCATGAACAAAATGACTGGGCTGTATCATGGACATCTGGACATCACAGCTTTCATCCAAAGCAAAAGACCAAAAAAAAAAAATAAATAAAAATAATAATAATAATCATAATAATAAAAATAAATAAATAAATGTCCCACTTTACTCTGTAGTTTAAGCTCAAGATTTCCCACCATGTACTCAATTCTTCTCATTACTGTTACTGAAGTGGGGAACGTCCTTGGGAAAAAATAAAAATAAAAAAATAAAATACTTGGAAGGTAACCTGCGATAGACTAGTTTCTCATCCAGGACAATTTGAACCTCTAGTTGCTTCACAATACAGAAACCAGGGATTAGTGCCAGTTCTGATGTGCCTCTAGACTTGGGTGTTAAAAAAAAAAAAAAAGCCCAACACATTTACCTTACTTGTAACATCAACAGTATTGGAAATTACATCTTGGTTATCAACTACTGGGATATCCCTACATATAAGAGTCTGAAAGATCATCCCCATTTTCCACTTTTTGAGCTTGGGCTAAGTTTATTATACAAAAATGTTGACCTCCAGCTCAGATCATCTGTAACAATCAGCAGGGGGAAACCTTTTCCATCAGGTAAATTATTACACTTGCAAATGATAATGGATTGCAGCTTTCACAAAGCCAGACATGATATGAGAATGAAGATGTTGTCAGTCCTTCAAGGTAGAACATGACCATTACTTCATATCACAGCGATGAGATTTTTTTTGTGGGAAAACATGGGACAAGCAGCAATAAGGTCACCGACCTGTAGAAAATGAAAGCATTGACGGGACTCAGTACTGGTTTTAGACACGCATAAAGTAGCACTAGAGCGTTAGGAACTGTTATGCCTTGATGGAAAAAATACAGTTTTAATGCGTAAACATAAACTCATCAGCATAAACAGCAGCATCAATGAGTGAACAAACTTTTTATACATTCAAGTAAATCACAATTTTATTCAAGATACAAGCCTTAAATTCTTCTAACAAAATCAATTCTTGTAGCTGATCAAATGTACTGACCTTATTCACAGCAAAACACCTGTCAAACAAAACTGACTTTTCTCGAAACTCAAACTCACACATATCTGGCTGGAGGTTTTTGCTGTGTTTAGAGAACCTCTGTTGATGAGCTTCAGGGACAAGTTCATACGCTCATAACACAGATGATTCGACAGTTTTGTAAACCATGCTTTGCTCTAACATTAAGGCAGAGCAAACTTCCTGTGCTTTAGCCATAAACCTGCACTGCAATAATAAAGACCAAATATTTATAGGCCACTGTAAAGTAGAAGCAATGCAATCAAACATAAAGAAATAGGTATCAACCTCAGTGTCCTCAAATACCATAATGAAAGCAATATGCTTACTCACATCACATCTCACAGGTCTTGTGCAACAATGTCCAACTTTTTCATGCGGAAGGCTGTCTCAGCAAATGTTACATCATATGAAAATGTGGATTGGAGAGCAGGTGGGAAGACATATCTGTTTCAATCGAGATGTTTTCCACTTTCTCTCAGCTGCTCTGAGTTGCTTCCGCTTGCTTCAGAGTACCTCCAAGAGCCAAGGAGCAGACCATGACGTCTTCTTGGCTTTGGTAGATAAAGAGCAGCAGAGATACATAGAACCAGAGAGTGAAGAGAGGAAAATGTCGGTAGCAGATTTGAGTGTTAGAGAAGAAAAGAAGACTGGGTTAGGATGATAATATGAAGGCTATACAGTGTGGAGGTTTTGTCCTCTACCAGGCCATCCGTGAATAACAGAAAGCACACCCAGATGGATTACTTAGTATGGTGGATTACTTCAACAACGCATTTTTAAAGTGTCCAAACTATGTCAACAAGTGGACTTTTGAAAAAGGGGAGGAAACACTTTAGATCTGGTCTATACAACTTGTAAGGAAAAATGCAAGGCTCCCTTTCCCTGGAATCTCCAAACAGACCCAGAACCATCAGACAAACATTAAAGAGAATATGTATTGTACTGTAGGGGTAATCGTGGCCTGTTGGTAAAGGGTGCTGGATCGCTCATCCTAAGGTTGGGGGTTTGAGTCCCACTCTCTACAAGGTTGTCACTGGCCCCACAGTGCAGCTAACTAAGTTATCAAAGGCGGGCCATGTCTCTCACTGTCTATGGTGAGAGGTTCATGTAAAAGAACCATTGCTGACTTTCGTAACGAGTAGGCTGCAAAGCTGTCAGTGTGTTTCTGCCCCCTTGCTAAAAAGTTGTGTCAGGAAGGGCATCTGATGTAAAAACCTATGCCAAATCAAACGTGCAATTCAGATGATTCACTGTAGCAACCCCTGAAAAAAAAAAAAAAGCATAAAGGAAAAGAAGACAGAAGAGATGTATTTTATGTATTGTATATATTGTATGATTTATCTGATAGCCAGATGCAGTCATCAAAAAAGCCCCAACTGGCTCTTTTACAACTTGATCAAGCCATAGGTTCCCGACCCATGATTTAGAATGTCATCACTGGTTGTGTCCGGGTGTGGTGTGTAGAGTGGACTGTGTTTCAGAAAAAAAAATAATAATAATAATAAAAATAAATAAATCTGAAAGCATTGTGATGCCCCTTTGCCTTTCCTTACAGACATTTACCACACACATCTTGCCAACAGAGGTATCAGCATTGCTGTGGACAGCTCCCACCCATCACACTTTCTGTTTAGTCTTCTGCCCACAGGGAGAGGTTACTGGAGCCTCTGGGTCCATTGTAGCTGACTGCTGAAAAGCTTCTTTCACCAGGCTGTCAGGATATTGAACTCTGCTCACCACCTTGCCCTTCTGCCCTCGGCCCCTGGCCTGTAACAGACAACAAAACTAAGTCAGCTAGACTCTATTGCCATTTTTCTGCTCCATAACACTACAATTCAGTGCACCTTTCTGTACTATCTTCACTCATGCTCATTTACACCCTACAGTAATGTAATGTACTATGCCTTAGGCACAGCTGTCAAACATAAATGTCAAATAAGCTGCTACCACACTACAGGTGGACATGGGCTTAGGTTTAGATACATATTTTGTATACTTGAGCATGTTTGTGTATTTTAATTTGCTTTGTGTGCTTATTCTAATAAACATATAGGGATCCCTCACTTTCCGTGGTGAATTTGGACAGAGATCCCTACGCAACCATCGAAATCCGTGAAGTAGGATCACCTACTTATTCAATACATCAACTAGATATTCAATGCTATAAATGCTTATAATAACAATTAACATTCAAAAAATAACATAAGATGTAAATTAAATATAAATACGCACACACATACATATGGAACTGTATGAGAAGAAGAGGACACAAATACATTCACGTGCATGCATGCGCGCAGATGTGCGTGTACACACAGATGAAACAATATAAGTACAGATGATCCCAAGCTTACAAACGAGTTTGGTTCCCGGTTAGATGAATTTGTTTGTAAGTCGTTACAGGGCATTCTTTAGAGGGGAACTGGTGTTTAAACCTTGTATAAGTAATCTATACGAGTTTGTACTGTATACAATCTCTCTCTCTCTCTCTCTCTCTCTCTCTCTCTCTCTCTCTCTCTCTCTCTCTCTCTCTCTCTCTCTCTCTCTCCATCTCTCTCTCCATAATCATCACATTATCATTAGCATTATGTCCTGTGTTTAAACTCCTGGTTCCTCTCAAGCACAGCACAGCAGATCTGATCAGACTTTCAGAGAGTTTCACTCTTATCCAGTTCATTATAATACTGGAGTCAATTTGTTTCTTCTTTGAAAGTTTTGGCATGAGTTCAGAAACGTATCGTTCTACTTCTCTTCCCGGACCGTGTCAGCCACGGCTCCCTCTTCCAGAGCCTAGTATTAAGTGTACCTCAGGATAATGATTAATCATATTTAATACTTAGATTTATGATATATCTTTCTATAGATTTTATTCCATTTCTATTGATCAGGACATCCTTACCCAGTATTATGAAGAAGGCTTGCCCTATTTGAAACTTCGACATTTAGTTTGGTGTCTCTCTGTCTGTTTAAGTGAGACTGAGCACTGTGGCGAGATCCAAAGAGCTGCCTGAGGCCCTCAGAAAGAAGATTGTGGCTGCTTATGAGTGGCAACTGATTTAAAATTCTATTAAAATATTTTGATGTCAACAATTCCAACATCCAGAAAGTGCAAATGACTATGTGGATACATATTATTATTATTATTATTATTATTATTATTATTATTATTATTATTATTATTATTATTATTATCATTTACAGTAAAGATTTATATGCAGCAGAGAGGGATCAGATGATCCTGTCACAGTCTGGCTGGTTAGGCTCATCATCAGCTCAGGGCCCTCACCCTCTCCACACACAGCCCAGAATGCGAATGGGGCTTCTCCCAGGAAGCACTGCCTAGTCAAACCCACCAAGAACTTTCTGGAGAATATGGAGACTCCCCAACACTGCAGCCTTCTGCATTGCCCAGACTGTCAGAATGGCTGTGCTCCCGGTAGCAAACCCAGGCTCACTCTTGATCTGTGTTAATAAATTAGGAGGTACCAAACCGAGGGCGCCGAGAACAATGGGGAATCAGACCACTTTGTACTTTGGATACAAGCGAGACATTTCAAAGGCGGGGGCCTCATATTTTGCATGCTCTCTTGAATCTTATCAATCACATTGCTGTCAAAAGGGACAGAAAATTCAATAATATTAATAATTCCACTGGATTTATCAAAAAGGACAAGATCAGGATTGTTGGCTTCAATTCTCCTCAGGCTGTATATGGGCTGATTCCAAAGAAGCTTGAAATTATCATTTTCCATGACGCCCTGGAGATGATCAGGGTCGTACCATGGATGGACCTCTGAGTCAAAACCACACACATGACGGAGATGATAATAAAAGGAACGTGCCATGCCATCATGTCTTTTCAGATAAGACGTTTGTGCCAAAACAGGACAACCACTGAGAAGGTGTTGGACAGTTTCATTAAATTCACTACAGAAACGACATTTGGGATTTATAGTCTCCCTTATAATATTACGTTGACGATTGCATGTTGGAAGTGACTGGTCCTGAGCAGCAACTTCATCCAGTAGCCTTGGCACGTTTAAGATAACTATGGAAGTCCTTGCTTTCATCGTGAGTCTTGATATGCTTCACAAGAGGATCATCAGATAAATAAATATGTACAAAAGTACACAATAAAATATGATCATGAAATGCCTCCACATTAATCAAACTTCGTCCCCCGGAATTGATTGATAAATATAAACGATTTATAGAGGAACGAGGGTGGTGAGCTCGGTTGTCAGACATGATCCTTCTTATAAGGCGACCAAGACCCATGATGTCATCCTTTGTCCAATCAACAACACCAAAAGAGTAAGAAAGGACAGGCACTTGCGTAAGTATTTGTGGCTTTGACCTTGTGTCTAGCATTTAGCTCCGAACTCCAGATCTTTTTAGACAAGATTTGTACTCGGCCCGAAGTTTGTCTTATATGTGGGCATTCTGGAGCTTATTTCGAACTTGCATCCTCAAATAGGTGTACGATTGGCCTTCCATGAGATGCTCAATCACTCCTCCTCCTCCATGTAACTCAACTGATTCATCATTGATTGCCTTTCCATGTTTTAAATGAAGAATGTTACATTTATCAAGTCCAAAAGTCATACCAATATCTTGTGAAAAGAACTTGACGAGGAGAATTTGTTTCTTCAAGTTGGAATCTCCTTTGGCAATCAGCTTGATGAGTAAGAGGTGTTGGGGATCTGTGCTGAGGAGGTCCTGGATGATAACCTTCCTCCTTATTGAGAAAAAAACTCAAGGGATTAAGTGACAAATAAAAACGCAGGGGACTAAAAGAATCCCTCTGGAATATTCCTTTCTTAATTGAAATAGGTTCTGAAGTCTTAACCTGACCTTGCGAGTACATCTCAAGCTGAGTTGACCAGCAACTCATTAAAGACTTGAGTAAATGTAGTAATCGCTCAGGTAGGCCAACACATTGCAAAGACTTCTGAATCCATTCATGAGGGAATGCTTTTGTCGTATGCTTTTTTGTAGTCAATCCAGGACATTGAGAGGTTGCGGTGGTAAGTTTTAGCCTCTTCAAGTATCATTTTTTTGGACCAATAACTGATCCTTGCTTCCCCAACATCCCTTTCTGGCTCCCTTTTGCTCTGGGTAAATTATTTCATTGGAGAAGCAATAGGATGACACAAGATTTGTCAAACACCCTGTAAAGATTTTGTACATAGTATTCAAGCAGGTAATAGGGCGGTAATTTTTAGGATCTGTCAAGTCTCCTGTCTTTGGGAGGAGTATTGTGCGACCTTTACAAAACCAAGGAGGGACATTTCCTGTGTCCATCAAATAATTAAAACAAGTGCGCAGATGTGGTTGGATACAGTTGACAGTTTCCAAAACCGATTTTGAATGCCGTCAGGTCCTGTGTAAGATTTGGGCATTTGTGTTGTTTTCTTCAGGCAGTCCTAAGTAATGAGATACAGCAATGGTGAATTAACGTTTTCTGACGTGGCTTTGCTGTATTCTTCCACCCATGGTTCCTCAAGGTTACAGTTGCCGGGTATAGACCACAACTGTGACCAAAACCTCTCAGTGGATTCCATGGGTGGTCTCTGGTCGTCATTACTTGTAGGTGTATTTAGTTGCCTGTAAAATTGTTTTTCGTTGATTTTAAATAGTTTGTTTTGTCTAATGAATGTATTCTTCTTTTGCCATTTTCTTTTTCTCGCTGTCCAAATCTTAAGCTTTGCCTTAAGGAAATCAAGTATTTGAAGGAGATTTTTTTTTTTTCCTTAGTTATTTCGTATTTCGCCTTTAAATTTCTCCAAATTGTATTTTGTCTTCTTGACATTGACTTGCCATGAGATCTTAATTTAAGGCAAAGCTCCAGCCACAACATGTCTTTTCTTGTTTCTTTTAATTTACATTGAAACCGGTTTTCTTTACTTTTCTTGCTTTTACCATAGTTGGAAGGTTTGGAAACTGTATGCAATTTCTCTAAAGTTCGAATTGTGGCAAACATGCAACAATTAATATCATGCAGGGAACACTCCGCGTCAAGAGTTACAGAAATGATTTCATTTAATTTATCAATTTCATTTTGTGGAAAAGATTTTATTGCAATTTTAACCTGCTTCCTTTTGTCAATCGGTAAATCTAAAATTTCTCTATGGTAACGATTAAACAAAACAGAAATATGATCTTCATGAACTGAAGATGTGGAAAATTCATTGGTCAAATCAGAAAGTGGAAAGCCAGGGGAATTTTCATTGTTTCTGTCAGGTGGGCTAACTTCATTGGGAAGAGGGGAGAGAAGGACCCGGGCATTCATCTACAATTTAGGGTCTGCCTCTATCCGAACTTTGGGTTCTTGAGAAGGTACCTGACCACTTGCAGGGAAATTATCAACTGCATCACGGCGTATGTAGATCTTTAATCGCCGGAGTTGATCTCGCAAATTTTGTTGGGTCAGGTAAGCATACAAAGGGTTGGCATTGTCCCAATGTTGCTTTAGCGACTTGCCATTGATACGTGGATTTTCAGGCCAACCAGTCGCCGTCACACACTGAAGTAGTGTGGATTTTAGATGGTTCGTCCAGGATATTCGTGGACGGGTTCTTTGCCTCCCCCTGGGGAAAGTTCCATTTCCATTTTGGCAGGTTTGATTACCGGAGGGAGGCTGACTGGGCTGCGGAAGTGAAAGATTCAACATTTTTCCTGTTCAGTAACCCGGTAGTAAACCAGCTTTGGGGGGTCAGCCCTAACTGGGTGATGTACGTTTAGTTCGGGGAAAATCCACTATCCAGGCCCACCATGCGGAGGCGTACATCATCAGGCCCTTATTATTATTATTATTTTATTTATTTATTTATTTATTTATTTATTTATTTATTTATTTATTTTATTATTTTTTTTTTTTTGCTGTGTGTCCTGCACATAGAGATAATCAACAAAGTAAGCTATAAAACCTTTGAGTTCATTATTAAAGATAATTAATATAAAATAAGTTACAGACAGTGGTGTAGTGGTTAGCATGTCCACCTCACAACTAGAATGCCTGGGTTTGAGTCCCAGCTTGGGCATTTCTGTGTGGAGTTTGCATGTTCTCTCTGCTTGTATAGGTGTCCTCTGGGTATTCTGGTTTCTTCTGCAGTCTACAAACATGCACAGAAGGCTAATTGGCTGTTCCAAATTGCTGCTAGGTGTGAGCGTGAATGGTTGTGTGTTAGCCCTGTGATGCCTAGTGACTTGTCCAGGGTATACCCTGCTTTCGCCCAGGATCAGCTGGGATGGACACCAGCCTCTTCCTTACCCTAATTACTCTTTAGCGGCTGAGAAACAAAATGAATCAATGAATGAATAAATTATAGGCATCCCATAGTTTAAAGATGATTTCCAAGTGGAAATTCTAGAACACAAAGGATGCTTGTTGCTGATTCAAAGGTCAGTGGTTCATTTCCAACTATCTCCACTCTTGGGCCCTTCAGCAAAGTCCTTGACCCAGAATTGCTCTGTTGTATAAAAATACTAATTGTACGTCACTCTGGATGAGAACGTTTATCTTGAGTATTAAACTGCAATATGTGCCATATGGATAATAATTTAACACAAACTGGTGAAGGTGGCAGTATTTTTTTTGTTTGTTTTGTGTCACCCAATGTGTGATCTGTTAGTGAAATTGCCATCATCGTGAGTAACTACAGTATGCCAAGCTCAATACCAAGCAGCACGCTAGGCTTCTAAATGGCCAGTTCACCTGAAATGTCAACTTCTAGCTCACATAAACAAATAATTAAGTTTTCAGAGTGCAGCCTGATTCTCCACCAATCCGTGTACTGTAAAATAAAAATACTGGCTTGGAAATCCAATGCTAATATCTGCTCAGTGTGATTCAAAAGGGCAGATGTTCTGACTGTTTACTATTTGACAGCATCTATTGACCAATTTAAGATAATTGGTGGTGCTTGTGAAGATATCAAATTAAACAAGACCATTACCTGCTTGGAGCACGGTTCAGACAGCGTTCAAATTGCATTAGCAATATTCATTTAAATTCAATTCAGTTTTATTTGTAAAGCACTTTTTTTTACAGCTGGCATTGTTGCAAAGCAGCTTTACATAGTTGAACAGTAAAAGTAGGGGCTTACAAAGTATATAAGAATTTAAACATTCCCTATAATGCCTACACATCCCTAATGAGCATCGCCCATGGCAACGGTGGCAAGGAAAAACAGTACACCTTGCTGAAACCCTATTCACCTTTAATAAAACTAACCGATCTTGAAACTACTGATGACAGCACAAAGTTACTCCTGGTTTATTCAGATAATCCAGTAATCCTGTGGTGGATCCGGTGGTGTCGTGGTTAAGGCGCTGTTCTCATGATCGGGAGGTTGTGTGTTCGACAACCTGTGATGAGTGGGGTTTGAACAACAGTAATTGTCTACCATCTTAAAAATATACTTTACCTTACTTATTTGAGAGACTGCGGACACTTGTGAAGCAACTTTTGTTCTGGAACAGAATATTATTCACAACATTGCTATATATAAATTTCCCCCTTCCGCCCCAAACTCCAGTTATATATTTCAGCAGTGCTGGATGACAGACAACTGTTTAATAAAGTTGAGAAGTGTGTTAAGGGCACAAGATTCAGGATGCTTACTCGCTTACTTTTTATTACATTCCGATAAGACAGATGTACTTGTGCTTGGACCACAGGCAGATTGAAATAAACTTGCTGCTAACATATAACTCTGGAAGGTCCTTCCGTTTCATCATGTGTAATAAAATACCTTAGTATGAGTATGAATCTCAGACATTCATTTGATGCTCGCATTGATCGCATTGCTAGGATAGACGTCTTCCACCTTGGAAATGTGCAAGCATCTTATTTTCATTTATTCATTCATTCTATGGACCGCTTAATCCTAATTAGGATGACTGGGAGGCTGGTGTCCATCTGAGCTGACTCTGAGCGAGGGAAGAGTACACCATGGACAGCTCGCCAGGTCATTGCAGGGCAGAAACACACTGAGAGCTATGCGGTTAGACAAAAGTCAGCAATGGTTCTTTCACATGAACCTCTCACCAAAGACAGTGGCCCGCCTTTGATAACCTAGTTAGATGTGCATCCCATTTTTATTTTATTTATTTTTTTTAATCATTGGGAAAAAAGTGGATAAAAATGTAATGCCCATTCTATCACCACAACTTTTCATTACAGATCATAGCAAAAGTTACATGGATTATAACCTAAGTACAAAAGAGAGGAACAACATAGTCACCAAAACTTAGAATATATTTGATCCAATTTATGCACCTTTGTCCACAGACAAACATATTTTGGTTTTATCCTGGGTTGTGAACAATGAAGGAAGTGTGTGGTGTTGCAATACTGTGATGAAGTGTATGTGTTTTTGTGTGTGTGTGTGTGTGTGTGTGTGTGTGTGTGTGTGTGTGTGTAAAAAAAAACAAATAAATAATTAAATCAAAAAAAATGTTTATATTTATATATATATATATATATATATATATATATATATGCATACAGTGATTCCTCGCTACTTCGTGCGTCACTTTCTGCAGCTTCAGTGCACCGCAGGTTTTTTTTAAAAAATAAGGAAAATGCCACAAAACAAGGCTAATTATGAAAAAAAAACAACCTCAAGCAAACAATAAAAAGACAAATAAACACCCCCCCACGCCAACAAAACTAATTGCAGTTTTATTTGAGGTCCGCATGTGTGTGCGTGCGTGCGTGCGCGCATCTGTATGAGTGTGTATTTATATTTTGTTTACATATTATGCATTATTTTCTAATGCTTAATTGTTATTATGAGCATTTATAGCGATGAATATGTATTTATTGATATTATATACACATATACATGTACGTATACATCAGTCAGGGGGTCAATCCTACTTCGCAGAAATTTGCGGTTGCATGAGGGGTTCCAAGGTCCCCATTAACCAGGGAAATTAAGGGATCCTTGTATATTGTATTTGGTCAGTATGCCTTAAAACCTGGTAGATGCAGGATAATATTCCTTGGAGAAGCAGCAGCATGAAATTATCAGTAGAACGACTCAAAAAGTCAGTTTGTAACATGGGCAGACTGAATAGACCTCTATTCAATACTAATAGCTACATCTAATAATTGTGTAATTAGTTACACTATGCCAGTTGATAGTGCTCAATGTTCAACTTTTATTTATTATTCACTTTCTGAACCAATTAATCTTAATTATGATAAAGGGGAGGCTGGCGCCCATCTTTCTTTATTGTTATAATTCAATAAATGCCAATACCTCAGTGATCGGTGGGTATACAAAGTACATTATGTAACATGGACAAGAACGGTTTTGTATATCATTCATAGTATGTTCAGTCTGGAGCTTATTTTCCAATTTTGCATTGCACATGCAAATCCCACGGTTCACTGTGCGTGCACCTGTGATTCGTTTAATAATGTTATTGAACCTGTGGAAACCAGAGCAGAGGCTGAGCGGGATGTGAAAATAATGAGGTTTTTCAGTTGTCACAAATTGAGCATGCAAAACGTGTAACTAGGAAATATGTGTTCACCATATGCACGAGTTTTAATATAATATTATGTCTCAGGCATACACAAACTTGGATATGTTAATATTAATTCAAGTGGGGTAGTTGTGAAATGTGCCTCTTATTTTTGATCTTCTTCTTTCCTTTCGGCTGTTCCCTTCAGGGGTCGCCACAGCAAATGATCTGCCTCCATCTCTCCCTATCCTCTGCATCTTCTACTCTTACTCGAACGACCTTCATGTCCGCCTTCACCACCTCCATAAGTCTTCTCTTTGGTCTTCCTCTAGGCCTTCTGCCTGGTAGTTCCAACCTCAGCATCCTACTGCCGATATACTCACTATCCCTCCTCTGTTCATGTCCAAACCATCTCAACCTAGCCTCTCTGACTTTGTCTTCAAAACATCTTACATCTTCATCTAAGTCACTCCAGAATCTCTCCTTCTCTTCTAGCTCACAACCTGCCTGTGGGGCATAAGCACTAACAACATTGACCATCACGCCTTCAATTGCAAACTCGAGACTCATCACTCTGTCTGACACTCTTTTCACTTCTAGAACATTCCTGACAAACCCCTCCTTCAAGATGACTCCTACTCCATTTCTCTTCCCATCCACACCATGATAAAACAGCTTAAACCCTGCCCCTAAGCTTCTAGCCTTGCTACCTTTTCACCTGGTCTCCTGAACACACAGTATATCCACCTTCCTCCTCTGCATCATGTCAGCCAGCTCTATATATTTTCCTTGCATAGTTCCAACATTCAAAGTCCCTACTCTCAGTCCTAGGCTCACGCATTTCCTCTTCTCTCTCTGCCTACGGACACGCCTCCCGCCTCTCCTTCTTCGACGTCTTCGACCAACAGTAGTCCAATTTCCACCAACACCCTGTTGATTGACAGCACTGATGGCGGTCGTTGTTAACCCGGGCCTCGACCTATCCGATATGAATTTTGTTTTGAACATTTGCATTTTTTAATGTGGCAGAAGTTTTATGCCGGATGCCCTTCCTGTTGCAACCTCTCCATTTATCCAGGCTTGGGACCGGCATAAGGGGACGAGACACTGGTTAGCCCCCATGGCTGAATTTTTTTATATTATATATATATATATATATATATATATATATATATATATATATAATACTTTCGTGTGTATGGAATTAATGTCTTAATTTAGAATAGAATATACAGAATTTGTCTTTGTGGCCTTTACTTCTTGACTGGCTCCTTCAGCTATTGTAATGTAATAAAGTAGGTTTTCTTCTTAACTGTATGCTACCTATTCAAAAACTAAATTCGAATAATTCTGTGTGAGTCTTAAAATGCTGCTTTGATCATCTTCATTTCAGTCTGGCAGACTTGATTTTTATATATTTTTTTCAGAATGTGTAGAACCATTATTACACCCTTCCTTGAATTAAGCCTTACTCTCTAGGTCAATATAAATATTAAACCAGTGATAAGTCTGTATTTATTCATATGGATATTAGTGACTTCCTGTTTAGATTTACACACACACACACGCAACCAAAAAAAAAAAAAAAAATATATATATATATATATATATATATATATATATATATATATATATATATATATATATATATATATATATATATATATATATATATATATATTATATGATTGCATGGAACATCTGTGTGTGCACGTACAATGTCCTCCGGGATAAAAAGCAATCGTTTTACAATTCTGGTGAAATATCGGGCCATTCCTTCTCCACTATATGATGCAGGAATGCAGATTCAATGAATAAACATCTATGCGTCAAAAGAGGATTATTTCAATGTTTCACTCTGCACAGAAACAATTAATTCAATTCTTGCTTTTTGCCAGATGGCCCATCAAAAGGCTTTCAATCTGGTTGGAAAAGGCATTCCAATCTCCTGAATAAACAACTTAATTTTCCTTTGGCTTCACAGATTAAAAGTGCTAATTTTCTCAGGACCACTGATGATGCCGAAGGCAGATAAAGAAAGTTTAACTAAAGATGGTTACATTTGACACCCATGAGTGTTCCAAGCAAGGGATGTTCTAAACCATGACTTTGAAATTTATAATCAACCTCAAGATAAATCCTCTATGCGTAAATAACTAAACCGCTACAGAGGCCAGACATCTACTCTGGCCACAAGGGAATAACAGATATCCAGGGCTGAACTTTCACAGACAAAGACATCATCAGCGTTCTCCTGTCAAAGGGATATACTTGGACATGTTATCGTTTAACCTGAAAGTCCACTAATGCTTACAGTTTTATGCATGTTCATCATTTTCTGTACCCGCTTAATCCTAACTTGGGTCGTGGGGAGGCTGGCGCCCATCCCAGCCAACTTCGGGCGAGGGCAGAGTACACCCTGGACAGCTCGCCAGGCCAACGCATGGCCGAAACACGCTGACGGCTTTGCAGCCTACTCTTGTCGAAAGTCAGCAATGGTTCTTTTTTACATGCCTCACACCATAGACAGTGAGAGACATGGCCGGCCTTTGATAACCCAGTTAGCTGCACTGGGGGGGACAATGAGACTCGAACCCCCAACCTTTGGATCAGCGATCCGGCTCCTTATACCACTAGACCACCACTGCCCCTTTTATGCATGTAAGTCATGTATTGTTTTTATGATCATATACTCTTTTAGTGTATTTTGGTATGTTACACACAATGTAGACTGAGCCACAATGGGTCTGGATAAAAAAAGAAGTTCAGTTTCACTGAAAGCAGATATGGGTAGCAATTGTAAAATAAATATACTTTTAATAAGGATTTCAAATTCGAGCAGCAACTTGAGCAGCAATTAGATTCATACTTCAGCAAAATTGATAATCAAACTACAGGTTTCAAATTCTGAGGAAGGTCTTCAAGCTTTGTCAATTCTCTGATTGTTGCACTTCACTCCACCACTGAAGTTTCAAGACTCAAAGACAAGAAATAATCTCCAAGCCACTTTAACTCATCGATCCACCAGCTAAGACCCTTCTCTCCACCTACATACAAAGTAACATAAATATGTTTCACCTATTCTGAACAATCTGGGTTGACCTGTGTGTTCTTAATAACCACTGCATGACGCCAGCATGCTTTCCGGGCTGACTCGCCGGTTACTACAGTACATGGTCATTTACTATCCCTTAGTTAATATTGCCAGCTATTAACTACAATAAACTCATTGTATTTCCATTTCTAATTTCATTCACTTCATCCGTTTTTATAATGTTTTCTTTATTATATGTCATTTGTGCATAGGTAAATACATTTTTTGTCATGTTATAAAATAATCACTTTTTTTCTTCCCAGATCAGTCCATTCTCTCAAACCATTCAGTGTGATCGTTCTAAAAAAAAAACTTGTGAAAGTTTTCAAATTCTAAGTTGAGATAGCTTAAGTTCACTTAGAAAAGTCTCGAGTACAGTAACATGATAAATCTTGACTAATATTTTTTTCTGTATCAATAATTTGCTCAGGTTTAATGCTACTGTTAATGCTTTATTTCCCTAGTAAAAAAAAAAAAAAAAAAAATCAGATTTTAAATATCTACATATTTGTTGGAAAATGTAGCTATTATACAAACCAGATTCCAAAAAAAAATTGGTGCACTGTACAAATTGTAACTGCAAAAACTGAATGCAATGATGTGGAAGTGCCAAAATTCAATATTCAGAATAAAATATTTGTTGACACAAATCTCAAAAAATGGGACAAGATCATTTTCACAACTGTAAGGCATCCCCTGTCATACCCATCCGAGGAGACAAGTTTCTGAAGTTTAGAAATAGGAATGCTGTGCCATTCTTGTCTAATACAGGCCTCGAACTGTTCAACTGTCTTGGGCCTTCTTTGTTGCACCTTCCTCTTGATGATGCACCCAGTGTTCTCTATAGGTGAACGATTCACAGGTTGACCATTTCAATACCCGGATCCTTTTCCTATGCAGCCATGATGTTGTAATTTATGCTGCATGTGGTCTGGCATTATCGTGTTGAAAAATGCAAGGTCTTCTCTGAAAGAGACGACGTCTAAATGAAAGCATATGTTGTTCTAAAACCTGAATATACTTTTCTGCATTGTCAGTGCCTTTCACCTTTCATTTGTATTTACCATAGCCATTTCCATCCTTTTTGCAAAATCTACCAACAGCCATCCTTCTGTTTCTGTCCTGGATATCAAACCTGCCCATCACTTCCTCGTCCCCTCTGTTTCCTGCACCAACATGTCCATTGAAGTCTGCACCAATGACCACTCTTTCACCTCTGGGGGTACTCTGCAACACTTCATCTAAGTCATTCCAGAATCTCTCCTTCTCTTCTAGCTCACATCCTGCCTGTGGGGCATAAGCACTAACAACATTGAGCATTACACCTTCAATTTCTAACTTGAGACTCATCACTCTGTCTGACACTCTTTTCACTTCTACAACATTCCTGACAAACTCCTCTTTCAAGATGACCCCTACACCATTTTTCTTCCCATCCACACCATGAAAAAACAGCTTAAACCCTGTTCCTAAGCTTCTCGCCTTGCTACCTTTCCACCTGATCTCCTGAACGCACAGTGTGTCCACCTTCCTCCTCTGCGTCATGTCAGCTCGCTCTCTACCTTTTCCTTTCGTAGTTCCAACATTCAAAGTCCCTACTTTCAGTCCTCGACTCATGCCTTTCCTCTTCTTTCTCTGCCTATGGACACGCCTCCCGCCTCTCCTTCTTCAACCAACAGTAGCCCAATTTCCACCAGCATCCTGTTGGTTAACAGCACTGATGGTGGTCGGTGTTAACCCGGGTCTCGACCAATCAGGTATGAAATTCTTTCTTGTGATTCGCATGTTTTATTTGGCATTTGTTTTACGCCGGATGCCCTTCCTGACAGAGCGTTGCACTCTGCATTTATCCGGGCTTGAGACCAGCGTGAGGGAGAGACACTGGCTTGTGCCCCTCCCTCCCGGCTGCATTATTATTTGATAAAGAAGTGCTTCCAGATGAGTGGACAACTACAGCTAATGTGATCAGGGAGACATATAGGAGAATACTTGGTGTGTCATCTGGAAGGAGAGGAGATAAGGAGACTTGGTGGTGGAATGAGGAAGTGCAGGAGTGTGTACAAAGGAAGAGGTTAGCTAAAAAGAAGTTTGACATTGAGAGGACCGAAGAGAGTAAACAGGAGTACAGGGAGATACAGCGTAAGGTGAAGGTAGCGGTGTCAAAGGCCAAACAAAGGGCGTATGATGACTTGTACACTTGGTTGGAAAGTAAAGAGGGATAAAATGATTTATACAGGTTGGCACAGCAGAGAAATAGAGATGGGAAGGATGTGCAGCAAGTTAGATTGATAAAGGACAGAGAGGGAAATATATTGACTGATGACAGAAGTGTGCTGGGAAGATGGAAAGAGTACTTTGAAGAGCTGATGAATGAGGAAAATGAGAGTGAAAAAAGAGTAGAAGAGGTGACTGTTGAGGACCAGGAAGTAGCAAAGATCAGTAAGTTTGAAGCATTGAAGAGGATGAAGAATGAAAAGGTGGTTGGTCCTGATGACATACCGGTGGAGGTATGGAAGTGTCTAGGAGAGGTAGCAGTAGATTTCCTGACAAGAACATTCAACAAGGTCTTAGAGAGTGAGAGGATGCCAGAAGAATGGAGGAGAAGTGTGCTTGTGCCCATTTTAAGAACAAGGGATATGTGCAGAGTTGTGGCAACTACAGAGGGATAAAGTTAATGAGCCATACAATGAAGTTATGGGAAAGAATAGTGGAAGCTAGACTAAAGGCAGAGGTCAGCATTTGTGAACAACAGTTTGGTTTCATGCCAAGAAAGAGCACCACAGATGCAGTGTTTGCCTTGAAGATGTTAATAGAGAAGTACAGAGAAGGCCAGAAGGAGCTGCATTGTGCCTTTGTGGATCTGGAGAAAGCATATGACAGGGTGCCGAGAGAGGAACTGTGGTATTGCATGAGAAAGTCTGGAGTGGCAGAGAAGTATGTTAGAGTGGTGCAGGACATGTATGAGAGATGTAAGACAGTGGTGAGGTGTGCTGTCGGTGTGACAGAAGAGTTCAAGGTGGAGGTGGGACTGCATCAAGGGTCAGCTCTGAGCCCCTTCTTGTTTGTATGGTGATGGACAGGCTGACAGACGAGGTGAGACAAGAATCCCCATGGACTATAATGTTTGCAGATGACATTGTGATCTGCAGTGAGAGCAGAGAACCAGTGCAAGAAAATCTAGAGAGGTGGAGGAATGGAAAGGAGGGGAATGAAGGTTAGCCTCAGTAAGACAGAATACATGTGTATGAATGCCAAGGACCCAACAGGAACGATGAGGTTACAGGGAGCAGAGATAAAGGAAGGTGGAGGATTTTAAGTACTTAGGCTCAACAATCCAGAGCAATGGAGAGTGTGGAAAAGAGGTGAAGAAGGGTGTGCAGGCTGGTTGGAATGGTTGGAGAAAATCCGGTGTGATCTGTGATAGGAAGGTATCGGCAAGAATGAAAGGAAAAGTGTACAAGACGGTGATGAGGCCAGCGATGTTGTATGGTTTAGAAACAGTGGCCCTGGGGGAAAGACAGGAGGCAGAGCTGGAAGTAGCAGAGATGAAAATGTTGAGGTTCTCTTTGGGAGTAACAAGGATGGATAGGATCAGAAATGAGCACATCAGAGGGACAGCACACGTAAGACGTTTTGGAGACAAAGTCAGAGAGGCCAGATTGAGATGGTTTGGACATGTACAGAGGCGGGATAGTGAGTATATTGGTAGTAGGATGCTGAGGTTGGAACTACCAGGCAGAAGGCCTAGAGGAAGACCAAAGAGACGATTCATGGACATGGTGAAGGAGGACATGAAGGCAGTCGGTGTAAGAGAAGAAGATGCAGAGGATAGGGTGAGATGGAGGCAGATGATTCGCTGTGGCGACCCCTGAAGGGAAAAGCTGAAAGGAAAAGAAGAAGAACATCAACATTAATTTCAAATAAGTAACTTATTTATACCGAGGCACTTCACATGAAGCTTAAAACAGTCAATCAACGCTTACAATATGTGAAACGCTCAATACCAAAAGTAGTGTACTTGCTGTGGTTATACAGACTTTCTGTCTTTCAAGTGCGCAAGGGTGCCATTGAACTCGTTTAGAACACAGCCTGATCTGTGAATCCCAGCAAAGCGGAGAGTTCTTTCTTTTGTGTCAGTAAGTAAACTTTATTCAAGAGATGCATACAAAGAACAAGTACAAATCCGAATGAATATTAATATAAAAATAAGTATGCACTCTTGGGATTCTGCTACACACCCAGTCTATAGTTTGTAAACAATGAATGCAGCGTCATTAAGTCCGCGTACCACATAGGTACGTCTAAACTCAAAATTTGACTTTTTTTTTTTTTTTTTTCTAATTTCCCATTATCTCTCAGTCACCCCTCATCCCAGATACTGTCTTAATTTTGAGATCATCCACCCCGATGTAAGTCATTTTTCATCATATTAATGCCCCTTATCTCTTGGTTAAGGTGGGAGGATTTAATAATTAAAAATATATATATAATTATATATATATATATATATATATATATATATGTCAGAGCTTACTTCCTTTGACTTAATTTGACAATTCTGATGAGTTTATTCTTAATAATAGTTATGTATATTTTTCTATTGAATTTATTAAACCTTATAAAGTTAAATGTACAATTACATTGTTTAATCATGTTCTTCTACCATCAGTGTACCAGCGCTTACATATGTTGTTTCTTGGTGCTTGCTTTAGCATGTTCTCAAGTGTTACTTTTTCCATGATTTCAAGATAAGCATCCATATTAAAATTAAATAATCACATATCCTGCACCTGGTGTTCTCAATGTACTTATTTGTTTTCTTTGTTTTTTAAAGCTCAGACGCCCTGTCATTTCCAGAAACCAGATGGTGCCCTTCAACATTATTAGGAATACCAGCTGACAGTCCTGGCCATGGAACTTGCTACATTTCTAGAACATTTGGCAGAAGGCCCTATTGCTCAAAATCCCTATATCATGCATAATATTGTTCATGATGTCACATGCCGTGAGCTCGGCACCCAAACTCAAACTGACGCTAGTGACTAGACCACTCAGGTTTGCTATTGGCACTGTAACCCTCTTTCTGCACATTCATCTACTCTCACCATTGATCAAGGTACTCAGACTGAAGGTGTCCCAACTGATGATGGGTCTAACTCTTCTTATCTTTCTCCTGCCTATTCACCACATTTACCTTTCTGGGCTCCTTCCTTACCTGACTACGCTTTCTTGGACTTGGATAAATGATTGTACACCAACATCCCCCATTGACGCCCTTTACAAATGCTGACATGTTGACCCCAGATGTGTCAACACTATTTCACTTTCCTAGGACCAAATATCCCCTGGTTTGCAGCATTGTTTAAAATAAACGTTCTTTTTACTCTGTTTCTCCTCTCAGCATGGTCCTTTTGCATCCATATTCTTTAGATTAGATTACATATTTTGCGTCAAGCTTAACATGAGTTCACACAGTGATTTAGACAGTTCTAAGAGTTATAACCTACTCATTTATTAAGTACTTTAATTTCTCAACTTAATATAAACAATTTTCAACGTCACACATTAAGCATTAGGCTGATATAATTTATTTATCCATGGTAATGTTTGATAACTGGCAGACAACACTCTGAAATAAATAATTGCTATTCTAGGAAACCAATAAGAATGGGTAAGAGGCAATAAATATAACACATTGCTAATTAATGATCATAAATAATATTGCTAGTCATCTACAGACTCTAGATAATCTTGTCATTTTATTAATAAATTCCTTGGGCGGTGGTGGCTTGGTGGTAAGATGATGGCTCACTGAACCTATGTTTGGGATTCAATCCCCACTCTCAACAGGTTGTCACTCCGGTTATCAAAGGCCATGTCTCTCACTGTTTATGGTGAGAAACATGGAAAAGAACCATTTCTGACATTCGACAAGAGTAGCTTCATAGCAGTCAGTGTCTTTCTGCCTGGCGAGTTGTCAATGGTGTACTCTGCCCTTGCCCAAAGTCGGCTGAGATGGGTGCCAGCCTGCTCATGACCCTAACTAGGATTAAGCGGTTCAGAAAATGAATGAATGGATGAACTTATTTGCTCTAAGGGGGAAGTGCAAGTGCTAATTTATGTAAAATCTGCTACTGCAAACAAAATTATAAATAAATAACGAAAGACATATATATGATTTCCCATCTTTTATGCATTTATTAAAATTGGTCCTATCAATGGTTGTGTATGTTGGCCCTGCAATGGTCTGGTGAGCTGTTTAGGGTGTACTCCACCTTGACCAAGTTTTGGCCACAATATTCTCCTTCTCTTGTATGAATAATCCACTGTGATACTTCCCAAATTCTTGATATTGAGGACTGTGAAACTTACACTCTGCTGTCCAGCACTCTAAATTTCATACTCCATCTTAAAGAGCCCTGATGATGAATCAATTCGTGGTTATTGGTAACAGATGTTCCTCTGTCAAAAATTGCTCTCCTGTTGTGCTTCTTTTGGCCAGTTCCATCTTGCCTCTCTCATGAGTTACAGTGGTCAAGCCATCACTCCTGTGGTTTTTGCCTCTGGCATGTAACTGTTTTCTTTCCATGGATTCCATGCAATGCCTTTCCCTTGCTTAACATGATTGGACCCAGTTTTTAGATTAATTTTTGGATTTCTCCCTGTGCTTCAGTGAGTGCCTCTATGTTTTTGAAATTGGACTGTCCCAGGATTTTGATTTTTGGACCATTGACTTGTCAGTTTGCTGGTTACCCATTAGTTCCCCTTACAGCAACTTTGGAAATCCCCCACCACCACTCTCTAGTGTGCATCCCAGAGAACTGGAGCTTTCCACCAATGGTGCAAGTATACTTTGATCCTAACCTCTGGTGTCTATCCCATTCTTACAACTGTTGTGCGCCCTCCAAGCATTTACTGTGAGTAAACTAACTGGACCTCCACTGAAACTCTGCCTCCTCTGTTTATAATATTTCTCACTCTATTGTTAATATGTCACCTTAATTTAACCATTATGCCCTGTATCCTCAGTCACAAAGCATAATATTAGATTAATATAGGTAAGAACAGATTCTCAAATAATTGCCCCAAATGGACAACCTGAGATAATGAGAAGTAGCATCCACTGGGAACCTTGATGTAATGTTAACTACTTTAAAGCAACTGACAGTTTTGGAATACTTGGCCCTTGACTATTCGCGGTTTTGCACCCACGGTTTGAGTATTCACTGACTGCCGAGCAACCGACACGTGATTGTAATTCAGCCAATGGCTGTCCTCCTTTCCCCTGATTGGTTGAGCTGATGCCACGCCCCTTTTTTGTCATTCGCGCACAAGTTGTCAATGAGCCTTTTTATTGTATGTGTGTTTTAATTACCAGTTAAGCTCTATGATACCACTCAAACGCTACGTGTCTTCTCTGGCTAAGCGAGAGAAAACGCTGGATGTCTCTTCTGAAGAAATAAGACTTTCTCCTGAGAAACGACGGTTTTCTCTGAACTGTTGTATTAAAATCTTTTTCAAATATTATTCCAGGACAGTACCTAAGTTCATGTCTATGCATGAGATTTTATGTTCTGTAGCATGTTTAACAAATGATACCAAAAGGATAAACTTTATTACAGTACTCTTTATGTCCTTTTACATTGAAGTTGGAGTGACATCTCCAAGATGGTGACATCGCGGAGTTCTCAGAGTCAAATTGTTTCTTTGTTCGTTTTAAATGTTTTATTTGTTGTTTTGTTTGTTCAGGTTTTCTGGTATGCTCATTTACGACCGGTCAACTCTACTACAGCTATAAGATCGGAGTATCTTCGGGCATGCATAACTAAGCAGAGCTAACATGCTATTAGCGGAGCTAACATGCTATTAGCAGAGCTCACATGCTATGGTTCGTTTTAATTTGTTTTATTTGTTTTTTTGTTTGTTCATGTTTTGCACTATGCTCGTCTACGACCGGTTGACTCTACTACAGCTATAAGATCGGAGTATCTTTGGGCGTGTATAACTAAGCAGAGCTAACATGCTATTAGCAGAGCTAACATGCTATGGTAGGCAGCGAGCCACATCCCAGCTAGCAAAGAAGCCCAGGCGGGAAGGGGCCGAATGACGACCCCAGCACTTGGGATTGCAGGGGATGAAGGCCATGTAGCCGGCTGGTATAATCGCCTTATCAGGTGTACTCTCCTCGAGCCATGTTTCACAGAAACACAGTCCTGTAGATCCCTCTGCGCTGCAATCTGAGCATGAAGCTCATACATCTTGTTTCGCAGGGACTGAACATTTTAAAGCAGTATGGCCAAAAGTGCGAACCAAGCGAGGCCAGATTGAGATAGTTTGGACATGTATAGAGGAGGGATCGTGAGTATATTGGTAGTAGGATGCTGAGGTTGGAACTAATGCAGCCATGAGGTGGGGGGGCACTAACCAGTGTCTCTCCCCCTTAAGCCGGTCCCAAGCCCGGAGAAATGCAGAGGGTTATGTCAGGAAGGGCTTCTGGCATAAAACCAATGCCAAACTTTCATGATGCAGATCGGTCGAGGCCCGGGATAACAACGACCACCATCAGTGCTGTCAATCAACAGGGTGCTGATGGAAATTGGACTACTGTTGGTCGAAGACGTCGAAGAAGGAGAGGTGGGAGGCATATCCGTAGGCAGAAAGAGAAGAGGAAAGGCATGAGTCTAGGACTGAGAGTAGGGACTTTGAATGTTGGAACTATGCAAAGAAAAGGTATAGAGCTGGCTGACATGATGCAGAGGAGGAAGGTGGACATACTGTGTGTTCAGGAGATCAGGTGGAAAGGTAGCAAGGCGAGAAGCTTAGGAGCAGGGTTTAAGCTGTTTTTTTCATGGAGTGGATGGGAAGAAAAATTGTGTAGGGGTCATCTTGAAGGAGGGGTTTGTCAGGAATGTTCTAGAAGTGAAAAGAGTGTCAGACAGAGCGATGAGTCTCAAGTTAGAAATTGAAGATGTGATGCTCAATGTTGTTAGGGCTTATGCCCCACAGGCAGGATGTGAGCTAGAAGAGACGGAGAGATTCTGGAGTGACTTAGATGAAGTGATGCAGAGTACCCCCAGAAGTGAAAGAGTGTCTACAAAGGAAGAGGTAAGCTAAAAAGAAGTGGGACATTGAGGGGACCGAAGAGAGAGTAAACAGGCGTACAGGGAGACACAGCATAAGGTGAAAGTATCAGTGGCAAAGGCCAAACAGAGGGCATATGATGACTTGTATGATAGGTTGGACAGTAAGGAGGGAGAAAATTATCTATACAGGTTGGCACAGCAAAGAGATAGAGATGGGAAGGATGTGCAGCAAGTTAGATTGATAAAGGACAGAGAGGGAAATGGATTGACTGATGACAGAAGTGTGCTGGGAAGATGGAAAGAGTAGTTTGAAGAGCTGATGAATGAGGAAAATGAGAGAGAAAAAAGAGTAGAAGAGGTGACCATTGAGGAGCAGGATGTAGCAAAGATCAGTAAGGGTGAAGTGAGGAGGGCATTGAAGAGGATGAAGAATGGAAAGGCAGTTTGTCCTGATGATATACCTGTGGAGGTATGGAAGTGTCTAGGAGAGGTAGCAGTAGATTTTCTGACAAGAACATTCAACAAGGTCCTAGAGAGTAAGCAGATGCTGGAGGAGTGGAGGAGAAGTGTGCTGGTGCGCATTTTAAAGAACAAGCAAGACTTGCAGATTTGTGGCAACTACAGAGGGATAAAGTTGATGCACCATACGATGAAGTTATGGGAAAGAATAGTGGAAACTAGACTAAGGGCAGAAGTCAGCAGCATTTGTGAACAACAGGTTGGTTTCATGCCAAGAAAGAGCAACACAGATGCAATGTTTGCCTTGAGAATGTTAATAGAGAAGTACAGAGAAGGTCAGACGGTGCTGCATTGTGTCTTTGTGGATCTGGAGAAAGCATATGACAGGGTGCCAAGAGAGGAACTGTGGTATTGCATGAGAAAGTCTGTAGTGGCAGAGAAGTATATTAGATTTGTGCAGGACATGTATGAGAGATGTAAGACAGTGGTGAGGTGTGCTGTCGGCATGACCGACGAATTCAAGGTGGAGGTGGGACTGCATCAAGGGTCAGCTCTGAGCCCCTTCTTGTTTGCTATGGTGATGGACAGACTGACAGACGAGGTGAGACAAGAGTCCCCATGGACTATGGTGTTTGCAGATGACATTGTGATTTGTAGTGAGAGCAGAGAACAAGTGCAGGAAAATCTAGAGAGGTGGAGGTATGCCCTGGAAAGGAGAGGAATGAAGGTTAGCCTCAGAAAATCAGAATACATGTGTGTGAATGAGAAGGACCCAGGAGGAACGGTGATGTTACAGGGAACAGAGATAACGAAGGTGGAGGATTTTAAGTACTTAGGCTCAACAATCCAGAGCAATGGAGAGTGTGGAAAAAAGGTGAAGAAGCATGTGCAGGCAGACTGGAATGGTTGGAGAAAATTGTCCGGTGTGATGTGCGGTAGGAGAGTGTCAGCAAGAATGAAAGGAAAAGTGTACAAGACGGTGGTGAGGCCAGCGATGTTGTATGGATTAGAAACAGTGGCGCTGAGGAAAAGGCAAGAGGCAGAGCTGGAGGTAGCAGAGATGAAAATGTTGAGGTTCTCTCTGGGAGTAACGAGGATGGATAGGATCAGAAATGAGTATATCAGAGGGACAGCACATGTAAGACAAAGTCAGAGAGGCTAGATTGAGATGGTTTGAACATGTACAGAGGAGGGATAGTGAGTATATTGGCAGTAGGATGCTGAGGTTGGAACTACTAGGCAGAAGGCCTCGAGGAAGACCAAAGAAGAGATTTATGGATGTGGTGAAGGAAGACATGAAGGTCATTGGAGTCAAAAAAGAAGATGCAGAGGACAGGGTGAGATGGAGGTGGATGATTTGCTGTGGCGACCCCTGAAGGGAGCAACCGAAAGGAAAAGAAGAAGAAGAAGAAGATGCTGAGGTTGGAACTATCAGGCAGAAGGCCTAGAGGAAGACCAAAGAGACGATTTATGGAAGTGGTGAAGGAGGACCTGAAGGCAGTTGATGTAAGAGAAGATGCAGAGGATAGGGTGAGCTGGAGGAAGATGATTCGCTGTGGCGACCCCTGAAGGGAAAAGCCGAAAGGAAAAGAAGAAGAATATCAATATTCATGCTGTCTTTCTCACACGTTATATTCTTTATAAGACAGGCGTAATAAGTGTTTCACTACAAGTCATACTGTGTATGATTTTGTCTGTTAAATAAATAAATTAAAAAAAAAAAACATGAAATGACAGTTTGTTTCCTGTTATGAGGCATCCAACAGTTATGTGCAATCATCACTCCAGTCCTCCCTTTCACTCCAGCTGTGTACTAAAAAGCAAAAAATTGTTAAGAAGCAGAAACATTAGTACAGCCCATTTACTTCCAAAGACTACTGCAAGCATGGAACATTCAATACAATTGTATTTCTATGGTACTTTTTACAGTTGACATTACCACAAACCTATCCTCATTTGGGTGAAACAATATAAAAATGCAAATCGTGTAGCGGAAACTTCACTTTAATTTAGCATATAGTTGGTCATATTGTAATGGTAATTATACTCAAATTATTTTAAAGAGTTTGTATTACCAGTAGTGGAAAGTCATCTTCACATGTTCTGAGTATTTTTTGGTCCATATCGATTATCAGCAGGAGCGAGGGTCTTCTAAGATGATTACTCCTATAAATCGTAGCATATCAGGATGGATCCCAGGATTTAGGGGGAAAAAAAATGACGAAGCATGTGTACCTCAGCAAAAACAGTCCAGGACTGAGGTTGTTGGATATACTCATAAGAGTGTAAAGGAAGATAAACATGAGGTAAAGTTGAAAGACCCGAATAAGCAAGGGAGTCACAGCATCCACACATTAAATTGCCAGAACTTTGTATGCCTGAGAACCTCCAGATCTGCGTCTTTATTGAATAAAACCCTGTGTCTGAGTACTGAACATTAACTGGAAGACTGTTCCATAACTTTGGAGTGTGCCTGTTGTAGCAGTCTTTTTACTATAAGAGATATTGGTAAGAATGATAATATACTAATAAATATTGTATCATAATATAAAATATAATAATATACCAATGATGGTAAACTCTGAAGAGTATGAGGCAAATTAAATTGTTAACTGTATCATGTTCAAAAGGGAGTGAAAAGACAAATAATTTTTATTTAATCCCATTCCTTACCTATCAATTCATGACTGATTTTAATGCACCTACTTCCCAATGAACATCTCTCACTTATACGCCCCTCATACCTCAAAACATGTTGAATTCCACCTAAATTTATTCACAATTTAAAGAGAACAAGAACTAACAAAATTAAATAAAATAAATAACAATATAAAACATTTTAGGCAATACGCTAGAAAGGAATTAATAAAATAACCCAATGAATAAGTAGAAGAATGTAAACAATAAGCTTAAACATGTGTTTATTACTTGAACCCCTGTTCAACCCTGTAACCCATGAATTGATTTCTTTATATTTGACTTTAAACTTTTTAATGTTTGGGCATTGCTTTAGGTCTATATTCATACTGCTCGTTAGTTGGGCTCCAATGACAGATCCACAAAAACACATTATTATTATTATTATTATTATTATTATTATTATTATTATTATTATTATTATTATTATCATTTGCGCGCGCGCACACACACACACACACACACACACACACACACACACACACACACACACTCTATTCCTGAATAGATTTTGAATATCTCTTGGTAATATATTAATTTTGGCTTGGAACATTATTTGCACTGCTTGATATTTTACAAGTGAATTTTAATAATCTTGACTTCAAGAATAATGAGTTTGTATGATCATGAAACCCAGCATGATGAATAATTCATATTGCTCTTTTCTGGAAAATTAATTCTGAATGCAATGGGCATTTGTAATTTTTCCTCAGACTTACACACAGTAATTGCATTGAAGTGAAACTAGTTAATAGTTTAGAATGTGGAGTGATATGATCTAGAACATTCTTTGCTTTATTTAATACTGAAATGCACCTTGGTCGTTTCGCATTTATGTTTGATCTCTTCATTCTGTAACTACCAAATAGCATTATTTCGTGTGTGTGTGTGTGTGTGTGTGTGTGTGTGTGTGTGTGTGTGTGTGTGTGTGTGTCAAATGCTTTTACAATATCTACAAATATTCCTGCTGTTTATTTCTATGGCATTTGTTATCTCCTCTATTGATTCTGTTATACCAAGTGATGTTGATCTGTTAGCTTTGAATCCATATTGACTGAATAATGCTTTTGTAAGAATGTGTCCAGTGTTTTACTGAAGAGTTGTTTTTTTTTCTCCTAAAATTCTAAAAAAAGATATCAATCTAAATGATATGTTCATTTTCAGCTTTAAACAGATGACTTTTTGCTATTTTCATTTTATCTGGAAATGAACCAGTTTGGAAAGATAAATTACATATAAGTGTTAATGGCTCCACAATTATATTTTCACCAATCACATATATCATTAAAATGCATAGACTTTTTGGTTTTGAATTTATTCACTATATCCAGTATTTCTTTATCATTCACCACTTTAAGAAACATTTGAGCAGGGATTTCTCTCGATCAACTCATTCATGTGTACAGTAATCTAGATGTTACATTAGCAAGGATTTTTAGAGCTAGGTCAGGTCCAACATTTACAAAGAAATGAAGCTATTGGCCAAATCATCCACATCCTTATCAATACATTTGGGAAAAACTTGTTTTTCTTGAATTATAGATTAATGCTCTTTAATATATGCCATACTTCTTTAATATTATTATTTTTTTATCTTCTAATATTTTCGAAATACTCTTACATGTTCTTATAAAGAGTTAATGAATTTTATTATCTGTGTCTATTTATTTTCTGCCACTTTAATTGTGTCTTAGACATACTCTGTAAAGTTGTTTTTTCTTTTTTTTTTCCTTTTTACATGCATTCTGTAATACTTTTGTGATCCGTGGGCAAGCTAAAGCTGCTTTTAGTTGCATGCTGTATTGTTTAATTAGACAATTATCTTATAGGGATGTGAATATGTTTATGCATTTTCCACATGCAGTGTTAACATCCTGTTCTTTGTCATTTCTTAGATTCTTCGGACCATACTCTCCTGTACTCCATTTGCATTTTAGGTTTAATTATTCTGTAATTTATATCATAAACATGTGAGGTCGGTGGCCTAGTGGTTAGGCTGCTGCTCTCATGATCAAGAGGTTGTGTGTTCAAATCCCAGTTAGACTCCCACTGTGCTAAGACCCCTGGGCAGGGTCTGACCTACAAGTGTGCCTCTGTTCACCCAGCAGTATACAGGGATCCCTCACTTTCCACAGTTAATTGGGACTGAGATACCGTTGAATTCCACAAAGTTGGATTGACCCCCCTGACTGATGTATATGTGTATATATACAGTAAAACCTCCGCTGACGAACGCTTAAGCTCACGAACTTTTCACCTCAAGAACATTAAATTTGCGAGCATATTGTCTCTGCTGACGAACTAGTTTTCGGCGGACGAATCAAACCACGCGGTCGAACAGCGCCACGGTGGCGGCCACGAGAAGCTGACGCACGCTCACGGCGTCACAGTTCGTCACACCCCTTTCTTTGAGTGCGGAAGTGGTTTGTGTTTGCTAGACATTTTGGACCATATTGAGTATACTTTTGCTATTATGGGACCAAAAAAGACCCCACCACAGGCGGAGATCATTGAAAAACACGAACGAGGTGTGCGTTTGTGTGACTCAGCGTCCCAGTACCAGTACGCTAAGTCTACCACCATCCTTAAGAACAAGGAAGCTATTAAGGGTGCGTGTGTGGCTATGCGTGTTTCCAAACACTCCTTCCAAGCAGTAAGTCCCTCCCTTCCTCCTCCTCCCACTCCATTCCATCAAGCCATCAACTACCATCACAAAGGTAAATAAAACGACTTTATTATACAGTACAGTTTATTTCTTTAATTACAATACAATAGACATTTATTATACATAAAATAAGGTATATTTTTGTGTAATTTTAAGGCTTATTTAGTAGAAAATTATGTTTTATGGGGACCTGGGAACGGATTATTCTCATTTTAATGGTTTCTTATGGGAAATAAATGTTCGGAAGACGAACTTTTCGCCTTACACACACTTTCTGGGAACCAACTATGTTCGTGAGCTGAGGTATCAATAAATACATTATCAATGATGTAAATGATTATAATAACAAATCAACATTCAAAAATATGCAAAAGATGTAAATAAAATATAGATTCAGACACATACCTTTTTTATGTGAGGTGCGCATCTGAGTGTGTGTGCACACAACACACTCAGATGTGCACCTCACATAAAAATGTACGTAGTTTTGATGTTTTTTGTGGGTTTTTTTGCATAATTGGCCTTGTTTTGTGGCATTTCCCTTAACTTTTCCCACTATTCTTTCTTAATTTCCTTATTTTTTAATTCAATAAATATTTTTAAAAATGTGATGCACTGAAGCCACATGAACTGAAGCGCAAAGTAGTGAGAGATCCCTGTAAATATGTAGCAGTAAAAAATATACCGGGACTGTAAACTGTGATGAATTGGTGTCCCATCCAGGAGGAGTTGTACTCCTAATTGCTTCACACTACGGAAACCGGGGATAAGCGCCAGCCTGATGAGTCACTATGGCTCGGGTGTAAACATCCCAAAGGACTTTACCTTTTCCATCATAAACTGTGAAGCCTGGGAGGTGGTCACTTATATCACTGATCAATAATCCACAAACTATATTGTCTTGTCTATTTCATTGTTCATTTGTGAAAATGTTACTGATCAAAGTGGCACAATTTGATGTATTTCTGCTAGATCTGGTAACTTTTTGGAAATAAAGTAATGGTATACATGCTAATAAATTCCTCTATATGCTTAGTTTTATTTGGAATCAACAGGTAAATACTATCCACATATGAAACTTCTTTTCTTATTTCTTACTCTTGTTTTTAACATGCCTTCCATCCAGTGCTTGTATATTCAATATTTGAGCCTGGTGCTCTGTATACAACCGGTTACGCTGATACTGATTATGGCATTTCTATTTTTTTTTTCCCATGTTGATTTCTGTTGTTATACATTGTAAAAGAGAATGTGTCACAGTGATCATATTATCGAACACCTTACAATCAAAAGATCCACCCACATAAATAGCTATCCCTCCTGCAACTTTTTTTTGTTTGTTTGTTTGTTTGTTTTTATCTGAGTTTGTGTCCATCATTTTTTTCAGAACTGATCCAGGTTTCAGATGTAGCAATAATGTTGAATGGTTGTAAAAACTGGTGTATGGTAGGCCTCCGTCAGTCCCGAAGGACTATGGCTGCGCTCTGGCTGGTATCCCGGCTGGTGATACCCCCTAGTGCGCAGAGCCTGGGTAGGGAGTAATGAGGGACAGGCTGTTACCCAAGGAACAACCCCCCCCCCCGACTCGGCGCCACCGGAAGGATCCAATGGAAAGGCAAATGCCGATACGACTGGATTCCAGTGCCGCTGCAGGAGAGAATCTACGGTCAATTTAGAACGGCCAATTAACCTACAGTGCACGTCTTTGGATTGCGGGAGGAAACCGGAGCACCCGGAGGAAACCCGCACAAGCACAGGAAGAACATGCAAACTCCACACAGAAACGCCCAGGCTGGGAATCGAACCCAGGCCTTCTTGCTGTGAGGCGGACGTGCTAACCACTACGCCACCGTGCCAAAAAAAAAAACTGGTGTAAGTAATCATGCATTATTAACGACTGTGCACAAAATTGTACTATTAATATGGGTAATTGATCATTTGTCCTTGGAGTCAATATTCTGGTTGTATTGGTCATGACTCTAGTAGCAGCAGTTATTTTTGACTGTGCAGAAAAACTTGTCTGGGTCAATGTCCTGTTCCATATATTATAGGTTGTAATCAGTGTACGCAAATGTGTTAGTCATTGAGTTATGTGGTTATTGCTGAATGTAACTTATGTCTATCAGGACTTGTCATGTTTTGCGTAATTAGTGGTCACCTTGCCCTTCAGTTCCTGTTGATTATTGGTATTTTCTAGTTCGTTGTTATTCATGATGATTAGTGGTTTTGGACTCCTTGGGTGATCCATTTAGCTGAATGAAGATTTTGCAGTTTGCACTCCATGTGCTTTGAATGTTCCCTCATTTCGTTACATAATGTGCTTTCTGGGCTATTCCTTTCTCTCTTTTTTGTGAGGTGCTTCTTAATGAATACCTTAAAACCCTTAAGTTTCCTACCTTGTCTGAGTAGTGCAGTCTTACGTTTCCTGTTGACAAACCTCAGGATTATAGCTGGTTTGTTGCTGGTATTTTTCCTCGGCAGAAGATGGAATTCCTCTATGATGTAACAGTCCAGGTTAATCGGCTTAGACTTTTAGAAGGCAGCCACTTGCTCTGTTGAGCTTGCATGCTCTGCCAATGCTTGAATCTTCCTTTTTTATGCTCAGCCCCCCCCTAAAAAAAACTGTGAAAAATAAATAAATAAATAAAATAAATAAATAATACAAAAATAATAAAAAAAAAGCACAGTAGCCTGACAAATTTCGAAGTTACCAATTGCGTGTAGTGAGTGTGAATGGTTGTGTATGGTTGCACCCCGCCCTCACCCAAGTCACCTGAGATGTGTGCCATCATCCCTATGTCACTGTCTGTCTGTCTTCCTTTCGGCTTTTTCCCTTTTACTCAGGAGTCGCCACAGCGAATCATCTGATTCGCACGTTTGATTTGGCGTCGGATGCCCTTCCTGTCACAACCCTTTTTAGGAAGGGACAGAAACACACTGACAGCTTTGCAGCCTACTCTTTACGAAAGTCAGCAATGGTTCTTTTACATGAACCTCTCACCATAGACAGTGAGAGGCATGGCCCGCCTTCGATAACCCAGTTAGCTGCACTGGGGGGGGGCAGTGACAACCTTGTGGAGCGTGGGACTCGAACCTCCAACCTTTGGATCAGCGATCCGGCACCTTATACCACTAGACCACCACTGCCCCTTCTCATCCCTATGGCACTAATTAGTATTAATTGGCTTAGAAAAGTAATGAATGAGATTTATCAGCACATCCTAGGCAGTATGATGAATTGGTCAGATTGCATTCAATTTACTGTTTTAATACAGAAGACTGGATTAATATAAAGATAAAAAAAAAAGACCGCTGACTAGAAAATAGATTCCCCCCCCCAAGAGTGTTAATTTATTTCAATACCAAATAAAGACAGAAAAGGAAGATGGGGGAAATAAAATGAAGACAGAATTAGAAAAGATTGATGGCGAAAGCATATGATTTTGTATTTGGCCTCTCTCTAATTAGGGGCAATCTTAGCATATTTTATTGCCAATAGTAACATAAATTGATTGTATCCAAGCAACTTTTTAACTTTTATATAAGTTATTCAATTCTAATAGTAAAAGATGTTGGTAAATCTGCCCCTACGGTGAATTGGATCGCATGTTTGTAATGAAAATCACCAGCTATACTTGCGCATTGTGGGTAGAAATGAAGACTCCTCCTTTCAACCCTGAGCTCATCCTGTTCTCACTGATCAATTCCATTTGGCCATAAACCAGACCTCAGCCTGCTCCATGCTAATGGAAGAAGCTAATCAATATTATGAATTCTGAAAAAAAAAAAAAAAAAAGTGCCCTATACTTGCAGCCCGGCTAAACACACCCACAATTAAACACTAAGCATCGGGCATGAGTTGAGAAGGACGCTTATAAAGTTCCAAGCATCTTCTCTGAGATCACTTTATTATAAGTGTTAAACACAAATGTTAAATGTTCAATTAGCAAATGACCTGTAGCTGGGTAAATGGGGGATGAAAAAAATGGTCCTTTTCTGAGAATTTCTAAGAGTTCATTATGCATCCTAAATTGATTAGTCTGAAGCAGGCATGTCATCAGCTCCCAAACGCATGCAGTATTTAGTGAAGAGTTTATAAAGAGCTGCTATTAATCACAGCATGTAAAATTCCATTGTCCATGAAATGCAGGGCATTATGGAAGCTGGCATGGAGCTGCTTTCCAATCACTTTCCGGTGAAAAATAGTGTAAAAATTACAGAGAGTGACGCATTTAATTTGCTGGTGCACATTGACTTTAATCCATTTCTTAACATAAGTCAGAGAAAGGGCACAGGCAGCACTGATGATTAAACACGATGCTGTTTCTAGCGGCTACTCCAGCTGCCTCTCTAAGTGTCTCTCTGTCTCTTTCATTTTTATATGTCTTCTGCCCCTCATTCTGTCCTGTCTTGCTCTCACTTCTGCCTTTCTTCCATTCTATCAATCCACCCCTCTTTCTTGCTCTCTCTGATTTTCATGACCCACTGCCAGGTACCATAATGCACTGCTTCGTTTCTACCCAAAGTAATGGCACTTTACCCCAGCACATTTATTTATCATGCCTTACTGATGTGCTTACTAATGAAAACATTGGGCCTGTGCAGACTCTCACTGATAATGTCTGTCTGTCTTCCTTTCGGCTTTTTCCCTTTTACTCAGAAGTCGCCACAGCGAATCATCTGATTCGCACGTTTGTTTTGGCAGAGGTTTTTTTACGTCGGATGCCCTTCCTGTCACAACCCTTTATAGTAAAGGACAGAAACACTCTGACGGCTTTGCAGCTACTCTTTATGAAAGTCAGCAATGGTTCTTTTACATGCCTCTCACCATAGACAGTGACAGACATGGCCCGCCTTTGATATCCCAGTTAGCTGCACTGTGGGGCCAGTGACAACCTTGTAGAGAGTGGGACTCGAACCCCCAACCTTTGGATCAGCGATCCAGCGCCCTATACCACTAGACCACCTGATGATAAGGTACTGAAAATAAACATTACAGTATAACGCAGAGAATACTTTAAAATTCAATTGACTTCATAATGAATATTGGTGCAAATTACTCAGATGAGTCACACTGGAGTCATAATGAAAAACACAGAACATGTCAGTGTATCCTTGCATGTGGCCCCTCTGTTTTTGACCAAACAACTACTTGAATAAAATGGCAGATAGACCTTGTTAATTCCTGGTTGGCGATATGCCAAACCATTTAATCCTATGAGTCTTGTGGGGAGGTTGTTGCCTATCTAGGCACTGAAAGAAGGCTGGTGACACCTTGAACAGCTCAACAGACGTAAGGAAACACATACCTAAACCATTAACATTCACACCAAAGATATGTGTGTGTGTGTGTGTGTGTGTGTGTGTGTGTGTGTGTGTGTGTGTGTGTGTGTGTGTGTGTGTGTGTGTGTGTGTGTTTATATTTTATTTACATCTTATGCAACATTTTTGAATGCTTAATTGTTCTTATAAGTATTTTTTAGCATTGAATATGTTATACACTTGTACGTATGCATCACTCAGAATGGTCAATCCTATTTCGGTATTCGGTGGTCGCGGGGGTGGGGGGTCTCAGTCCCCATTAACCATGGAAAGTGAAGGATCCCTGTATATTAAAATGTATTTTGTTCTTATATTAAGTACAGGTGTGTGGAAATGTGTGGGCACCTGCAGTAATTTTCATTTATAAATCATTAGGTGTTTTGGTCAGCAATTCCATTTTGATCTACCAAATAACTGATGGACAGAGTAATGAGTAATATTTCAGTAGTGAAATTAGATGTATTGGATTACCAGAAAATTTGCAACATGCATTAAAACTACAAATAAATAAATAAACAGGTGCATAAATTTGGACAACCTAACAGAAAAATCATATCAATATTTAGTAGAGCCTCTTTAAAAAAAAAAAAAAAAGGTTCCTGTAATGAGTGTCTGAATTCTAGGTGAATCTATTTTGGACCATTCCTGATAATAATAATAATAATAATAATAATAATAATAATAATAATAATAATAATAATAATAATGGGGCAGTGGTGGTCTGGGTGCTGGATCGCTGATCCAAAGGTTGGGGGTTCGAGTCCCACTCTCCACAAGGTAGTCACTGCCCCCCCCCCACCCCTGCCCAGTGCAGCTAACTGGGTTATCAAAGGCCGGCCATGTCTCTCACTGTCTATGGTGTGAGGCATGTAAAAGAACCATTGCTGACTTTCGACAAGAGTAGCTGCAAAGCCGTCAGCGTGTTTCCGCCCTGCGATGACCTGACGAGCTGTCCAGGGTGTACTCTGCCCTCGTCTTGAGTTGGCTGGGATGTGCACCAGCCTCCCCGTGACCCTAATTAGGATGAAGCGGAAACTGAACTAATAATAATAATAATAATAATAATAATAATAATAATAATAATAAAATCCAGTTCATTTTGATTTAATGGTTGCTGAATATGGGCATCCTTCTTCAAATCATCCCACAGATTTTCAGTGATATTCAGGTCTGCAAAGTGGGATGGCCATTCCAGAACATTGTACCTACATTTACATTTACAGCATTTGTCAGATGCTCTTATTGAGAGCGACTTACAATTATAAATTTTTGTACAACTGAGCAATTGCTCAAGTGTCCAAGAGCTTCGGATCAGTTGCCAATCATCTTATCCACTTAAACCACCACAGCCCTTGTTCCTCTGCATGAATGTCTGAGTAGATTTTGAGCCGTGTTTTGGATCGTTGCCTTGTTGAAATACCCAGTCCTGGCATAACTTCAAGTCTGTGACTGTTTTTTTTTTTTTTTTTAACATTATTCTCAATGGAATCCATGCAACCCGTAACTTTAACAAGATTCCCAGTATCAG
>CM045744.1:22411475-22456475 GCA_024760905.1 Plotosus lineatus
AGAAGTGGATGTATGCCCTGGAAAGGAGGGGAATGAAGGTTAGCCTCAGTAAGACAGAATGAAAGGAAAAGTGTACAAAAGCGTTGTCTTGTCTACCAGACTGGATAACCGGTTGAGCGAGAGGGATAGATCGCGGAAGGGGGCCCCACCTCGAACTCACTCGCCATTTCCCCCTCTGAGGGAGGATGACGGCGAAGAACCCATGCAGGTAAACCGCACCAACCTGACAGCTGAAGAGAGGCACCAGCAGCTGGCCAACCATCTCTGCATCTACTGCGCCGAGAAGGGCCATTACCTTGCCCAGTGCGCTGCGCGGCAGAGCCCGAAAGCGATGAGAGGATTCTCCACGGCACCCGGAAAGCGCCTGCAAGTTCAAGGTATGCTACACTCCGCGCAACACTCTCATCCTGTAGATGTATTAATTGACTCAGGCGCTGACACTAACTTTATCAATCCGGGGATGGTTGAGCTCCATGACCTACCCGTGTATGAACTCGAGATCCCCAAGGAGGTAGTGGCCATAGATGGCCGACTCATCGCTCGCGTCACGCATAAGACCAAGCCAGTTAAGCTCAGTTTGTCCGGTAACCACCAGGAATATTTGGAACTGTTTGTTCTCCCTGCCTCTCTTTCTCCCTTCGTGTTGGGGGTTGCATGGTTGTAGACTCACAATCCCCACATTGACTGGCGCACCCTCACCATACACTGGATTGCTGGGGTGACTTTTGTCTGCAACACTGCCTAATGGCGACCGTACCCTCCCAAGCCTCACAAACCCCGGTCGACCTGGAGGATCTGGATTTAGCCGGCGTGCCCAAAGAATATCACGACCTGCAAGAGGTTTTCAGCAAGGACCAGGCTCGCTGCTTGCCTCCTCATCGATCGTGCGACTGCGCCATTGACCTACTCCCTGGTTCCACGCTCCCTTCCCAATGACTATATAACTACTTACATCTACTTACAAAATTAATCCGTTCCAGAGCCTTTTTTATGAACTTGGAGTTTTCATAAGGAGAGGTGCATTTTACATATAAAATGCATGATTTGTTCCAAGGCTCCAAAGACTACATCATAAACCCTTTAAAAATTATAAAAGTACACCAATTTTGTATGAAATATGTATGAAATATGTGTTAAAAGTAAAAGAAAAGTATTTATTAAACCATTTTATTAACATATTTATTAATTAAACCATTATTAAACATTTTTTATTAACGCACATACACAGACACACACACAACTCTCTCTCTCTCTCTCTCTCTCTCTTTGAGTGCGCGCTCTGCCGAAAGCGGGCTCCGCCAACAGAGCTTTTGAAACAGGGTGTTGTATTTCAAGTGGAATTACCTGTTTGAAAGATCTGAGGTCCGGATTCAATATTAACTTGTTTCCTTGAGAGATCAGAGGTCCGGATTCAATATTAACCTGCTTCCTTACAAGATCGGAGGTTTTGTGGCTCCACTCACTTCCGTCCACAAAAATGTTTCATGGCCGAATGCGGAGCTTTTGAGATGGGGCACAGCTCATCCGGACCTCCTCAAATAAGCTGCAACGAGTACAGTACTCTCAAAACTCACAAAACTCATGAACCAACAGTACATCTTCCCTTTACATGTGTAACAAACAAGCTTATGGGTACAGTACTATGGAGATTCAGCTCCCTCCTGGCCAATGGGAGGCCAATGGGAGGCCAGCTGGGTGGGATGTTGGGAGACAGCCAATGGGAGAGCAACTTGCGCGTTGTTTGAATTTTTGAATGGCGCGTTTGGCATTTTTCGTAAGAAGAGGTTGTTTCATATACAGAGGGCGAAAATTTAGGAAAATGTTTCTTGTACTCGGGATGTTTTGTTGGAGATGTTTTCAGAGGTTTTCATAAGTAGAGGGCCGACTGTATCTCCATTTAACAAGGGGCAATACATTTAACAAGGGGCAGTAGTGGCCTGGTGGTACGGTGCCGGATCACTAATCCTAAGGTTGGGGGTTTAAGCTTCACTATCAAGGACTTCTCACTGCCCTCCAAGCACAGTTAACTGGATTATCAAAGGCCAGCCATGTATCTCATTATCTATGGTGTAAGATTCATGTAAAGAACCATTTCTGACAAGAGTAGGCTGCATAGCCATCAGTGTGTTTCTGCCTGTGATGGCTGTAAAGCTGTCCAGGGTGAACGCTGCCCTTGCCCAGAGTCAGCTGAGAAGGGCACCAGCCTCCCCATGACCCTAATTAAGATTGAGTGGTTCAGAATATGGTTGAATATTTAACAAGGATTAAACATGTTTTTTGGGGGAATGTATTTAATTTAAGTTATGACTCATCATCATCATCATCATCATCATCATCATCATCATCATCATCATCATCATCATCATCATCATCGCCTTAGCACTGTAGCCATTGGCGCAGCATGGATCGGATGCACATAGACCAATTCGACCTGTCCCTGGGTAGATGTAACAGTTGGGGGAAGCTGAGACCAGACCATTCCTTGATATCATGAGGCCACCATCGCTTAGATCTTCCCCTCTTTCACTGACCAGACCCTGGTCCGAGATAGTTATAACTATAAAATGATTATTAAACATGATTGTATAAAACGAGGGTTATATATTGTTCTATAGAGATACTGCATAGAAATATCCTTTGATTCTTGATGTCAAAAACTGGATTTTCTCCCAGATGAAGTAAATGGTGAGCCACTTTGAAATTTGATTCATTATTTTTTTAGAGAGGAAATTTATTCATTCTTTATTCTTTAAAAAAAGGTGCTAGGATTTGAGACAAAATCGTCCTTACGTTGACTTGTTACTAGGACGATGTTCCCAGAAGAAGAAAAGGCTCAGGCGCTTGAATACATTCTTTTCCTAGGATGTAGATAATTTAAGACTTTACCATTTCATAACGAAAAGGATCCAATGGACAAAGGTTTTTAAAAGTGTTTAATTTGATTCAAAGAAATGTGAAAAAACATATAAAGTGCATCAAGTATTGGAATTAGAGCAACTGAACTGAACTCAAAGTTGAAAACTGAATTTAAATTTGTTCTGTTATTGCGCTTGAGTTGAAATTATGATATGAGAATCTGATGACACTAGAATAGAGAAATATTTAATGAATCCTCTGCTGATTCTGTAACATTGCCATTTGCAATGAAATATGATCCCAGAAAAAGAATATTATCAACATTTGTTTTTTTTTTTGTAAGTTTTGTAGTATTCTGTCTGCCTGTTACAATAAAACTACCTTAAACATTATCGACTGTATGAATGGGTTTTATGGAATACCAAATGTCCACTTGCGAAAAAATTCCCCACCAGAGACGTAGCGGAAATGGGAGGCAAGATGTATTGAAAACTCTTGGCAGGCCAACAATGATGATAACAGTGCGGTCAATAGATATCTGAGCGCAACTGCATCCCAAATTAATTGTCCAAAGAACAGAAATATTGTAGTGGCGTGTTCTTTATGATAGAACTACTAGTATATAAAGTAGAATATATAATGTTTTTCTCTTGTAATCTGATATATAGCATCATATCACAGCTCCATTGATAACCATCCCAGATCAGGCTATCTCAACAAACTGGATGAAAGTGAGGAGGAAAATGGCACAAGAGGCAGCGAAGAGCACTATGGCAACTTTGAGGAACAGGAATGTTTACAGTGAATGGACATGGTGTGAATGTTACAACAACATCACTAATGCTTCACAAATGTAGCTTGTCTGGGAGAGTTACAAAAAATAAAAGGTAAGTCTTGATTATCCTTTGCTAAACTGCACCTTGAAGATTCTGAGGCCAAATGAAAAAGACATTATGATCAAATAAGGCCAAAATCCAAACTTTCTGGCCCAGTACAAAACAGTATATTTGGCATAAAGCTAATAAAGCTTACCATCCAAAAACACCATACCTACTGTAGGCTGCTCTATAACTTTACAGCCCTTATAGTTTAGCTATTAGTTGTTCAGTTCCTGTAACCACTTAATCCTAATTATAGTCACGGGGAGGCTGGCGCCAATCCCAGCCAACTCTGGGCGTGGGCAGAGTATTCTCTGGACAGCTCGCCAGGCCATCGCAGGGCAGAAACACGCTGACAGCTTTGCAGCTACTCTTGTCAAAAATCAGCGATGGTTATTTTACATGAACTTCACACCATAGAAAGTGAGAGACATGGCCGACCTTTGATAACCCAGTTAGCTGCACTGGGGGGGATAGTGACAACCTTGTGGAGAGTGAGACTTGAACCCCCAGCCTTAGGATCAGTGATCCAGCACCCCATACAGACGCTCCCCAACTTACGTTTTAGTTAGGTTCCGGACAGCCGAACGTAAGGTTAAAAAAAAAAAAAAAAGTGAATTGTTACTGTATGTTCCAGTGACGTATGACGTTCATACTGTACTATACATCCATAAATTCCACTACCGTATCTCATAAAATACCCCTAAATCAATTATTATAAACACAACATTGTAAAATAATATCAAATATATCAAATAATCTTCTTTTCTTCTTTTTCTTTCGGCTCTTCCTTTCAGGGGCCGCCACAGCGAATCATATGCCTCCATCTCACCCTATCCTTTGCATCTTCTCTTACACCAACGACCTTCATTTCCTCCTTCACCACATCCATGAATCGTCTCTTTGGTCTTCCTCTAGGACTTCTGCCTGGTAGTTCCAGCCTCAGCATCCTATTACCAATATACTCACTATACCTCCTCTGTACATGTCCAAACCATCTCAATCTAGCCTCTCTGACTTTGTCTCCAAAACATCATACATGTGCTGTCCCTCTGATGTGCTCATTACTAATCCTATCCATCCTTGTTACTCCCAAAGAGAACCTCAATATTTTCATCTCTGCTACCTCCAGCTCTGCCTCCTGTCTTTTCCCCAGGGCCACTGTTTCTAAACCATACAACATCGTTGGCCTCAACACCGTCTTGTACACTTTTCCTTTCATTCTTGCTGATACCCTCCTATCACACATCACACCAGACACTTTTCTCCAACCATTCCAACCTGCCTGCACACGCTTCTTCACCTCTTTTCCACACTCTCCATTGCTCTGGATTGTTGAGCCTAAGTACTTAAAATCCTCCACCTTTATCTCTGCTCCCTGTAACCTCACCGTTCCTCTTGGGTCCTTGCCATTCATGCACATGTATTCTGTCTTACTGAGGGTAACCTCCATTCCCCATCCTTTCCAGGGCATACCTCCACCTCTCTAGATTTTCCTGCACTTGTTCTCTGCTCTCACTACAGATCACAATGTCATCTGCAAGCATAAATTCAAGCAAAATAAATCCAAATAGATACATTTTAATCAAATACACTAATCAAATATCAAATTCAAATATCAAATATAACCTTTAACATTCCCTATGATGAGATTTTTGCTTGTAAATGGTTCCGATGGTCGACGGAGCCATTTGGAAGGAATGTGCAACATTCACATGTTTTTCACCAGCATCAATTTTCTTGATAATAGCCATCTTCATTTCTAACGAGATGGCTTGCCACTTTTTCTGATTACCACTATCACTAGTACATGGGAGACCTTGCCGGCAATGTCAGATTTCTTTATGAAACTCACCAAAGTTCCGATACGTTCTGAGTCTGTTTGCCAATTTCACCTCAAATTTCACAATCTTTTTTAGCCATTCCCACTTTAACTTATTCTTAACATCGTTATCTATTTCTGACATGTGGGATTACTCTTCTTTCATTAAAGTTCGCACCATTTTAAACCACCATGCTTCAAATTTGCATTGAGCTGAATCACTTTACATGAAGCTGAGCCGAGTCACTTTACATTAAGTTTAAAACAGCCAATCAATGCTTACAATATGTGAGGCGCTCCACCAAAAGTAGTTCACTTGCTTGTGCTTGAGACAAAGCGCAGGTTATCTGGACTTCCGGTCTTTCAAGTGAGCAAGGGCGCCATTGAATACTTGTTTAGTACTCTGCCTGCACTGATGTGAATCACCAGCAGAACGAAGAGTTCTCTTTATTTTCTGGATTCGGGTTTTCATTCATTTTACAACTCTCTTTACTTAACTGAGTATACATGGTAGATTGCGCTGATCCGAGCAGATTCAGTCTTAGGAAAACCGGAAATTCCGGCATATGCCGGAAAACTTGCACCCATGCAAGTAGGCTTATGCTTCTGACCAACCATATTTGCTTAGAGTTACAAACGTCCACAAAATAGTGTAAACACAAAGATCACAGAGACGACGTCTTAACACAAAAGTAACACGCAGTGAGCTGGGAAGAAATAGGGGCACGTTCAGTCTGTCGTTTGTAAACAATGGACACAGCGTCATTACGTCATTGCATCATTATGTCAGCGTACTACGTAGGTACGTCTCGAACTATAGAGAGCACGTTAAACCCCAATTTTTTTTTTAAACGTAAAATCAAAAAAACGTAAAACGAATGAAATTCGGGGAGCATCTGTACCACTAGGCCACCACTGCCCTGCCATTAATTGTATGATATTTTATTTGTCTTCAGCACCTTATGTCTGACAATAGTAACATTATAAAGACTTAGGCACTGCTCTGGAATGCAGCTCCTGATAGACAGGTGTCCTATCTGATTGGTGTCATAGTCTGCTATATGTCCAGTTTATGAGTCAAGAGAACTGAACTTATTTTTCAAGTGTTTATTTCACTTTTAGGATCAGAAGAGCATAAAATAAGAACATTTTTCCTGACAGAAACTTTTCTGACATGGATTGCTTTTCTGGAGCGGCTTATCTAGTGCACATTCCATTCTGATTGGTCTAAAACGACATCATGCAACAGCTTCACCATGTCCTGATTGACCACCCCGTCCTCCCATCACTTGTGGTGGCCATTTTGTTTTCTTATCAGGGACAGTCAAGCAATAAACGCACTCTGTGAAATGGCCGAAATAAAATAATCTTACACTCTAGTCAGTGAATAGTCCCCATGCAATAATCACATAAATCATCCAGTACAGTAAACCATACATTTTTTTTTTTTATCATTAATAATTTAAATATACATTTCATTAGAAATTACTTTACTGAACATTTCTCCATTTCAGGATTATAAATGTCTTTAAATGAATATGATCACTTATTCCAAAGGTATTACAATTTCTGTATTCATATTTATTGTTATGGTCTGTGCTGGCTGGTGGAACTAACTTCTTTAATCATTGCAGGTGCTGGCGAGGGGCGTGGCGGTTGCCGGTAGGTGAGTTCCAAGCTGAGCCCACCTGGTCCCAATCTGCAATCAGCAAGCAGACAGCTATAAATGGGAGCAACGCGCTTCCCTTCAATGTCAGAAGATTGTTTTCCCGTGACTCTGCTCCTCGACTTTTTCTTTGACCCCTGGTTCTTGCTTCGTGCTCGACCAATTCCCTCAACTTAGTATTCCAGTGATTTTCAGTTCCTACTGTTTATTAAATCGTTTGCACCTTCTTTTGGTCTCCTGCATCTCTGGGCCCAACACATACACTCCAGGCATAACAGTTTATATTTATAATGATGCTATTATGATCATTAATTAATTTGAGTATGTGATAGTGGAATTCAACCATTTGCATAAGATTTGTGGAGGTCCAAATATGACATTTAGACTGGCGGGCCATAAGCTTACCTCGGTCCATAGGTCCAAAACTCACAGTGCCCACAATGGTGCCTGATACCCTAATCTTCCTCCACTTCAATGAGCTACTGATCAAATGCCATTATATTCAAAATAAGCTAATTCTTTTCATGAAATAATAAAACTTCTTACATCCAGCATTTCTGATTTCAATGTTGTACTGAGGGGGGAATGGGTTTGAGACTTTCCAAACATCTTAAGCAGAGTTTAGAGCGAATTACTAATTACTAATCCAAATGTTATAAACCCATGAGCTCCGTGATCATGCAGGCAACCACTAAATGAAGATATTGATTATGATGTACTGTATTTATTCCACAAGGGAATTACTGTGTCTGGATTGAATCCATCTAAAGTGAGCTCACAAACACATATATAAAATGTCAATGCACACATACTCAGAGCACAGGGATTCCACCCATGTTGCAATGCCCAGAGAGCAGTTGGGGTTTGGTGTCTTGCTGAATGGGGTATCAGACATGAATGTAGAAGGGAAGATGTGGCTCACACACCCACAGTCAAACATTTTTGCTGGTGATTTGGGAATTAAATTAGTGGCCTTTCACTCTCAAAGCTGCTTCTCTCATCATTAAGATCGACCGTTCACTGATTAAATTCCCAAACCAGCAGGAAAATATGTGGTAGTGGGGGAGCTGCAACTTTCTTTCCTCCACCTTCATGGATGGAAAAATTGTAATTGTAGCCCAATGCATTTTCACTTTGCATGTTTCCTTCAACTAAGACATGGAAATATTTTCAGGACTCTCCTTTGATGTAGTAACTTAATATTAATAATATTTGTCTTTGACAGTGTCATTATTATTATTATTATTATTATTATTATTATTATTATTATTATTATTATTATTATTATTATTATTATTATTATTATCATAATAATAATAATAATAATAATAATAATAATAACAACAATAATAATAATAATAATAATAATAATAATAATAATAATAATAATAATAATAATAATAATAATAATAATACAGTGTTCATTTTTGCTCAAGAAAGTTATGAGTCCCAGGGACTCGCAGGTTGGGAAAGTATGAGTCCAAATGCAATAGTAATGAGTCCTGTCAAATAACGGAAAAGATTCGCCCGAAAATGTATAGAACTTCAAATAGATCATTGCCAACACAAAGTTCATTCAATCATTTTATGAAAAGTTTATTAGGTTCACAGATAAAAACAAAAATTAGAAGTTATCACTGACTATGATATAAAAAAAACATTAAAATAAAATTTAAATACTTTGAAGTCATCACAGAAAAAATAATACTGTTTTAACTTTCACTCATTCATTAAAAATGCTAGAAAATGCTGACAGTGACTGAATAATTCATCAAGTATTTATATGTTGTCATATATCCTCCTGTGTTTAGTATTTTTCCACACATGAAGAGCTTTGTGCAGATCCAGCTTTCCTGCAAGCTGAATCTTCATCAGTTTGTCCTGCATGTTCACATTGAGTCTGTTCCTCTTCTTGGTAAGGATTTTGTTTTGGATTGAAAATCCCGCTCGCATCCTGCTGTATGGATGGCAGATGTCATTGCCAACTGGGCCAGGTAAATCATGTTGGGAAAATCCTCCTTATGATATGTGACAATGTTCTGCCAAAGCAAGGTTATATTTTGTCGAGGATATTGCTCAGCATTGACTACTTCTTTAAGGAGAGACCATTCTCTTTTTGTCTCAGAAGGAGAAATCTTGGGGGCAGATGTTGTTCTGTGCTGTGAATAATCCTCTTCTGTCCATTGTTTCACCTTTTCTTGGCCATAATGCTCACACAGAGCTTCAATTTCCTTCTTGCCGTATTCTTTCCTTTGCGCAGCATTCATTGTACCCAAGGCTCTCATCCTAAGCACTGAAAACGCATAGATGAGGTCGTTCTCAGGAAAACGTTTCTTGATGTTGGTAATCATTTCATCCACAAAGTCTCCAGTCAGCTTTTTCAAATTGAAGTTTGGTGTCTTTGAGACTTTGTGGTGATGTTTGAACAATCCAGTTTCTAGATCTTCATCCAGTTTCCTCAAATGCTGTGTTGTAAGGGATTTTACTTCTTCTAATTCTTCTATACATTGTGTCAGTTTCACATTGATCAGGGAAATGTCCACATTTTCTTTTTGAAAAAATTGTGAAAGTTTGGTGACGGGGTTCATAGCATCCATCAACATGTAGGTGATTGCTACAAATTTCTCTGTAGCAATCCGTTTGTGCAGGCCAACACTCTTTGGGTCCTTTGATGGATCACAGTCTCGCATGTAAATAAACAATGATTCTAATGTCCTGAACACAACTGACAGTGCTGAAAAATAGGAGAGCCATCGCACTGCATGGACTTCTTTAATCTTGAGAATCGGCTCGTTGAATCTACGCTGATTTTCGTCGACTTTGAATACTTTTTTCGGAGGCATGTTGCACGTTAAACACTCGAGAACTAGCGGAAATGAATGAACACTGGCGAGCAGACGAAATCACGTGAGCAGACGAAATCTCGCGAGAGGATCCTGATTCGATATCTCGAAAGCGCAGAAGGCAAAACTCGCACTCGGAAAGGTAAACAAATATGGCGGTATTGTCAAAGCATCGACCGATTTCGCAAGATATTTTGGCAAATATTTCTGTTTTGGGACAATGTTACATAAATTGATGAAAAATATTAATGAGTCCGGCGGACGCACATTGGTTTGACACCATGCGTCCCTACGGATTTTCATGCGTCAGGGACGCAAGGACGCACGCAAACGTGAACACTGAAATGTTTTGGAAATGGGGCTGTGCAAAGACCCAGGTCAGTGCTTAGTAACTAGAGAACAAGATTAGTCAGATTGGGTTAGCTAATAGGCACATAACAGAAATACAGGCAACCTTAAAGCCTGTTGAAACATATACAGTACTCACACGCAACGCGTAGCCAATGGAGCAATTCTATTTAAAAGTTTAAATGGATAGGATGTTGTATTTAATGCGGAATTACAGTACCTGTTTTAAAGATTAGAGGTCCTAATTCAATATGAACTTGCTTCCTTGCAAGATCAGAGGTCTTCTGCTCCTTCTGCTTCAATATCGTGCCCAAATAATTGCCTCCGTCACTGTATTTCCACTTTCAGGGTTCCTTCTGCTTCAATATCATCCCGACTGGAGAGGGGTTTCGGCGACAAAGAAATATAATGCTGCAATGACTAATATCTAAACAAGCCAACAGTCCTGTTCAACACTCCATGCGTGTGACAAACAGGAAGTTTGGGTACAGGTCAGCCCCTCCTGGCCAATGGGAGGCCAGCAGGGCAGGGTTTTGGGAGAAAGCTAATGAGAGAGCAACTCACGTATTGTTTGAATTTTCAATGGCGTGTTTGGTGCTTTTCGTAAAAAGAGGTTGTTTTAATAAAAATAGGATGAAAATTGAGGAAAATGTTTTTCGTAACCTGGATTTTCCGTACGAAGAGGTTTTCAGAATTAGAGGGCCGACTGTACAGGGATCCCTCACTTTCCATGGTTAATTGGGACCAAGATCCCCGCTCTTCTTCTTTTCCTTTCAGGGTTCACCACAGCAAATGATCTGCCTATATCTCACCCTATCCTCTGCATCTTCTACTCTTATTCCACCTACCTTCATGTCCTCCTTCACCACATTTATAAATCTTCTCTTTGGTCTTGCCTTCTGCCTGGTAGTTCCAATCTCAGCATCCGACTACCAATATACTCACTATCCCTCTTCTGTACATGTCCAATTCATCTCAATCAAGCCTCTCTGACTTTGTTTCCATAACCTCTTACATGTGCTGTCCCTCTGATGTACTCATTCCTGATCCTATTCATCCTTGTTACTCCCAAAGAGAACCTCAACATTTTCATATCTGCTAATTTCAGCTCTGTGTCCTGTTTTGTTTTTTTGTTTTTTTTTCCCCCAGTGCCACTGTTTCTAAACCATACAACATTGCTGGCCTAAAAACCGTCTTGTACACTTTTCCTTTCATTCTTGCCGATATCTTCCTATCACACATCACACCGGACACTTTTCTCCATCCATTCCAGTCTGCCTGCACATGCTTCTTCACCTCTTTTCCATACTCTCCATTTCTCTGGATTGTTGAGCCTAAGTACTTACAATCCTCCACCTTCCTTATCTCTGCTCCCTGTAACCTCACTGATACCCTTGGGTCCTTCTCGTTCACACACATGTATTCTGTCTTACTGAGACTAACCTTCATCCCTCTCCTTTCCAAGGCATACCTCCACCTCTCTAGATTTTCCTGCACTTGTTCTCTGCTCTCACAACAGGTCACAACGTTATTTGCAAACATCATAGTCCATGGGGAACCTTGTTCACCCCATCTGTCAGCCTGTACATCATCATGGCAAACAAGAAGGGGCTCAGAGCTGATCCTTGATGCAGTCCCACCTCCACCTTGAACTCTTCTGTCACACCGACAGCACACCTCACCACTGTCTTGCATCTCTCATCATGTCATGCACCACTCTAACATACTTCTCTGCCACTCCAGACTTCCTCATGCAATACCACAGTTCCTTTCTCGGCACCCTGTCATATGCTGTCTCCAGATCCACAAAGGCACAATGCAGCTCCGTTTGACCTGCTCTGTACTTCACTATTAACATCCTCAAAGCAAACACTGCATCTGCGGTGCTCTTTCTTGGCATGAAACCAAACTGTTGTTCAGAAATGCTGACCTCTGCCCTTAGTCTAGCTTCCACTTTTCTTTCCCATTTCTTCATCGTATGGCTCATCAACTTTATCCCTCTGTAGTTGTCACAACTCTGCAAGTCTCACTTGTTCTTAAAAATGGGCACCAGCACACTTCTCCACCAGTCCTCCAGCATCTGCTCACTCTCTAAGACCTTGTTGAATGGTCTTGTCAGGAAATCTACTGCTACCTCTCCGAGACACTTTCATACCTCCACCAGTATGTCATCAGTATCAACTGCCTTTCCACTCTTCATCCTCTTCAATGCCCTTCTCACTTCACCCTTACTAATCTTTGCTACTTCTTTGTCCCCAACAGTCACCTCTTCTACTCTTTTTTCTCTCTCACTTTCCTCATTCATCAGGTCTTCAAAGTACTCTTTCCATCTTCCCAGCACACTTATGTCATCAATCAATACAGTTCCCACTTTGTCTTTAATCCCTCTAACCTGCTGCATGTCTTTCCAATCTCTATTTCTCTGCTACACCAAACCCATAAAATCATTTCCTCCATCCTTCCTGTCCAACCTATCATACATGTCATCATATGCCCTCTGGTTGGGATTTGACACCGCTACCTTCACTTTTTTGCTGTTCGCCCTGTACCCCTGTTTATTCTCTTTGGTCCTCTCTATGTCCCACTTCTTCTTAGCTAACCTCTTCCTTTGTACACATTCCTGTACTCCCTCATTCCACCACCAAGTCTCCTTATCTACTGTCCTTCCAGAGGACACACCAAGTACTCGCCTACCTGTCTCCCTGATCACATTAGCTGTAGTTGTCCAGTCATCTGGAAGCACTTTCTGACCACCCAAAGCCTGTTTCAATTTCTCCTTGAAGACAACATGACCCTCTTCCTTTTCCAGTGTCCACCACTTTGTCTTCTGCTCTGCCTTTGCCTTCTTCACCTTCTTCCCCATTGGCGTCATCCTGCACACCACCATCCTATGCTGTTTGGCAACACTCTCACCCACTACTCCTTTGCAGTCCCTTACTTCTTTCAAATTACATTACCTACACAAGATGTAGTCTACCTGTGTGCTCCTACCTGCGCTTTTATAAGTCACCCTATGTTCCTGTCTCTTCTGTAAAAAAAGTATTTACCGCAGCCATTTCCACCCATTTTGCAAAATCTATTAACATCTGTCCTTCTGTGTTCCTGTCCTGTATACCAAATCTGTCCATCACTTCCTCATCCTCTCTGTTGCCTGCACCAACATGTCAATTGAAGTCTGCACCAGTGACCACTCTTTCACCTCTGGGGGTACTCTGCATCACTTCATCTAACTCACTACAGAATGTCTCCTCCTCTTCTAGCTCACATCCTGCCTGTGGGGCATAAGCACTAACAACATTGAATAGCACACCTTGGATTTCTAACTTGAAACTCATCACTCTGTCTGACACTCTTTTCACTTCTAGAACATTCCTGACTAACCCCTCCTTCAAGAAGACTCCCACACCATTTCTCTTCGCATTCAAATCATGAAAACAGCTTAAACCCTGCTCCTAAGCTTCTAACCTTGCTACCTTTCCACCTGGTCTCCTGGATACACAGTATGTCCACCTTCCTCCTCTGCACCAGCTCTCTATCTTTTCCTGTCATTGTTCCAACATTCAAAGTCCTTACTCTCAGTCCTAGACTCATGCCTTTTCTCTTCTCTCTCTCCGCCCATGGACACGCCTCCCACCTCTCCTTCCTCGACCAACAGTAGTCTAATTTCCACCAACACCCTGTTATGTAACAACACTGATGGCGGTCGTTGTTAACCCGGGCCTCTACCGATCCGGTATGAATTTCGTTTTGATCATTTGTATATCAATTTTGGCAAAAGTTTTAAGCCAGATGCTCTTCCTGTTGCAACGCTCTGCATTTCTCCGGGCTTGGGATCAGCGTGAGGGTGAACACTGGATTGTGCCCCCCCGGCTTCATTGGGACCGAGATCCCCCCATGACCACCAAATTCCGCTAAGTAGGATAAACCCCCAACTCCCCCGACTGATGTATATGTATATGTATATGTGTATAGAATATGTGTATACAACTCCATAAATGCTTATAATAACACTTAAACATTAAAAATGAATGCATAAGATGTAAATAAAATATAAATGCATACACATACAGGCGTGTGTGCGCACGCATGCAGATGCGCTTGTCTGCACTCAGATGCACACTTCACAGGCATGTAAGTAGTGTTGATGGGAGGTTTTGGGTTGTTTTTGTGTTTCGTTTGGTTTTTTTTTTTGTTTTTTTTTTTTTGCCTAATTGTCCTTGTTTTGCAGCATTTTCTTTACCTTTTCCCATAGTTTTCCTTAATTTCCTTATTTTTTTCAATTTGATGAATGTTTAAAAAAAAAAAAAAAAAAAAAAAAAAAATATATATATATATATATATATATATATATATATATATATATATATATATATATATATATATATATATATATATAATTATATTTAAATGCGATGCACTGAAGTCACATGAATTGAAGTGCATAGTAGCAAGGGATTCCTGTACTCTCTTAATATTCAGCACTAAGCTCTATTTGTATTTCTATTTACTTTGTGTTGTTTTTTTTTCTTTCTTTCTTTCTTTCTTTCTTTCTTTCTTTCTTTCTTTCTTTTTGTGTCAGTGGTGGAATGGTTGTTTTTTTTTTGGTTTTTTCCCTCCTATCATTAGCCTTGGCAAAGTGCAATGAGTCCGGTTTGCACTCCTGTTGGAAGTTTTGCATTAATTAAAACTACTGCTTTGTGATTGGTGAAGTTTTAATGGCAACAAATGACACCATGTAGTGAGTCCATATGCTTTGTTCTGCTTAAGTGGTGGCCTTGTACTGTCTATCACTGTGTATAACTTTGTGCTCCATCGGATCTGAAATATGATTTATTTGTTTATTTGGTAGTCCTAGGTTAATTCATTCATACATATCATCATATATTTTGTATATTAATTTGGACTGACTGGCTCTGGGCAGTGGTGTCCTGGTGGTAAAGGCGCTGGATCACTGATCCTAAGGTTGGGGGTTCAAGCCTCACTCTCCACAGGTTGTCACTGCCCTCCAGTGCATTTACTGGGTCAAACGGCGGTCATGTCTCCCACTGTCCATAGTATGAGGTTCATGTAAAAAAAAACATTGCTGACTTTCGACAAGAGTAGCTGCAAAGCAGTCAGATTGTTCCACCCCGCAATGGCCTGTCGAGCTGACCAAGGGTGTGCTCTGCCATCGCCCAGAGTCGGCTGGGATGGGCGCCAGTCTCCCAGTAACCCTAATTAGGATTAAGCGGTTACAGAAAAGGAATGTCTGAGCAGATGATTGGCTCTTGAGAGTGTAGCCACAAAATAGAGAGAATAAACCACTTATTCACTCAGTCACTCATTTGCCAAAGTAGTTAATTCTATTAGGCTCTCATTGAGGTGACAGGATAAAGGTGGGATGCACCATGAATCACTTGGCAGGCCATCACAGACCCAACACAAACAAACATAACAATTTACACTCAACCTTACATTCAGGGGTAATTTGGCACAGCATAATGTGCATTCCTTTGGAAAATGGGAGAAAACCAGAATATCCAAAGAACACATGTAAATGTTATTTTCTACAAACAATCTTAAGTTACAAATTTACATGTTTTAAAAGCCTCCATCTATCGAGTATTTTGGACTTCTCTAAATTATTCATTAGTAGGTAGGATTCATTTGAACTATTGAAGCAGATGGACAACTCATGCCTTCTGCATTGATGGATTATAGACATGAGTTACGGAATACAGTCAAAGAAAATGTTCCCATGAGAACAGTATACTGAATAAGTGACACGCGTTGGTGCATTATTCAAGCTGTAAAACCACCACACTGCAGTAAAACCAACACAGAGCAGTAAAAATGTCTTCTGTATTGCTGAGTTTCAGGATCAAGAGAATTTGTCAGGGTAAATGCTTTTGAAGCTGCTCAATCAGTGTGATTGGTTCTAACCAGTGCTGTAGTGGCGAGTACACAACGTGTACCCACTTGTTTTAGTGGCTGAGTTGCGTGTACTGACTTAATTTGGTCTACTTTATAGTTGATCAACGTAAATTTCCGTGACCGTGTGAATAAAAAGCGGAGATGAAGTGCTAAATAGTTTCAAAGTCAAAGGTTATTTTAGTAAATCTAGTCATCAACATGATTCCATAAACACCACGAATCAGCCTTATAGTATTATACCTCTGAACCTCTGATTTTATACTGCTAGCTGAGCTCAAGATTTGTGTCCAATGAACTTCCTTTCATTCGCCATGCATGGGTTTACTCGTGTAAAGAGCGCAGAAAGCTTGCAAACCGAGTCTAACAAAGTCCCCAGTAGGTAAGGCTAAGCTAGCTTGTGTTTATATTTGGTTCACACGGTCACACCCGGTGACAGACCTACATCCCAGAAAACTGTTATTTTAAGATCAAACAAGCATTTCTGCAGTCAGTTTATGCCTTGTTTGTCCTTGTTGACAGGTCTTACTTTTTGGTAATAACTAAATGGTTAATCCAAGCTAACATTGTAAACAGATTATATACTTACTAAAATATACTAAAAGATTAAAAAAAGATACTAAAAGATAGTATATACTTACTAGAAGATACTAAACAATGTTATGCCTATCCATATTGAACAAGTACTTTCTTGGATATTTTCATTTAATAAGTCACCATTAGTTATTGAAGGAATGAATAATTACAATTAGCACTAACAACACTTCTTTATAAATACATATGCATATGGAACATTGGAAATGGCCTAATGTCTTGCAGTGTATATATAATACTAGTATATTGTCATTTGTGGTTTGCATATTGTACTTCTAATACATGTACCAAGTAATTTGTCTGTGTTTTTTATGCAATTTTTGATAATTGTTAGATAAAATAAATATATAATCTACTCATTATAGATTTCAGCACTAACATTTTAACAATAAAATGTCTATATTTAAATGATAATGAACATACAGTATCATTTACTAATTTCTTTGTTTTATTTTTTCTTATTACAGATATAATTTTCAAGTTCTGTAAATTGTATAATAGCTCAGAAAAACTGCTTTTAAAGTTGAAATGCTCAAAAATGCAGCTCTCAGCCTTTCAATTTTCAAAATTTTCTGGGGGTGAGCTGCCAGAACACCCCCCCCCCCCCCCCCTTGTGAGCTGCTTTGCGACCTTGAATGGCAGCCATAGCGTACTCACTTTTTTTTTCGACCACTACAGCACTGGTTCTAACCCCCATGCTCAAGTTATAAGTGGTAGTGTTTGGTTGTGATTCATAAAGAATTTTACTGTATTCATTTGAATACAGTAATTGTGTTTATACCTGTCTCAACAAATAGAAACAATGCAAAAAAATAATGACTAAACACCCTCAAAACACCCACAATCTGTCCACATGTGCTTTTGGACTTGGAGTGACTTTTGGCTGTGTTCCGCTGGCTATCTTGTGGGGTGTAATTTGTGAATACGGTGTACCCAACCTGTTACTATAAGCCATTCTGTCTCTGTATTACTGGAGCAAGAGCTTGGTCTGCATTGGTAACAACAGGTTGAATTCATTTCTGTTGAGGGTTGGAGTCCTTTTTTTTTCTTTTATGGACATCATTTCAAAGTTAGAATTTCCATTATTGAGACGACAACCTGTAGCTGTGGCCACAGGTCATTGTTGCCTGTTGTGGCAGCAAACCCGTCAGTGAACACCTATGGGGAGCTGTGTACTGTTACAATTAGAAGACGTCAATGTGAAGCCAAGCTATCAGCAAGAACCCCTGCAAAGTCCCACTGTTGAAAAAACGACATGTCCTGGAGAGATTACAATTTGCCAAAGAGCACACTGACTGGCCTACAGAGAAATGGTCCAACATTTTGTGGACTAATACAAGTAAGATTTAAGATTATTAATTCTTTTTGGGTCTAGTGGCTGGTTTGTTTGTCAAATGAGCCCCAAACACTGAATTCAAGCCACAGTATACAGTGGTACCTCACCTTACGAAATTAATCCATTCCAGAGCATTTTTCGTAACCTGGATTTTTCATAAGTAGAACCGCATTTTACATGTAAAACACGTAATTCGTTCCAAGGCCCCCAATACTACCCTTTAAAAATTATAAAATCATACCTTTTAAGATACTTACTTCGTGTTGACCATGTCTTCTTAGCAGAGTTATAATTATTATTATTATTATTATTATTATTATTATTATGGATGCTTGTATAGCGCATACTCCACACACGCGTATGCTCAATGCGCTCGTCGCCACCATGCAGCGCCAGTTATTGCGTTGTTCTATCCTTTTGATGCTAGGCACCAAGCAGGAAGCAACAACTCCCACATTTTAACGTCTTATGGTATGACGCAGCTGGATTTTAACTCCGACCTTCCGGAGGATAAAGCGGACGCTATACCAACTGAGCTAAATCCCCAGTAATCTTACAAATGTTTATGCAAGGTTAAAAGCCTGAGCCAAAAAAATAAAGTTGCAATGAACACACTTGAAAAACTCATGAAACAAGCTGCTGCTCAAGGAAGCTGTGTCATCCATCCTCGCCAATGTGAGGCCAGCGAGGCGGAATGTTGGAAGATAGTCAATGTTGGGAGAGCAGCTGGTGCAGTGTTTGAATGTTTCAATGGTGCATTTCAATGTTTGAATGGCGTTTCGTAAGGAGAACTTGTTTCATATACAGAGACATTTTTTTTTTCGTTTGCTGGGACTATCGTAAGGTACCACTGTACTGTGAATACAGTGAAGCATGGTGGCATTGTGATATGGGGATATTTCTCATACTATGGTGCCGGGCCTCTTTATCATGAATTGGTTTTGCATCACAATACTTTAAAAGGACATGCTGTCTTATGCTGAAGAGGACATGCCCTTGAATTGGGTGTTCCAACAAAACAACAACCATAAACACACCAGTAAACAGGCAATGTGTTGGTTTTAGACCAACAAGATTGGCGTTATGAAGTGGCCAGCCCAATCCCCAGACATTAATCTTATGGAAAACCTGTGAGGTGACATCACAAATGCAGTTTCTGAGGCAAAACCAAGAAATACTGATGACCTGTGGAATATAGTCTATTCAATCAGGGCTGGAATACCAGAAGTTGGTTGACTCCATACAACACAGATGTTTTCAAAAACAGTGGCTAGAAAATTGAATATTAGTTCAATGATTCAAAGAAAAGCAAACTTGTAAACCATTTTTTTTATTCATACAGTGAATGTTTGAGTTTGTAAAAAAGAATGCAGACACTGATTTTTTTTTTCTTTTTTTAGAGAAAAATCTAATATTCACATTCCTTCAATTTCTTAAAGAATAACTCAAATTTTATATTTTTCTTCAAGTTCTGATTTGGAATAGAATGCATAGTATCCCAATGCATTTGTGTGTATGGCAATAAAAGCTATTATAAGGATTTTGACTTTATTCACTTTCTTACGCACATTCTAATATTTGAGCACAACTGTATACATGATGTAAGAAGCACACACAATATTCTCCCTTCATAGAACAACCTTCTGATTTGTTAATATTTTTTGTTTCACTTGAATGTTATACCTGCATTTCACTGGAGCACGGCATGCAACGATCGTAGTGGAAAGGCGCGGAATGTATTCTACGGAAGAGCTTCAGCATTTTTACACAGAAAATGGGTGAAAACCCTACAGAAAAGTGTAAATCCCTCTGATCGAGTCCGTGCTGGATGCACTTGAGTCATGTACTTGAGCCTGTGTTTAAGATGCGCTGATCTCCGAACCCCACTTTGTATTTGCTTGATCATTTATTATAAGGCTGTGCATTAAACATGGCTGTGCGTGCGGTGTGCTCTCTACACTGTCCACGCACATGTGATCATTGGCATAAGGAGGATGATCATGCAGACCTGATCGAAGGCTCAAGCAAACCACAATCAGCAGTTGATCAGTGAATCGGAAGAGGGTGAAATACTCACGGTGTGCCATTGATCGGTCTTCTGGGCCATGTCTTAAAGAGAGAGGCAAAGCACTCGGCAAGCGCTCAGTCTGATGCTGCTGCTGCTGACGGTACTGATGGTGTGTAGAGCATGGAACACTAATGGAATTTTTTTTTCTGTAAACATGTTCAAAAGCAGGTTCACGGAGTATTTTGGCCTGCGGGAAGAATACGGAAGGGAAGGAAGACTTAAGGAATAATTACGGAATCACACGGAAGATGAGGAAATAATTGCGGAACGTTTGCAGATGACAACATTTTTGCTTCCGTAAGTCTGCCGTGCTCCAGGGAAATGAGGGTATTAAGTTGCAGTTAGCAAAAACAGCTGTGTGTGTGTGTGTGTGTGTGTGTGTGTGTGTGTGTGTGTGTGTGTGTGTGTGTGTGTGTGTGTGTTTGTGTGTTTCATTTGACTTATTGGATTTTCACTTCATCTTAATTCATGTTACTGATTGCAGTGTAAAGTTACCACATGGAAGTGTCTGCAGTTCACATCCTACTGCAGATCAGCAGGTGATGAAAACAGTTGCCTTCTGATGGTAAAATAATGTGTAGATTTTGTAGACATCGTAAAAAGCCATCAGCGTGTTTCTGTCCCTTGCTAAAGAGTTGTGTCAGGAAGGGCATCCGACGTAAAAACCTATGCCAAATCAAATGTGCGAATCAGATGGTTCGCTGTGGCGACTCCTGAAAAAAAAAGGGAAAAAGCCAAAACGAAACTAAAACTTGTTTCTGGTATGTCCATGAATCGATGATGTCAGAATTATCAATAGGGTGGCACAGTGATGTAGTGGTTCAGACATATGCCTCACAGCATGAAAATCCTGGGTTTGGGTCCCAGGCTCAGGTGGTTGTGTGTGGAGATTTGTTATTCTTCCTGTGCCCATATTTGTTTTCTTTGGGTACTCCGGTTTCCTCCAGTAGTCCAACAACATTCACATTCGGCTGGTTGGCTCTTTCAGATTTTCCCCTTGGGGTGTGTGTTTTGCTTTGGTAAGCAGTTCAGGGTATATCCTGCCTTTGCCCAGTGTAAGCTGGGATAGGCACCAGACTCCCTGCCACTCTAATTGGATTCTCTAAGCGTCCTTTTGGTTGTCAAGAAGGAGGGGCTACCTTATTTACTTTAGCTCAGGGAATTCAGTCAAGGTAGCTGGAGAGAGGGACGTTTGGACCTCATTGCTTAGGCTGCTACTCCATGACCTGACCCCAGATTAAGCAGTTGATGATGATTAATTTTTTAGATGAAAAACATGAAGAAAATCAACTCCTCGTATTTGCAGAGCAGTCTACCATTGGGAACAATTTCTTAAAACAGATGTCTTTTGCTCTATCAAAAGTTTTAGCTGAACCACATTGTAAACTAGGTTATGCATTGTACTTAATTGTATAAGGTATATTTCATCACTCATTTGCCAAATTGGTGAGTTTGGCAAATGATTAATCAAGAAGGCTGGAGCTCAACTCAGCTGATTGCATAACAAAAACACAGCCAATAACACCTGCATCCACACCAGTAAAACAATATGCAAGGTATACAAAAAATACTGTACATGAAGGGGAACAATCACCACAGTTAAAACCACCATTGTAATTGTTCTGCTCTCAAGACATCCAGTAAATCCCCCACAGGCCACACAGCAAAAGTGATATCACCAACTTAACAGACAAATTTCCTTATACAGTGGTACCTCTTCTTACGAAATTAATCCACTCCAGAAGTGGTTTCGTAACCTGATTTTTTTTTTTTGTAAGTTCAGTAGAATTTTACATGTAAAAGGCCTGATTCATTCCAAGGCCCCCAATACTACCCCTAAACCCTTTAAAAATTATAAAAGTATACCTTTTAAGGCCTCCTTCTACTTCAATATCGTACTGATGGTTGATGGGTTTTGGCCATATTCCTTCGTGACATCATTCAACAGCATGCCATGAGCCAGCTTCTTTTCACTCGCACCAGGAATCACTTTCATTGGGAATCACATGCGTGTGTGTGTGCGTGTGTGTGCTCTTAGCAGAGTTATAACAAATGTTTGTGCAAGGTTAGAAGCCTGAGCCAAAAAATAAAGTTGCAATGAGCACACTCGAAAAATTCACAAAACGACAGTAATTCTGCCTTTAACACATGTTAGAACTCCGTGACAAACAATGGGTTGAAGGCACACGAAAAGCATCATGGGTATTATGGAGATGCAGCTCCATAATAGCCAATGGGAGGCCAGCGGGGCGGGATGTCGGGAGCTAATGGGAGAGCAACTCCGGCATTGTTTGAATTTTTGAGATGACGCATTTCATAACTTTAATTTTTTTAGTGTCCAGAGATGGAAATTTTAGATAAATGCATGTCGTAACTTGGATTTTTTGTTTGTTGGGTCTTTTGTAAGGTAAGATACCCCTGTATCCCTCATTAAAAAAAAAAAAGTTACACAATGTTCTCCATAAATTTAAAAAAGGGGATCATAAACACTAATAACTTAAACATTTCAGTGAACAATATAATCTCTTATATCATATCCACTACACACCGATTCTAACCAAAACAAAATACTATGTAAAGTAAGCAGAATACAGCATGGAAGGAGCAATCATAAGATTTTTTTTTTTTTTCCCATCTTCGTAAAAAAAATGTATCACCATCTGGTTCACCTCAGACTTCAGTCCGGTTCACTTAACTTTAATCAAAGCCTTCAACTGCAGTTAAATAGCGGCACCATCTGAATACTCTACAATTTTCCAGCTGCAGGAGAGGTTTGGAGAAGAACCACCGAGCAGGATAGCACCTTCTCAAAGATGAAAAGCCTCTTTTTGTGCTTTCAAAGTTTCAGCAAGACTTTTAGACTTCTTAACATTTCATGCCATTATTTAAATGAGAGAAAGTGAGGTTAGGTGAATTCTTGAGTTTTGATAGATGGGGGAAATGGCTTCAGGTGACATCTGAGTTTCTCAATAAAACTTATGATAGAGAATAGCATTATGTATAATTTTATGTTACCTGTACTACTTCCCACAAACAAACAGAGATAATAGAGATCTTTGTCAACTGTTGCATAAACGATGAAAATCAGTTTAGCAGCAATTATAAAAAAGAAACTTCACAAACGACACGAGGCTACACATGGGAATATACGGTAACTACATTCACATTATATATACGGTGGTACCTCACTTTACGAAAGTCCCAACAAACAAAATTTCCGGGTTATGAAATGCATTTATCTAATTTTTTGTCTCTCGAAATGAAACAAATTCATATTACGAAAGAACTATCTCATAAAATCAAACAATGCACAAGCTGCTCTCCCATAGGCTATCTCCCAACATCTCACCCCACTGGCCTCCCATTGGCTATCTTCCAATATCCCGCCCTGCTGGCCTCCCATTGGCTATCTCCCCACATCCCACCCGGCTGGCCTCCCATTGGCTGGGAGGGATGACGCAGCTCCCACCCTTTGGTTGTTATGGAGCTGAATCTCCATAATATCCATGATGCTTTTTGTGCAAAAGAACAGAGTTACTGTTGTTTTGTGAGTTTTTCAAGTAGAATATTGAAACTTTATGCAAGGTTAAAATCCTGAGCCAAAAAATAAAGATCTGTAAGATTATAACTCTGCTAAAAAGACATGGTCAACACATGCACATGCGCATGCACACACACACACACACACACACACACACACACACACACACACACACACACACACACACACACACACACACACACACACACACACACGGGCTCGTGTCATGCGGTTGAGTGATACCGCAAAGGAATATGGCCAAACCCGTCTACCATCGGTACGATATTGGATCAGAAGGAGGCCTTAAAGGCTATGCTTTTTTAATTTTTAAAGGGTTTAAGGAGTAGTATTGGGAGCCTTCGAATGAATCACGCTTTTTACATGTAAAAATCCAGGTTACGAATCCCTCTCACCCTATCCTTTGCATCTTTTTCTCTGAGACCGACTGCCTTTAACTAATTTTTCTAACCTGCCTGCACACGCTTCTTCACCTCTTTTCCACAATCTCCATTGCTTTGGATTGTTGAGCATAAGTACTTAAAATCCTCCACCTTCCTTATCTCTGCTCCCTGTAACCTCACCGTTCCTCTTGGGTCCCTGGCATTCACACACACGTATTCTGTCTTAGTGAGGCTAATCTTCATTCCCCTCCTTTCCAGGGCATACCTCCACCTCTCTAGATTTTCCTCCACTTGTTCTCTGATCTTACTGCAGATCACAATGTCATCTGCAAACATCATAGTCCATGGATATTCTTGCCTAACCTCGTCTGTCAGCCTGTCCATCACTATAGCAAACAAGAAGGGGCTCAGAGCTGACCCTTGATGCAGTCCCACCTCCACCTTGAACTCTTCTGTCACACCGACAGCACACCTCACCACTGTCTTACATCTCTCATACATGTCCTGCACCACTCTAACATACTTCTCTGCCACTCCAGACATTCTCATGCAATGCCACAGTTCCTCTCTCGGCACCCTGTCATATGCTTTCTCCAGATCCACAAAGGCACAATGCAGCTCCTTCTGACCTTCTCTGTACTTCTCTATTAACATCCTCAAAGCAAACACTGCATCTGTGGTGCTCTTTCTTGGCATGAAACCAAACTGTTGTGCACAAATGCTGATTTCTGCCCTTAGTCTAGCTTCCACTATTCTTTCCCATAACTTCATCATATGGCTCATCAACTTTATCCCTCTGTAGTTGCCACAAGTCTGCACATATCCCTTGTATTTAAAAATGGGCACCAGCACACTTCTCTATTCCTCTGGCATCTGCTTATTCTCCCAGACCCTGTTGAATGTTCTTGTCAGGAAATCTACTGCTACCTCTCCTGGACACTTCCATACCTCCACAGGTATGTCATCAGGACTAACTGCCTTTCCACTCTTCATCCTCTTCAATGCCCTCCACACTTCACCCTTACTAATCTTTGCTACTTCCTGATCCTCAACAGTCACCTCTTCTACTATTTTTTCTCTCTCATTTTCCTCATTCATCAGCTCTTCAAAGTACTCTTTCCATCTTCCCAGCACACTTCTGTCATCAGTCAATACATTTCCCTCTCTGTCCTTAATCACTCTAACTTGCTTCACATCCTTCCCATATCTATTTCTCTGCTGTACCAACCTGTATCGATAATTTTCTCCCTCTTTACTTTCCAACCGAGCATACAAGTCATCATACCCCCTCTGTTTGACCTTTGACACCGCTACATTCGCCTTACGCTGTGTCTCCCTGTAGTCCTGTTTACTCTCTTCAGTCCTCTTATGTCCCACTTCTTCTTAGCTAACCTCTTCCTTTGTACACACTCCTGCCCTTCCTAATTCCACCACCAAATCTCCTTATCTCCTCTCCTTCCAGATGACACACCAAGTATTCTCCTACCTGTCTCCTTGATCACATTAGCTGTAGTTGTCCACTCATCTGGAAGCACTTCCTGACCACCCAAAGCCATTTTCAACTCCTCCTTGAAGACAACCTGACACTCCTCTTTTTTCAGCTTCCACCACTTTGTCTTCTATGCCTTTGCCTTCTTCACCTTCCTCACCAATAGCGTCATCCTGCACACCACCATCCTATGCTGTTTGGCAACACTCTCACCTGCTACTACTTTGCAATCACTGACTTCCTTCAAATTACATCGCCTACACAAGATGTAGTCTACCTGTGTGCTCCTACCTGCGCTTTGAGAAGTCACTCTATGCTCCTGTCTCTTCTGGAAGAAAGTATTTATTACAGCCATTTCCATCCTTTTTGTAAAATATACCAACATCTGTTCTTCTGCCTTCCTGTCCTGGATACCAAACCTGCCCATTACTTCCTCGTCCCCTCCTGTCCCCTCAACCAATCCGATAAGAGTTTAGTCTTTCCGGTTTGCATTTTGGCAAAAGTTTTACGCTGGATGCCCTTCCTGTCGCAACCCTCTGCATTTCTCCGGGCTTGGAACCGGCATAAGGGGGAGAGACACTGGTTAGTGCCCCCCCCCCCCTCGCATTATATATATAATTAAAAAAATAATAATAACTAAAAAAAAAAATATATATATATATATATATATATATATATATATATATATATATATATATATATATATATATATATATATATATATACTAGTCCTTCTCAAAAAATTAGCATATTGTGATAAAGTTCATTATTTTCTGTAATGTACTGATAAAAAATAAACTTTCATATATTTTAGATTAATTGCAAACCAACTGAAATATTTCAGGTCTTTTATTCTTTTATTGTTTTAATACTGATGATTTTGGCATACAGCTCATGAAAACCCAAAATTCCTATCTCAAAAAATTAGCATATCATGAAAAGGTAGTCTAAACGAGCTATTAACCTAATCATCTGAATCAACCAATTAACTCTAAACACCTGCAAAAGATTCCTGAGGCTTTTAAAAACTCCCAGTCTGGTTCATTACTCAAAACCGCAATCATGGGTAAGACTGCCGACCTGACTGCTGTCCAGAAGGCCATCATTGACACCCTCAAGCAAGAGGGTAAGACACAGAAAGAAATCTCTGAGTGAATAGGCTGTTCCCAGAGTGCTGTATCAAGGCACCTCAGTGGGACGTCTGTGGGAAGGAAAACGTGTGGCAGAAAACGCTGCACAACCAGAAAAGGTGACCGGACCCTGAGGAAGATTGTGGAGAAGGGCCGATTCCAGACCTTGGGGGACCTGTGGAAGCAGTGGACTGGGCTACAGGTGCCACATTCCCCAGGTCAAGCCACTTTTGAACCAGAAACAGAAGCAGAAGTGCCTGACCTGGGCTACAGAGAAGCAGCACTGGACTGTTGCTCAGTGGTCCAAAGTACTTTTTTTTGGATGAAAGCAAATTTTGCATGTCATTCGGAAATCAAGGTGCCAGAGTCTGGAGGAAGACTGGGGAGAAGGAAATATCAAAATGCCTGAAGTCCAGTGTCAAGTACCCACAGTCAGTGATGGTCTGGGGTGCCATGTCAACTGCTGGTGTTGGTCCACTGTGTTTTATCAAGGGCAGGGTCAATGCAGCTAGCTATCAGGAGATTTTGGAGCACTTCATGCTGCCATCTGCTGAAAAGCTTTATGGAGATGAATATTTCATTTTTCAGCACGACCTGGCACCTGCTCACAGTGCCAAAACCACTGCTAAATGGTTTACTGACCATGGTATTACTGTGCTCAATTGACCTGCCAACTCACCTGATCTGAACCCCAGAGAGAATCTGTGGGATATTGTGAAGAGAAGGTTGAGAGACACCAGACCCAACACTGTGGATGAGCTTATTCCGCTATCGAAGCATCCTGGGCCTCCATAACACCTCAGCAGTGCCACAGGCTGATTCCCTCCATGCCACGCCGCATTGAAGCAGTCATTTCTGCAAAAGGATTCCCAACCAAGTATTGAGTACATAACTGAACATAATTATTTGAAGGTTGACTTTTTTGTATTAAAACCACTTTTTTTAATTGGTCGGATGAAATATATGCTATTTTTTTGAGATAGGAATTTTGGGTTTTCATGAGCTGTATGCCAAAATCATCAGTATTAAAACAATAAAAGACCTGAAATATTTCAATTGGTGTGCAATGAATCTCAAATATATGAAAGTTTAATTTTTTATCAGTACATTACAGAAAATAATGAACTTTATCACAATATGCTAATTTTTTGAGAAGGACTAGTATATATATATATATATATATATATATATATATATATATATATATATATATATATATATATATATATATATACATCAATAATAATCAGGCAATAATAATAATGTTGCTTAAAATATATTTCTGCAGATCCTCAGAAATATTTGAGGATCATTAAAGAGGTTAGAGTTGCATTGTAAATCACTGTTATTACTGCAAAGAGTAGAAATTATCCTTTTGACTTGCTTTATTTCTGGAGAATAAGTCCAATTACATAATATAATCAGTAATCAGTGGCAAATCAGAAGAAAAGCAATCTGTGACTGAAGGATAATAATGTGCCAAAAACGTGTCATTAGGAGAAATATGCAAATAAAGACCATGCAATGCCGATTTATCTGGGGAACTGGGCGTACAAGGGACAAAGCCTTGTGCAGTTCTCAACTTGGAGGCCTTTTAGTACTGCAGATGTTGATTCATATGGACTGTAATATACCGTGAGAAACTGTGATGGTGGCTTTCATTGTTGGTGATATTAACTCTTTTACAAAAATGATTTAGTACTACAATTACCAATTGCAGTTATAAGATTACAAACTGGACTTCATGTTAAACAATGACGCTTCTGCTCCATTGTTCATATTTTTATCTGGGTTCTCCCATCCACAAGGCTTTCTCCTTGTGTCATCTGGGGCTGTTCTTCTCGTCACCCTCATGAGAGACTTCCTCATCAGGGATGTACAGTATAGGGCTAATAGAGAAGTATTTAAAATCATAATAAAAAATAATTCTTTACCAAACTTGTTTGACGATGTAAAACTGCTTGGCAACATTTTAATTGGTAAAACACTATATAAATAAAATTGAACTGAACTTGACTATTACATTTTTGGCAAACCAAAGTGGATCATTTTTTTAATTTATTATTTAAAAGACAAAGCTGTAAGTGGGATCTAAAAACCTGACATAAATGTGTTTTATTTAAATCAGATGAGCATTGGATAACTGACATTAGCAATTCAATGTGTGGTCTATAAATGGCAAAATTCCTCAAAAATATTCTTTCTGAATCATAGATGTTCCCAATAAAACCAGTATCCTTGCAGGATATATGCAACCAGACTGACTCAGTGGTGTAGGCGAGATCTCAATGTGCACTAATGGGCTTTTCTGCATGAGAATACAACATTCGCACTTCAGTGAAATATTATTTCCCACATATTGTTCTATATGCAGTCATCTGCATGGCTCAATTTTGCTATTTTACACAATCTCTCTCTCTCTCTCTCTCTCTCTCTCTCTCTCTCTCTCTCTCTCTCTCTCTCTCTCACTCTCTCTCTCTCTCTCTCTCTCTCACACACACACACACACACACACACACACACACACACACACACACACACTACGATAGGATAGTATATTACTCACAATAAATAAAAACTGTGAATAACATTCATCTCTGTGCAGAGAATGTATTAGAGGCAGAATGTCCGGGTGGACTAGATAAGTAATTACCAAAGATGGTCTAAGGAAGGACAACCTGTAGTGCAATACATGTTTAAGGCTTATTGATGCATGTGTGAAGTGAAGGCCGATAGACGTGGTTTAAATCTGGATCTTTCAAAGAGCTTTGCCAGTTGAGTATATGGGATAGGCCAGTATTCAGTGTTTTGATTTCTCTCTCTCTCTCTCTCTCTCTCTCTCTCTCTCTCACACACACACACATACATAATATATATATATATATATATATATATATATATATATATATATATATATATATATATATATATATATATATATATATATATTAACCTCATCTGTCAGCCTGTCCATCATCAAATCAAACAAGAAGGGGCTCAGAGCTGACCCTTGCTGCAGTCCCACCTCCACCTTGAAGTCGTCGGTCACACCGACAGCACACCTCACCACTGTCTTACATCTCTCATACATGTCCTGCACCACTCTAACCGACTTCTCTGCCACTCTAGACATCCTCATGCAATACCACAGTGCTTCTCTCGGCACCCTGTCATATTCTTTATCCATATCCACAAAGGCACAATGCAGCTCCCTCTGACCTTCTCTGTACTTCTCCATTAACATCCTCAAGGCAAACACTGCATCTGTGGTGCCCTATATTGGCAAAAAACCAAACTGTTGTTCAGAAATGCTGACCTCTGCCCTTAGTCTAGCTTCCACTGTGCTTTCCCATAACTTCATTGTATGGCTTGTCAACTTTATCCCTCTGTAGTTGTCACAACTCTGCACGTCTCCCTTGTTCTTAAACATGTGCATAAGCACACTTCTCCTCCATTGCTCTGGCATCCTCTCATGCTCTAAGACCTTGTTGAATGTTCTGGTCAGAAATTCTACTGCTACCTCCCCTAGACACTTCCATACCTCCATATATGTCATCAGGACCAACTGCCTTTCCACTCTTCATCCTCTTCAATGCCCTCCTCACTTCACCCTTACTAATCTTTGCTACTTCCTGGTCCTCAACAGTCACCTCTTCTACTCTTTTTCTGTCATTTTCCTCATTCATCAGCTCTTCAAAGTACTCTTTCCATCTTCCCAGCACACTTGTGTAATCAGTCAATACAATTCCCTCTCTGTCCTTAATCACTCTAAGTTGCTGCATGTCCTTCCCATCTCTATTTCTCTGCAGTGCCAACCTGTATAAATCATTTTCTCCCTCCTTACTGCCCAACCTAGCATACGAGTCATCATACGCCCTCTGTTTGGCCTTTGACACCGCTACCTTTGCCTTACACTGTGTCTCTCTGTACTCCTGTTTACTCTCTTCAGTCCTCTATAAATCCCACTTCTTCTTAACTAACCTCTTCCTTTGTACACACTTCTGCACTTCCTCATTCCACCACCAAGTCACCTTATCTACTGTCCTTCCAGAGGACACACCAAGTACTCTCCTAACTGTCTCCCTGATCGCATTGGCTGTGGTTGTCCATTCATCTGACCACCCAAAGCCTGTTTCAACTCCTCCTCGAAGAAAACACAACACTTCCCTTTTCAGCTCCCACCACTTTGTCTTCTCTGCCTTTGCCTTCTTCACTTTCCTCACAATCAGGGTCATCCTGCACACCACCACCTTATGCTGTTTGGCAACACTCTCACCCACTACTACTTTGCAGTCACTGACTTTATGAATTTATGCAGTTATGCATATAAGCTGATCTGTGGGTTTCTGTTTGGTACTCTAAATTGTATTTGTCGATGGAGGTGGTGTATGGCATCAGTGATTAGATAGCTTTAGTGTGTTAGCGATAGTTTTAGCTTTAGTACTGTATCAACAACTTCCAGCCTTCCCCAGGACAGCTTTTAGGGTGATACATAAAGCACCAGCCTGATGAGCCACTAGACCAGGGTGTAAAATCCCAAACAGACCTTACATAGTATCAACAACTTCCGGACTTCCCCGGAACATATATCAAAACTTCTGGAAGTTGCACACTTTTCCTCCTTCTCGATCTCGATTTTTTGCATGTGTTTCTCGAGTTCAACTTTCGGTTTTTGTTCAGTTTCCCGGACGGAAGAACTCATGAATTTTTTGTTCGGATTCTGATTTGTTAGGTCTCTAGAGCGTTTGGATTCCGAGGCTCCACTGTAATCTATCTATCTAGTGCCTGAGTCATAGGACAACCATTGGCGACCCGCCATGAAGGATAACACCCTGGTTATCATCTTCATGGAGGTTTTCTTGGCAGGATTAGTGCAGTGGTTTGCCATTGCCTTCTGCAAGATGCGAAAAACGGGCGATTTAGAACGGCCAATTAACCTACTGTGCACGTCTTTGGATTGTGGGAGGAAACCGGAGCACCTGGAGGAAACCCACACAAGCAAGGGGAGAACATGCAAACTCCACACAGAAACGCCCAGGCTGGGAATCGAACCCAGGCCTTCTTGCTGTGAGGCGGACGTGCTAACTACTACACCATCGTGCCGCCCCCACAATAATGATAATAATAATAGTAATAATAATAATAATTAAAAAAAAAACAAGTAATTTGCACTGCATCTTGTGTTATTTGTGGAGGAAACTAAAGACGAAAGACAAAAACAACTTAATGATATAATTTATGTTCGATTCTTTCAACTTTGCATGAGAGTCTGTTTGGTGTGCTGAATACGATGTGTGGAAGTTGTAGGGGGTAAATATTAATGTGAAACACTGCATGATGTACTGATGATATTCATGTCTCTTATACCCTTTTTTTTTTTTACGCTTCATCTCTTTGCCTTTGGGCCTAGAAACAGATTTTATCTCAGTATCTCCTGTTTGTGTGATTGTGAAGCAGTTTATATGTCCAGTATATTAAAATTCCATCCATTTTTTTATTTAAATGTGTTTCTTAGATTAATTGATGCTGCTCTTCTAATGAAAATTAATTGAATGAAAGACAATGTCTTATTTCTCTCTCTCTCTCTCTCTCTCTCTCTCTCTCTCTCTCTTTTCTCAGTGGACAGAACAGATTGAATTTACAGGATGGTGAATGTGAAGTTTGGTCTCAAGTTCATTTTTATACCGTTTTAAAGCAAAAACAATTATCAGGGGAACTCAAAGTGTTCAAGTAAAAAGATTGAATTTTCAGTTTCAAATAATTCGAACATATTAAAATTGTAGCTTTAGAAAAATGCAGAAATATAAGTCTGGGTATATTCAAATTTATCTTTGGCATAAACGTGAAAAAAAGATTTGTTATCGATGGCTATGAAGTGTGTGTGTGTGTGTGTGTGTGTGTGTGTGTGTGTGTGTGTGTGTGTGTGTGTGTGTGTGTGTGTGTGTGTGTGTGTGTGTGTCGTTCATATATAATGACAATGACAATGACAATGACAATACTTTATTGCCCGAGGAGGGAATTTGTCTTGCACGTACACAGGCTCCATAAACATACATACATAACATATTACAACATGAAGACATAATACATATATAACATTAAATATTAAATATTAAATATCTTAAGGTGCAATGTAAGAAACTAGCACTAAAATTTCAAAAATAAAATTTAAAAATACTTTAAAGAATACTGTATGTTAAACGGACATGTAACGACTTAAGACATAAAACTGAGTTTTTAAATTAGATAACGCAACAGATAAAAACAGTGGTACAAAATGTAACAATATACAAGAGACTAAAGGTGGAGGCTACTTATTTAAAAGGAAAATGCTAGTTGGTATATAGGATGTACGGGCTCTCTTTGATTTAAGTTTGGGTAATTGATATCTGCGGCCGGAAGGAAGAAGGATATATTCAGAATGAAGAACATGAGTTTTCGTCGTTAATAATTTTGGATGCTAAATTTAGTACGAGATTCATAAAAGTAATCAATAGGGTCTAAAGGAGTTCCAATGATTTTGCTGCTTACGTTTACAATTTTGCCAAGTTTGTTTTTGTTTTTGAGAGAGAGGGTGCCATACCAACATTGTACACTAAAAAGTAAAACAGATTGCACACATGATTTGTAAAATAACAACATAATGGTTTTATCAATATGAAAAGATCTGAGTTTGCGAAGGAAGAACAGTCTTTGTTGACACTTGTTGTACACGGCATCAGTGTTCTGTGTAAAAGTCAGCTTATTGTCAATGATAGTTCCCAGATATTTGTATTGGTCAACTTGTTCAACAGTCTCCGAGTTAATTACGAATATATGATATGATGTTATATATTAATATGAATTGAATTGAATATATTAATGAATATATATATGAATTGAATTGAATATATTAATATGATGTTATAGAAAGTTTCCTTCAGAGATGTACACATTAGGGTTACTGGCTGTTCCAAATTACGCCTACATGTGAGTGTGAATGGTTGTGTGTGTGTGGCCCATATATGGTCTGTGCAGATGTTCAGGGTGTACTCTGCCTTTGTCCAGTGTAGGCTCCTGTCGTCCCGTATTTCTAGCAGTATAATTGAGGTGTTATACATACATACCGTTATACATAGCTGAGTTATATAAACTAGCATCGCTAACTCTGGTGATAATTTTATTCGTTCACGTATTTACGGATATTTCTGACACAGAACAAGGAGCAAAGACAAAGTGCATGAAAATGTGCACTTAAAATAGATTTTATGAAAGAGCAAACTGATTCAAGTTTAGATATTACAGTCAAAATATTACACGTTAAGAAGCAAATGCTGAGAAAGATCAGGTATAGACACCATCAGCTGCAATGACAGAGACGTTTGATTTATAAACTCATCTGGAAACATGCAACAGGGCTTACAGAACAGAACCAGAACCAGAACCAGAAGTGGAAACCATGTACCGTCCATGGCCTTGATGAATAATGTACATTTTAGCATCATTGGTTGTGTTTTAACCTTTCTGTATGAGTGTAAATTATTAGTATATATTCCTTTTCCAAAAAGCATATGAAGGAAAAATTTAACATAATGAATCAAAAATAAAATAAAAATAAACATGCTGTATTTTAAACATTTATGACAGCTAAACACAGCTATATTTTACCTGGAATAGCTGTAAAGCGTCTATTAAAAAAAAAAAAAAAGAAGAATTCAAGTAAAATATTGATAATATATGAATGGTAATATATATGAAAAGATCATGCTGAATGGAAACAGAGGGGACGAGGAAGTGATGGGTAGGTTTGGTATCCAGGACAGGAACGCAGAAGGACAGATGTTGGTAGATTTTGCAAAAAGGATGGAAATGGCTGTGGTGAATACTTTCTTCCAGAAGAGAGAGGAGCATAGGGTGACTTATAAAAGTGGAGGTAGGAGCACACAGGTAGACTACATCTTGTGCAGGCGATGTAAATTAAAGGAAGTCAGTGACTGCAAAGTAGTAGCGGGTGAGAGTGTTGCCAAACAGCATAGGATGGTGGTGTGCAGGATGATGCTGATGGTGAGGAAGGTGAAGAAGGCAAAGGCAGAGCAGAAGACAAAGTGGTGGAAGTTGAAAAAGGAAGAGTGTCGGGTTGTCTTCAAGGAGGAGTTGAAACAGGCTTTGGGTGGTCAGGAAGTGCTTCCAGATGACTGAACAACTACAACTAATGTGATCAGGGAGACAGTTAGGAGAATACTTGGTGTGTCATCTGGAAGGAAAGTAGATAAGGAGACTTGGTGGTGGAATGAGGAAGTGCAGGAGTGTGTACAAAGGAAGAGGTTAGCTAAGAAGAAGTGGGACATTGAGAAAACCGAAGAGAGTAAACAGGAGTACAGGGAGACACAACGTAAGGCAAAGGTAGCAGTGTCAAAGGCCAAACAGAGCACGTTTGATGACTTGTATGCTCGGTTGGAAAGTAAGGAGGGAGAAAATGATTTATACAGGTTGGCACAGCAGAGAAATAGAGATAGGAAGGACGTGCAGCAAGTTAGATTGATAAAGGACAGAGAGGGAAATGTATTGACTGATGACAGAAGTGTGCTGGGAAGATGGAAAGAGTACTTTGAAGAGCTGATGAATGAGGAAAATGAGAGAGAAAAAAGAGTAGAAGAGGTGACTGTTGAGGACCAGGAAGTAGCAAAGATTAATAAGGGTGAACTGAGGAGGGCATTAAAGAGGATGAAGAGTGGAAAGGCAGTTGGTCCTGATGACATACCGGTGGAGCTATGGAAGTGTCTAGGGGAGGTAGCAGTAGATATCCTGACAAGAACATTCAACAAGGTCTTAGAGAGTGAGAGGATGCCAGAGGAATGGAGGAGAAGTGTGCTGGTGCCCATTTTTAAGAACAGGGGATATGTGCAGAGTTGTGGCAACTACAGAGGGATAAAGTTGATGAGCCATACGATGAAGTTATGGGAAAGAATAGTGGAAGCTAGACTAAGGGCAGAGGTCAGCATTTGTGAACAACAGTTTGGTTTCATGCCAAGAAAGAGCACCACAGATGCAGTGTTTGCCTTGAGGATGTTAATGGAGAAGTACAGAGAAGGTCAGAGGGAGCTGCATTGTGCCTTTGTGGATCTGGAGAAAGCATATGACAGGGTGCTGAGAGAAGAACTGTGGTATTGCATGAGAACGTCTGGAGTGGCAGAGAATTATGTTAGAGTGGGCAGGACATGTATGAGAGATGTAAGACAGTGGTGAGGTGTGCTGTCGGTGTGACAGAAGAGTTCAAGGTGGAGGTGGGACTGCATCAAGGGTCAGCTCTGAGCCCCTTCTTGTTTGCTATTGTGATGGACATGCTGACAGACGAGGTTAGACAAGATTTCCATGGACTATGATGTTTCCAGATGACATTGTGATCTGTAGTGAGAACAGAGAACAAGTGCAGGAAAATCTAGAGAGGTGGAGGTATGCCCTGGAAAGGAAGGGAATGAAGATTAGCCTCAGTAAGACAGAATACATGTGCATGAATGACAAGGACCCAAGAGGAACGGTGATATTACAGGGAGCAGAGATAAGAAAGGTGGAGGATTTTAAGTACTCGGCTCAACAATCCAGAGCAATGGAGAGTGTGGAAAAGAGGTCAAGAAGCATGTGCAGGCAGGTTGGAATGGTTGGAGAAAAGTATCCGGTGTGATGTGTGATAGGAGGGTATTGGCAAGAATGAAAGGAAAAGTGTACAAGACGGTGTTGAGGCCAGCGATGTTGTATGGGTTAGAAACAGTGGCCCTGGGGAAAAGACAGCAGGCAGAGCTGGAGGTAGCAGAGATGAAAATGTTGAGGTTCTCTTTGGGAGTAACGAGGATGGATAGGATCAGGAATGAGCACATCAGAGGGACAGCACACGTAAGACGTTTTGGAGACAAAGTCAGAGAGGCTAGATTGAAATGGTTTGGACATGTACAGAGGAGGGATAGTAAGTATATTGGTAATAGGATGCTGAGGCTGGAACTACCAGGCAGAAGGCCTAGAGGAAGACCAAAGAGACGATTCATGGATGTGGTGAGGGAGGACATGAAGGTCGTTGGTGTAAGAGAAGACGATGCAAAGGATAGGGTGAGATGGAGGCAGATGATTCGCTGTGGCGACCCCTGAAGGGAAAAGCCAAAGGAAAAAGAAGATCATGCTGAATGGAGACCTTTCCTTAATAAAATATTAAAAATGTGATCAAACATCTGGATAAAGAGAATATAATATAACACTAATTCATAGACCGGTATATATATGAGACTGGAGTGTAGATCTGCTGATGTTGGATACAGATGATGAGCCACAGCTTCAGTCTTCAGATTTCATGTATTCCGGGAGTTTCTTCATCAATCACATAAATAAAAGAGAAAGATTTGAATTGCAAATCTTGAAAAACCTGATGATAGCAGTTGCATCTAAAAACACTGTGACTGACCGTCATAGGTGGCGCAGATTAAGTTGAGTTTGTAGTTCTAAATCTTGAAACTACTGATGGAATTTAGTTTAATTTTAAAGTTATACGATGTTAATTGCTCCGCATTTAAATCCAAAATCTTTCTGCTATTAAATGTATTGAATAATGTGGATATAATGCAATACATCAATAAAAGCAGCTTATTGAATAACTCACTCTCATGGCAGACGAACGGGAGGTTTTCAGTGCAGTTTACATCACTGCAGTAGTGACGCTCAGATCCAGACACTGCAGAACAGTTCCAATATCTACTGGGTTTATCAGAACTCCAGTATCTGAATGAGGAAGTACTCTGATCTGACCACTCCCAGGAATCATAAAACAGACCGATCCAAACATATGGAGTTGATGAGTTTAGAATCAGTCTCATCAACTCCATATGTTTGGATCGGTCTGTTTTATGATTCCTGGGAGTGGTCAGATCAGAGTACTTCCTCATTCAGATACTGGCGTATCACACCTGGCGTCACAGCCAGGTCTTTGACTCATTAACAAATATGTACTTATCACTTCCTGTCTTCTTCTCTGAAAGATGTTTATTTTATATCATGAATAAATCATTCATCACTAAATCAAATTTGTTTTTTCTGAAATAAAACCAAAATCAATTAAAAATTCAAATGAAACTAACATGCTCACAATCAGAATATTTTATATTTAAATTCTATAAACACACAAAAGTTCCAAAACCATCACATCTCCAATCACCCCACAATCCATTGACTGTATTCATCACAACACAGAACTGTACCCCCCCCACTCACACACACACACACACACACACACACACACACACACACACACACGTTGTTTGGTTGTCCACTGTCCCACTTCCTGTACGAGTCTCCCTCTGTGTAGAAAGTTTGTTCTCCCAGAGACCACTTCCATTTCCCAGAGTCCTCTCTCTGTAGGCCGATCCAAGCTTGGTGTTCAGGTTCCTTCTTCAGTTTGCAGTTCAGCTTCATCATCTCTTCCATGTTGTTGATGGAGGCGAGATCAGTGTATCTGTACTCTGCAGTAAGTCTGAGCTTCACTCCAGGTTTTATTCTCATTCACAAAGTGATTGCGATGAGGAATATCTGCCCCGATACCACATACTGCAGGGAGAAACAAACTATAATAATAATAATAATAATAATAATAATAATAATAATAATAATAATAATAATAATAATAATAATAATCAGACATGGGTCATAAATAAACACAATTTAAATCATAATCTCACATTTCTGTAACTGGATCAAGATCCAAATCAAACACACAATACTGACACAGAATTTATCAGATTTATACACAAACGCTGTTCAAACATTGTATTCCAACCGAAACTCAAACTACTTATAGTGTATAAAACACTGACCTGAGAAGAGCAGCACAGCAAATACACATTTATCTCTCATGCCTGGAAAGAAAGACAAATAAATAAAGGCATAAATAAATAAATGTTTTTTTTTTGTTTGTTTGTTTGTTTTTATTTACACAATACTGCTTTTTCATTCTTAATTCTAAAAGTAATACATTTGTATCAAACTGTTTTTTTTGTTGTTGTTGTTGTTGTTTTGTTTTGTTTTGTTTTTGCCTTCATATGAAAAACAATATGTTGTTTTGATGCTGGATGCCAGAATTAACTTTATTAAATGTTATCACATTTGTTTATCCTGTTTTCAGTTAAAGACAATGACTTAAACATTTGTGTGTGAAAACAATAAAAATCATCATATCTGCGTGATCACTGGAGCAGGCAGTACTGTACCCAGAGAGATGAGGTCGTAAAAGGGGGCAGGGCTTAAATAAAACCATTCCTGATGGTACTGGGTATTCTGATAGTGAAATGACCTCCTCTCCCTCCCTGCAGTGCATTGACTTTATTTACATTTGATTATTTATTATCTCACACTTTCACGAAAATGAGATATTTTAGTTACGATGATTAAATAAAATTTAATATGAGTAGAATTGAAGTTTGTGTTTTGAGAAATGAATGAGATCACAAGATAACATGCATTCATTCTGGAATATTAATCCTAATTGGAGTCCCGGGGAGGCTGGTGCTCATCTCAGCCAGCTCTGGGATAGAGGGCAGAGAACACCCTGCACAGTGTATGCACTCAATAATTTATACTCATACAGGAAGTTTATACTTATGCAGGACAGCTCGCCAGGCCATTGCAGGGCAGAATCACACTGACGGCTATGCAGCTACTCTTGACAAAAGTTTCCAATGGTTCCCTTTTACGCAACTCACCAGAGACAGTGAGAGACACGGCCGACCTTTGTTGATCCAGTTAGCTGCACCACACTGAAAACCTGTGGAGCCTGTGTTTCTGTTATTATATAATGTGTACAGGAACACAGAAACTTCAATAACATGCATAATATTAATAAACAGGAATGGTTCAAAGTAATTTGAAGGTGATCTGGATGGAGAAAGTAACTGCATGGTGGACTTCACAGTCTCCATGTTTGTAGTCTGGAGGGAGTCATGGGTAATGGAGTGCATTCTACTTAAGTGCTTCCCCTTTGAATAATAAATCCAGTCTGTGCCATCTCATACTGCTTCCTGTATTCTGGATAAAAGTTCATTACGTCATTTCATCTCAGTTTTAAGTTCTCTCTCTCTCTCTCTCTCTCTCTATATATATATATATATATATATATATATATATATATATATATATATATATATATATATATATATATATATACAGTAGGCCCTTGACTATTCGCAGTTTTGCACTCATGGTTTGAGAATTCGCAGACTGCTGACCAACTCGTACGTGATTCAAATACAGCCAATGCCTGTCCTCCTTCCTGCTGATTGGTTGAGATGATGTAACACCCCTTTTTCCTTATTCTCACACAAGTTGTCAATGAGCCTTTTTTAGTGTGTTACCATTTAAGTTCTATGATGTCACTCAAACGCCTGCTAAGCACCAGAAAATTGTAATGATGTTGGATATCTCTTTTGAAGAAATAAGACTTTCTCCAGAAGAAACAACAGTTTCCTCTGAAGTGCCTGAAGAGGAATAATCATATGAACTGTTGTAAAACAATCCACTATTAAAGTCTTTTTCAATTATTATTCCATTACATGACCTAAGGTAATGTTTAAAATGTTTTCGTGTTATAGTTTATTTACAGTGGTGTAGCATGTTTCTCATTTTGTTTTGTTTATCCAATTTATTGCATTTCTTGTTCTTTTGTGTCTTTTTGTTATGGTCTGTGTTTTGGGGGACTTTGATTTTGGCACTGTGCCTCGAACTAACTATTTACTCTCCGCTTCGGCTGAGGGGTGTGGCTGAGCTGCTTGGTAGCACACACCTGAATTCACTATTCTCATTTACTCCCAATAAACAAAAGCACACTCACCTCTGCGCCAGAGGATTAACTCGCATCAACAGCACCGCTTCTTTGGTTTGTAACATTCTCTAACTTTTTCACTCTAAAACTCTGTTTTGTACTCGTTCCAGCTGAAGGGTGTGGCTGAGCTGCTTGGACTTAATGCAGTTATTACCTGAATTCAGTCATCATGCCTAATGCAATACGTTCCTCAAGTGGGCATTTTTGAAAACTGCAGTGCTGTATGTTTTTCAAAGAGAATGCATTTAAAGGTGTTTTTACATGTATGCTGTATAATGTTTGTATTTTATCATCAATCAATATCACAGTACAAAAAAAAAAAGTTTTTCTTAATCATTATTACATTTTATGACATTAATACTGAATTAATGAGTAAGAGAATCTATTAGAATGTGTTTAAGAAGCATATTTTAGGGCATGTAATAGATACATAGTATTTTACTTCTGGCTGCTCATTCGTGCACATGACGTGATACATGGGGTTTTACTTCCAGATACAGAAATATATAGTGGGGCAATAAGCATTGGGCAATGTAATAATGTGCAAGTTCACCCATTTAAAATGATAAAGGAGGTTTGTAATTTTCATCATGGGTACACATCAAGCCTGAGAGACAGAATGTAAAAAAAAAAATCCAGGAAATCACATTGTATGATTTTTAAACAATGTATTTGTGAAAATGGGAGGCCAATAAGTATTGGGGAGCCAGCAAAAGTTACTTTTACTACTTTGTAATGTAGCCTTGGTTGGCAATGACAGAGGTCAAACGGTTCCTGTAGTCTTTACACACACACAATACTTATTGGCCCCACTGTAGTATTGCATAACAATGATTAAACATTCAAAAATAATGCATAAGATGTAAATATAACAAACACACATTGAGATGCGTTCACATGTGCGCACACACAGATGCACGTGCACGCACTCAGATGCGCACCTAACATAAAAATGTAAGTACAGTAAAACCTCCGCTGACGAACGCTTAAGCTCACGAACTTTTCGCCTCAAGAACATTAAATTCGCGAGCATATAGTCTCTGCTGACGAACTAGTTTTCGGCGGACGAATCAAACCACGCGGTCGAACAGCGCCACGGTGGCGGCCACGAGAAGCTGACGCACGCTCACGGCGTCACAGTTCGTCACCCCCTTTCTTTGAGTGTGGACGTGGTTTGTGTTTGCTAGACATTTTGGACCATATTGAGTGTACTTTTGCTATTATGGAACCGAAAAAGACCCCACCACAGGCGGAGATCATTGAAAAACACGAACGAGGTGTGGGTTTGTGTGACTTAGCATCCCAGCACCAGTACGCAAGGTCTACCATTGCTCCCATCCTTAAGAACAAGGAAGCTATTAAGGGTGCGTGTGTGGCTAAGGGTGTTTCCAAACAGTAGGCGTTTCCAAACACTCCTTCCAAACAGTAAGTCCCTCCCTCCCTCCTCCTCCCACGCCATTCCATCAAGCCATCAACTACCATCACAAAGGTAAATAAAATGACTTTATTATACAGTACAGTTTATTTCTTTAATTACAATACAATAGCACATTTATTATACATAAAATAAGGTATATTTTTGTGTAGTTTTAAGGCTTATTTAGTAGAAAATTATGTTTTATGGGGACCTGGGAATGGATTATTCTCATTTTAATGGTTTCTTATGGGAAATAAATGTTCGGAAGACGAACTTTTCGCCTTACACACACTTTCTGGGAACCAATTATGTTCGTGAGCTGAGGTATCACTGTATTGTAGTTGTGATGGTTTGGATATTTGAACACAGTGATGTTAATGCACGGTTCATTTTGGTACCCCAGTGAAAACATATACCTATGTATTGAATTTGAAAAAAACAATCCTATTTTATTTTTCAATAAAGGAGGGTTCGGTGAATAAGCAAATGAAACTGGTGGGGTTCAGTACCGCCAACAAGGTTAAAAACCACTGCTCTCTCTCTCTTTATATATATATATATATATATATATATATATATATCGAGAGACAGAGCAGCTAACTGGGTTATCAAAGGCCGGCCATGTCTCTCACTGTCTATGGTGAGAGGTTCTTGTAAACGAACCATTGCTAACTTTCGTAAAGAGGAGCTGCATCGCCGGCAGGGTGTTTCTGTCCCTTACTAAAGGGTTGTCAGGAAGGGTGTCCAATTTAAAAACCTATGCCAATTCAAACTTGTGTATCATTTGCTGTGGCGACCCCTGAAAAAGGGAAAAAGCTGAAAGGAAATCATCATCATCATCATCATCATCATCATCATCATCATCATATATATGAGTGGGGCCAGTGGTGTAGTGGTTGGAGTGCTGGGCTTATGATCGGGAGGTTGTGAGTTCAAATCCCAGTGAGACCCCCACTGTGCTAAGACCCCTGGGCAAGGTCTCAACCACAAGTGTGCCTCTGTTCACCCAGGAGTATAAATGGGTACCAGTAAAATATACTGGGAAGGTAACCTGCGATGGACTAGTGTCCCATCCAGGAGGAGTTGAACTCCCTGTCGCTTCACGCTACGGAAACCAGGGATAAGCACCGGCCTGATGAGCCACTCAGCTCGGGTGTAAAAACCCAACAGACTTACCTTACCATATATATATATATATATATATATATATAAAATAGTACACATTCAAGATTTTTAATCATCATATATATATATATATATATATACTGGCATGCACTTTCATCTCAGTATCATGAAGTTCACAGGTGTCACTGTTAGAAAACCCCGAATGAGATATAGAAGTCAATGCTACATATGTTGTGGTGTAACCAGTAATGAGCAGGTCTGCTTGTTCTGCAATGAAAACCTCTGACGCGCTACAATACTTAGAGGCATAAAGTATGTGTGTTTCTGATTCTTGTATCAGTTGTAGGTAATCTCATTAGCTGGAAAATATCTAATGTGTTAACTGATATGCTCACGGATGTCCTCAGAAATGTGTTGCTGATTAACATGTTTATCACACCCATCTGCAATATGCTTGGTGAAGTCTAGGACTAAGCCTTGACTCCCTGGTGCCATGAAGGCCAAGATAGGCTGCCTTACACAGAATGACACTATTTTTCAGCAACAGTTACATGGTATGAATAGCGAGAGCATTGAGCTCCTGAGCTCTCCTTCTGAGGATGTCTTCGGTTGCCTTCGGTTGGATTGGCCATGACAGTTATGCAAGCACATGTTCTCCTTTTCATGATCTCCAGTGTCATTGAATGTATCCAAGATGGACCTCAGCTTAAGTTCAATAAACTTCGTGAAAAATCTCGTCGGATTCAACCACACATCGCTCCCTCTCTCTCCAGATCAACTTCTCAGCAGTGTTTCTGTATGCTTGGCATGTAAATGAGAAAAGGTTCAGACTAATGACTAATCCGAGTCTCGGTGCAAGGACCAATGTAGTAAGCTTGTGGATGGATGGATCTTGATTTTTTTTTTTTTCACACCTCCTACTCATATGCAACTCAGCTGTAACACATTTTGGAAGGGGTGGCTTGTTAACTTTTGCCTGCAGTCTTATATTTTGATTGCATTCCAATGCAGACATTACTGGCATGTCTAGGCTACTAGCCATGGCATGGCTTATGACATGGCCTTCTCAGTGTTAAAAAGTTGATGAGTAATGAAGAGCATTTATCTTTATCTTCAGAATATAATGAGTGGAAACTACAAACCTGATGCGTGTTTTACTCTCTTCCAAACTCAGTTTTCAGGTTGCCACCTTCGCATTCTGCCCCAGTCATGCCTGTTATCATGAGCTTCACCCATCCCCTTCTATCCAGCCTCCATGGCTGCCTTGTACCATGACACAGACTAGCATCTGATTGGACAGCCATGGCCTTAGGCACTTGTTCCTGATGATGTGAATGACTTGAGTGCTTCTGCAAAAAAAAAAAAATCTTTGCACAAAAATTCAGTTGATTCAGGAAAGGCCATATATCAGTATTGAGGAATTGAGTACTTGTATCTGGAGATTTTTTACTTTAAATAATGACAAAACACACTTAAACTATGATGGGTAGACTAGCATATAATGTCTAGAATGTCATCCAGGAAGGTGAAGAGGATACATAATCTGAAATAAAGCCCAGAACTTTCAGTCCATCGGCTCAAGCCAGAATGACCAAGACAAACTTTGATTTGAATATAATAGTTCTGTATGTGTGCTCGAAATCAGTCTACTTTACAAAGGTAACAGAGAGCTAGAACAACCAATGAAACCTGTGGAGTGATGAATACAAAGCAGTTGAGCTGGGAGGTGGAAGACAGGAAGAAAA
>CM045744.1:22461475-22581475 GCA_024760905.1 Plotosus lineatus
CTTTTATAATTTTTCAAGGGTTTATGGGGTAGTCTTGGGAGCACTAGAACGAATCAGGCGTTTTACATGTAAAATGCGCCTCTACTTACGAAAACTCCACGTTACAAAAAAGGCTCTGGAACTGATTAATTTCGTAAGTAGAGGGCTGACTGTACACTTGAGTCTGCCAGTTCTGGAGGGCAGCCTCCCCCACCATTGGACCTCGCTCACCCCCAAGTGGTGATCGGCTGACAGCTCCTCTCTTCACCCAAGTGTCCAGAACATGCAGCCGCAAGTCTGGTGACATGACTACAAACTCAATCACTGAGCTGCAGCCTAAGGTGTCTTTGTGATAAGTGCAATTATGGACACCCTTATGTTCAAACATGGTGTTCATGATGGGCAAAACATGACAAGCACAGGAGTCCAACAACGAAGCACCATTCAGGTTCAGATTGGAGAGGCTGTACCTACCGATCACACCCTTCCAGGTCACACTCATCACCCACATAGGCATTGAAGTCCCCCGGGACAATAAGGGAGTTCCCAGGGAGAGTGTTCTCCAACACACAACCGAAAGACTCCAAGAAGGGTGTGCATTTTTCTTATTTGGTGCATTAGCACAAACAACAGTCAGGACCCGTCCACCCATCCGGTGGAGGGAAGTTACCCTTTTCTCAACTGGGTCAAACCCCAATATATGGGCACCAAGATGGGGGCAACATGGACGCCCACACTGGCCCACCATCTCTCCCTATGAGCAACTTCAGAATGGAATAAGGTCCAGCCCGTCTCGATGGGTGGTGCCATTAAGGTGAGTCTGACTATAATAGTTGGTCTCTCAACCTCACGCACCAGTTCATTCTCCTTCCCCACCAGCCTTTGGCTGACTCCCAATGCACCCAACCCCTATAGCCCCTCCCACAGGTGGTGTATGCAGAAGACCCATGTCTCCTTTTCATGCTGGGAATGGCAGATCTTCATGGACAGAAGCCTGACTGCCAGGTGCTAATCTTTGAGCCCCCAGCCCCCAGCCCCCCACTCCACCCCTCAGTCTGGCTCTAGAGGGGGGCCCCCAGATTCATATTCGAATCAACACATTAACTAAATAACTCAAACTCTTTCTTTTTTTAATAGATGCTCCTTCCTGCACAACTATGCACATAAACATTTAATTTATTTATGTAGGTTTTCAGATAAAATAATCACAATGATTGTAATGCAGGATTATGGGCAGTAGGTTTTCTTCTAAGCAAATACAGTTATGACTTTTTAGCACATTTGACACATTATTGTCAATCTGTTGTAAAGATCAATGAGCTCCTATAGTTACTATTAGAAGATAAAGAAGATGCAAAGAATATTACAATAACAACAATTCTATTGCTGAAAACTAGTAATTGTAATTTCCTTTTGGCTTTTCGCTTTATCAGGGGTCGCCACAGCAAAGGATTCGCACATTTGATTTGGCATAGGTTTTTATGTTGGATGCCCTTCCTGACACAACCCTTTAGCAAGGGACAGAAACATGCTGACGGCTTTGCAGCTACTCTTTACGAAAGTCAGCAATGGTTCTTTTACATGAACCTCTCACCATAGACAGTGAGAGACATGGCTGGCATTTGATAACCCAGTTAGCTGCACTGGGGGGGGGGGGGGTGAAAACCTTGTGGAGAGTGGGACTCAAACCTCCAACCTTAGGATCAGTGATCCGGCGCCTGATACCACTAGACCACCACTGCCCGAGAACTAGTAATTGTAGTAATAGTAGCAATTGAATATTGACTAGCATATTAATACAACTATATTTTCCTCCAAAATATATGAAACCAGGGTTTATTAAGATTGAGTAACTGCTGTAATTTTGCTATATTAGAGGGTTAATATGTTTAAACTGTTGTTGCATTAGCGTGGTGTAGATGCAATTATCCCCCTTTATCTAAATAGCATTCAAATTCTCTGTTGCTACTGAAAATGTTCATGGTTTTTAGATAATGGTCTTATTCTTCCACCTTTTTTCCATAAAATGATATAAAAGAGTTATATAAATGTGTGTGTGTGGGGGGGGGGGGTTGGTAATTCTGAGAAAATAAATTAAATGAAGAAAATTAATTAAGGCAATGCAGCCGTGAGGGGGGGCACAAGCCATTGTTCACCCTCACACCAGTCCCAAGCCTGGATAAATGCAGAGGGTTGCGACAGGAAGGGCATCCGGCATAAAACTTCTGCCAAAATTCTCATGCAAATGATCAAAACGAAATTCATACTGGATCTGTCGAGGCCCGGGTTAACAACGACCACCACCAGTGCTCTTAACCAACAGGGTGCTCGTGGAAACTGGACTACTGTTGGTCGAGAAAGGAGAGGCAGGAGGCATGTCTGTAGGCGGAGAGAGAAGAGGAAAGGCATGAGTCTAGGACTGAGAGTAGGGACTTTGAGTGTTGGAACTATGAAAAAAAAATGCTAGAGAGCTGGCTGATATGATGCAGAGGAGGAAGGTGGACATACTGTGTGTTCAGGAAACCATGTGGATCGAAAGCAAGGCTAGAAGCTTAGGAGCAGGGTTTAAGCTGTTTTTTCATGGTGTAGATGGTAAGAGAAATGGAGTAGGGGTCATCTCGAAGGAGGAGTTTGTCAGGAATGTTCTTAAAGTGAAAAGAGTGTCAGACAGAGTAATGAGTCTCAAGTTAGAAATTGAAGGTGTGATGTTCAATGTTGTTAGTACTTATGCCCCACAGGCAGGATGTGAGCTAGAAGAGAAGGAGCAATTCTGGAGTGAATTAGATGAAGTGATGCAGAGTACCCCCAGAGGTGAAAGAGTGGTCATTGGTGCAGACTTCAATGGACATGTTGGTGCAGGAAACAGAGGGGACGAGGAACTGATGGGCAAGTTTGGTATCCAGGACAGGAACACAGAAGGACAGATGTTAATCGATTTTGCAAAAAGGATGGAAATGGCTGTGGTGAATACTTTCTTCCAGAAGAAACAGGAGCATAGGGTGACCTATAGAAGTGGAGGTAGGAGAACACAGGTAGACTACATCTTGTGATTTGAAGGAAATCAGTGACTGCAAAGTAGTAGTGGGTGAGAGTGTTGCCAAACAGCATAGGATGGTGGGTGTGCAGGATGACGCTGATGGTGAGGAAGGTGAAGAAGGCAAAGGCAGAGCAGAAGACAAAGTGGTGGAAGCTGAAAAAGGAAGAGGGTCATGTTGTCTTCAAGGAGGAGTTGAAACAGGCTTTGGGTAGTCAGGAAATGCTTCCAGATGACTGGACAACCACAGCCAATGCGATCAGGGAGAGAGGTAGGAGAGTACTTGGTGTGTCCTCTGGAAAGAAAGTAGATAAGGAGACATGGTGGTGGAATGAGGAAGTGCAGGAGTGTGTACAAAAGAAGAGGTTAGCCAAGAAGAAGTGGGACATAGAGAGGACTGAAGAAAGTAAACAGAAGTACAGGGAGACACAGTGTAAGGCGAAGGTAGCAGTGTCAAAGGCCAAACAGAGAGCGAATGATTACTTGTATCATAGGTTGGACAGTAAGGAGGGAGAAAATGATTTATACAGGTTGGCACAGCAGAGAAATAGAGATGGGAAAGACATGCAGCAAGTTAGAGTGATAAAGGACAGAGAGGGAAATGTATTGACTGACAGAAGTGTGCTGGGAAGATGGAAAGAGTACTTTGAAGAGCTGATGAATTAGGAAAATGAGAGCGAGAAAAGAGAAGAAGTAGCAAAGAGTATTAAGGGTGAAGTGAGGAGGGCACTGAAGAGGATGAAGAATGGAAAGGCAGTTGGTCCTGATGATGTACCTGTGGAGGTATGGAAGTGTCTAGGAGAGGAAGCAGTAGATTTTCTGGCAAGAATATTCAACAAGGTCTTAGAAAGTGAGCAGATGCTGGAGGAATGGAGGAGAAGTGTGCAGGTGCCCATTTTTAAGAACAAGGGAGACGTGCAGAGTTGTGGCAACTACAGAGGGATAAAGTTGATGAGCCATACGATGAAGTTATGGGAAAGAATAGTGGAAGCTAGACTAAGGGCAGAGGTCAGCATTTGTGAACAACAGTTTGGTTTCATGCCAAGAAAGAGCACCACAGATGCAGTGTTTGCTTTGAGGATGTTAATAGAGAAGTACAGAGAAGGTCAGAGGGAACTGCATTGTGCCTTTGTGGATCTGGAGAAAGCATATGACAGGGTGCCAAGTGAAGAACTGTGGTATTGTATGAGGAAGTCTGGAGTGGCAGAGAAGTATGTTAGAGTGGTGCAGGACATGCATAAGAGATGTAGGAAGACCAAAGAGAAGATTTATGGATGTGGTGAAGGAGGACATGAAGGTAGTTGGAGTAAGAGTAGAAGATGCAGAGGATAGGGTGAGATGGAGGCAGATTATTTGCTCTGGCGACCCCTGAAGGGAACAGCCGAAAGGAAAAGAAGAAGAAAGAAAATATATTAAGGTCTTCTTGCTGTGAGGCGGTCATGCTAACCACTGCACCACTGTGCTACTGTCATGTTTGTCAGTATTGAAATATTATTTTTAATAATAAGAACAACAACAAATTACATGTCCTAATATGATACACACCATTTAGTGTGGGTTTCACTCATTCATTAATTTTCCATTTAGATTTACAGCATTTAGCAGGCATTCTGATCCAGCGTGACTTTCAGAAGTGCTTTACATCAGTATCAGTGAATCTTCTTCTTCTTTTCCTTTCGGCTGTTCCCTTCAGGGGTCGCCACAGCAAATGATCTGCCTCCATCTCTCCCTATCCTCTGCATCTTCTACTCCTACTCCAACGACTTTCATGTCCGCCTTCACTGCATCCATAAATCTTCTCTTTGGTCTTCCTCTGGGCCTTTTGCCTGGTAGTTCCAACCTCAGCATCCTACGACCAATATACTCACTATCCCTCCTCTGTACATGTCCAAACCATCTCAATCTAGCCTCTCTGACTTTGTCTCCAAAACATCTGACATGTGCTGTCCCTCTGATGTACTCATTTCTGATCCTATCCATCCTCGTTACTCCCAAAGAGAACCTCAACATTTTCATCTCTGCTACCTCCAACTCTGACTCCTGTCTTTTCCCCAGGGCCACTGTCTCTAAACCATACAACATTGCTGGCCTCATCACCGCCTTGTCCACTTTTCCCTTCATTCTTGCCGATACTCTCCTATCACACATCACACGGACACTTTTCTCCATCCATTCCAACCTGCCTGCACGCGCTTCTTCACCTCTTTTCCACACTCTCCATTGCTCTGGATTGTTGAGCCTAAGTACTTAAAATCCTCCACCTTCTTTATCTCTGCCCCCTGTAACCTCAAAGTTCCTCTTGGGTCCTTGTCGTTCACACACATGTATTCTGTCTTACTAAGACTAACCTTCAATCCCCTCCTTTCCAGGGCATACCTCCACCTCTCTAGATTTTCCTCCACTTGGTCTCTGCTCTCACTACAGATCACAATGTCATCTGCAAACATCATAGTCCATGGAGATTCTTGTCTAACCTCATCTGTTAGCCTGTCCATCACCATAGCAAACAAGAAGGGGCTGAGAGCTGACCCTTGATGTAGTCCCACCTCCACCTTGAACTCTTTTGTCACACCGACAGCACACCTCACCACTGTCTTACATCTATCATACATGTCCTGCACCACTCTAACATACTTCTCTGTCACTCCAGACTTCCTCATACAATACCACAGTTCTTCTCTCGGCACCCTGTCATATGCTTTCTCCAGATCCACAAAGGCACAATGCAGCTCCTTCTGACCTTCTCTGTACTTCTCTATTAACATCCTCAAAGCAAACACTGCATCTGTGGTGCTCTTTCTTGGCATGAAACCAAACTGTTGTTCACAAATGCTGACCTCTGCCCTTAGTCTTGCTTCCACTATTCTTTCCCATAGCTTCATTGTATGGCTCATCAACTTTATCCCTCTGTAGTTGCCACAACTCTGTACATCGCCCTTGTTCTTAAAAATGGGCACAAGCACACTTCTCCTCCATTCCTCTGGCATCTGCTCACTTTCTAAGACCTTGTTGAATATTCTTGTCAGAAAATCTACTGCTACCTCCCCTAGACACTTCCATACCTCAACTGGTATGTCATCAGGGCCAACTGCCTTTCCACTCTTCATCCTCTTCAATGCCCTCCTCACTTCTCCCTTACTAATCTTTGCTACTTCCTGCTCCTCAACGGTCACCCTTCTACTCTTTTTTCTCTCTCATTTTCCTCATTCATCAGCTCTTCAAAGTACTCTTTCCATCTTCCCAGCACACTTCTGTCATCAGTCAATACATTTCCCTCTCTGTCCTTTATCACTCTAACTTGCTGCACGTCTTTCCCATCTCTATTTCTCTGCTGTGCTAACCTGTATAGATCATTTTCTCCCTCCTTACTGTTCAACCTATCATACAAGTCATCATACGCCCTCTGTTTGGCCTTTGACACTGCTACCTTCGCCTTACGCTGTGTCTCCCTGTACTCCTGTTTACTCTCTTCGGTCCTCTCAATGTCCCACTTCTTCTTGGCTAACCTCTTCTTTTGTACACACTCCTGCACTTCCTCATTCCACCACCAAGTTTCCTTACTTTCCCAGTATCAGTGAATATATTCTTGTATTGGTTTGTTAGACCACCTCAGGTGCCTGCAGGCTGTTACCAAGGTGAAGGAGACGGTCATCAGAGATGTCTTGTTCGCTGATGACTTCGCCACCAATGCCGGCACAGAGCAGAAGATGAAACACGAAATAAACTGCTGTTCAAGAGCCTGTGACAAATTTGGCCTCACCATAAGCACCAAACAGACTAAAGTAATGTACCAGTCTGCAGCAGGATAGCCCTACCAGGAACCAAAGATCAAAGTGAAGGCACAAGAGCTCCAGGCTGTTGACAGCTTTACTTATCTGGCTAGCACATGTTCAAGAGCGGTGAACATCGATGCAGAAGTCAACAAGAGGATTTCCAAGGCCAGTTCTATCTTTGGAAGACTCCGTGAGAATGTGTGGGAGCAAAGAAGACTCTGCCTTACCACCAAGCTGAAGGTCTACTGTGCAGTGGTGCTTACCACCCTCCACTATGCCTGTGAGACCTGCATCAGATATCCTATCATGGTACTGTGGTGGCAGATGCCCTCCTTTATGCGTTGGTTTGCTGGGGAGAAGAAAGACGCCACACATTAAGAAGGACGCCATTCGACTGGACAAACTGGTGAAAAGACAGGCTCTGTAGTGTAACATGTCTGGCAGAGTAATGGGTGTCGAGTAGGCCCCTGTCAATTATAGAAATCCACTGCATCCATTGCACAATTTAATCACAAGTTTGAGGAGCAGCATCAGCGTCAGGCTGCTGTCATTGCCCTACACCACTGACAGACTGAGGAGATTATTCTTCCTCACTGGCTTCTGACCTTTTTAACTCTAGCATGGGGGGAAATGCTAGCACAACACACACACACACACACACACACACACACACACACACACACACACACACACACACACACACACTTTCCAGCACTGAACCACTCACTGCACACCATGCACATTAACTTCACAATGTGTTTACACTGGACCTTTTAAATATTTGCTCTGGACAGTCAATTACCAGGTCAATAGAAGACTGCATTATCACCTCTCACAGTACACCATGCACCTTAATTTGCACAGGAATGTTTAAACCATACTATTGTGTGAGACTTCCAGTCTGCACCATTACAATTCAAATACTTTCTTGTACTTTCAACAATGTCTGCCACACATTCTTTATTTTTAATTTTTTTACTACAACTTCCTTTTCATAGATATGACACTAAATACATATGTATTATTACATATACAAATGCTTATAATAACAATTAAGCATTCAAAAATAATGCATAAGATGTAAATAAAATATAAATACACACACACATACAGATGCTCTCTCTCTCGCGCACACACAGATATGCGCCTATTTTTGTGGGGTTTTTTGTTGTCTTTTTTTGCATGATTGGCATTTTTTGTGGAATTTTCCTTAAATATTCCCCTATTTTTCCTTAATTTCCTTATTTTTTTAATTCGATGTGAAAATATACATAAAACCAAATTGCAGCCGTGAGAGGGATGGGGCACAAGCCAGTGTCTCTCCCTCACGCCGGTCCCAAGCTCAGATAGATGCAGAGGGTTGCGTCAGGAAGGGCATCCGGCATAAAACAAATGCCAAATAAAACATGCAAGTCATATCAAAAACATTCATACAGGATCTGTCGAGGCCTGGGTTAACAATGACCACCATCAGTGCTGTTAAACAACAGGGTGCTGGTGGAAATTGGACTACTGTTAGTCGAAGAAGGAGAGGCGTGAGGCGTGTCCGTAGGCGGAGAGAGAAGAGGAAAGGCAGGAGTCTAAAACTGAAAGTAGGGACTTTGAATGTTGGAACTATGACAGGAAAAGGTAGAGAGCTGGCTGACATGCTGCAGAGGAGGAAGGTGGACATACTGTGTGTTCAGGAGATCAGGTGGAAAGGTAGCAAGGCTCGAAGCTTAGGAGCGGGGTTTAGGCTGTTTTTTCATGGTGTGGATGGGAAGAAAAATGGAGCAGGAGTCATCTTGAAGGAGGAGTTTGTTAGGAATGTTGTAGAAGTGAAAAGAGTGTCAGACAGAGTGATGAGTCTCAAGTTAGAAATTGAAGGCATGATGTTCAATGTTGTTAGTGCTTATGCCCCACAGACAGGATGTGAGTTAGAAGAGAAGGAGAGATTCTGGAGTGAGTTAGATGAAGTGATGCAGAGTACCCCCAAAGATGAAAGAGTGGTCATTGGGGCAGACTTCAATGGACATGTTGGTGCAGGAAACAGAGGGGATGAGGAAGTGATGGGCAGGTTTGGTATCCAGGACAGGAACGCAGAAGGACAGATGTTGGTCGATTTTGCAAACAGCATGGAAATGGCTGTGGTCTCTTCCAGAAGAGAGAGGAGCATAGAGTGACTTATGAAAGTGGAGGTAGGAGCACACAGATAGACTACATCTTGTATAGGCGATGTAGTTTGAAAGAGGTCAGTGACTGCAAAGTAGTAGCGGGTGAGAGTGTTGCCAAACAGCATAGGATGGTGGTGTGCAGGATGATGCTGATGGTGAGGAAGGTGAAGAAGGCAAAAGCAGAGCAGAAGACAAAGTGGTGGAAGCTGAAAAAGGAGGAGTATCATTGTCTTCAAGGAGGAGTTGAAACAGGCTTTGGGTGGTCAGGAAGTTCTTCCAGATGAGTGGACAACTACAGTTAATGTGATCAGGGATACAGGTAGGAGAATACTTGGTGTGTCATCTGGAAGGAGAGGAGATAAGGAGACTTGGTGGTGGAATGAGGAAGTGCAGGAGTGTGTACAAAGGAAGAGGTTCGCTAAGAAGAAGTGGGGCATAGAGAGGACCGAAGAGAGTAAACAGGAGTACAGGGAGACACATCGTAAGGCGAAGATAGCGGTGTCAAAGGCCAAACAGAGGGCAAATGATGACTTGTATGCTCGGTTGGAAAGTAAATAGAGAGAAAATGATTTATACAGGTTGGCACAGCAGAGAAGTAGAGATGGGAAGGATGTGCAGCAAGTTAGATTGATAAAGGACAGAGAGGGAAATGTATTGACTGATGACAGAAGTGTGCTGGGAAGATGGAATGAGTACTTTGAAGAGCTGATGATTGAGGAAAATGAGAGCGAAAAAAAGAGTAGAAGAGGTGACTGTTGAGGACCAGGAAGTAGCAAAGATTAGTAAGGGTGAAGTGAGGAGGACATTGAAGAGGAAGAAGAATGGAAAGGCAGTTGGTCCTGATGACATACTGGTGGAGGTATGGAAGTGTCTAGGGGAGGTAGCAGTAGATTTCCTGACAAGAACATTCAACAGGGTCTTAGAGAGTTGAGAGTGAGAGGATGCCAGAAGAATGGAGGAGAAGTGTGCTGGTGCCCATTTTTAAGAAGGAGGGAGACATGCAGAGTTGTGGCAACTACAGAGGGATAAAGTTGATGAGCCATACGATGAAGTTATGGGAAAGAATAGTGGAAGCTAGACTAAGGGCAGAGGTCAGCATTTGTGAACAACAGTTTGTTTTCGTGCCAAGAAAGAACACCACAGATGCAATGTTTGCCTTGAGGATGTTAATAGAGAAGTACAGAGAAGGTCAGACGGAGCTGCATTGTGCCTTTGTGGATCTGGAGAAAGCATATGACAGGGGGCCAAGAGAGGAAATGTGGTATTGCATGAGGAAGTCTGGAGTGGCAGATAAGTATGTTAGAGTGGTGCAGGACATGTATAACAGATGTAAGACAGTGGTGAGGTGTGCTGTCGGTGTGACAGAAGAGTTCAAGGTGGAGGTAGGACTGCATCAAGGGTCAGCTCTCAGTCCCTTCTTGTTTGCTATGGTGATGGACAGGCTGACAGATGAGATTAGACAAGAATCTCCATGGACTATGATGTTTGCAGATGACATTGTGATCTGCAGTGAGAACAGAGAACAAGTGCAGGAAAATCTAGAGAGGTGGAGGTATGCCCTGGAAAGGAAAGGAATGAAGGTTATCCTCAGTAAGACAGAATACATGTGTATGAATGCCAAGGACCTAACAGGAACGGTGAGGTTACAGGGAGCAGAGATAAAGAAAGTGGAGGATTTTAAGTACTTAGGCTCAACAATCCAGAGCAATGGAGAGTGTGGAAAAGAGGTGAAGAAGGGTGTGCAGGCTGGTTGGAATGGTTGGAGAAAAGTGTCCGGTGTGATCTGTGATAGGAAGGTATCGGCAAAAATGAAAAGAAAAGTGTACAAGATGGTGTTGATGCCAGCGATGTTGTATGGTTTAGAAACAGTGGCTCTGGGGAAAAGACAGGAGGCAGAGCTGGAGGTAGCGGAGATGAAAATGTTGAGGTTCTCTTTGGGAGTAACGAGGATGGATAGGATCAGGAATGAGCACATCAGAGGGACAGCACATGTCAGATGTTTTGGAAACAAAGTCAGAGAGGCTAGATTGAGATTGTTTGCACATGTACAGAGGAGAGATAGTGAGTATATTGGTAGTACTGAGGTTGGAACGACCAGGCAGAAGGCCTAGAGGAAGACCAAAGAGACGATTCATGGATGTGGTGAAGGAGGACATGAAGACAGTTGGTGTACGAGAAAAAGATGCAGAGGACAGGGTGAGATGGAGGCAGATAATTCACTGTGGCGACCCCTGAAGGGAAAAGCCAAAAGGAAAAGAAGAAAAAGAAGGAGTCGTGTATATATATATATATATATATATATATATATATATATATATATATATATATATATATATATATATATATATATATATATAAAAAAATGCGATGCACCAAAGACACATGAATTGAAGCGTGACATAGTGCGGTATCCCTGAATATATATATAAATAATATAATAATACTAATATATATAAGGAAAAGTGTAATGAAGGGGGTGGGGGAAGGTACCGTAGTGGTCATAGTAAAAAGTTCCAGTTCATCAAGTTTGAAATAATTGATATAAACTAACCTGACCTGATTCACAAATGGGATAAAATAGTACTACTACTACTAATAATAATAATATTATTACTATTATTATTATTATTATTATTAATAATAGTAATAATAATTTGTCCCATTAACAAAAAAATAATTATTTTTGGCATTACTTCAAGCATGTTGAAACAGCTACTACTTTTAACTGTTAACTCTTCAAAAAAAAAAAAAAAAAGTAAATAAAATAAAATTATATATATATATTATATATTAGTTTTTCCTTCAAGCCAGAAACCTTTTAAAGTATTTAACTTTGCACCAATGGAAATCATTTCGTAATTTTGCAATGTAAACAAGAATTATAATAAGACTGAATTTTCATAACACAAACACTATTAGAAAATAACAGACCTGGCTTTGCTGCACACATCAAATTCTGAAAGCCAGTAAACAAAGCAATGGCTGTCCAATGAGGAGCAATGGGGAATTTATTTTCAATGTAATCAAATCACATTTCATTGCTCTCTCCTCCTCCACAGCCGTCTCACAAGGTCATGCCATCATGTTTGTCATCATTTCTCAAAAGCAAAACAGCTTCATGTCTGCCAAGTCCTGCTGCATATCGTTGAGGATGCTTGCAGGCGACATGTGTCAAAGCGAGTGCTGACGGAGCTCTCTAATTCACTGCCAAAAATTAATTTGTGTTTGTATCTTGTTCACGATTGTTTCAGAAGAAGAAGGAATACAAGTATAAATATATGTTACAATTTGGAGTAACCTATAAATATTTATTTGCTTTTGAAAGAAAATCACATTTTAAAAGGATCATAAAGACAGTCTAGACAATGTTAATAATGGACATGACTATTATACTTTGAAAGTATTGAATTTTTAATCAATTTTATACAAAGGTGTAGAGAGGCCCATTTACATGTGTTGCAATGGCACACTGTACTAGCTAATCTAAGTTTGTAATGATAAAAATTGTTAGGATAAAGCGGCATAGAAAATGAATGAATGAATGAATGGGTTCTGTCAGGATCAAAGAAAACTGATGAAGTGATTAAAGTAGTAAACTTTATCTTTTTTTGTGTGTATGTTTGGTGTTTGAAATACCAATATAATTGGCATTTATGGGTTTGATTATAGACAATTTTTTTTCACAGTTTATGCTTGTTCTGAAAATAATATATATATATATATTTGTTTTTTTTTTTTTTTATGAGAAACTGCAAGAAAAAAGTAATTCAATGGCCTGTGCTACTCATTTCATAGACCATGCAAACTGCAAATTGGATCTCACCAGTTTTGGAAAAGAAACCTGCAGACCTGGAGGACAAAGGAGCAATAGGACAAGTTCATCAGAATTTCTAGTTCAAGGAACAGAATCTGTCTCACAGTTGTGGAGTGAAAGCCTGGACAGAGGGTGCTGGCTTACGGATTCAAAGGTTGGGGGCCTAACTATAACCAAGTGGTCAGTGCTGCAGTGTGACCCTGGGGAACCATTTTTTTTTTTTTTGCTATACTGTACTAGAATTAAGTGTGATTGTGCATCCTCTACAGTAGTGGTAGTTGTGCTCTCACTGTGTTTCCTATGGTGAAGGGAAAAAGTACAGAGCAAACAATATGAAGTGCAGTAAACACTATTTATAGTTGCATGTGAGGCACTGGAGGGGGCGTGAAATGTTTTTGGGGTTTTTTTGTTCCCCGATAGGGGGTGGAAAATAATTAAGAAGCACTGCACAAGGCATTGTCAGAGTGTGGAGGAATACACAAGGAAGAATACAAGACTAATCAGCTCAGAAAAGTCCTTTCCATTTTGATCGTTGGATGGGGCAGATTTTTGGTAGGATCAAAGCTCATATCATGGAAAATTTGTTCTAAAAGACACTTGTAAGTCAAGGTACCACTGTATTTCCACATTCACGTATTATGTATTATTGTTGCTTTTATTTGATTTTGTATTTTCATTGTGACTATCCAGTGAGTGGATAGCTGGAGTAAGGCAAATGAGGCAAACTGTCAGTGTAACAGTTTATTCAGGTAGATAAACAGAGGTTAGCAATGGCTTGTACATTCTTACCATTGCATCACAGTGAGAATGTTCTTCATAGCAGATGGCCATCACAACCAGCATGCATGTCACAGTGATGTCATCACAGCTAGCATGCATGTCACAGTGTCCTAACATCACAAACACTGTGGCATCTGTCCGCTCCATCCCACCTCCCTCCTAAAAGAAAAGTTGGAAGTCCTGTCAACTTTTGGAAGATAACATAATTATCTCCAGAAGCTGAGACATCGAGAGGATAACTAGCCAATGGGAGCTTTAGCCAAGTCCCCTTCTGGGAGAGCAGGGTCAAAGAGAGGCTTTAATCCAAGATCATATTTCTGTACCTGTATGAGTCTCTCTCTTGGCAAACATATATCTGGTGTGGATATAATAGGTGACATCTTACTGATCTTATTGTGGTACTCATTGGGGTCTACAAAGATCTGCAATAAATCTTCAGAATGGGCTCTATGCCACGCCGTCGTTTTCTTGACCAAGGTTCCCGTCAATGGGCAAGAAAGAAGCATGTCCTTTCTATCTCTTCTGACACTGTTTTATCCTTTGATTATGGCATTTGTGCTTTGTCACATCATTCAGCTGTTTTTGTCACTTTTCTCCAACATTGAGAGGTGAAAAGGTGAGTATGTGCCATTCACTGTAAAGCACTGAAAAGCTTCAGAGAATTATAACATTAGAACCACAAACAGAGCACCTGGTTTGAGGAAAGCTGCATGTGTCTTCAGTCCTGTGTGTGGGCAGAACAGTCACAGCTGAGCCAACAAAGTTAAGGTCAAAAACGATGCAGATAATGGTTTGTAGAGTCATCACACCATGTTGGGGCAATGTTTCAATCCCACTGAAAGTCATCAATCCAACAAGTCACAGAGTCAAGTTAAAAAGAAACGGCAAGATCTGTGATATGTCTCATTTGTATTGCTGCGAACAACTTACCACAATCTACACAGATCAAGTCTAATGTGCAATGTTCTGAGAACAGCCCCTGTATTTCACACGGTGAAAAAATGAGATTAAATACCTTGTGAAACCTGAATCTCTCTGACATTGACTTAGAGTCTTGTGAGATATCGACACACTGAAGAGATAGACTGACAGATCATCAAGCGGCATGAGTCAATATTCTCAAGAGAAAATGTTGACAAAAACGTATCAAAAGCTTTGTCCATCACATCCATTTGACTGATGACATACCATTTAATTTGCCGTACAGGCAAATACACCACCAAGCCAGTATTCTAAATGAAGAACCGTGCTGGAATGAGATTGAAGAGTAAGGAATCATTTACAAGTTACACAGTGATTATGAATCTCCCCTTGTGTTAGTCTGGAAAAAGAATGGTACATTGATCTGTACAGATGGCTGAATTCTCAGAGACACTTACCCACTTCCACACCAGTCAGATGTCTCAGCTGCCCTTGGTGAAAACGCATACTATGGATTTGACATCCGGCTATTATGTGCCTTGGCAGGAAAAGCACTATAAGTACGCAGTCTTTTCTTTATCGTTTGCCTGCATGAATACAACACACATTCTCAGGGCTTCTCCAACAGTCCGGCTACATTCATGAGAATGATGATATCTATCTTTGGAGATGAACTTCACCAGCGTTCTGAGATACTTGGATTATCTAATGATGTTTGCTTAATCTGAGTCCATGGTTCTCCAGCACATATAAGTGGTCTTCTAATGTCTGTCTAGTCACACCCGGAAGCAGCCCCCTAAAAGATGTTTCATCTTCAGAGCATCTGTTAAGGTCCTGGGCCACATCTGTGAGGTAGACATCAAGAGAGACCCCAATAAAGTGGAGGCTGTCAGCAAAATCCAGTGGGACAAAATGATGGCAGCTGATGGACAGATGCCATGTCCAAAGAAGGTCAGGTCATTCCTTGGTATGGTGCTATATTACCTACAATTCAACAAGGGAAGCTCCACCAAACCACTCTTCCAGTTAATAACAGGATTCAGCAAACAGATTCCGGTGAAAAAGGGGAGCATGCCGAGAAAGAGAATGCCGTGCTAAACTCACTCCCACTGAGTGAACACCCATTTAATATACTGAAGTCTGATCTGCTGCTGAGTGTGACTTTGGCCCGTTGTCCATCTTTTGACCAGCCTTTCAATTTGGCCATTGGTAGATCTGTGGCCTGTCCCAGCAGAACATTCTCATTCACAGATGGATTGTCAAGCTCACAACCTGGAATTCTTTGAATTGAAGTGGGCCATCGATGAAATGTTTTGCTATTGGCTAAAAGGACATCACTTTACAGCCTGGACCAACAATAAGCCTTTGAGGTACATCCTGACAAAACCCAGGCTAGATACTTGTGAGCAGTGCTGGGTAGCTAAACTTGCATCATACAGCTTTGATCTGACGTATGTTCCAGGGCTCAAAAATGTCACTTATGCCTTAAGCAGAGAGCCATTTTTCTAGTCTTGTATAAGCCACTGTCTCCTGCACCATCAGAGGAGTGACTGATTGCCTGGTGTCTCTCCTTTAATTATGCTGCCATAGTCACTCATGCAGGAGTCCCTGCTTGCATTCAACAATAATAAAACTCTTATTTCGATTACACTATTATGAGTATACCCCCTCCTCTCTCTCTCTCTGTGTGTGTGTGTGTGTGTGTGTGTGTGTGTGTGTGTGTGTGTGTGTGTGTGTGTTTTTTTTGCTGAGGTACGCATTCTTCGTCTGGGATTCCGGTGATTCTGATCCTATTGCTTTCTGAGTTCTGTGGTCTGTCCTAGTTTGCCAATGCTGGCTGGAGTTCCCATCTCAGAAGGCTCCTGGTGATGAAGATCTATATGGACTACAGGTGTGGTATCACCAACTAGACTATATTTTGGACTGTAAGGAAGTTTTTTCATATAGTTTGTATCTTTCTGGGTTTATTATTTATTGCCTTGTTCCTCTCAAGGTTTTTTTTATTCCGTTCACTTTGGGTGTTTTTTCTTGCCACCATAGCCATGGGTTTGCTCATTAGGGATGTGTACGGGTTGTAGAAAATGTTTAAACTCTTTTGTATTTTGTAAACTCCTTTTACTGTGTAAAGCTGCTTTGCGACAATGTCAATTGTAAAATGCACCATACAAATAAAACTGAATTGAATTTAAGAGTTATCTTTTTTTTTCCTTTAATTGAAATGGGAGGCAGTGGTGGTCTAGTGGTATAAGGTGCCAGATCGCTGATCCCTCGTTCGAGTCCCACTCTCCACAAGGTTGTCACTGCCACAACGTGCAGAGCTAACTGGGTTATCAAAGGCCGGCCATGTCTCTCACTGTCTATGGTGTGAGGCATGTAAAAGAACCATTGCTGACTTTCGACAAGAGTAGGCTGCAAAGCCGTCAGCGTGTTTCCGCCCTGCGATGGCCTGGCGAGCTGTCCAGGGTGTACTCTGCCCTCGCCCTGAGTTGGCTGGGATGGGCACCAGCCTCCCCGCGACCCTAATTAGGATGAAGCGGTTACAGAAAATGAACTGATGAACTAATTGAAATGGAGCAAGTGTGTGCACATAATTTCCTCTTGGGTCAATAAAGTGCTGAAAGGGTAAGTGCCTCACCAACCACCCACTCTACCACATGTAACTGTTTGTCAGGATGGGATCTGCAGGATGGCACAGGGAAGATTCTATTTCCAAACAAGAGTGTCTGTAAAATAATGTTTTGTTGTTGTTGTTGTTGTTGTTGTTGTTGTTGTTGTTTGTTTTTGTTTTTGTTTTTCTCCAAATATCTTGAATTCTCTTGAATCTCCTTTACTTCCCTGCTCCAAGGTGTGCATGAAGCTTTGTTGGGACTCCGTATTTTATTAGTCATTCATTTTCTAATCTGCTTAATCCTTATTGGGCCATGTCTCAGATGTCTCTGATTGAGGGTGGGCTCACCCGGCCACCGCAGGGCAAACACTACAACCATTTACACTCACACCTATGGGGAATTTGGAACAGCCAAATAGCCTACACTTTGCATGTTTTTTGAACTGTGGGTGGAAACCCATACAATTTTGAGCCTTCTTGCTATGAGGCAGACATGCTAACTGCTACACCACCGTGCAACCTCATTGTAATATTTAGTTGCATTTTATCAGTTTACTGATATTTTGGCTAATTGCTAATTTGTATATGCTACAAAAATTTACTGAAACTTATAACAGTCTACAGACTGAGGAATATAGAAAGAAATCACAATCTCATATGTACAATAGTACATAAAAAATATATATATAATAATAATAATAATGTGAAGAGTAATATATCTAAGCTGAAATTTGACATGTGGAAGACATTTAAAATTGCTTCAAAAATAAATCTCAGGTGCCTAAATAAATGGAGAAACTATCAGTAGAAGAGGATGTAGTAAAATGTGTTTATGAATGAGGTAATCAAGGAGATGTACACAGAAATTAAAAAAAAAAAAAAAAATCAGTCCTTATAAATCTTCATAACAATAAGATGAATGAATCAGTGAAGAATTGCAGAGTCTCAAAGATCAGTGAGAAAACATCAATAAAAAGATGTGAGGACTGAATCAGAAATGGTGAGGGGGTAGCTGAGAAAAGCTACATGAAAAAGAAAAAGGAAAGTATAGTTAAACAAGTTGCAAGTGAACTGGGAAAGTGTGTTAAAATTCAAGATGATTACCTGCAAAAATAAAGTGTAACTAAGATGGACAGACAACTTTAAAGAGGTGCTAAATAAAAAACAACTAGAAAATTAAACAAGTCACTGGTAAATAGGATTGATTTGGGTGATGCAATTAAAGAGCCAGTAACCCAATTATACTAGAGTTAGTTACATCACAGCAGGCTTATTCATTCAGTCATTTTCTGTAAACGCTTAATATTAATTAGGGTCGCAGGGAGGCTGGCACCCATCCCAGCCAACTTTGGGGAGGGCAGAGTACACCCTGGACAGCTCACCAGGCCATCACAGGGCCTTTACCAACAGGTCACCACTGCCCGTCACAAGAGGTTTACTGAAAACCAATTTTATTATTAATAATAATAATAATAATAATAATAAGCATGCACTTTACACAAGTTACTGTTAATGCCCCCATTTCACTGGAGTGCGGAATGCAATGATCGTGTTGGAAAGGCGCGGAATGCACTCTACGGAGGAGCTTTGGCATTTTTACACGGAAAATTGGTCAAAAATCCTACAGAAAATTGTACATTCAGAACACTTTCGGAACATTCACAGCATGTTTGGAACAGACATGGAAAGACCGCGTTGTAATGTAGGAATACATGCGGAAAAGTGCACGGATTACCTTCGGAATCAGTGCAAATAGACCCGGATTACAAAGGAAGTCTTTCGGATAATTCACGGACCGTTCACCGAAAGCACGAAACACTCGAAGAATGACTATGGCAACACTCCATTTTAGAAGGATGACCTTAGGAATAATTGCGGAACAAGCAGAATGAAAGCGGGACGTTTACGTTCAACACAGAATGACTGAGGAATACCCGGTGTAACCCCATTTCAATCCAGAAAAATTGTCGAAGATCAAAGGATTTGCACCTGGTTCCGCATATAAATACGTGGATTTGACCAAGTAAACTCAATCTGCCAAATAGCTTATGTACAATACAATACATGATTTGCAGCAACATACAATATACAACAATGTATATAAGGGGTCGGGAAACTATGGCTTGGGAGCCAGATGTGGCTCTTTTGATGACTGCATCTGGCTCTCAGGTAAATCAGATGGCCTTTCCTAACAGAATAACTAACAATAATTCCGCTGTCATTTAAATAAAAATACAGAAAAAGCCATCAAATAAAACAAAAACAGATAAATATTCTCATGCATTTTAATCTATATATCGATTTTCCACTCCACTTATCACTGTGGTGCACAGCGGCGAGCTAATCCTTTCTGTACTGCAGTGTGGGAGGGTATGATATCTTGAAAACTCTAATTTTATTGGCTTATATGCAATAGACTGCACAAGTTGTTTTTGGGTCAAGGTAAATGTCCCTTGTTTTTGATCAGCTCATTTGTGCAGAGCAAACCCTTTCAACCAAGAAAATGGCAAAAAGATAAAGAAAAAGATGAGGAGTACAATCACTGAATGAACATTTGGAAAGACTTGTATGAATCCAAGCAGAGCTGACAACCAGCCGATTGTCAAAACTTGGAACGCGCTTCCTGTGACATAGCAAACACTGCAACTGGTGAGTCTTGCAGTATTGAGTATCCATGTTTGGCTCTACATATGCATGCGCATAAACCCTGCAATATGCAATAGCTTAGTCTATTCGATGGCCAGGTTAAAAAAAATAAATAAATAAATAAAAATAAAAAAGCCCAAGTGCTTCGTTTCAAGGCGTTAGCTTGAGATGTGGTGAGATTTCTGTTCTTCTCCCTTTAGGTTGGTTCATCTATTCAGTGTGTGGTGCATTTCAGAGCATCATCCAGGCTTTATTCCAACTCCCCAGTCCCTCTGATTGAGTCCGTGCTGGATGAAAGCATGCACTTGAGCCCATGTTTAAGACGCGCTGATCTCTGAACCCTGCTTTGTATCTGCTTGATCATTTAGTATAAGGCGGTGCGTGCGGCGCACTCTATACTCCGTCCTCACGCATAAAGAGGATGATCATGCAGACCTGATCGAAGTCTCAAGCAAACCACAATCAGCAATGGATCAGTGAATCAGAAGAAGGTGAAATACACACGGTGTGCCATAGATGGACTTCGATGGGGTCTGCATGATCATCCTCCTCATGCCTCATGTTCAAAAGCACGTTCGCGGAAGATCTGGTCTGCTGGAAGTGGAGGAACACATTCGAAATCATACGGAATGGCATGGAAGATGAGGGTTTAACTGAGGAAAATTTGAAAATGACAACAGTTTTGCTTCCGCAAGTCTGCCATGCTCCAGTGAAATGGAGGTATAAAGTTTCAAAATTCTGAAACTCTTCCAGAAGCCTGTAGGTAAAGACTGATATAAAAAGAAACCAATATAGTATAGTATTAGTTGACCTGCTGTAAAGATTTACAGTACTTTAGCTTGGTTGAACCCACAGCCACTTGCGCAGAAATCTGCTGCACAGTCGTTCCATTAACTCTACTATAGAGAAGGCCATATCATAGAGCAGGAATGGCCACTGCAGTCTGGGGATAATGCCATACTGGAAGCAATATGCTTTGAAGCAGCCTTGGAGATAACTTCCATCTATTGTTTGAAGCCACTTCTTGAGCACTTTTTGGACAGCTCTGCTGTTTTCTATGTCTCCCAATGACTGGTCAAAGCATTTACCCAGGCATTTAATGCTCTCATCCTGGATTGTGGGAATCTTCTCAACTTGGATGATGAAAACATGTGATCCAAGCTGGCCTTTGGTAATAGTGAGGCTCCTTGACTTGGGTGGCTTGATTTTCATTCTAGCCCTATTCACCGTCTTTTCAAGGGCTGAGAGAATCCAACGGGTTCCTGCTGGTGACTCTGTCATGACAGTGACATCGTCCATAAAGGCTCAGCAAGATGGGTGCCTGGTGCCATCGTCAGCCTTGGGACCTCTGCACTGGCTGATTCCTGCCTTGAGGAGCAAGTTCATGGCTGCCATGAATAGTCTTACTGAAACGGTGCACCCTGCCATGATTCCCTTCTCGAGTCTATGCCAGTCTGTTGTGAAGTTGTTCACTGTGAATCACATCTTGATGTTGGTAAGATGATTCATGACCAACTGCACGACCTCTGTTGGAACATGGTACTGCTGAAGTGCTTTCTCGATTAGTAGATGGGGTATGCTAGGGTAGGCCTTGGCAATGTCCAGCCACACTACTGATAAGTCACTTGTTTTTCTTGGCCTCCTTGATCAGCTGGCTTATCACTGCTGTGTGCTCTGAACAGCATGAGTGGCCTGGGATGCCTCCTTTCTGCACGCTGGTGTCAATGTAGTGATTAATCAGGAGAAAGGTGGTGATTCTCTTTGATACTACAGACCAAAATATATTTCCTTCTAGGTCCAGAAGAGAGATTTCCCTAAACTGGTCCAGCCCTCTTGAATCTAGCTCCTTTGGTACAAAACAACCTTCTGCCAGGGTCCATGCTGATGGTAGCTGTTTCTTTTTCCAGATTGTGCGGAGAAGCTTGCAGAGACGATTTTGAGAAGCTTTGGGTAATTCTTGTAAATCTTGTATGTAATTCCGGAGGGACCTGGAGCAGAGCTTGATCTTACAGCGTTGACGATCTTTTTGATTTCTTCAAAGCGCAGGTCTGAGAGATCAAACGAGGTTTCAGGATCTGGTTCCTCTTTTGAATATGGGGGTTCTGCTAGTGGTGTAGTTCTGTCAGGGTTGCTATGTGCTTGTTTTACATTCTTTTCAACCTCTACTTGAGAACATTGGAGTCTGTCACTCTTGGGTTTTTCCAGTAGGTTTGAGGTGAACTGAAAAGGGTTGCTGAAGAATGCCTTTCTTTGTTTCTTCTTCTCATTTTGCCTCTTGCGGAGTCTCTCAGCTGACCGGAATTGAAGCAGCCTCTTATGCAGTGTGGTGCAGCTCTTGCAGACCTTCCTTCTCAGACTTTTGAGATTTCTTCCATGATTTCTTGACACTACAGAGGTTTTGACGCAGCTTAGCTATCTGTTTTTGTCTTCTACTTGCTCCTCCTCGGGTTGGTCTTGACTTCACAGTTTGAACTCCAAACCAACTCTTGCATTCATCATAAACGGCCTTGCTCAAGAGCTGGATCTTTTTACATGCTTCTTTCAGACAGTTTTCAAGAATGCTGTCCAGGTTGTTGTCCAGAACTTGCCACCTCTTGTCTGTTGATGGTGGAAGTTGTAATCTAGCTTTCTTCTCCTGATTCTCTCTTTTCTTCTCGCCAGGATTGGTCTCGACGTGGGGGTTCTGAGCACTGTAGAGCTTGTGCGCGAATGAGGAAAAAGAGGTGGGATATGAACTCAATCAATCAGGAGAAAGGAGAACAGCCATTGGCTGAATTTGAATCACGTGCCGGTTGCTCGGCAGTCAGCAAATACTCAAACCATGGGTGCAAAACCGCAACTAGTCAAGGGCCTACTGTATATAATAAGTTATAAAAGGCATGTATTCCTGTAATATAGCATGGTATATCTCACACAATGTCCAAACGACCAGTAGACAATCTCCTATTCAGTCAAACAAGCCAAGTCTCATATTAAAACAATGTTTATGCTCCTCTAAACCTAGATATGGTTGCCAACTGACAAAGAATTGTACCTGAGGAGTTATATTTCTTTATTGTAACAGTGTGAAAACTCTCAACCATCCATGAAATTTGGTATCTGTGGTGGTGAGAAGACAGAATATTGAGCTGCTGTGGATTCCTTCATTGATTAAGCTTATGAAACTGGTAGGGTTCAGTACCACCAACAAGATTAAGAACCACTGGTCTAGCCGATCTTAGAAAGCAAGAAGAACAAGTATATAAGGCATGTGCCTTAACTAGTGGAGTGATTATTACCTTTAATTCTACTTAAGAAGGAGAATTGAAAACAACCTAGCTGCTTGTGCGGCAGTTCTTTTTGTTATGTTTTTGAAAAGTAGAAAGCACTTGTACTCTATCCATTTCAAGGGAGTCAGACATTTTCAGAGGGCTGCATCACTTAATTTAAAGGTGATCAAGGGCCGAACACCTATTATAAAAGGGCTTAACAGTGGTGAGCTAGCCTGCAATCCGTCTTGAATGACTAGCTATTTACTAGAATTATGCTCGTGCCACCTAGTGAAAGAATGATGAATTAGGTTTCATGATAATGGCCGATGCAAAGAATGTGTGATAATCATATTCTTTGAAAGTTCTTGGGGGCCGCATAAAATGAGGTGGAGGCCGGAGTTGGCTCCTGGGCTGGAGTTTGATGTGTATCCATTAGATCATCCTTTGTATAATTGGATATTACTTTTAGTATTTACTTTTTTGTTTTTTATTTTGTCTCCTATCAGAAAGTCACGAAGAACTTGTCGGATATTACTCATACATGTACACACTGGAATTGGTTTTGGGGATTTAACTGTATGGGAAAAAATATCCTATGGCTATGATTACAAAAACAGTATCAACTTCTGCAGTTCAAAATCTTTTTATCTTTTAAACTCAAGAATGTACAGTTGCTCAAAACAGCCCCCCCCCCCCTCCTTTTCTTTAACTCTGGCCTGCTGTTCCAAAGTTATAAATACGCTTGTTATCCAACACAGAAGAGAGCTTAACAGGTTTCTGCTGTTACTGGGGAAATTAGTATGGTTATCAAATTTCAAAACAAATCAGTGAAAAATTAGTTGAATAAAACATTTGGGTTAACTCTTGTAGTAAGCTGAAATGCCTTTGTTTACCCTAAAAAATTGTTGAGACTAATTAAATTATATTACATCCAATTATATCCTAGCTCAAAGTTTCTGATTTATGAATGACTTGCTCACACACACACACACACACACACACACACACACACACACACATACACACACACACACTTTTCAGGAAAGATTTTACCTTAATTACTTCAGTTGCTTAATGCTGCACTACTAATTTGCCTCGCACACAGCTGTTGGATAGGTAACATGCTCAGATTCACCCCATTGAGCATATAGAGAACAAAAGGGATATTTGTCACAGCCAGCCACATGTAATAAAGCTGACATTGACCTTGACTTCACACAGAGATTATTTGCATATCTTGATTTGGTTTTAAAGTGAAATCCCTTTACTTTTTTTAATACTCACTGCAGCAGTATTACAGAGGCACTATTTCATTGTTTGTTTGTTTGTTTTTCCTTTAGAGCAAATGTGTTTATTTCTTACATTATGGAGCAGTCGTGCACTAGTGGTAGGTGACCTTAATTAGGGTATATATGTGTGTGTGTGTGTGTGTGTGGAGGGGGGGGGGGGGGGGGGGTGATCCTATTTCACGGAATTTGGTGGTCATGGTGGGATCTTGGTCCCAATTAACCGCGGGACATAAGGGTCCCTGTATATGTATAAAAAATATTTTTTCTACATAAATATACATACAATGTACATATATGCATACAGTATATGTATTGTTCCAAAAAAGTGTCCACTTCGCGACAGAACAAAACCAAATTAATTCCAATTTCAAGTGTTTATTTGACTTTTAGGGGAAAACAAGAATACATTCATTCTTTCTCAGTTCTGAGAAAGAGCCTCACACCCTGTCTGCCAGCTCAGCCTTGGTTTGTACAGTGCCATTCAACTCTGATTGGTTCCTCTGGATCTGTTTCCGAGAAATGAGAAACGAGAAACACACACACACACACACACACACACACACACACACACACACACACACACACACACACACACACACACACACACACCACTTATCATCTGAGTTTGACTGATGGTACACTTAGTCTGTCTTCTAACAAACCAGTACAATAATATATTAACTGATAGACTTTAAAGCTCTTCTGTAAGTCATTCTGGATTACAACGTCTGCTAAATGCTGTACATATAAAATGTAAATAACAGAATGACATCATAGCTCTCATTTTTATATCGAAATCCCCCTTGTTGCCGTCTGAGGATTGAAGATCGTGTGCAGTAAATCCAACAATGATTTTTGACATTGAAATGTGTCTAAATTCCTTGATTACTTTTATTATTATTATTATTATTATTGTTGTTTTTTTACAAGTATGTATTATAGATTTGAAAAATCTAACTATATTCTCTGAAAACTTGTATTACAAAATATTTCTCATGTATATACTAAAGTTATCACAATTTTTTAATAGTGAGCCTCAAACATGTTTTGCAACGACTAAGTGCATGCGAGTTTAATATCCATTCATGCTTCATCATTTGCTACCAATATCTTCAGTGATCAGTAAAGTCAATGTCTTTTTCTTCTACAGTTGTTGGGTAAATAAAGATTCACATGAATTAATGGTTCAACTTGTTTCCTTTAATGCTTATTACAACATTCCAATTTATTTATTTTGATATAAGGTTGACCTTATGACAATTGAAGTGACAGGACTGAGCCACTGCATTTCTCTCAAGGAACTTCTACCCCTGACAACAGCAACTGCAATCAAAGCTGTAGGATTAGATCTTAGAAAGTCAAACCAAAGAGAAAAGTACAATTGCAAGAGAACAATGAGCTCATGCAGTTCTAACTGAGAGAATAAAAGAGAATGAAGATGGTCACCTGGAAATCCCTTTTAATACAAGCCCCCAACTGCCAGAAAAAAAGGCAGCTGTTTCTGCTGCCACTGTCTGTCTTCCTTTCGGCTTTTTCTCCTTTTTCTCGGGAGTCGCCACAGCGAATCATCTGATTTGCACGTTTGATTTGGCAGAGGTTTTTACGTCAGATGCCCTTCCTGTCACAACCCTTTTTTAGCAAGGGACAGAAACACGCTGACGAATTTGAAACTTTAAAATAAAACTGGCACCTGTTCTCCCCTGCATTTTGCCACTAAGGTGTCGGAAGGTGTCTGAGTCAACTCTTGATAATGAGAGCATGTTCTCAACAAAGAAAAGGTAGAGAGCTGGCTGACATGATGCAGAGGAGGAAAGTGGACATACTGTGTGTTCAGGAGACCTCGTGGAAAGGTAGCAAAGCTAAAAGCTTAGGAGCAGGGTTTAAGCTATTTTATCACGGTGTGAATGGGAAGAGAAATGGAGTAGGAGTCATCTTGAAGGAGCAGTTTGTCAGGAATGGTCTAAAAGTGAAAAGAGTGTCAGACAGAGTGATGAGTCTCAAGTTAGAAATTGAAGGTGTAATGCTCAATGTTGTTAGTGCTTATGCCCCACAGGCAGGATGTGAGCTAGAAGAGAAGGAGAGATTCTGGAGTGACTTAGATGAAGTGATGCAGAGTACCCCCTGAGGTGAAAGAGTGGTCATTGGTGCAGACTTCAATGGACATGTTGGTACAGGCAACAGAGGGGACGAGGAAGTGATGGGCAGGTTTGGTATCCAGGACAGGAACGCAGAAGGACAGATGTTGATAGATTTTGCAAAAAGGATGGAAATGGCTGTGGTGAATACTTTCTTCCAGAAGAAACAGGAGCATAGGGTGACTTATAAAAGTGGAGGTAGGAGCACACAGGTAGACTACATCTTGTGCAGGTGATGTAATTTAAAGGAAGTCAGTGACTGCAAAGTCATAGTGGGTGAGTGTTGCCAAACAGCATAGGATGGTGGTGTGCAGGATGACTCTGATGGTGAGAAAGGTGAAAAAGGCAAAGGCAGAGCAGAAGACAAAGTGGTGGAAGCTGAAAAAGGAAGAGTGTCGTGTTGTCTTCAAAGAGGAGTTGAAACAGGCTTTGGGTGGCCAGGAAGTGCTTCCAAATGACTGGACAACCACAGCAAATGTGATCAGGGACACAGGTAGGAGAGTACTTGGTGTGTCCTCTGGAAGGAAAGTAGATAAGGAGACTTGGTGGTGGAATGAAGAAGTGCAGGAGTGTGTACAAAGGAAGAGGTTAGCTAAGAAGAAGTGGGACATTGAGAGGACCGAAGAGAGTAAACAGGAGTACAGGGAGACACAGCATAAGGCGAAAGTAGCAGTGGCAAAGGCCAAACAGAGGGCGTATGATGACTTGTGTGATAGGTTGGAAAGTAAAGAGGGAGAAAATTATCTATACAGGTTGGCACAGGAGAGAAATAGAGATGGGAAGGACATGCAGCAAGTTAGATTGATAAAGGACAGAGAGGGAAATGTATTGACTGATGACAGAAGTGTGCTGGGAAGATGGAAAGAGTACTTTGAAGAGCTGATGAATGAGGAAAATGAGAGAGAAAAAAGAGTAGAAGAGGTGACCATTGAGGAGCAGGATGTAGCAAAGATCAGTAAGGGTGAAGTGAGAAGGGCATTGAAGAGGATGAAGAATGGAAAGGCAGTTGGTCCTGATGATATACCTGTGGAGGTATGGAAGTGTCTAGGAGAGGTAGCAGTAGATTTTCTGACAAGAACATTCAACAAGGTACTAGAGAGTGAGCAGATGCCAGAGAAGTGGAGGAGAAGTATGCTGGTGCCCATTTTTAAGAACAAGGGAGGCGTGCAGAGTTGCAGCAACTACAGAGGGATAAAGTTGATGAGCCATACGATGAAGTTATGGGAAAGAATAGTGGAAGCTAGACTAAGGGCAGAGGTCAGCATTTGTGAACAACAGTTTGGTTTCATGCCAAGAAAGAGCACCACAGATGCAATGTTTGCTTTGAGGATGTTAATAGAGAAGTACAGAGAAGGTCAGAGGGAGCTACATTGTGCCTTTGTGGATCTGGAAAAAGCATATGAGAGGGTGCCAAGAGAAGAACTGTGGTATTGCATGAGGAAATCTGGAGTGGCAGAGAAGTCTGTTAGAGTGGTGCAGGACATGTATGAGAGATGTAAGACAGCGGTGAGGTGTGCTGTCGGTGTGACCGACGAATTCAAGGTGGAGGTGGGACTGCATCAAGGGTCAGCTCTGAGCCCCTTCTTGTTTGCTATGGTGATGGACAGGCTGACAGACGAGGTGAGACAAGAATCTCCATGGACTATGATGTTTGCAGATGACATTGTGATCTGTAGTGAGAGCAGAGAACAAGTGCAGGAAAATCTAGAGAGGTGGAGGTATGCCCTGGAAAGGAAAGGAATGAAGGTTAGCCTCAGAAAATCAGAATACATGTGTGTGAATGAGAAGGACCCAGGAGGAACGGTGATGTTACAGGGAGCAGAGATAACGAAGGTGGAGGATTTTAAGTTCTTAGGCTCAACAATCCAGAGCAATGGAGAGTGTGAAAAAGAGGTGAAGAAACGTGTGCAGGCAGGCTGGAATGGTTGGAGAAACGTGTCTGGTGTGATGTGCGATAGGAGAGTGTCAGCAAGAATGAAGGGAAAAGTGTACAAGATGGTGGTGAGGCCAGCGATGTTGTATGGTTTAGAAACAGTGGCGCTGAAGAAAAGGCAGGAGGCAGAGCTGGAGGTAGCGGAGATGAAAATGTTGAGGTTCTCTCTGGGAGTAACGAGGATGGATAGGATCAGAAATGAGTATATCAGAGGGACAGCCCACGTAAGATGTTTTGGAGACAAAGTCAGAGAGGCTAGATTGAGATGGTTTGGACATGTACAGAGGAGGGATAGTGAGTATATTGGCAGTAGGATGCTGAGGTTGGAACTACCAGGCAGAAGGCCTCGAGGAAGACCAAAGAAGAGATTTATGGATGTGGTGAAGGAAGACATGAAGGTCGTTGGAGTCAGAAAAGAAGATGCGGAGGACAGGGTGAGGTGGAGGCGGATGATTTGCTGTGGCGACCCCTGAAGGGAGCAGCCGAAAGTTAAAGAAGAAGAAGAAGAAGAAGAAGAACTTCTCAACAACATACCTACCTATCATTCCATTCAGTTCAGTCTTTGCCACACGTTTTTTTGACGCTAGAGCAGAAAAGTCCAGCTTTAGCTGCTTTTGGACAGTGTGGTGTCTTTAGCCACTAGTTTTGTAGAAGTATGTACCATTGAGAGATGCTTCATTAAATTAGAGTTGCTTACAACGAATGTGGAGAAACATTTCACTCTGGGACACATTGTACATTCTAAATGCATCTTCTTGCCTTTTGCCTAAAGACGATTAAAACAGTGTCTGTACTTTCATTTTGCAAATGTCAAACACCCCCCCCCCCATACTCGCCATTGCTGAAACTTACCTCTGCTCCTTTGGGTGTGTGAGGCAGTTGTGTAAGTCTGTAGTTTGGTGTCAACACTGTCTCTGATTGGCTCACCATGAATGCTTACTCTACCTTAGCAAATCATCTTCCTTTCGGTGGTTGTAAACCCCCCCCCAACAAGAGAAAAAAAAACACTTGAAGTAACTTTTATGGTTTACCGTAGTATTTTAATGTTGCTGTTCCCATGACTGAATATGATGCATTCCTGATCTCATTGCATTGTTCTGAGCTTAAGAGTAAGGTGTTTTGTAAGGTTCCATGTTTTGGAACCATATATAAAATGTGGTGGAATACATATGGCATACATTTTTCTTTTGGGACACAATGGATTATTGTTGTTTTTCAACAATTGACTTGGATGACTAAACTCTTGCATTCCAAACATTATTCTTCTGCAAATTTGTTCTTCTGAGGAGGATTTTGCTGTGATAAGGTGACCAAGATCTATAACTGTCTACTTTTTTTTTTTTTCAATTTCAATGATTAATATTTAAATATAATTAGTTTTCAATGTAGTCAGGATGATTGTCACACATTTATTTTAATCTTTTTGAAATTCATGCAAAGACTGACTAATTTTCATGCTTTGTTGAGTTCTTCCAGCAATGCAGCCATGAGGGAGGGGCACAAGCCAGTATCTTTCCCTCATGCCGGGCCCAACCCCAGATAAATGCAGAGGGTTGCGTCAAGAAGGGCATCCGGCGTAAAACAAATGCCAAATAAAACATGCGAGTCACAACAAAGAAATTCATACCGGATCGGTCGAGGCCCGGGTTAACAACAACCACCATCAGTGCTGTTAATCAACAAGGTGCTGGTGGAAATTGGAGTACTGTTGGTTGAAGACGTCGAAGAAGGAGAGGCGAGAGGAGTGTCCGTAGGCAGAGAGAGCAGAGGAAAGGCATGAGTCTAGGACTGAAAGTAAAGACTTTGAATGTTAGAACTATGACCGGAAAAGGTAGAGAGCTGTCTGACATGATGCAATGGAGGAAGGTGGACATACTGTGTGTTCAGGAGACCAGGTGGAAAGGTAGCAAGGCTAGAAGCTTAGGAGCAGGGTTTAAGCTGTTTTTTCATGGTGTAGATGGGAAGAGAAATGGAGTAGGGGTAATCTTGAAGGAGGAGTTTGTCAGGAATGTTGTAGAAGTGAAAAGAGTGTAAGACAGAGTGATGAGTCTCAAGTTAGAAATTGAAGGTGTGATGTTCAATGTTGTTAGTGCTTCTGCCCCACAGGCAGGATGTGAGCTAGAAGAGAAGGAGAGATTCTGGAGTGACTTAGATGAAGTGATGCAGAGTACCCCAGAGATGAAAGAGTGGTCATTGGGGAAGACTTCAATGGACATGTTGGTGAAGGAAATCGAGGGGACGAGAAAGTGATGGGTAGGTTTGGTATCCAGGACAGGAACGCAGAAGGACAGATGTTGGTAGATTTTGCAAAAAGGATGGAAATGGCTGTGGTAAATACTTTCTTCCAGAAGAGAGAGGAGCATAGGGTGACTTATTAAAGCAGAGGTAGGAGCACACAGGTAGACTACATCTTGTGCAGGCGATGTAATTTGAAGGAAGTCAGTGACTGCAAAGTAGTAGTGGATGAGAGTGTTGCAAAACAGCATAGGATGGTGGTGTGCAGGATGACCCTGATGGTGAGGAATGTGAAGAAGGCAAAGGCAGAGCAGAAGACAAAGTGGTGGAAGCTGAAAAAGGAAGAGTGTCGGGTTGTCTTCAAGGAGGAGTTGAAACTGACTTTGGGTGGTCAGGAAATGCTGCCAGATGACTGGACAACTACAGATAATGTGATCAGGGAGACAGGTAGGAGAATACTTGGCGTGTCATCTGGAAGGAGAGGAGATAAGGAGACTTGGTGATGGAATGAGGAAGTGCAGGAGTGTGTTCAAAGGAAGAGGTTAGCTAAAAAGAAGTGGGACATTGAGAGGACCGAAGAGAGTAAACAGGAGTACAGGGAGACACAGCGTAAGGCAAAGTTAGCGGTGTCAAAGGCCAAACAAAGGGCGTATGATGACTTGTATGCTCGGTTGGAAAGTAAAGAGGGAGAAAATGATTCATACAGGTTGGTAGAGGAGAAAAATAGAGATGGGAAGGATGTGCAGCAAGTTAGAGTGATAAAGGACAGAGAGGGAAATGTATTGACTGATGACAGAAGTGTGCTGGGAAGATGGAAAGAGTACTTTGAAGAGCTGATGAATGAGGAAAATGAGAGAGAGAAAAAAAGAGTAGAAGAGATGATTGTTGAGGACCAGGAAGTAGCAAAGATTAATAAGGGTGAAGTGAGGAGGGCATTAAAGAGGATGAAGAGTGGAAAGGCAGTTGGTCCTGATGACATACCGGTGGATGTATGGAAGTGTCTAGGGGAGGTCGCAGTAGATTTCCTGACAAGAACATTCAACAAGGTCTTAGAGAGTGAGAGGATGCCAGAGGAATGGAGGAGAAGTGTGCTGGTCCCCATTTTTAAGAACAAGGGAAATGTGCAGACTTGTGGCAACTACAGAGGGATAAAGTTGATGAGCCATACGATGAAGTTATGGGAAAGAATAGTGGAAGCTAGACTAAGGGCAGAAATCAGCATTTGTGAACAACAGTTTGGTTTCATGCCAAGAAAGAGCACCACAGATGCAGTGTTTGCTTTGAGGATGTTAATAGAGAAGTACAGAGAAGGTCAGAAGGAGCTGCATTGTGCCTTTGTGGATCTGGAGAAAGCATATGACAGGGTGCCAAGAGAGGAACTGTGTTATTGCATGAGAAAGTCTGGAGTGGCAGAGAAGTATGTTAGAGTGGTACAGGACATGTATGAGAGATGTAAGACAGTGGTGAGGTGTGCTGTCAGTGTGACAGAAGAGTTCAAGGTGGAGGTGGGACTACATCAAGGGTCAGCTCTGAGCCCCTTCTTGTTTGCTATGGTGATGGACAGGCTGACAGACAACGTTAGATAAGAATCCCCATGGACTATGATGTTTGCAGATGACACTGTGATCTGCAGTGAGAGCAGAAAACAAGTGGAGGAAAATCTAGAGAGGTGGAGGTATGCCCTGGAAAGGAGGGGAATGAAGGTTAGCATCAGTAAAACAGAATACATGTGTATGAATGCCAAGGACCCAAGAGGAACGGTAAGCTTACAGGAAGCAGAGATAAGGAAGGTGGAGGATTTTAAGTACTTAGGCTCAACAATCCAGAGCAATGGAGAGTGTGGAAAAGAGGTGAAGAAGCGTGTGCAGGCTGGTTGGAATGGTTGGAGAAAAGTGTGATGTGTGATGTGTGATAAGAAGGTATTGGCACGAACAAAAAGAAAAGTGTACAAGACGGTGTTGAGGCCAGCAATGTTGTATGGTTTAGAAACAGTGGCCCTGGGGAAAAGACAGGAGGCAGAGCTGGAAGTAGCAGAGATGAAAATGTTGAGGTTCTCTTTGGGAGTAACGAGGATGGATAGGATCAGGAATGAGCACATCAAAGGGACAGCACATGTCAGTCGTTTTGGAGACAAAGTCAGAGAGGCCAGATTGAGATGGTTTGGATATGTACAAAGGAGGGATAGTGAGTATATTGGTAGTAGGATGCTGAGGTTGGAACTACCAGGCAGAAGGCCTAGAGGAAGACCAAAGAGACGATTCATGGACGTGGTGAAAGAGGACATGAAGGCAGTTGGTGTCAGAGAAGAAGATGCAGAGGATAGAGTGAGATGGAGGCAGATGATTTGCTGTGACGACCCCTGAAGGGAAAAGCCGAAAGGAAAAGAAGAAGAAAGAAGTTGAGTTCTTCCAGCATTATCTGTAGTTCACAGAAATTTTCTTTAAATATAATGAAAAAGGGAAAAACCCGAAAGAAAATCTTTCTCATCTCATCATGATGTTATCTGTGAAACAGAGAAATATTTTATGCTCTTTAAGTATTCCTTTGTTTTCCCAGTTTACTTTGTGGAATTCTTGCTCAAAGCAAGAAATAAATAAATTGGGGAGCTTGAGTTGACCTGTAATTTGAAATGTTCAAGTCTTTGTGGAGCCTGAGAAATGCAGTTTAGTTAGCATAGATGTGTTGAAATATACTTACACGACCCGCCCTAATTATCTTCGCCCTGGTTAAGATGTGTTAAAACCTTAAAACAAATTCAGCTTTTATTGCAGACGCATGCTCTCACACTGAAAATTGTAGAAAAATATAACCAAGTGAATTTCAAGGGAAAAAATCCCTGACTAAGAAATAATTGTTCCACAATTATTGACATCATCACTTCCTGTTCCCCTGGGGGTATAAATATGACATGATCCAGAGGCTCTTATCCATTCTTCAATATGGAGAATGGAGCACACAATTCAAGTAAGGCAGATGTGTGTCGACCTTCACAAGTCAGGCAATGGCTACAAGAAAATTGCCCCTCAACTGCACCTGCCCATATCTACTGTCAGAGAAATCATTCAGAAATTTAAAGCAACTGGAACAGTGGTAAACAATCCTGAACAAGGACATGAGGTTATTTTGCCACCATACACAGTGAGGAGCATGATAATAGAAATAAAACGTTTTCCAAAGCTCACTGGTAAAACATTGCAACAAGCTGTTTGGGAGGCATGCATGGGAAAAAAAAAAAAAAAAAAAAAAAAAAATTCTTACTCACAGTCATGAATACAAAGTTCTGAAGTTTGCAGAGCGGAACTGGGGACTTCAACATATGCTTTGGACAGATAAGACCAAGATTTTTAGGCAACAAACACTCTAAATGGGTCTGGTGGAACACAAAGATGAAAAAGCAGAAAAGTACCTCATGTCCACCATGAAATATGTGAGAAGATCAGTGACGTTGTTGTCTGTTTCTCTTCCAGAGGCCCTGAGAACCTTGTTAGGTTCATCAAGAATGCGTTGAAATACCAGGGGATTTTTTTCAGTCAAAATCTGGTGGCCTCTGCCCAGAAGCTGAAGATGGATCACTGGGTCTTTCAAGAAGATAATTCCCCTAAACATGAGGCCAAATCTACACAGAAATACTTGAACAGACACAGAAGCCCCTCCCATAGCCATCTCAGTTCCCAGACTTCATTCCCATTGAGAACCTCTGGAGTGAGTTTATATACCTATTAATTTGATACGCTATTAATCCTAAAGGGAAATTATTTCCTCTGCATTTACCCATGCAAGGTGAACACACACACACACACACACACACACACACACACACACACACACACACACACTGGGGGTGCCCAACGAGCAGTTGGGAGTTAGGTGCTTTGCTCAAGGGCAGTTCAGCCATTTATTTAGAGCAGAGGTGGAAAATTATTTTGGCTCAGGGACCACATCGACTTTTAAAATTTGACAAGCAGGCCGGGTCAGCAAGATACGGTAAAAAATGCATTCTTTAACAGTAAATATCAAACATAGACAGAAAAAAACCCCATTAAAATATTAAAATAACCTTTAGTGGGAACAGTGTTCTTAATCACCCATTTTTGCCAGTGCATCGAAGTCTGGTGGTGATTCTGTTGTGATGATTCTCAGAACAGATTTGAGGTGTTCATCACTCAGTTGAGATCTGTGGAGTGCTTTGTTGGTGTTCATGACACTAAAAGTCTGTTCCCACACCTATGCAAAACCAAACAACACCTGCATCCCTCTGTGCCATCTTCTGGATGTTTGGAAATTTGGTTCACTTAATGAAGCATAAAACTCATCCAGTTTGAGGGAGTTGAACTTCTGCTTTAACATTATGTCACATTGGAGATGAATCAGTTCCAACTGCAACTCCAGTGGTACCGTTTCAGGCTCTTGTGAGAAGGGACCTGACATCAGCTTAAGTGCCCTGTCACTTTTTTCCAAAATCATGAAACAGACATCAGAATTCTTGATGCAGGTCATCCAGTGCTTTCCTGTATTTTTTCACATGTTGCAGTGCATCTTTTAACATGGCCAGTGTGGGGGAAATGAGCAAATGACTTGTCTGGCATTTGGTTTGAAAATAAAACTATCCTTGGTTTGAAGGCCCTGACCTTTCCTTGCATTTCATGTTCAAATTGTTTTTCCCTTGTAGCTTCACATTTAGCTTGTTCATGTGGGTCACTTTGTTCAGTCAAAATGAAATCACAGCCAATCTGTGCCTTTCAGCTCAGAAAAACTGTCAGTGTTCTCAAGCAGCTCCAATAATGAACGAATCTTCTGTTTGAGCTCCACAATCATTCACATACAGATTCTCCCCGACTTATGTTTTTAATTGGTTCCGGACGGCCGAACGTAAGTTGAAAATGAACGTAAGTCGTTACTGTGACATATGACATATGACATGTAACGTATGATGCTCATACTGTACTATACATCCATAAATACCATTACCATATCTCATAAAACACCCCTAAATCAATTATTATAAACATAACATTGTAAAACAATATAAAATATATCAAATAATATCAACACTAATTTCAAATAAGTCACTTATTTATACCGAGTTACTTTACATGAAGCTTAAAACAGCCAATCAACGCTTACAATATGTGAAGCACTCAATACCGAAAATAATGTACTTGCAAAAGTAGTGTACTTGCTGTGGGTTATACAGACTTCTGATATTTCAAGTGCACAAAGGTGCCGTTGAACTCGTTTAGAACACAGCCTGCACTGATGTAAATCCCAGCAAAGCAAAGCGTTCCTTCTTTTGTGTAAGTAAGTAAATAAACTTTATTCAAGAGATGCATACAAAGAACAAGTACAAATCCTAATGAATATTAATATAAAAATAAGTATACACTCTTAGGATTCTGCTAAAAGATAATAAATATCTGTATTTGTTCTGTAATTTGTGCAGTCAGGTTTTCATTCACATTACAACTCTCTTTGCTTAATTGAGTATGCATGGTAGATTGTGCCGATCTGAGCAGATAGTTCATTCATCTCTGTGTATGAGACTTGCACCCATGCTAGTAGCTTAGGGTTACAAAAGTCCGCAAAACAGTGTAAACACAAAGATCACAGAGACGACGTCTTAACACAAGGGTAGCACACCATATATATATATATATATATATATATATATATATATATATATACACTCAGTCTTTAGTTTGCAAACAATGAATGCAGCGTCATTGCGTAATTACGTTAGCATACTACGTAGGTACATCTAAACTCAAAATTTGACTTTAAAAAAAAAAAAAAAAAAAAAAAAAAAAACGTAAAACAGATGAACTTAAGTCGGGGAGCATCTGTACTTTTGCCAAACTTAAACAGCGGACATTAGAATGTAAAGCAAGTCCCTGTGATCAGCGTCAGTTTCTTCAGGAAAATGAATAAACTGACGATGGTGAAGTCTCAAATAAACTTAATGAGTTTCACAACCGGCTTCACTACATCAGTGCTTCTCAATTATTTCATGCGCCACCCTCCCTACCCCCACGAGCAACTATAAATCGTATTTTTTTTTCTATAAATTTTTAGTACACCTCTACATAACATAGTATCTTTATTAACATTAAAAACAAAAAAAGAAAGAAATATAGTTCAGCTTACAATAAAGAAAAACTTCATTAACTTTGTTTTTTAATCTGTAATTGAAAAGATTTAAAGTTCACCAATGTGCCTTATTAAACCTTATTAAAACTCATTCAACTTATTTCTGTCTTAAAATCTCCGTCTCTCTCCACCTGTCTCTTCATTCCTGTTAGATTTTTTTCCGTGTTGTTTCTTGTGTGGTTGTTTACTGCACTTCATATCGCTTGCTCTTGCGAAAAACCACTACACCATAGTGCGACAATGGAAGCGCCACTGCCAACTACTGGAGAGGAGGTGCAATTATACTTAATTCTCGTACACAGTTCCACAAAACCATGTTCCCCAGGGTTCTTACGCACTCCCCCCGGCATCACTCCGTGTCTCCCGTGGCATCATACTGTGTAAGAAGCACTGCACTACGTGGTCAAGATACAGCACGGATTCACACAGTGCGTTCTGGTGAATTATGCATGTATCCTCATGCTTGATTCTTAGATGGAAGTTTCTCAGGTAAAGTTGTTTTGCTGAGCCTACAAACTCGTGACCAACCTATCAGCAGTAGCTGGACGTTCACGGTGACAGGTTGTTGGCGTGATTAGCATGCTTGGTGGAAAAGTGAGCGGTGATGTTCTTCTTTGTATTCTTTTAAAACCACAGTGGTTTCTTGACAAATAAGACATACAGCCTTTGACCAGACCTCAGTAAAAAAAAGTATTTAGGTGTCCATTCCTTATGAACCGCCCGGCACTCCCTGTCGACTTTTATTTTCTCTGACATTACTTCAGATGGGCTCTGTGCAGCTAGAAGAGTGATAACCGAAAGTGGCTCAAGCTCCGCAAAATCAACTGACTGTGCCTAATGTGCCACTGGTGTTGAAATGCTGTCATTACAAGTCAAAGTCAAATGAGAGCAATCAATCAATCATTCACATCAAACATGGATTCTGTACCAACCAATCTTTGGTGGGCCAGATTAAAAAGACCAACGAGCCAGTTGTGGCCCGCGGGTTTGCCCCTCTGATTTAGAGGAAGGGAAGATGCTGCTCACTCCCCCACTGCCACAAAATGTTCGTACTCTTTCAGAAATGAAACCAGTGACCTTTTGGTCCAAAATTTGCTTCTCTAACGATTAGGCTATGGCTGTTCATAATCAATAATTATCAATGGCATGTTGTGTTCACTGTTTTTTTTCCCATAAGTTGATTTTAAATGGTGGCAGTGGTGTCCCATTGGTAGGGTCCTGAATTACTGATCCCAAGTTTTGGGGTTCAAGCCCCATTATAACCGAGTCTTCACTGCTTCCATGAGCAACTCTGTTTAGGATTAAGTGCTTCACCGAATGAATTAAAAAAATAATTCTCTATCACTTTTCATTTAAATTTACATATTATTCAGGGCTGCGCTATGAAAAAAATTGGTCTGTGTGATGAATGAATTTATCACAGTAGCACCATGAAATACAGGCTTGGAGCACACTCACCAGCTGCCAGTAAAAATCTTCACTGCCAACTATAAAGGTGTTCATTTGTCATTGCCAGGTGCCTGGTATACTAAAATAAATGGTCTCTTGGTGTCACATTTTTATCTGTGTTTCGACTGAAATTTACCTTATGATGTGAAATACACACCCACCCACACACACACACACACACACACACACACACACACACACACACACACACACACACACACACACACACACACACACAAACACACATGCACACACACACACATACGGCAGAAATATGTCTAAACAGAAATTTAATAAGAAGATTTGTTTGATATATCAGGGGATACACAGTGATTTTTTTTTTTTTTAATAATAGGCACCTGTGGTGTTTTAGAGTGTGACCCAGTTAGCTGCACTGGGGGACAGCAGTGGCAACCTGTTGCTAGTGGGGCTTGAGCCCCTTGACCTTGGGATCAGAAATCTAGCGCCTACCACCAGGCAACCACTTAGCTAATTTGATGTCATAATTTATAAATATATACTCACACACATACACATTTGATACAGTAGTCTGTTTATGGCATGCACATACGTAATGCATATTTTGAACTATATATCACTTTCCTGCATACACCTGCAACTGTTTGCAGAACTGCCAATGGCTTTTAAATGCCACCTATAGTGCAACTCATGAGCACCAACTACATAGGATATTATGATGTATATTCAAAACAAAATAAAATAAAACAAGGTTGTTCCTTCACACATTCTTTCACTTTACTCATGCACAAGAGAGATAGCCACTACATTTTGAAATTCTGCTGTCATGGGCACCTCTCAAAATAAACTTTCCCTTCTGTGTGCAAAGGTCTTGTCCATGATCACCCCATTGTTTCTTTACTGCACTTCACATCTCTCTCTCTCTCTCTCTCTCTCTCTCTCTCTCTCTCTCTCTCTCTCTCCATAATCATCTGTACATATCAATATCAATATTAATCATATTTAATACTTATATTTATGAAATATCTTTCTATAGATTTTATTCCATTTCTATTTCTATTTATTCTTAAATTTCATTTCACTTTCACATTCACTTTTGCTTTCGACCTCGGACAGCCCCGTTCATATCTCCGGATGGTTTTGATGGGAGATTTTGGGTTTTTTATTTTATTTTTTTTATAATTGGCCTTGTTTTTGTGGCATTTTCCTTCACATTTCCCAATATTTTCCCTTAATTTCCTTATTTTATTAATTCGATGAATAATTATTTATTTATTCAAAAAAAAAAAAAAAAACATGATGCACTGAAGCCGCATTAACTGAAGTGCAAAGTAGCGAGGGATCCCTGTAATTCATGTTTTTTTTTTTGTTTTTTTTTTTTTGGGGGGGGGGGGTTGGTTTTTTAAGTTTCATCACAAAATAGGCAGCACTGCATTTGCCATCGGGCTTGCATGTGAGGACACTCCCTACTTGGCATCCAAGCCACCTGAATTTTTTTCTGTAGGTGGCAATTTTATACTTCTAACTTGTCGTCTATTCTCCATAACACATTTTAGTTTCAGTTGCAAGTATTTTAGTCATATAGACGTAACAATAGAACATCACTACTGGCAATGAAATTGTTGAAGTCAAAGTCCCCTTAATATTGCAAGTAAGAAACAAATATTGCCCATAAAAAATATTTATTAAAAAATCTCCAATTGCATTTTATAGTTACCATACTTTTTAACTATTTTTTCTTACTTTCTTTAACTTTTTTCTTGTACAGTAGGCTCTTGACATTCGCGGGGGTATGGTCCCGGGCCTTCCCGCGAATCGAGATAATCCGCGAGTTCTGTACCCGGAAGTAAAGCCCCATGTATGACGTCACATGCGCGAATGAGCAGCCGGCAGTAAAATACTATCTATTACATGCGCTAAAATATGCTTCTTAAACACATTCTACAGACAGTCTTACTCATTAATACAGTATTAATGTACTAAAATGTAGTCATGATTAAGAAAAACTTTTTAATTTTGTACTGTGATATTTAGTAATAAAATATATAAACATTATACAGCATATACTGTTGTAAAGCACTCGTTTTAAAGTCTTTTTAAATTATTATCCCAGTACAGTACCTCAGTTAATTCTGAGAATGTTTGTGTGTGAGATTTTATGTTTTGTAGCATGTTTAACAAATGATACCAAAAGGATAAACTTTATTACGCTTCATGTCCTTTTACATTGAACTTGGAGTGACGTCTTCGAGTGACGTGTCCAAGATGGTGCTGCCTAGAGGGCAACGTCATGGAGTTTTCAGAGTCAAATTGTTTCTTTGTTGGTTTTATTTATTTTTTTATTTGTTTGTTCATGTTTTGCACTATGCTTGTCTATGATTGGTCGACCCTACTACAGCTATGAGCAGCTTCAGCTTTGGGCAACTAAGCACACAACAACTTCTATCTTGAGCTGCTATGCTATGCTATGCTATCATTAAGCCCAGGCGGAGTTCTCACATTCTCCGGCGGTTGGTTAGCACTTCCGGCCATACTGCTTTAAAATGTTCAGTCCCTACAAAACAAGATGGACGAGCTTCATGCTCAGATTGCAGCGCAGAGGGATCTACAGGACTATGTTTCTGTGAAACATGGCTCAAGGAGAGTACACCCGATAAGGCGATTATATCAGCCGGCTACAGGACCTTCATCCCATGCAATCCCAAGTGCCGGAGTCGTCGTTCAGCCCCTTCCCGCCTGGGCTTCTTTGTTAGCTGGAATGCGGCTCGCTGGTTACCATAGCATGTTAGCTCTGCTAATAGAATGTTAGCTCTGCTTAGTTATGCACGCCCGAAGATACTCCGATCTTATAGCTGTAGTAGAGTCGACCAGTCGTAGACGAGCATAATGCAAAACATGAATAAACAAAACAACAAATAAAACATTTTAAACGAACAAAGAAACAATTTGACTCTGAGACGTCATCTCCATCTTGGAGACGTCACTCCAACTTCAATGTAAAAGGACATGAAGAGTACTGTAATAAAGTTTATCCTTTTGGTATCGTTTGTTAAACATGCTACAGAACATAAAATCTCATGCATAAACATAAACTTAGGTACTGCACTGGAATAATAATTGAAAAAGATTTTAATACAACAGTTCAGAGAAAACCGTTGTTTCTCAGGAGAAAGTCTTATTTCTTCAGAAGAGACATCCAGCATTTTCTATCGCTTAGCCAGAGAAGACGCATAGCGTTTGAGTGGTATCATAGAGCTTAACTGGTAATTAAAACACACACACACACACACACACACACACACACACAAAAAAAAGGCACATTGACAACTTGTGCGCAAATGAAAAAAAGGGGGCGGGACATGAGCTGAACCAATCAGGAGAAAGGAGGACAACCATTGGCTGAATTTGAATCACGTGCCAGTCAGTGAATACTCAAACCGTGGGTGCAAAACCACGAATAGTCAAGAGCCTACTGTATTTATTATTTTTATTGTTTATAAGTAACTGCCCTCGCAATACGTTGGTTGAAAGAGTTCTTGTACATTTTATCGCAGTGGAACTTTTACGTTTTTTGTGAGTTGATATGGCAGCTTAGCAACTACATGCATACTTTGATTATTTCAGAAATTGGCTGATTGTCCTCATGCTGGCCAGCATAATGATCAGACCCATTCATTTACCGGTTGAAAACAGAAGAAAAACACATTGTGGATGCAGAAGTAGAGGGCAAAAGAAGAGAAAGAGAGATGCAGTGAGACAGCAGAGGTTTACAGAGAGGAAAAGGTAGACGGCTGTGTCTCACTTCTATTATAATGGGGAATCTGAGGTCACTGATGAAATAAGATAAGAGCTGACAACGCTAGCCCGGAGTATCAAGAATGTTTGCATGCTTCAACTCATTGAGAACCAGGGGGACTGTACCTCTTCCTCTGCCAGAGGAGCAGCAGTACATTTAGAGCATTTGGCAGACAAGCTGTAAATCCAAAGTGACTTGCAATTATCTTTTTTTTTTTTTTCTTTTTTGAACAGACAATTGAGGGTTAAGTGATTACTCAAGAACCCAACAGTGGTGATACTGGGGATTGAACCACTGACCTTAAGATCAGTAACCCATCACCTTGTCCACTACGCTACTACAGTAGCCCCTCGTTCAATGGTGGCATCAAATGTGTTCTACCCTGATAAACATCATAATCAAAAGATCTGAAATTATGCACTGAGTAGCTGGCATGCGTATTCATGGACATTTTCAACCAGTCACTGCAGCTTGCTATGGTCCCTGTCTGCCTCAAGTCCTCCATCACTGTGCCCAAAGAGTCATCTGCTACCTGTTTCAACAATTAGGCCTGGTTGCCCAGACCCCAGTAATCATGAAGCATTTTGAAAGAATCCTTCTTAACCACATCAAGACATTATCCCTGCTGTTCTGGGCAGCCATTAGTTCCCCCATAGGGAGAACTACTCTACAGAGGATGGGGAAAACCACATTTTGCACCCTAATCCTGAGGGGTCTGCAACTGATCTTGTGAACTATAAGAATTCATCAATCCACTGTTTTTGGACAATTGTCCCTTTGTTTATAACCTTTTATCTAAATGTTGTATGAATACATGTGATAGTCTACGAGTCAGTGTCTGTCACCAAATATCCATGATTAATTGCTGATAGGCTGAGACCACTAAGGTTGATCACAGATAGCATCAGATAACTTTGTTGCAAACAGTCTCAGACCTAAAAAAATTCATTTGGGCATTGTTTTATGAAAGTCATTTAGAACATTACATACACAGTTGTGGTTAGTCTGAGACAGTTGGCAACCATTGTTGGCAATAAAATGCCACTTTTGGGAGAGATAGTACAAGTTAAAAGTATCCGCTGCCTTGACCCGTCGTAATGTTAGCTCAGGTCAAAAGAAGACAAACAGATTTATTTAATTTTAACCCACAGACTCAATTTCAAAACCTGCCACACTTATTTCAATATGTTTAACAGTTATATCATTTATTTGTGTCTGTTTGTATAAATTGTTTTGGTGCAAAACACAGATAGGACATATGTTGAACTTTATTGAACAACCAAGTGGAGCATCAGATTTCACTTTGAAACAGATTTATTGTCCTGTCAAATCTGTAGAAATCCAACAAAAGGAAAATACCAGCAGAAAAAAAGAGGAAAGTAGCCATCTGAAAGCCAGCATCACCACTTAATTTGAAAACCAGTGAAACTGTTCAGTTCATTTTCATTAACCGGTTAATCCTAATTAGGGTCACGGGGAGGCTGGCACCCATCCCAGCCGACTCCGGGTGAGGGCAGAGTACACCCTGGACAGCTCACCAGGACATCGCAAGTCAGAAACACACTGATGCTGTGCAGCTACTCTTGTCGAAAGTCAGCAATGGTTCTTTTACATGAACCTCACACCATAGAGAGTGAGCGACATGGCCGGCCTTTAATAACCCAGTTAGCTGCACTGGGGGGACAGTGACAACCTTGTGGGGAGTGGGACTCCAAACCCCAACCTAAGGATCATCAATCCAGCACCTTTTCCACTAGGCCACCACTGTCCTTCAGTGAAACTGATCTTCCTCTTATTCGTTTCCCTTTAATATATTTTATTTCATCCATTCCTTTTCTGAACCACTTCATCCTAATTAGGGTCACACAAAGGCTGGTGTCCATCTCAGCAAACACTGGGTAAGGCAGAGTACACCTTGGACAGCTTACAAGACAGAAACACACTGACAGCTATCCAGCTTACTCTTGATCAGCAATTGTTGTTTTAACCCCGAGCTTGGGATAAGTAATCCATACCATCCCACCAGGACACCATTATCCTGTTTTTAATATATTTTCCTTTAATTTACTAGATAAATACCTTATTTGTTTGTTTGTCTTGCTTTCCTGCACATTAAAAGTTTCATCATGTGAGGTTCCTCTAGGTTCTGTCCAATAACTGAACACAAATATTGTATGCAAATATGGTTGCTGATTGTAGCCAACAAAAAGTCCCATACAGTCTCAGACAAAGTGCAACTGTCCATGATTGACTGCAACCATGTCTGTGACTTGGGAATACTTGGGAATAGTTATCAATATGGTTGGCAGCTTCAAAGAAGACTGTCAAGGGATGTTGCCATCCACCAACGGCTTTGATATTCATGCACAATACTGAGAACATTTTTTTATTTCACAGTGAAAATGGATCTTCTCTGTGGTCCAGCAGGGCCTTTTCAGTCCTCCTGTTGTATGCTGATCAGGTTCTTTAATCATGTTTATTGGTCACTGAGCAAGCTAACCTGCACCTGGTGCTGGTTCTGAGACTTTTGCCTGATTACTCCGGTAAACCTGACTTCAGCACCCCTGTAAAGAGGCTCAAGGTCTGGACATCAAAGATTTCAGACAACACATAAAGCATTCATTCTTTTTTCACTGTGATGCTTTCTGCCTTTCCGCATTTTTTTTTACTCTCCTATCTCACTTTGGGACCGGATGCATTTTTACCACACAACAAACCTCTCTCTCTCTCTCTCTCTCTCTCTCTCTCTCTCTCTCTCTCTCTCTCCTTCACACACACAGTGTCATGCATGTCAGTGCATAACCTCTCTTTAAATCTTTGCCTTCTTTTATTAGCTCCACTAGTCTTGCAGACAAAAACGCAATCAATAATTTCATCTGTTCCACTTATAATGCAGTTTCCAATCTGTCCCTTTGCCCTTCCTCATTTCTCCCCCTGACTTTCCACCCTGCTATGTCTACACAATTACTTTTGTCTTTAATGCAGTTAGCTTTATCAAACCCCCACCTTTGCAATTTCATAGTGCACTAGATAGTGTACATGAGCCAATACTTTGTACTTGACAAAATGTACTGCACTTGTTTGTGGAGCAAGGAGTCTCTCTCTCTCTCTCTCTCTCTCTCTCTCTCTCTCACTCACTCACTCACACATGCCTGTGAGTGTGCACACACTAGCATGCACATGTAGATGTCCATGTGATCTTTTACAAACTGCAGAACCGAAAAAAAAAAAAAAGTGTTCAGCGTGTACCCTGCTTTCACGCATTGTCAGCTAACAGACATCTGCCATCCTAGTATGGTTAAATGGTTCAGCAAATGAGTGAGTATCAAACAGTCTAAAAATGTTAAATTATGGTAAAAGTTGACCAACTAATACATTAATCAGATGCATATACATGAGTATATCCATGTGACTTCTGATTGAGAACGACACGTGTTTGTAATTTTGGTTGTACTCAGTAGTTATTTCACCAATTTTCCTCAAATTTTGGATGTAGCTTTTTTTTCTAAATGTTTTCCAATTGCATGACAAATTATTAATATCGATCTAATGTAATTCAACTTTGCTAAAGACATCATGACACTCTGCAGCCAACCTATAATTATGCACTTTTTGTCCATTAAAAAGGGAATGGATTAGGCTGCTGCCCCTGCGACCCAACCCTGGATTAAGAAGAAGAAGAAGAAGATGATGATGAAATGGGGAACTTCTTATTGATCCAGTTATTTGACACATTAAACAATTCAGCGATATTCCCGGAGCTGGCTTAGATGGGCGCCAGCCTCCCCCGAGACCCTAATTAGGATTAAACAGTTCAGAAAATTTAATATTCTAAAATTTGAAGTATTTAGGAACAAGACCTTAAAACCATGCATACCTCAATTGACTCATATCTTTGACCGTTTAGTTAAAATGGAATATACAGTATTGGGTGAAAAATGAATTGTCCAAACATGATGGCAGATATTTTACTAACTAACTGCTTTTTTTCCAAAATACAGAGCTAATCCTACTCATTTCTTCATCAGAATAATTAACCTGGGTTACCTATTTGTTTCTTTGAACAGATACCACCAGAAAAGGTCAAGCCTTTCTAAAACCACAGTATTTATTCCACTTGCACTATTAATGTCCCTAAACCCTTTAATCCAGCAGTTATCAAACATCTAATTAAAAAAACAAAAACAAACAAACAAAAAAAACCCTGAATTTTGGGCTTGCAGCCTGTCCAGCAAGAGACCAATATCAAGTCTCCCATTTATGTCCAAAATCTTGGAAAAAGCAGTAGTATAGCACTCGTATCAATGTAGGAATAACATTCATGAAACTGTGTATATTGTAAATGTATTTAGGCCTCATCATAGCACAGACATAGCACACCATTCAGTAGTAAACGAACTGCTGCCAACCTCTGACAAAGGCTGTTTCTTCACTTTGACATTTTTTGCCCAATCTGTCCACATGTGTTTTGTGGATTTGGAGAGAGCTTTCGACCATGTCCCTTGGGCTATCTTGTGAGGCATGCTCTGGGAGTAAAGCATTCTGGACCCGTTGCTATGGGCTATTTGATTGCTGTTTCACCGGAGCCAGAGTTTGGTCCGTATTGGTAACAACAGGTCTAATTTATTTCCGATGAGGGTAGGAGTCCACCAAGGCTGACCTTTGTCACCAATTTTGTTCATAATTTTTATGGACAGAATTAATAGATGTAGCCAAGGCATTGAGAGGTTCTGGTTTGGTGGCCATCGGATCTCATCTCTGCCTTTTGCAGATGATGTTGTCCTTTTGGCATCATCAGGCTGGGACCTCCAGCTTTCATTGGAGCGATTCGCAGTCGAGTGCGAAGCGGCCTGGATGAAAATAAACACCTCCAAGTCCAAGGCCATGGTTCTCAGTCAGACAAGAGTGGAATGCACCCTCCAGGTTGGGAATGAGGTCCTGCCCCAAGTGGAGGAGTTTAAGTATCTTGTTCATGGGTGAGGGAAGGATGGTGCAGGAGATCAACAGATGGCTCACTGCAGCCTCTGATATTAAATGGAGCCTGTACCTTTCTGAGTCGCAAGGCAAACCTCCCAATTTATCAGTCGATCTATGTTCCAACCCTCATCTATGGTCACAAGCTTTGGGTAGTGACAGAAAAAAACAAGATCATGGATATAAGCGGCTGAAATATGCTTCCTTTGCCGAGTGGCGGGGTTCTCCCTTAGATATAAGGTGAGAAGCTCTACCATTTGGGGAGAGCTCGGAGTAGATCCGCTGCTCCTCTGTATTGAGAGAGGCTGGTTGAGGTGGCTTGGACATCTGGTCAGAATGCCTCTCAAACGCCTCCCTGGTGTGGTGTTTTGGCCATGTCCAACTGGGAAGAAACCCCGGGGTCAACCTAGAACATGTTGGAGGGACAATGTCTCTTGGCTTGTCTGGGAACACCTGAGGCTTTTCTGGAACCTGGAGGAAGTGACTGGGGAGAGGGATGTCTGGGCCTCTTTGTTTAGGGTGCTGCCCCTGTGACCCGACCCCGAAAGAAGGGGAATAAGATGATGATGATGAACTTTGATGTCATGGTTTAGCCCTTGCAAATTGAGCACATGCTGGGAAAAAAAAATATATTATTTTGTCTTACATTTATATTTTACTTGAAATTTTGACAATATCTGTTTAACCATAGCAATAAGGTAGGAGAAATATTTAGATACAAGAGTGATGGTTACAGGTAATCTCATATTACTCATGTTTAACTATAAATGCTGTTACTTTACTAATGTGAAATGACCACACCAGAACTCAAGATCGAAACAAAAGTTCATTAAATAAATTGGACATTGCAAGTGGTCAGTCTCATCCAAGAAAATAACAAGAATCGTAACATTTTTAACACCACGGCACATAGAATAGCACTCTTACCACACAACAAGAAAGTACTGGGTTTAAACCTTATGGTAGACAAGCGCATTACTCTGTGAAAGTTGCATCTCCTGTCTGTGTTTGTGTGGGATTTCTGTGAATGCTCTGATTTCCTCCCACAGTTAAAAAAATGCACATTAGATTGGCTATTTTGGTTTTGCTGATAGAAGTGAATGCAAGCAGTGATGGTTGTTTGTGTCTATCACTACACTTCCACTATTATAGCCTGACTATATAATAAAACTGGGGAACTATGCCTGCTTCAGAATACAAGCACAATGGGAATCGACATATTCACTGAACTATGTCAGAACCCACTCTGATAGTTGGCAGTATGATCATGTTATGCATGGTATTTGTGTATGCTAAGGCTCCTACTGTATATGATCAGCAGGGGAAAATGACAGTCCAGCGATAAAAACACATACTGAACATACATATGATTACAACAGAGTGATTGGTGATGAAACAATTATCATAGTCACACCTCCAAACTGTAAGAAGTAAAAGAAAACGGCAAACAAAACCAATGACTGAGAAAGCATTTTTATCCAAGAACTTAAAAAAAAATCATTAGGTCTTCAAAAAGCTTAAGAAATGGAGGTGGGGAAAAAGGAAGTAGATTCAGTGAAAGGATGCTAACAAAGGTCAGAGCTTTAGTTCGAGCCTGATTGATTTTTCCGTTAATTCAATTACACCTTCAATTCGCAACCATCTGTGAGCTTCAGCACCATCCATGACATCTCACCCATGTTAGTGTTTAGAGGATGATTATAGCAAGCGCAGGCCAACTGAATTAATTATTCCTCAAAGTTAAAAACATTTGTGGCCAGTAGCAAGGTCAGTGCAAGAGAGATGTAAATCTACACTGGTCATTAATTTAGCTGACTACAAACAATGCAGCCCCAGTTTTCGCTAACCGGGGATAAAATATATTGAAAGAGGTTTGAAATATGAATCATGCGGTTTGTTTAGGACAGACATGTTCACAGTTAGAGAAGCAGGGTGGTGCGGTGGTTAGCACAGAATGAATGAGCCTTACATTCAATTAGGACCCTTTTTTTATTGGATATTGCATATTGTCTCTACATGTTATGCTGCATGTTATACTTGCCTGTGTGGGTTTTTCCTGGCGCTCAGGGTTCCTTCCACAGTGCCATGGATTATCCACATGGATTAGATAAACTTGATTCTGTAGATTACCTGTAGGTGTAAATGTGAATGGCTGTTTGCATGTGTGGTAGCCATACTGTCGACCTGTCAAGGCTGTACCTGAACTCTTGTGTGAAGTCAGCTGGGATTGGCTCCAGTTCACCCTGACACATAAGCAGAGTAAAAGATGAATGCATATACAGTGGCTGCCAAACGTATTCACACCCCTGCGATTTATTTTCTATTCTGTTGCCTTGCAAACTGAAACTAAAATGGATATAGTGTTTTTGTGGTTGTTGTTGTTGTTGCCGTTTATTTGCACAACATGTCAATAACTCTGAAGATGCAAAATATTTGTTAATGTGAAACAAACAAGAAATACAGGAATCCCTCGCTACTTCGTGCGTCAATTCATAAGGCTTCAGTGCATTACGTTTTTTTTAGTATTCATTTAATTAAAAAATATGGAAATTAAGGAAGAATAGAAGGAAAAGTTAAATTAAATGCTGCAACACAGGACCAATTATGCAAAAAAAGAAAGAAAAAAACCCAAACAAATAAAAACCAAAAACAACCCAAAATCCACACATAAACCCTTAAGTTTTGCTGTAAACCCTTAAGAATTTCACATATGCCATATAAATGTGAATTAAGCTTCAACAGATGTTCATGTCCTAAAAGTAGTAAAAAAATAACCCAATTAATTAATTGAGACAAGAATATTTTACTCCTCCATGAATAGCTACCTTAGTATGGTGGAGGGGTTTGCCAGGGGGCATTATGCCCTTGATAGGGTCACCCAAGGCAACCAGGTCCTAAGTGAAGATCCTGACTAATCGTGGTTCAGAAGACCCCTTTGGATAAAGATACAAAGACAAAGTTTTCCTTGCTCTCACACAGGTCACTAGGATCCACCTGTGTGAAAAGGAAAGGTACATGGGTTTGCCCACCAATGGACCCTCCACCTATGTGAAGGGCTATAGGGGTCAGGTGCAGTTGGGTGGCAGTCAAAGGCATATTTTCTGTCAGACTAATCCTCGACTATTGACTCTGACTCTTGGAACATGTATTGCCAGCTCCTTGGTTCGGAAAGAGACTGAGCTGGTGTGGGAGGTTGAGAGCACCCATTTCAAGAGGGACTGGACCTTATTTCATTCCGGAGTTTCTCATGTTGATAGGCAGCAAGCCAGTATGGGCATCCATATTGCCTTGCCCCGTCTCAGTGCCCATATGTTGGGGTTCTCCTTAGTTGATGAAAGTGTAATTTCTTGCTGCTTTGAGATGGGGGGGACGGGACCTGGCAGTTGTTTTTGTTTAGGCACCTAATGATAGTTCATAATGCCCACCCTTTTTGGAGTCTTGTGGGGAGGGGGGGGGGGGTGTTAGAGAACGCTGCAAATGGGGATTCCCTTATTATCCTGGGAGACTTAAACGCCTATGTGGGCAATGACAGTGCACATGGAAAAGTGTGATTGGTAAGCGAACACACACGTGCACACACACACACACACACACACACACACACACACACCAGTCAAACCAGAAAAACTTTGTGAGCCAAATATGAGCTAAACCTAAATTGACACTTATTAGTTTTGTCTCATCATTTTATCAAGTTAAATAAAAATGTACAGTAATGCCAGTGCAACTAATTGGGGTTTCAAAGGCCAGCCATGTTTCCTACTCTCTTTTTTTTTTTTAATCTACTGACTCCAAACCTGGCTTTGTTCAATACTGCACACCAGATAGATACAAAGCCATGGGAAATCAACTCCATGGTTTCTTAAGTATAGTACTTTATTTTATATATATATATATATATATATATATATATATATATATATATATATATATATATATATATATATATATATATATATATATATAAAGTGCACAGTACACATTTAGAAATCTCTGTTGTTTTTCAAACAGTACTATTTAAATGTATTCCTGCATCTTCTACCAATAATGTATGGAGGGGGGAAATTAGCTGATTAATAAGCTAACACATTACAACTTTGAACTATAACCCATATAATATCCACCAAAACAGTTTACTGGATGCACTGTAACATGCTGTAATTTAAAATAATAATCTTCTTCTTTTCCTTTCGGCTTTTCCCTTCAGGGGTCGCCACAGCGAATCATCTGCCTCCATCTCACCCTATCCTCTGCATCTTCTTCTCTTACACCAACGACCTTCATGTCCTCCTTCACCACATCCATGAATCGTCTCTTTGGTCTTCCTCTAGGCCTTTTGCCTGGTAGTTCCAGCCTCAGCATCCTATTACCAATATACTCACTATCCCTTTTCTGTACATGTCCAAACCATCTCAATCTAGCCTCTCTGACTTTGTCTCCAAAACGTCTTACATGTGCTGTCCCTCTGATGTGCTCATTCCTAATCCTATCCATCCTCGTTACTCCCAAAGAGAACCTCAATAATAAAATAATAATAATAATAATAATAATAATAATAATAATAATAATAATAATAATAATAATAATAATTAAATAAAACATTGATTTTAGTTTAATTGGGGGAAAACACAAATAAAAGTTAGGAAGCAGATACTCATACAAATTGATGTCTGAAATTATACCCAGTTGTTAAATTTTAAGAACCATACCCTGAGTGTCGGTGAATGTCACTGCAGGGAAATGTCTGAAAGCAATGCATCATGATATTAAGGAATAATATTGGGTTGGGAGAAAAGTGTCCGGTGTGATGTGTGATAGGAGAGTATCGGCAAGAATGAAGGGAAAAGTGTACAAGACGGTGATGAGGCCAGCGATGTTGTATGGTTTAGAGACAGTGGCCCTGGGGAAAAGACAGGAGTCAGAGTTGGAGGTAGCAGAGATGAAAATGTTGAGGTTCTCTTTGGGAGTAACGAGGATGGATAGGATCAGAAATGAGTACATCAGAGGGACAGCACATGTTAGATGTTTTGGAGACAAAGTCAGAGAGGCTAGATTGAGATGGTTTGGACATGTACAGAGGAGGGATAGTGAGTATATTGGTCGTAGGATGCTGAGGTTGGAACTACCAGGCAAAAGGCCCAGAGGAAGACCAAAGAGAAGATTTATGGATGCGGTGAAGGCGGACATGAAGGTCGTTGGCGTAAGAGTAGAAGATGCAGAGGATAGGGAGAGATGGAGGCAGATCATTTGCTGTGGCGACCCCTGAAGGGAACAGCCGAAAGGAAAAGAAGAAGAAGAAGAAGATTGGGTTCATCCTTGGACTGTCACACAAACCTATGAGGTTATAGATGGAATTGAAACTGAGGGAGAAAATTATCCTGAGGGACAGAAAATGAAATGAACTTATAAGCATCTGAAAAGTGACACCCCCACCCCGTACACACAAAAAGTTGTTGCTATCATTTGGCTATCATTATATGGTGCAGTAATTAGGATAGCTTGAAAAATAATGTTGTGGGTTTTGATTCAGTTCTGTTCATCAATTGTACTCCTAATCATTTTATGTTTTTTATTTATATAAAGGGAGACTTAGCCTGAAAAGTATTTGCCATAAACACACAGAATATGAATTTGCAGTAAACTGCTACGAACCAATAAATACTGGAGAAAACCAAAGGAACTTGCTCTAAAAAATGAAGTTTCCCATGAAGTTAACCAAAAGTCCAGATTCTACTTTGTTGCATATCCACCACAAATTTCTCACAAAGCTAATTTTATTGCGAAAACATGGCCTTAACCCAGAAGTGCCCAATGTAAAAGCTCAAAATGCCATGCAATCCAATCAAAATAAATAAATAAATAAATAAATAAAGGCTTCACTGTCACTTTTTTGTGTATGAGTACTGTATTTACAAGTAGCGAATGCAATGAATTAGCGTGTATCGTAAAGCCGACTTTTTTTCGGCTTTTGCATTAGAGAACGTAACGTAAAGTTTTTTTTTTGTTTTTTTTTCGGCTTCGGCACTGCCAGGGTTAAAGCAAACTTATGGCAACCAGCAAAACCCTAAAACATTTGTAATGGTTTATTTACTAGCTTTTGTATGTACAGGGATTCCTCACTACATCGCGCATCAATTCATGCGGCTGCAGTGCATCACGGTTTTTGTTTGTTTGTTTGTTTGTTTTGTTTGTTTATTTTTTAAATATTCATCAAATTAAAAAAATAAGGAAATTACGGAAGAATAGAGGAAAAAGTTAAGGAGAATGCCACAAAGCAAGACCAATTATGCAAAACACCCTAAACAAACACAAAACAAAAAAAAACCCAAAACCCCCCATGAAAACCACTTACATTACATAAAGTGCGCATCTGCAATGCGTGCGAACGAGAATTTCTGTATGTGTGTATGTATATTTTATTTTCATTGTATGCATTATTTTTGAATGTTTAATTGTTATTATAAGTATTTATAGCATTGGATATGTTTTTATTGATAGTATACACACGTGTACATGTACATATACATCAGTCGGGGGGGGGGGGGGTTGATCCTACTTCGCAGAATTCGGTAGTCGCGGGGGGGGGGGGGGATCTCAGTCTTAATTAACCAAGGAAAGTGAGGGATCCCTATATTGTATTTCTTGAAGTTTAGATTTTACTTTTCCTTTGAAGATTTCCTGTTATGAGAAGTTTTAGAATCCAGAAGACTGTAAGTCTGTCATCTGAAGGTTTGTTCAGAAGTTCTTACACACAAAAAAATAAATATCATGAGTGGCTTTGTATGTTTAAATGTAGAAGCAACACAAGATGGCAATCCTTTTAATTTTCTGAAGAGCTCTACATGTTATGTTTGTAAATAGTTTGGTAGGGCAGTGGTGGCCTGGTGGGAAGGATGGCTGGATTACTGATCACAAGATCAAAGCTTGTCACTGCTGTCCCCTCAGTGTAGCTTGCTGGGTTATCAAAGGCCATCCATGCCTTTCACTGTCAGTGGTGACAGGCATGTAAAAGAACTGTTGTTGACTTTTGACACATGTTTATGTCATACGATGGCCTGGCAAGCTGTCCAAGGTGTATTCTCCCCTTGCCCAAAGTTGGCTGAGAAGGGTGCCAGCCTCCAAGTGAACCTAATTAGGATTAAGTGGCTCAGAAAATTAATGAATGAATAAATAGTGTGGTAAAAAAATAAATAAATAATTACAAAAACATTACTTTTAGCTAGTGAGTGTCTACTGTTCTAACTCAAGGTACAGAGATGCAAAAGCAGAGCTGGCATTAAAACTATAATTGTCACCATGTTCCCTGTGTTGCTATGGATCTCTCTCTCTCTCTCTCTCTCTCTCTCTCTCTCTCTCTCTCTGATTAAGTTGGCAAGGGAGTAAAATACACAGCATTTTGGCAAAACAGCTGGAGTGCTACAGCTTGATAATTTGCAAATCAGTAAAATATAAATGTCAGATTGGAGTTAAATGTTAATGTTGGGCTGCAACTCAGGAAGTCATAACTGTAATGTGTACACTTTCATTCAGTCATCTCTTCATAGGGCAAGAATAAAAAACCTTTAGTGCACATAAGATAAACAATTAAGGTCTAGAACCAAACACATTTAACATCCTTATAATTGCACACATTTTAAAACTGGGCCTTGATGAGGAAGTACTATGTTTTAATTAATTTGGACATACAGTTTTTAGAAATTGTACATTCTGGACAACAGAACCTTCACTGTCCCAAACATTTTAAATAAAATGACAAAAAAAAAAAAATGTGGCATTTTTGAAATATTTACTCCCGTCCATCCATTATACAATCTACAAATGCATCCCTGCAGAAGGGATGGAAGAAGCGAACCCTGGCTGAATTTTGGGAAGAGGTAGAATACGGGGTGCGCACTGAATAATTCAGTAATCTTTTCAGGGGATAACATACAAAGAATACTCACACTCACATTCACAGCCATGCACAGTACCCTGTTTAACCACTGTTCATGTCTCTGGACTGGGGGAGGAAACTGAAATTCCCAGATGAACTGACATTCTGTTGAAAACCCTTGGCAGAGATGCAACATAAAACCTTATCGCTAGAAGCTAACAGTGCTAATCACTGAGCCATCGTGCCCACCTTGACTATAATCACTGTCTAACAATAACAGTAAAATAATATGACACATGTATTAAAGTACACCTATAAGTATTTGTATTTTTTGTTGTTTTTGTTGTTTTGTTTTTTTTTCCTTTTTTTTTCTTTTTTCTTTTTTTTTTTTACATTTTAGACAGGCAGCTACTATTTCTCACATGCTGTGCTCTTCAGCCTCCTGCTAACACGCTACGATAAAGTCTGTGTTTAATCACACTCTTCACACAAATAGACTGCACACGTGACTGTAGTAAAGACACAAACAGGCCCTGCGAGCACACAGAAACACACATATAGCCTGCCGGTAGTTAGAAATGAAGAAGACTCATCACATGTTACCTGCTTGTTCTACTTAACTTCTATGTACAACAGGGTTGGATTACGAAGCAAGTTTAAAGTACTGAGAGTTAACACAGAGTTATTAAATAAAGTCGAGTTAACAAACCACAACCTCTTAAACAAGTCATAACCAGAAGGGGATTAAGGGGTTTGTAAGGTAAACTGGTGTTCTTTATCTTATATTGTGATTATTTTAGAAATGATTGATGTAAATTATTGATTATGTAAAAACATTTATGTCTGGGCTACATTTCTGACCCATTAATCACAAAGTTGAAAAAAATGTATATATATATATATATATATATATATATATATATATATATATATATATATATATATATATATACAACACACACACACACACACATATATATATATATATATATATATATATATATATATATATATATATATATATATATATATATATATATATATATATATATACAACACACACACACACACACACACACACACACACACATACAGTCGGCCCTCTTCTTACGAAATCCCCAGAATATGAAAAATCCAGTATACGAGAAACATTTTCCTATTTTTTTTCCTCTGTATACGAAACAAGTTTTTCTTATGAAAAGCACCAAATGCGCCATTCAAACATTCAAACAATGCGTGAGTTGCTCTCTCATTGGCTCTCTCCCCGCTGGCGTCCCATTGGCCTCCCATTGGCTAGGAGGGAGCTGAATCTCCATAGTACTGTACCCATAAATCTTGTCTGTCACACGCGTAAAGGAGAGTTGTACTGTTGGTTCGTGAGTTTCGTGAGTTTTTTGAGAGTGCACATTGCAGCGTTATTTTTCTTTTTTCAAGTTGTTTAATTCAGTAAATGTTTAATAAATGTGGCACGCTCTGCCAAATGTGGGCAAAACGACTCATCCGGACCTCCGATCCCTCAAGCAAACAAGTGAATGTTGAGTACTAAACAAATATTCAAAGTGCACTTACCTGCTTGACAGATCAGAGGTCCGGACTCAACAGGAGCAGAACGTGGCCGCGACACCGCCCACACTCAGCGGAGTGCATCACAAATGTCTTATCATGTTCAATATTGTTTGGTTTGGTTAATAAAAAATGTTTAATAATGGTTTAATTAATAAATATGTGAATAAATGGTTGAATATGTTAATAAAATGTTTAACCTTTAGACCTTTAACGGTCTACTTTTATAATTTTTAAAGGGTTTATGGGGTAGTATTGGGAGCCTTGGAACGAATCAAAACAAATGCACAAAACAGCATTTTACATGTAACATGCACCTCTAATTACAAAAACTCCAGGGAACAAAAAAGGCTGTGGAATGGATTGGAGAGACAGACAAGGTATGTCAGAATTTTTACTGATTTTTTTTTTTTTTTCAGGAAAATATCAGTCCATTAATTAATATGCACACCTCGGAAAGACCATACAAGGAACTCTTTTTCAATCTCATTAGTCTTGCCGTTGTCTGGGAGTAAAATCATTTTACAAAGGAGTTGTGTGCCAGAAGAGTGTCAAAAAGAACTCAGGGCCTTTTGCCCGAGCTGGACATATGCTGGTGGAAATAATGCTTAATCAATTAGCTCAAACAATACTTTGAACTTAGTAAAAGAAAACTAATAAAAAATACTTATAACAACAGATCAGAAGGAGCTAATATTTCTTAATTTGTTTCACATCATTAATCACGTATGTTAGAAAAACAAGTCAGCAAACAGCAGTCAGCCAAGCAGCGTGCAGTCCCCAGAAAAACCCTGTTCTTATATTCTTAATTGTGCTGAGTCAGCTGCCTTATTCAAATCAATTTTCCTTTATGTTTGCACTTTTGCTATCTTGGTCTCTCCAATCTTAATTTCTATGCTTTTCCTATTTCCCATCATGTTCTCGGCTTCCCCTTGTACCGCCTATAATTTAATGCCGTGCCCCCCATGACATAATTTCCTTTTGTACTTTTTATAGTTATTTTTTAAGCCTAATTTGAGAGGTTTAATAAAATTGTCACGTCATTTATAAGACTTGGCCACAGTATTCTACAGCCTTACTTCTGATGGCTGCCCTACTGCTTCATCTTCTTCTCTGTGCTCCTCTTATATTAATTTACCTTCCCTAGACCCCTCTTCTCCATAGCCTTCACCTCAAACTATCGTTATTGATTAGCCTATTAATTGGCTTGATTCCCTCATAGATTATTTGTCAACTTCACCCACAGAGTTTGAACCTTCTTCTTCATCCACTGACGTGGTGCCTATCATTCGCTTAGACAGGCTGACTGATATGTAATTTATAATTCATTTAATAAACATATTTCTACCTTTTAGTCACAGTGTGATTAATTCTTCCAGCAAGCTAGTTTAAAGCCAAACTTGGTTATTATGAGAATTATATATGAGCATGAGCGCTTGTATTAATCACAAATAACTATTAGATGATACCTAAAATATTCTTCCAAAATCACGGCTTGTGTTTTTTTTTTTGTTGTTGTTGTTTTTTTGTTTTTTTGTTTTTAATAAAAATCTTAGGACAAAGGGTACTACAGAATGCGCTTAATGCATTTTATCTGATTTGCTGATTATGAATGCATTAATAGAACTAGTTTTTATATAAGGAGTAATGTGTCCACCCTTTATAGGATAAAATAAACCAAAAGATTGAAGCTAATATAAATTGTGAGGCCTGCTCCCCAGGTCAAATAGCGAGAATGTTCCAAAGATTTGGGGGGGGGGTATGCTAGACTACTAAACTAATGTCAGAACCCAACAAGAACTGTAATTATAGCGATTTGTTTTTGTTCAACTGACATGCATCCACCTCCAATTCTCATGCTGCAACTTGCTAGGCCTACATCAAGAGACACAGTTCTGTCCAATAAGTCAGTTGGGCTTTTTACACCCGAGCCTAGCGGCTCATCAGACCGGTGCTTATCCCCAGTTTTTGAAGAGTGAAGCGATCAGAAGTTCAACTCCTCCTGGATGGGATGCTAGTCCATCACAAATTACCTTCCCAGTATATTTTTACTGGTGCCCATTTATACTGCTGGGTGAACAGAGGCACACTTGTGGTTAAAACCTTGCCCAGGGATCTTAGCACAGTGGGAGTCTAACTGGGATTTGAACTCACAACCTCCAGATCATGAGCACAGCACCCTAACCACTATGCCAGCAGCCCCACTTATGTCCAAGAACAGAACCTTAATTCCTGACAATTAAAAACATGTTGATTAACGTGGATTATTATTATTTATTTTTTTTTTTTTTTTTTTTTTTTTTTTTAATTATTATTTTATGAATTTTTCTCTTTTGCTTTATACTTAAATAGGTCTCCCACTGGCAAAACTTTAATTAATGTATTTGTTTGGTGTCAATGATTGTTTATTTGATCGGCTGCTACATCCCACTCACAGTAATGGTGGCCATTTTTGCACATGTTCATGTGATGCCAATTCAGTAATATAATTTAATACTTATATGTCCTCCAAGTTGTGCTGGATAAATTTCGATGCTGAGCTCAACAAGCCTGAGGAATTTAAATAATCTTACATTATTTTTCTATTTTAAGATGTCATTGTTTAGCAGAATACAAAATTATTTTTGCAGTATTTCCACACTACAAATAAAGATTTTAAAGCTTTTTATTCAAATGAGGAGGACAGTACTTAAGGCAAAAGGATATGAAGGCATGGACTAAGTTTCAAATTGAGCATAGGTGAAAAATGTGCAATAGTTAAGGCAGAAAGCTTTGTCCAGTTATTCATTATGGAGTTTAAAATGAGTGATGGACCAAAGATTATAACCAAGTAAAAAACTGCTTAAAGTTTAATCGTCACTTCTTTATTATCAACAAAGGAAGCAGAAATTTTTATTGCAAAGGAAGGAAGGATGGACGGGGAGATTGGCAGGCAGATCGCTGCAGCCTCTGCTGTAAAGTGGAGCTTGTCCTTTGTAGTGAAGAGAACGCTCAGCCAAAAAGTAAAGCTCTCAATTTACCAGTCGATATACATTCCAACCCTCACCAATGGTCACAAGTTTTGTGTAGTGACAGAAAGAGTAAGATTGTGAATTCAAGCTAGCTGAAATGAGCTTCCTTTGTAGGGCAGCGGGTCCTTTGGAGATAAGGTGAGAAGTTCAGTTATCTGAGAGGAATGATGAGTAGAACCACTACCCCTCTGTATTGAGAGGAGCCAGTCAATGTGACTTGGGGATCTGGTTAGATTGCCTCCTGAATGCTTCTCTGTTGTGGTGTTTTGGGCATGTCCAAGTGGAAGAGACCCTGTTGACGACTTAGAATATGCTGAAGGGACTATGTCTCTCCACTGGTCTGGGAACACCTCTGTCCCATGTGCCACCCCGGAAGAGCTGGAAGAAGTCACGAGTGAGAGGGATGTTTGAAACTTACTGCTTAGCCTGCTGCCCCCAAGACCCAACCACAGATTGAGCGAAAGAAGGAGAAGCGGAAGATGATGATGATGATGGTGATGATGATGATGATGATGATGATGATGATGATGATGATGATGGTGATGATGATGATGATGATGATGATGATGATGATGATGATGATGATGATGATGATGATAGGCTGCATTTTATGATAGGATATGCTGTCATATAAGGGTGTGGATGACATAAAACTAAGGATGGATGAAAACAGGTCAGGGGCTTTGTTAAGACAAATGTGAAAATAATGGGAAATAGGAAAAGTATGTAAATTAAGGTCAGAGGGATTAAAATGTCTCAAAGGGCAAAATGATGGAAAAATTGACTCAGGATAGGGGAGGCTGACCCCACATTTACAAATTAAAAGTGGAAGTACTGAGAATGTGTACGCAGTGAGTTTTCTGGGGGAACTTTTAGTTCAATAGGCAGACAGACTGACACATTGGCTTCTAGACAACTGATTTTGCTCAGGCTTGAATGGTATACCTCTTGGATAAAATAAGGAATACCTGCTTCTTCTCAATTTTGTGGTAGTGTCTTTTATTTTTATTAAATTTTGATTGTTTTTTGAGTAAATTGGACAAGAACAAGGGACATTAAAATAAATCTACGGGGGCCTGACTTTCCACCTGTGGTATGTCCACTTGGGCAAATGCCTGAGTTTCCGACATTTCCTAGTTTCAGTGATAATGTCATTACACTCCATCCTGACTTTGGGGATAATATCATTACTCAAAATTCTGGCTTCTTGGATGTTATAACTGCTCCACTTTTTACCTTTGGGGACGGCATCATTTCATTTGCTGAATCTTTTAATAGTGTCAGTGCCATGCCAAGTTCCTACTAGAGATTATCAAAGAAACCTGTCCTGGCTATAGTTGACTTCAGGTCCATAAATGAATTCATGTCATTAACCATGCTTTAGTCCATGCCCTTGTTTAATTTTTTTTATTAGTCACATTCATCAAAATACACATGCAGACATTGCTCAAACAGGTGACTAGTATCCATACCAGTTGAGTTTCCAGTTAAACTATAAACAAGTGTGTTGGGCATGCTTGATTTCAGACCCCTGCCTATTCTTCAGTCCAAGGCTGTGACCAAACAAATGTCTGTTTCTGTGGCAGGGGCCAATAGGGGCCAATATAATCGCACAACCATTGTCTTAAACAAACCAAATATAGACAAAGACTTGTTCTGCATTATGTCTAGACCTGTGCGCCATCTCTTATAGCTGCCAATATATTTAATTTGTTGGAAAAGTCAGCCACAGCTGATTTAAATCCTTTAGCATGTTAATGCATCCAATGTAAATTGGCTGATATATCCACCAATCATAGACTTAGACGTATACACAAGGCCCTCGCATGGCATACTGCTGGTGGCCGCCATATTACTATAGAATAGCATGTACCATTGCAAAAGGTGTTGAATGCTATGTTTTAACATGGCCCAACAAGTGAAAGATTATTTACTAAGATGGTGGCGACATCGACCTGATGTTTTAAATATATTTTTACATAAAAGCAAACAGATAATCTCAGTAACACAAAAGCTTCATGAGTTTGAACAACAACTTCTAAGACTGCTTCATGAACATTTCAATAATTTTGAAGCATGTAAGAGTCTTTTCCAATTTTCAAATGTATTTAAAATAATCCAGAATTTGGTTTAGTATGTACAAACTGGATTCCAAAAAAGTTGGGACACTATACAAATTGTGAATAAAAACTGAATACAATGATGTGGAAGTGACAAATTTCAAATATGTTATTCTGAATAGAAAATATATGGCAGGGTCACATTATATGTTGATTTTAAATTTCATAGTGTCAACAAAATCTCAAAAAAGTTGAGACAAGGCCATTTTTACCGCTGTGAGACATCCCTTCTTCTTCTTACAACAGTCTGCAAACTTCTAGGGACCGAGGAGACAAGTTTCTCAAGTGTAGAAATAGAAATGTTGTCCCATTTTTTGTCTAATTACAGGCCTCGAACTGTTCAACTGTCTTGAGCCTTTTTTGTTGCACCTTCCTCTTTATGATGTGCCAAATGTTGGTGACAGATCTGGACTGCAGGCTGGCCATTTCAATACCCGGATCCTTTTTCTACGCAGCCATGATGTTGTAATTAATGCCGCATGTGGTCTGACATTATCATGTTGAAAAATGCAAACGAGACGACGTCTGGATGGGAGCACATGTTAGTCTAGAACCTGAATATTCTTTTCTGCATTGATGGTGCCTTTCCAGATGTGCAAGCTGCCCATGCCACATGCACTCATGCAACCCCATACCATCACAGATGCAGGCTTCTGAAATGAGCGCTGGTAACAACTTGGGTTGTCCTTGTCCTCTTAATCCAGATGACATGGCGTCCCAATTTTCCGTAAAGAACTTCGAATTGTGATTCATCTAACTACAGAACAGTTTTCCACTTTTCCACACTCCATTTTAAATGACCCCTGGCCCAGAGAAAACACCTATGCTCCTGCATCCTGTTTAGATATGGCTTCTTCTTTGTACTGTACAATTTTAGCTGGCAACAGCGGATGTCATGGTGGATTGTGTTCACGGACAATGGTTTCTGGAAGTATTGCTGAGCCCATTCTATGATTTCCCTTACAGTAGCATTCCTGTTTGTGGTGCAGTGACATGGAAGGGCCCGAAGATCACGAGCATTCGGTCTTGACCCTTACGCACAGAGGTTGTACCAGGTTCTCTGAATCTTTAGATGATGTTATGCACTGTAGATGATGATAACTTCAAACTATTTGCATTTTTTTTTTTTGCTGGGAAACACCTTTCTGATATTGCTCCACTGTCTTTCTGTGCAAAATTCAGAGAATTGGTAATCCTCTACCCATATTCATTTCTGAGAGACACTGCCACTTTGAGAAGCACTTGATATACTCAGTCATGTTGCCAATGGACCTTATTCGTGGCAATTGGTCTTTCAACTGTTCGTCATAAGTGCAATTGACTTTTTCAGCCTCTTGTTGCTACGTGTCCCATTTTTTTTTTTTTTAGATTTGTTGACACTATGAAATTTAAAATCAACATAGTTTTCCTTTTAAATGATACATTTTCTCAGTTTAAACCTTTTGTGTTCTATTCTGAATAAGATATTGAAATTTGGTACTTCTATATCATTGCATTCAGTTTTTATGAACAATTTGTATAGTGTTCAAACTTTTTTGGAATCTGGTTTGTACATTACACATAGCAATTCTTAAATTGCCCCTCAAACAGTCGTACTTTAACTTGGTTGTTCTGTATTATGCTTTTAACACTTTACACCCTGAATTATTTTCTAGCTGTAAAAAAAAAAAAACATTTCATGCTTTTTTGGGGACTTAGGTAAGCTGGTTAAAGATAAAATATACTGAAAATATGAATTTTGCATTAATTATATAAAGTGAAAAGTAAAGGTTTGTTGTTTTTAATCACATATTCTTTATTGCATTATCAATAACATATTACAATATATTACAAACCTTGAAAAAAATTCTCTTTTACAAAAGTAACGGTATAAAACGAGCCTTATAAAAATATTTTGGCATAGAAATACTGGCACAAATGGTACTTATAAATGTATGTAAAATAAAATGGATGAATCAACGTTGAAATAAAAAAATTATGAAACATCCTTTTGTATGAAGCTAAGGGTGTTCACGGTTCTGCGGTACTTTATCCTGCCACTACTCATGATAAGCTTCGAAGCAGTTGGATTTGCTGTTCAGGCTCACGTTGCATTTTTTTGCATCTTTGCCTTTTTTTCTGTAATACGTGCAAGGTGTCCAACTCCGTCTTTTTGAACGGCAACTGAAGGACGATGACAACTCTTTTTAGGAGGTTTGCTCGGCTCTGTGCTAGAAGCAGATCTTCCCCTCTTCTTCCCGCACAATGAACCAGCATTCAACAGGACAAATAGCAGGAACACCAGTCTCATAATATTTCTTAGATCTGATGGGATTCCTATAAAGCGAGATTAGTTGATTTATTTTACTGCTTCACGATATCAGGACAATGAACTTCAACTATCTTCTTTGTTTTGGAATGAAAGTGATGTCTTGTAGTAACGGGGTTGACTTTTGCGAATGTAGATAATATGTTCACATGTATATGTGTACTGCTTCTGAGCTTACATTCTCTATTTTTTGCAGCTTCAATTCCACCTCGTCCTTTTTTCGTTATTGCCTTTTGACATTTCATATCCTTTGATATTCCTGGTAATAGTGATAGTTTGACAGTCCCTCAGCAAAATATTCCATGACGGAAGAGAGAATTTCAGTAGAACAAGGTAGGTCAGGACCAAGGAAGGGCACCGTAACTGAAGGATTTATTTCATCTTGTTGCTCTACTTGCATTAGAATCATCTGCAGTTGGCATTAGCGCTTGTTCATCTATGATAACGGCCGAATCTCCATTGAGCTCAATGACATCATTTGGAGAAGTCTCTTCATCTAGATCTATTTCCTTTTCCATATTCACATCATCAGGATGAAGTTGGGATCAGCCACCTTGTCATCATAATCCATTTCTGTCTCAGATTCGCCGCTATCGTCACAAGTGGCCAGCTCAGCAGTTTCGACACTGATGTTTTTCCTGCCATAAAAAGTTCTGGGGATGATTTATATACCGGTGATGAAATTGAATAATGAGAGACATTCACCAGTCAAACTGACTCAACGATTATGTTTTCTAAATGACGAAATTGTGTGAGACTTTACCACATGATGACTCACTTTGAATTGATAAATCACACCAAGGTAGGGAAAGGAAATCTCTCTCATTCCTCACAGAAAACAATAATGTTTATAATTGATGCTCGTATTGAATTTTCATAAAAAATTATAAGCATATTGGTATAAAAACATTATTTTTTTTCAGGAATTCTTACACTTTGTAAACTATGTTGTAAGTAATCACTGTTGACAGCCAAGCTTGTTCATACACCTGATGTGACGAAAACGTCACTCATATAAAATGCGTTGTTGTTTTGTATTTTGTTTTTTTTTTAGTAAAATGAACTCAATAAACTATTTCTACCTCATAAAATTGCAAAACTATCATTATTCTTCAATGACGAATTTTTTATGTGCATGAATCTCACCTGGTATTTGATCCATTATGCTTTTAGTACTGAAAGTTTGAACAATGGCTCATGGACGTCACCCACTCATGATGTCTCGAGTCTAACTGAAAAAAGTGCAGGAAAAAAAAAAACAACGCAATACCAATTTCTGCTTCAACTGGAAACACACTGCATTTGTCACAGTTGTTCCCCAGATGCTTGTAGTAATATAAATTAAAATTTTAGGCTCTTAATTCTTGTTTGACGAATTAGTCACTTCCGGGCGTAAAGGGTTAATGCTATACCTAGTGTTATCTTATGTAGTATGTTGCCTGCTGAAACTATATATGGTTACAGCAATTATATCAATCTAGCCAACAAATAACAAAAATATATTCTAGATATGTCATTTATATCACAAAACCCCAGGCACCCGTGTCTTCCCCAAGCCTTGAACCCATTATTCAAATAAATTTAAACAAATATAACATTTAATTCTAAATATGTGTTTATATCCCTATATTGTGTCTGTGAGTTTCTTTTTTGCTGTTATTACAAACAAATCTCAAGAAATATCATGATGACATAAATCCATTATAAGATTTATTTTTACATTATTTAGAGTATGTACAATTTTGTGTGTGCAGCCAAATTATATATCCTTTACATTTTTAACTTTAGCCATTGATAGTTAGATATGTTTTTAATAGCCAGTTATCTCTTCAATATGATTGGCTAAGCAGCAGTCCAGCCACTCAATGAAGCAGTAAGCTGGTTTCATTGCAACTAACTGGCTCCCGGGTCTAACCATGCCATTGCCCACCAGCTCTAGTCTACATGTTAGGTGCCTTGTTTAGATTCCTTAAGAGTTATTCCTTTCAGTTTTGAATGTTGTATCCTAAGCTTTCCAAAGATTTCCCTCACCTTAAAATGCTAAGCTGCACACCTTGGTAACTTTGCACAGTAAAACGGTTACTACCATGTTTTGAATACTGAACTATACTTTTGTGTTCTTCAGTTCTCAGGTAGAGCTATAGGTCTTGTACAGGTCCTTCTCAAAAAATTAGTATATTGTAATAAAATTCATTATTTTCTGTAATGTACTGATAAAAATTAAACTTTCATATATTTTAGATTCATTGCACACCAACTGAAATATTTCAGGTCTTTTATCGTTTTAATGCTGATGATTTTGGCATACATGTAAACCCAAAATTCCTATCTCAAAAAATTAGCATATCATGTTCAGGTAGTCTAAACGAGCTATGAACCTAATCATCTCAATCAACCAATTAACTCTAAACACCTGCAAAAGATTCCTGAGGCTTTTAAAAACTCCCAGCCTGGTTCATTATTCAAAAGCACAATCATGGGTAAGACTGCCGACCTGACTGCTATCCAGAAGGCCATCATTGACACCCTCAAGCAAGAGGGTAAGACACAAAAAGAAATCTCTGAGCGAATAGGCTGTTCCCAGAGTGCTGTATCAAGCCACCTCAGTGGGACGTCTGTGGGAAGGAAAAAGTGTGGCAGAAAACACTGCACAACCAGAAGAGGTGACCGGACCCTGAGGAAGATTGTGGAGAAGGGCCGATTCCAGACCTTTGGGGACCTGTGGAAGCAGTGGACTGGGCTACAGGTGCCACATTCCCCAGGTCAAGCCACTTTTGAACCAGAAATAGCAGCAGAAGTGCCTGACCTGGGCTACAGAGAAGCAGCACTGGACTGTTGCTCAGTGGTCCAAAGTACCTTTTTCGGATGAAAGCAAATTTTGCATGTCATTCGGAAATCAAGGTGTCAGAGTCTGGAGGAAGACTGGGGAGAAGGAAATGCCAAAATGCCTGAAGTCCAGTGTCACGTACCCACAGTTAGTGATGGTCTGGGGTGCCATGTCTGCTGCTGGTGTTGGTCCACTGTGATTTGTCAAGGGCGAGGTCAATGCAGCTAGCTATCAGGAGATTTTGGAGGACTTCATGCTTCCATCTGCTGAAAAGCTTTATGGAGATTTTTCAGCACGACCTGGCACCTGCTCACAGTGCCAAAACCACTGATAACTGGTTTACTGACCATGGTATTACTGTGCTCAATTGGCCTGCCAACTCTCCTGACCTGAACCGCATAGAGAATCTGTGGGATATTGTGAAGAGAAAGTTGAGACACCAGACCCAATGACCCATGAGCTTAAGGCTGCTGTCAAAGCATCCTGGGCTTGAGCTTTGTATTAAAAACACTTTTTTTTTCTCCATTGGTCGGATGAAAAATGCTAATTTTTTGAGACAGAGATTTTTGGTTTTTCTTTACTTTTTGCCAAAATTATCAATATTAAAACAATAAAAGGCTTGAACTACTTCAGCTGTGTGTAATGAATCTAAACTATATGAAAGTCTAATGTTTATCAGTACATTACAGAAAATAATGAACTTCATCACAATATGCTAATTTTTTGAGAAGGACCTGTATATGCCTGCTGATTGCACACAGCTGGTTCTCATTATGGCTCAATATATAAACAGAATGAGACCGTTCAGTGAGTGCCAATATTATCAGTAATAAGACCCCCCACTCCCCCCATTTGGAGTTTGTGTTTGCCTGAGCTGTTTGAATAAACACCGTTTTAGTTGTATTTGAATATTACTTAAAAACCCTAAGCATGACAGCATTACATCAGGATGGATCAGGTGGGTCTGGAGGCCAAGATCACTTGCATGTTTTTGAGCTGCAAGAGTAAAATATGTAGTTTGAGCAAAGGTAAAACAGGTTGGGAGAAAGCTACTGAGAGGGAAATGTAAGAAACAGAAGAAGGGGTCATTGACAGAACAGATTATCTGTTGAGTTCAATAGTTTAAGCAGATGTAAATTGTGTTAAAGTGACAAGCAGAAGATTCTGGCAAATCTGGCTTTCCTTTTACCTTTTAGGTATCCTATCCATTAAAAAGAAATGTCATGGTCTGTGAGACAAAACAGTTAAAAGGTAGGTGTGTGTGTGTGTGTGTGTTTGCTTGTTTGCATGTGTATTAGGTACTCCTGAGAGTCTGTAATCTCCAAAAACACTGCATACAGCTACAAGCAGTCTTGGTGCATTAACCAAATTAGCAATGCTGATCAGCCTGCTGGTCTGCTCCTGAATTTGTGTACTTTGCCTCCTTCCCGGCCTGGGCGTTTCTGTGTGGAGTTTGCATGTTCTCCCCGTGCTTGTGCGGGTTTCCTCCGGGTGCTCCGGTTTCCCCCGCAATCCAAAGACGTGCACTGTAGGTTAATTGGCCGTTCTAAATTGACCGTAGTTTCTCTCCTGCAGCGGCACTGGAACCCAGTCGTATCGGCACTTGCCTTTCCATTGGATCCTTCCGGTGGCGCCGAGACAGGGGGGGGACTTGCTGCTTGGGTAACAGCCTGTCCCTCATTACTCCCTACCCAGGCTCTGTGCACTGGGGAGTATCACCAGTCGGGATACTGGCCAGAGCGCAGCCATAGTCCTTCGGGACTGACGGAGGCCTACGCACGCACGCTAAGACTTATCATGCTATAAAAAGATGATGAGGTCTCAGATAAGTCATGGAAGAGGAAGACTAATTCAGCACCAAGGGAGATCTTTAAAAATAAAGAAGAGATGTGGTGAAAATAACTAGTACTATTTTTTAAATATATTTTCAAGGGTTCTCTTGAGGTTCAAAATTCATTCATTGATTTTTTGATCAGCTTAATCCTAATTAGGATTCCAGAGAGGCGGGTACCCATCTTAACTGACTATGGGCAAGGGCAGAGTACACCATGGACAGCTTGCCAGGCCATCGCAGGGCAGAAACTCACCGATGGCTCTGCAGCCTATGTAAGTCAGCAAATGGTACATTTACACGCCTCCCACCATAGACAGTGAGAGACATGGCTGGCCTTTGGCAATGCAGTTAGCTGCACTGCAGAGACAGCGGTGATAACCGTTGGTATTGGTAATCGAGCATGCTATAAAATGCTATATAATTCAAAATGCAAAAGCTTGCCACAAAATACCACATCACTTTTGTTGTTGTTGGTGGTGGTGGTGCTGGTGGTGTTTTTTTGTTTGTTTTTTATATATTTTTTTTTCAAGTAAATTTATAATTTTTAGTAGACTGTACAATGAAAAAAATCCATTGATTTAACTTGGAAAAATTGAAACAATAGACATTGACTTAATTAATGTTATGTGCTCAGCTGCATCTGAATTAAAAAAAAATAATCTACCGAAACAAAATTGTGAAATGGAACAAACCGTACAGTACAGTAACCATACAGTAATCCCCCGCCACTTCGTGTTTCCTACTTCACATCCCCGCAATATTGCGGGATTTCCCAATGGGAAATTAAAAAATTAAAGTGAGAGAGAGAGAGAGAGAGAGAGAGAGATTATTCAAAATTCATGTGCACTACATTCAACTACGCTACCCAACATGCTCTGTTTTCCTGCTTGACTTGAGTGTTCTCTGATTGGCTGTGAATCCAACAAGCTGATTGGTCGAGATTATATTTCCCAGTATCCAACACACCCTTCCTCCCTCATGAGGAGGAATATAATGTTTATTGAGCTCAAGGGAAGCACTGGGGTGCAGGAAAAATCGTGTTCACCGTAGTGGTGAGGGGAAAACAAAAACCAAAATCACTGGGAGAGTATAACACGGAAAATGGTTGAGCACGGAGCTGTTTATAGCGTGCTAATGGCTGAGTGGCTTTAGGTGCGCTCTCTGGATTTCGTCAGCGGGTAACAGCTACGCCCTCACCAATGCATGCAGTTAGAGAGAGGGCTAGAGAGTTAAACGCCTGTGAGTTTGGACACTAACATGATATGTACTAAAGCAAAGGCTCTGAAGGTGCTGAGGAGCCCCAAACCAAGCACCAGTGCCGCCAGTGATTTTCCTTCTTGACGTGGCTGTGGATTTGTTATTTATAAGGTTTTTATGCAGTTTAATGCAGCTGTGAGGGAGGGGCACAAGCCAGTGTCTCTCCCTCACACCGGTCCCATGCCCAGATAAATGCAGAGGGTTGCAGGGCATCTGCCATAAAACAAATGCCAAATAAAATATGCGAGTCACAACAAAGAATTTCATACCAGATCGGTTGAGGCCCAGGTTGTTATGGACATGTAAATACTTGTGTGAATGTAACTATGAAACTAATGGATGCATAACCATTGAATGTAATTATATTCAGTGAATGTGCTGCGAAGAGAGTCACATGGTGTGACTCAGCTCTTTGAGTCTGTAATTTTCCATAGAGGACTGGAGTTGCGCAATCCAACAGAGGGGAGGAGCAACACAGACATGTCTGGGCTTGTCTGGGCTTGCCTGGGCTTGTTCAGGCTGGTATCAGGGAGAAAACAACTTGTTGGGGGAACCAGGACCACTTGGGTATGATATAGCTATCAAGGACTGAGAAGAGGAAGCAGCATTTTGAATCTGCAAGGGTTCTTGGTGAATTCCAGGGCTGAACTGTCCTCCACTCAGGCAAGGACTTTTTGCTTTGCTATCCTTGATATTTGTTAGGACGACTCAAAAGTGGATCCACGAAGGATCTCAGGAGGATTGTCTATTTTTTTTTTTTTTTTTGCTGCATCTCCTCAGGAGTGGTTTTTGTCACCAGAAGTGACTTTCTCAAGGTTACATGTCAAGACCTTGGTGTGTCGTGAGGAAATCCACTGAATGACTGTATGGGCATGTACATGCATAAATTGCAGTTCTTCATTTGCAATCGAGTTAGTCTCTTCCAGTCTCCTCGTGGCTCTTCGGGCGGATCACGGATCAACTCGTCCAAGGTGATCATGGAACACGCGTCACCTAAGTTTCGTTGTTCGGGACTTCATCGTCGAAGGCCACACGCAGCCCACGCAAGGATGATCATCTTTTGTGTCTTTCAACATGCAGGATGGCAAGCCTTTCCCTGCCAGCACATATGCTAGCTCTAAATTTACCCTGCTGCAGGCGCTTGGTGACTATGGGACCCTTGGTTAATTTGTATATGGTTTAGGTCTAAGTTGTAAGTTATGAATTTTGTCTTGTTTTGTTCATATTATTAAATTGTACATAGTTTATGTTGTGGTCTGTCGTGCTTTGCTGATTTCACAGGGCAATTTCAATCCTCTAAATTTATATATCTATACAAGTGGGGGCTCATCCGATAGAATGTGCACAATATTATCTATATGGTAAATATCAGACTGTATACTACACACTCATATAGATATACAGAGGTAACACAGGAGGTTGCCATCAGGATGCAAAACAATGCAGGAAAAAACCCAAACTGTAGATTAAATTACAGTATATTAAAAAAAAAAAAAAAAAAAAAAAAAAAAAAACTCAATTATTTAGAGAAATGCCATGACCATTAATTTCACTTCCAAGGGAACTCTGATAATACTCATGAACTCAGCATTGCTCTTGAACAATAAACAGTATAACATACAGAAATACTTTTGAAGATTAATAAAAGCTGCCTGATTTTCAGGAGAATATTTGCACCAAAATCAAGTTCTATTAATATGATTGCATACACCGTATGAGAAATATGGTTTCTATTTGCATTGTTCTCCTGTAATCACAAGGCAGGATAATAATAGCTGTGGAGTAAAAATGTTGGACATTTTCAACAGACCGCTGTTTTAAATTATTCTAATTTTTGTTGAGAATGAAAACAGTGACTTTAGATTTTTATTGAAGTTTTTTTAAGTATTTAACAGTAAAAACCACTAATGTATACTCTTTTATTTAGAAAACCATTGTGCAAAAAGATGAGTAATTACGATATAACTGTAAACCAAATTACAGGGATCCCTCACTTTCCGCAGTTAATGTGGACCGAGACCGCCCCGCGACTGCCAATTTCCATAAAGTAGGATTGACACCCCCCCCCGTCTGACGTATACATACATGTATATTTGTATATAATGTCAATAAATACATATTTAATGCTGTAAATACTTATAATTGCAATTAAACATTCAAAAATAATGCATAAGATGTAAATAAAATATACAGTAGCTCCCCGACTTACATTTTAGTTAGGTTCCGAACGGCCGAACGTAGGTGAAAAAAAAAAAAACCGTAAGTTGTTACTGTATGTTCCAGTGATGTATAACGTTCATACTGTACCATACATCCATAAATACCATTACTGTATGTAATAAAACACCCCTAAATCAATTGTTATAAACATCTTCTTCTTCTTCTGTAACATAATATCAAATATATCAAATAATATCAAAATTAATTTCAAATAAATGAAATTCAAGCAAAATCATTTCAAATAGATAAATGTTAATCAAATTCACTCAGCAAATATCAAATATAACCTTTAACATTCTCTATGATGCGATCTTTCTGCTTGTTAATGGTTCCGATGGTCAATGGAGCCATTTGGAAGAAACAGTCACATGTTTTTCACCAGCATCAATTTTCTTGATGATAGCCATCTTCGTTTCAAAGGAGATGGCTTGCCGCTTTTTCTGATTACCACTATCACTAGTAGGCTTGCGCTTCTGACATATTTGCTTAGGTTCATAAACGTCTGCAAAACTGTAAACACAAAGATCACAGAGACGATGTCTTAACAGAAGGGTAACACACGGTGAACTGGGAAGAAGGAGGGGCACGTTCAGTCTGTCATTTGTAAACAATGGATGCAGCATCATGTGTAAGTAGCGTATTATGTCAGCGTACTACGTAGGTACGTCTTGTACTACAGAGAGTACCCTAAACTCAAAACTTGACGTTATTATTTTTTTTAAAAAACCTAAAATCGAAAAATATGTATAACGAATGAATGTAAAGTGGGGAGTGTCTGTAAATACACACACATACAGACGCACAAGTTCACACATGTGTGTGCACGCACTCAGATGCTCACCTCATATAAAAATGTAAATACTTTTGTTGGGTTGTTATGTTTTTTTTTATTATTATTATTATTATTATCTCTCTTTTTTTGCATAATTGGCTTCTTTTGTTCATTTTCCTTAACTTTTACCCAATTTATTTATTTATTTGTTTGTTTTTTAAAAATCTTGCATAGAACAAGGGGTCTTCTTCACGAGTGAGGGAAGGATGGAGCAGGAGATTGACCAACCCTCACCTATGCTCACGAGCTTTGGGTAGTGACCGAAAGAACATGACTGCGAATAAAAGCAGCTGAAATAGTTTCCTTTGCCTGGTGGCGGGACGCTCCCTTAGAGATAAAGTGAGAAGCTCTACCATTTGGGGAGAGCTTGTAGTATATCCGCTGCTCCTCCGCATTGAGAGGGGCCAGTTGAGGTGGCTCGGGCATCTGATCAGAATGCCTCCCAAATGCCTCCCTGGTGTTGTGTTTTGGACATGTCCAACCGGGAAAAGATCCCGGGGTAGACCTAGAACACGCTGTAGGGACTGTCTCTCGGCTTATCTGGGAACACTTCGGTGACACACACACACAAACCCCCACCCCCCGGAAGAGCTGGAGTAAGTGGTTGGGATGAGGGATATCTGGACTTCTTTGCTCAGATTACTGCCCTCGTGAACCGACCACGGAAGAAGTGGGAGAAGATGATGATGATGATGACACTTTTGCACTGGTGGCCCAGTGGTAAGGTGGTGGATCACTGATCCCAAGGTCGATGTTCAAGCCTCATCATCAATGGGTTGTTACTGCTGTCTCCAGAGTGCAGCTCTGTTATCAAATGCTGGCCATGTTTCTCACTGTCTACTGAGAGAGGCATGTAAAGGAACCAATGCTGACTTTTGTCAAGAGTAGTCCAGATAACCATCAGCATGATCCTGCCTTGTGATGGCATTGCAAGCTGTCCAGGGTGTACTCTACTCTCTCCCAAAGTGAGCTGAGAAGGGCACCAGCCTCCCCGTGACCCTAATTAGGATTAAGTAGTTCAGAAAATGAATGGATGAATGACTCTTGCAATCATTCATGATTCTGGCCTTATATATGTATGTCTCTTTTCAGAGTAATCACACACATCTCACCATATGCATAGTTAGCCAATGGATATGGATCTGTGTCGATTCATCTGGTTCAAGAAATATGGCCTCCGTCGGACATATTTTCAGTTAATAAGCTCTGTGATGTTTCCTGTACCATGCATTCAACTGTATCACAATGAAAAGCAGATTATCCTTGACAATTATCATCTGGATTATTTCAATACACTCAGACACCCTGTCAATCAACCATGTAGTTCAAAGCATTATAAGCAGCATTTTTAGCTCAGCAGACACTGTAGAAAATCTGGGTATTTCTGCTTAATAGCACATGCAATGTCCTCTTTCAAAAATTCAATATGCAGAGTTGAAACATTAGCTCTATCCAGGAAGGATTTAGGCAAGCAACTTGTGTGAGGGTGACGAACTATGAAAAAGTGATGTTTTCGTGCCAAGGACAGCATCACATTTTTGAAGCAGGCTGGATGTTGCACAACTATTTTGAAGTAGCTGTGCTTTGATTTGAAGTGCATGGTCCATGATTTATCTAGAAGTCTAAAGCCACAAATTCTGGTCTGGTCTTGTATCTTCTGAGTCGTAGGAGGAAGGATAACGCCTTGATTATCATCTTCATGGAGGTTTTCTTGTCAAGGATAGTGCAGTGGTTTGCCTTCTGCACAATGCGAACCTATGGGCAATTTAGAACAGCCAATTAGCCTACTGTACATGTTTTTGGATAATTGGAGGAAACTGGAGTACCCAGAGGAAACCCACGTGAGCACGGAGAGAACATGCAAACGCGTTTTGCATGTTAATGCAAAAAAAATAACAATCTTAACATGCAAACGCTGCACAGAAACGTCCATGCCGGGAATCAAACCCAAGCCTTCTTGCTGTGAGGCGGACGTGCTAACCACTACGCCACCATGCCACCAAATTCATAAATTACCTGGGGAAAATGGTGGAGGCTTGACTCTGTGAAAATATCTTTAAACTGTACTTTGTGCTCAGAGCTCTTGAAGTTCAATTTCCTGGTTGATTCTAGAGTTTGAACTGGACAAGTAACAAGGTCCAAAATGTTTTAAGTCTCCAAGGAGTTGCCAGGCTGCTTCATTATTGGGCACTTTCTGTATTAGAAGTGATAAAAATAGTAGCAAACTCCAGTTCTCATGTACATTTCCCCCAATTGTTCTCATGGATGCATCAGTCAATGGAACAGTGTGGGGGCAATCAGTCCATTTAAGGTGGAAATCATCATTTGACTAGTTCAAATTGGAGAACGTGCATATGTTTTTGAGATGATTAGAGTCAAATTCGGTTCTTTTGGCAGGAACTATTCCTTCAAATAAACATGTACATGTCTGGTGGAAAACCAGTAATAAAATTTGAAATAAAAGAGTATTTCTGACAGAAATACCACCATAGGGGGTCCTGAGTGGTACATTGCCAAGGTGAGTGACTATTTAACCCAAAGATCACTGGTTCGAATAAATTCCATGGGAGCTAATTGGCTGAGCACTGGCTGGAGGGAGAGAAGGCATATGCTTAGTTTCCTGTCACTTATAACTATTGCCAGCATATCATGGGCATCTGTGAGCTCATACGAGGGGGTGCACAGCATTTTCCCTCCATGAGTTAGACTGCCCCCAAATGTACATGGTGCCACAGTTCGAAAAGAGAATGGTGGCTAGCACTGCATGGCATGGAGCGATATGTGTGCATGCTTTCAGCCCTCCCAAGGGAAGACAATACCTGATATGTGGGAATTGGATCCGACTAAATTAAGGAGAAAATGGGAGGGGGGGGGGGGTGTAATCCAAAAATACAGACCATCATAACAGTCTCCTGGGAAACTGTCCTCAAGGGTTTTCAGATAGCTTGTGTGTATCACCTCTGTTCTTAAAGTGAACCTTCTTGCTCCAGCTTCTTTTGCCTGAAAAATCTGACCTATTGGGCTTTCAAAGTCCACAAACATATCTATCAGAGAAATTCTACAAGACCAGCAATATTATGTGCTCCAAGATTATCAGAAACAACACACTGTGATGTTCTCCTCGAAGTTTTCCCAATTCTTCTACAAAAATCCCACACTGTTCTTATGTCATTAAATCATTAATATTATACTTCAATACTTTGTCATCATCATAACCTTCACATCAGGGTTATTTAGCAACGCAAGCAAATTAATAGAGCATAAGGAGGAGTGACAACTTGGTGGTAGATTCTGTAGGATCCAATATAAGGTAGAGATTTTGTGTATTTTACGTGATACGCCAACATAATTGAAAACCATCAATATATAAACTGAAGGAAATTCCACACACTTTTAAAAGAATTGGATTACTTTTTGAAGAAATGTTAATCCCAATACGACTTGTATATTTGTTTATCACTCACCCCTGGCTATTATTTTTCCCTCTCAGATGTATAGACTTATTTATCATGGTTTCACAGTCTAGGAGTTGCTGCAATGATTTCAGCAGAGGCACACACAGAGGTGACTTCTTGTTCAGTCTAACGCATAATCTACTGGTTCAATAATTTGGAAGTTTTATTCATACTATGTCCTCCTTTTCCATGCAGTGGATACTGGACCAAAATGTCCTATTCCTGCATGAATTGGATTTGAGGTATGGGGTACAGTGACTAACTCTTTCACAATGGACCCATCAATCTGGTAATTATGTTCTTGTAAGAACTGTATTAGAGTCTGCTGGCTGACCGACATGGATGTAGTCCCAATTAAATATTGTAACTATTCAAGCAGTTAATAATAGTTGTACTTGGCACAAAAAAAGCATTTCTAATTTACATAAGACTAAGGCTAACTAATGTTCAAAGATTTTTGAGAAGTTTGTCAATTCTTCAGATTCTCCATCTAATGACTCTTTCGTGTCCCATTCACAAGAATTTTCAAAAGCATGATTATGAAATAGTTGATGAACAATGACAGACTTTAAATCATGAATAGTATGGGGTGTGTGTTTTCTTCATTTGTGAGTGTAAAAACCTCCATAAAGATTTGTTATGTATGAGCAATCAGGAAACATACAAGGCACAATTTAATGATTTTTTAAATGTGTTGAAAAATAGTCAGCCTCTGAGCGCAGTTCGTCATTGTCACAAATATGACGCTTGAGTAGAAAAAATGTGTTCTTTCGTTCAGTCGGATGGGACTTGTTGAGCTAGGTCAGTCAAGTTTTACAAGTCTTGCATGTGCACGTTCATAGGACTGTGGGAGGAAACTGGATTACCCGGAGGAAATCCACATAAGCACGGGGAGAACATGCAAACTCCACTCCAACATGCCCGAGATGGGATTTAAACCGAGAACTTTCTTGCTGCGAGGTGGACACACTAATCTCTATGACACCCAACTGCCTTATACTATCTCTCTCTCTCTCTCTCTCTATATATATATATATATATATATATATATATATATATATATATATATATATATATATATATATATATATATATATACTAGTCCTTCTCAAAAAATTAGCATATTGTGATGAAGTTCATTATTTTCTGTAATGTACTGATAAAAATTAGACTTTCATATATTTTAGATTCATTGCACACCAACTTAAATATTTCAGGTCTTTTATTGTTTTAATACTGATGATTTTGGCATACAGCTCATGAAAACCCAAAATTCCTATCTCAAAAAATTAGCATATTTCATCCGACCAATAAAAAAGTGCTTTTAATACAAAAAAGTCAACCTTCAAATAATTATGTTCAGTTATGCACTCAATACTTGGTCGGGAATCCTTTTGCAGAAATGACTGCTTCAATGCGGCGTGGCATGGAGGTAATTAGCCTGTGGCACTGCTGAGGTGTTATGGAGGCCCAGGATGCTTCGATAGTGGCCTTAAGCTCATCCACAGTGTTGGGCCTGGTGTCTCAACTTTCTCTTCACAATATCCCACAGATGCTCTATGGGGTTCAGGTCAGGAGAGTTGGCAGGCCAATTGAGCACAGTAATACCATGGTCAGTAAACCATTTAGCAGTGGTTTTGGCACTGTGAGCAGGTGCCAGGTCGTGCTGAAAAATGAAAATCTTCATCTCCATAAAGCTTTTCAGCAGATGGAAGCATGAAGTGCTCCAAAATCTCCTGATAGCTAGCTGCATTGACCCTGCCCTTGATAAAGCACAGTGGACCAACACCAGCAGCTGACATGGCACCCCAGACCATCACTGACTGTGGGTACTTGACACTGGACTTCAGGCATTTTGGCATTTCCTTCTCCCCAGTCTTCCTCCAGACTCTGACACCTTGATTTCCGAATGACATGCAAAATTTGCTTTCATCCAAAAAGAGTACTTTGGACCACTGAGCAACAGTCCAGTGCTGCTTCTCTGTAGCCCAGGTTAGGCGCTTCTGCCGCTGTTTCTGGTTCAAAAGTGACTTGACTTGGGGAATGCGGCACCTGTAGCCCATTTCCTGCACACGCCTGTGCACGGTGGCTCTGCATGTTTCTACTCCAGACTCAGTCCACTGCTTCCACAGGTCCCCCAAGGTCTGGAATCGGTCCTTCTTTCACTTTTTCCTTCCCACAGACGTCCCACTGAGGTGCCTTGATACAGCACTCTGGGAACAGCCTATTCGTTCAGAGATTTCTTGGACACATGGAAGCACATGGACACAGGGATGTGATGTGAGACAATCTTCTGGTGCAGAGGTGAGCGTGCAGGTTGTGTTTATAGGGAGTGGATGAGAGGAGTGAATTCAGGTGTGAGCTACTGCAATCAGCTCTAGAGACAATCTAATTCGAGTTAACTCATTTTTGACTTACATCGTCTCTCCTGGAACCAATAAACTATGTAAGTTGAGGTATACATGTATTTGTACTAATGGTTTCAGAAGATAGTAGGATTAGTATGGCTATGCAAGGCTGCCAGCAGATTTCCTGAGTTTTGGCATTACCACTGCATCATCTCATGAATCCATCGGGAGCAGCTTGGGTATAAAATGCTGAATCTGCACACGTTCTCTTTATCACAGGCAATTCCGGAATTTCATCGCCGAACTAGGACAAGAGCTGTCAGGTGACCTTCTGCTGCACTCTACTGTGAGGTGTCTTTCTAAAATTAAAGTATTTTCTCATTTATTTGAGCTTTCAGAAACTACAAAGCTGTTCATGGAACAGAAGAACAAGAATTAGCTTCAGCTATCAAACCCATATATTGTTTTGGTCCACATGAGGTCTTATCTGTGCAGACTAGACCTGAAGGAGACAAACATACTGATTTAAAGTTTTTTTTTTTTTTTTTTTTTTTTTTTTTTTTTTTTTTTTTAATGGAACAACTGTTTTTTATGTTCATTAACAAACATTAGTAATGCTTATTAACAAACTGAAGCGCTTCAAGATGAGTCTTCAAAAGGAAATATTGGAACTTTTTTTTCCACTCCATGCAAAGCCTCTATCATTAAAATTGGCAACATTTAAGGCCCGATTTGAGGACCTACGTTAGTAAAGTCGTGTTCCTTGTTGGGCCAGTGGTGTAGTGGTTAGGGGGCTGCACTAATGATCAGGAGGTTCTGTGTTCAAATCCCAGTTAGATCCCCTCTGTGCTTAGACCCTTGTTCACCCAGCAGTATAAATGTGTACCAGTAAAAATATACTGGGAAGGTAACCTTTGATGGACTAGTGTCCCATCCAGGAGGAGTTGAACTCCGAGTCGCTTCGCGCTATGGAAACTGGGAATAAACACCGGCCTGATGAGCCATTATGGTTTTTTTTTTTTTTTTTTTACATGTTCCTTGTTGACCACTTTCATGCAGAGATTCAATGTTTAAAGGCTCTGCTAGTCACTAATCATGAGGCAATGTGATGATTAAACTGTTCAATGCTGTCAGGGTGAAATGTGTCCTTGGGGGGGACCGTTGTGTTTTGGAAACTTATGCAAATTAGAAAATTCCCAAGTGTCAAAAAGGTCTGCACTCAATAATTCTTTAGTCTAGTCCATGTCTGACATGCTTCTGCATATTATTTTCATTAAATTGTGGTGAGGACACAATAAGAGCTATATGGCCCTCATATGTTTATTTCATCCTGCCCACTTGTTTAAATATTAAATTCCTATTGCTCATTTCAGGTTTCTCATTTCACAGACTCAACAGTATGCAGTGTAGATCCCAAGGTAACAAAGGTCATGCATAATCAAAAGTGTGTGTGTGTGTGTGTGTGTGTGTGTGTGTGTGTGTGTGTGTGTGTGTGTGTGTGTGTGTGTGTGTGTGTGTGTGTGTGTGTGTGTGTGTGTGTGTGTGTGTGTGTTTTCACTTAGGTTAACACTAATTACAGAAGACACTGCAGACACATCATTCCTGTCAGAGAGACTCTGCCTCAGGCCATGGACCCGAGACAGGAAGGACACAACTTTCATGAGGAGGAGTATATAAAGAGATAGTGCTGCGACTTTTTGATTATCTTTTATTATCATATTTTAAAGCTCACCTTGAAATCATCCAGAAAACTGCTACATTGAGGCCCAAAATGTAGCTTTATTTCCGTTTTAGGATTTGTTAACTACAATCAAGCTCTCATTTCTATTTATTCAGAGTTCTTTGGAGAACATGTTGGAGAACTCTGACACCTGGGACAGCACTGACATGGAGACTTGACCCCCAACCTTGGGATCACTGAGCCATCAGCACCTTATCACCGGTCCACCACTGCACTAGTTCCTTACTTCCACCTCTATATCCCTTTTTGTTAAGTGCTTCTGTGACACTGCTAGTTTTGATTACTCCATCATCTGAAATGTACACAGATTCTTTATCTAAACATGCTCGAACAGAAGTTTTAAACATTCTGGTTTGTTTGTTTGCGATGCGATATACTGAATACATGCATGGCCCATTTGCCTTGTTGTAAAATGCTAGATTATCAATACAGGACTGACAAATATGTACATGTATATCTGTATATAATATCAATAAATACATATTCAACACTATAAATGCGTATAATAAGAATTAAACATTCAAAAATAATGTGTAAGATATAAATAACATAAATAAACACATACATTTTTATGTGAGGTGCGCATCTGAGTGTGTGCACACACATCTGTGTGCGTGTGCACACACTCAGATGCGCAGCTCACATAAAAATGTAAGTAGTTTTGATGGGGGGGGTTGGGTTGTTTTTTGTTCTTGTTTGTTTGGGTTTTTTTTATTTTATTTTATTTTATTTTTTTTGCATAATTGGCCTTGTTTTGTGGCATTTTCCTTAACTTTTCCCCCTATTCTTCCTTAATTGCTTTATTTTTAAATTTGATAAATACTAAAAAATAATAATAATAAATAAACACGATGCACTGAAGCCACATGAATTGAAACGTGAAGTAGCGAGGGATCCCGATATATCTTGATGCACAGTTGCGCATTCTGTGAAATACTTTTGGAAAAATTTAAAGAAGAGAGAAAGGGAGATTTTACCTTGCACAATCACAGAAACATGCAAATACCGAGTGTATTCTTTGAAATAAGAATTAAAATTGATTTTTTTTCTATTTGTTGACATCACATTTGGTAAACCTACCAAACAATTTTGAAACTTTCCTATGTAGGCAATTACTCTGTTGCATTAAATTTTCTACTCTGTCGATCAGTAGTGGATACTATCTGTTGTCAGCAGATTAGTTTCCTTCTAATGGTGCATTCACAGTGCTTGTGTCTACACTGTGGATACTTATCTCATCACGCATCGTATGGATGTTGCTTTCTGTTTCTAATTTACCACTGCTTCATATAATTAAAGGATAATTACTGAATTGAGTATAGATTAAACTGAACAATCCAGCTATTACATTTCCAAGAATAAAGTAGCATGCTATAATTTCTGCTATGTCAGATAGCTCACATGCTTGCTGAGATTGAATTGGCTGTAGCTGGGATTGCGTTCTCATTCTTAGGTGTACAGGTACAAACACCAAGGGTTGGGCCACGATTGCATCTGCTGAACTACTGTCTAGTGCAACTGCTGGACAAACACTCTGAACATTTACACTTTAGGGTAAATTTTCAATATTTCTCAAATTAAAATAAAATGAAAATAACACAAAATAAAATACAGATTGAAGACCTGATTATATATACTCATTGATATAGGGATGATGTGTGCGTTTCTCCAAACTCACCCCCCACGGTGTAATGTCAAAAAAGGTCTGACCTCTGTTTTGCATAATTAATAATCTACACATAAAATATCTAACAACAAAAGTATCAAACATTCTCCTAATTCGGAGTTCGTTTGAAGGATGATGAATCTCTATGCTGCCAGAAACTCTTTGACTTTAAAAAGAAACAAATACATGCTACATGTGCATCACTTCTTCTTCTCCTCCTTTAAGCTGTTCCCTTTTTTCCCCAGGGGTCACCACAGCGAATCATCGCATGTTTGATTTGGCATAGGTTTTTAACGTTGGATGCCCTTCCTGACACAACCCTTTAGCAAGGGGCAGAAACACGCTGATGGCTTTGCATCTACTCTTTACGAAAGTCAGCAATGGTTCTTTTACATGAACCTCTCACCATAGACCGTGAGAGACATGGCCGGCCTTTGATAACCCAGTTAGTTGCACTGAGGGCACAGTGACAACCTTGTGGAGTGCGGGACTCAAAAAATATATATACAGACACCCCCCCACACACACACTTACGAGCATTCATTTTACAAACATCCGGAGATAAGAACATCTGGTCCGAGGTTGAGAGTGAAAGTGAAATGAAATTGAAGAACAAGTAGTGATATAAATGGAATAAAATCTAGAGAAAGATGGATCATAAATATAAGTATGAAATATGATTAAATATTATCCTGACGTAAAGGATAGGCTCCGGCAGAGAGGTATGGCTGACGTGCTTTACACCGGAGGTCCGAAGAGAAGCAGAACCGATACATTTCTGAACTCCTGCCAAAATTTTCAAAGAAGGAACAAATTGACTCCAGTATTATAATGAACTGGATAAGAGTGAAACTCTCTGTAAATCTGATCAGATCCGCTGTGCTCTGCTTGAGGGAACCAGTAGTGTAAACATGGGTCATAATGATATTAATAATGTGATGATTATGGAGAGAGAGAGAGAGAGAGAGAGAGAGAGAGAGGTTGAAAGTTTTTTAAGTGTTTAATTTCATGTCCCCCACTAGTATGAACTTTCCACTTGTGAGCCGGTAATGTGCGAGCACTGCTTTCAGAGGTCAGCACGTCTTGCACTGTTCCAGCAATGTGCAGCCTGAAGTGCACACGGGGCCGCCGCGCACCTCCAGATCCTACACAGATAACTTCATTATCTGGGACCAGGGACAGGGACCGGTGAGTTAAATGGCGTGCCTTGGCGATGCTGAGTTGTTTGGGTGTGCAGGATGATTTTTACTCTGGTGTCATGGGAGGAATGGTGTCATTAACAATGATTTAACACCATAAAGACTTTAAAGCTTCAAGCGCGCGGGCAGCAGGTTGAGTTGAGTCAGGTCAACGTGGGGCTGAGTGAGACACAAACCATGAATCATAATGGGAAATGATTCACAAATAATCCACCAATCAAACAGAATTATCTAGGAAGCATTCTACACACTTAATAAATAAATAAATAAATAAATAAATAAATCAGATTATCTTCATGTCAAAGTTCGATTATAGTGCTCCGGTGCTCCTTCCAAGGGCAAACGGAAGCTGGTCAGTTCAATTGTCCAGTTGTAGTGTCACCTCTGTGTGTGTGTGTGTGAGAGAGAGAGAGAGAGAGAGAGAGAGAGAGAGAGACTGTATGTAGTACGTACTCATATGGGTTACTTATACAAGGTTTAAACCTACGTTCCCTCTAAAGAATGTCCTGTCACAACTATATAAATATATATATATATATATATATATATATATATATATATATATATATATATATATATATATAAATATATATATATATATATATATATATATATATATATATATGTGTGTGTGTGTGTGTGTGTGTGTGTGTGTGTGTGTGTGTGTGTAAATTTTATTTACAAATTCTTTTTTTTTCACCTTAAGAGAAGCAAGCTGAAGGAATCAACCGAACGTTGTAAACATCAACAAATTTCCAGCCAGGGTATGTTTCTAGCATTATTGGTAGCATTCAGCTGCTTCATTGTGTCAAGTGCAGGATGTTCATTAATTCCTTCTCTGTCATAAATAATAATTATGTCTGTGATATATGTGTAATTATGCAGCACAGTGGCGTAGTGGTTAGCGTGTCCGCCTCACAGCCACAAGGTCCTGGGTTTGATTCCCAGCTTGGGTGTTTCTGTGTGGAATTTGCATGTTGTGCTTGTGGGGGTTTACAGTTGGCAAAATATTTTTTCCAAATCTCCCCTAGGTGTAATTGTGAATCCTGCCCAGCATTGGCTGAGATAGGTGCCAGCTTCCCTGTGACCCTAATTAGCTGCTAACAGCTGAAAATGGAATGTGGTAGGGTGAGTGGTTATAAAGGGAAAAAATGTGATAAAAGTAATAAATATAATTTAAAAAAATGCATGTGTAATAGACCCGTTTTCCGGTAATTATAGCTGCAAGTCTATTAGAGTTTATCTTTGTGAGCCTGGCACATCTGGCCAGTATAATTTTTGTCTGTTTTTCACTCTTCACCATTCTCCTAATTCTGACCAGTTTCACAGTATCTGCTGATGAGAAACTGCCATGTAGGATATGTTCTTGGGGGTGATGAAAGGTGTTGGTTGTTCACCAGACCTAACATTTATTTTGATCTCAAACAATGTCAATTGTAGTCTTGCCTAACCTGGTGACCTTTGTCCATATTTCTACATTCCTTTTGTTGAACTCTAAACATGTTTTATTTTTTAATTTATTTTAATTTTATATGGCCACTCTTTCGCAGATGCTAGTGCTGGTGGTGATCCTATAGACAGATACATTAATCTATGCTGTGGAGTTTTCCAGTTGTACCATTGGTCTCTTGAATGCATCGTAGATTAAGGCACTCCTTGCATGGTCTGCGAGAGTTGGTGGATGGCCTGTTCTCGACAGTTTGTGGTGCTATATTCTTCCATTATGTAATGCTGGATTTAGTGGTACTCTGGGGGGGGTTTAAAGTTTAAGTTATTTATTTATTTTTTTTAATAATCCACCCACTCATTTACTCATTTGCCAAACCATGTAATCCTATTATGGTCATGGGGAGGTTGCAGCTTATCTTTGGTGAGACTGGGTGAACCAAGGTACACCCTGAACAGCTGACCAGTGCACTCCAGGGCCAATACACACATAGCCATTCAGACTCGCACCTCAGGCTTGAAACTCAGTTAGCCTAATGTGTAAGTATTTGAGCAGTAGGAGGAAACCAGAATACCCAAATGAAACCCACAAAGGCACACTCAGTACACATTTACATTCACAGAATTTAGCAGATGCTGTTATCCAGAAATGCTTTAAAGTCTCTGTCAGTTATACTGGTTTGTTAGAACACAGACTAAAGCCCCGGTTACACAGCGTTTTATGGCTTAATCACGTACAAAAAGTTCTGAAAATCTGGTGGACGTGGTTGTAAGTGATAACTTTTGGTCAATTTTGGCTTGGCCGTTCTTTGTACGTACTTTTTACATGGTAAGGCCATCGGCGGCTGTTCCACTGCTAAAACACTGCATAAGCACGGCTAACCACGTCCAGCAACGTGTAAGGCAACTTAGGCAAAACACGTGTTCGAACGTGGGAAAAAACCTGCAAGTTACCACAGATAATCACGCTCTCATCACATCTGCATCACTGCCGATCACATCTTGAGAGCGGACGTAAAATGGGCACTCCACTGCCATAGCACTGCCATAGCACTGCCTAATCGCAGGAGGCATCCTCATAAAGTTCTGAAAGGCTCTTGGCTCTTCGTTACGTAGCTCATCTGGAATTCCAATCCCTCAAGGAATCAAATTAAAGTTGAGTTTGTCAAGCAGGGAATGAGCTTTGAATTCATGTCTTGTGGGTGTGGCCCGCAGCGTGTGCACGACAGACAGACAGAAAGAGAGAGCGAGAGAGAGAGAGAGAGAGAGAGCGAGAGAGAGAGAGAGAGAAGGAGTAACGCTCATCTGTATTAGTCTGTATCAGTTGGTTCTATTGGTGTTGGAGCATGAAGATGAGGACATCATGGCATTGAGGGTTCATGTTCACCCCTTGACATCTAGACTGTGAGTGCTGAGGTCTCAGAAAATGACGGTATTTTATATGCCGTGAATCAGAAGTGATACAGAAGTGGTGAGGCAGTGATCAGTCGTATTTAAAACGTGATCAAGACGTTGTTGAACGGGTTTCGGTGGTGCTATGTACGTGCTATGTACATGGAAAAATCCATTTGTCAGTGATAAGCCGCTATTTCTCGTGAAACCAACGTGTAACACCCGCCCAATGGCCGTGCTCTGGCCGTGACAGACCCCTAAACTTTTGCATCTTATCACGTCTCCCCAAGTTTTTATCACTGCCAGAACACGGATTATTATGTGAGTTTCACGTGTGTTGCACGTCTTTAGAACATCTTTACCACGTGGCTGTCCGCGGCCTAAAGTTTTGAGCCGTTCAAAACGTTTTTCTACGTCTAGCGCCGTTCAATTTTTTTTCCCCACGTCCTGTCTCGTCTAAAAATCGACTGTAGCACGTCTTAAACTTGATATCAACACGAACAACACCGTCTGCTCCATGGGAAAACATTTTTGGACGGGTTATGTCCGTGATTAAGCCGTAAAACGCTGTGTGACCGGGGCTTAAATATACCATCAGCCAAAGTGTGTGTGTGTGTGTGTGTGTGTGTGTGTGTGTGTGTGTGTGTGTGTGTGTGTGTGTGTGTGTGTGTGTGTATGTGTGTGTGTGTGTGTGTGCGTTTGTTTTTCTGTATGTGGTTGTAAACCATAGTGCTAATCTAAGCACTGCTGACAAAGGTAGGTTTTTAGCCATCTTTTGAGGATACCCTTTGACTCAGCTATACGGAGGAAGTTCATTCCTCCACCATGGAGCCAAAACAGAGAAGAGTTTAGACACAAGTTTTGATTGTCCACTGATAGAGGGAGGGATCAGTCTAGCAATCCTAGAGGATCTGAAAGAATGCTTTGCAGTACGGGGTGTGATAAGTGCTTTGAGGTAGGAAAATGCAGGTCAATTTTTGTCTTTGTAGGCAAGCGTTCATTCATTAATTTTCTAAACTGCTTAGTCCTATTATGGTCATGGGGACGCTGGTGCCAATTCTGAGCAAGGGTAGAGTACACCCTGGACAGCTTACTTTCTTGATGGGTTAAATGAAAGGACAATAATTTCCCTTGTGGGATTATAAAGGATAAAAAAATCAAAAATCAAAAGTGAGAAAAAAAAACGGGGAAAAAAAAAAAAAAAAACATGACAGGTGTACAGTCTGCATGAGATTGCCGGAAATTCAAAAATGAAATGAGTAGATGATGAGATTATACGATTATAAATCACCAAAATATTCCAACTATTCTTTTTTCATGATGAAAGGTACATAGATCAGCCAGAACAATATGTATAGTGTATCAAATAAAAACTCATGTAAAAATTAAAGACTTCCATTTGTTTGCTTTGGAGATTTTTAAATCAAGCATTTTTGATGCATGAATTCAATATAATTTTAGTTTGTTGGCGTAAGGAAATGGAAACTATGCAATAAGCAGAGTATAAGCTGCAGAAGAAATTTGGTTCATAAAGCAGCAGCTGTGTAGTGGTGATGCTGTATCAGGATTAAATCAGCATTGAAGTCATTATTCACCTGGCCTGTCAGCATTTTCTTGAGCAGTATGAAATAAATATGCTGTAAATGGCCTCGCCACAGTGTGGGAAGCGCAGTGCTTTTTATTGAAACAGGTTAGTATGGAAGCTTAATTGGCAAGCAAGTGTTTTTTGTTTTTTTTGTTTTTTTGGGGTTTTTTTGGTTTTTTCCTGACACATCTCTATAAAATATATAATCACATGGCAAAATCCTAAAGAATTAAAAAAAAATACAATAAGAATAAGATTATTATTATTATTATTATTATTATTATTATTATTATTATTATTATTATTTATTTATTTATTTATTTTATATTTTTTAATTATTATTCAAAACTTATTTAAGTCCCCCAAATGAAGCTAACTGGGTTATTAAAGGCTGGCCATGTCTCTCACTGTCTATGCTGAGCATGTAAGGAACCATTGCTGAATTTCATCAAGAGCAATCTGCATAGCCGTCAGCTTGTTTCTGCCCTGTGATGGCCTGGCAAGCTGTCCAGTGTGTACTCTGTCCTCACCCAGAGTTACCAGAGGTGGGCACCAGCCTCTCTGTAACTCTAATTAGGATTAAGCAGATACAGAAAATGAATAGATGATGAACAGTTCAGAAAATGAGCGAATGAATTTATTTAAGTAGCTTGTTTCGTGCAAAATAGTAAAGCAAGATGCTTATCAATATAATAACATTACAACAACAAAAGATAAATAGATCAGTTTGAGATATTGGTATTTTGATAACTGTATATACACATCAGTATAGCTGTAAACCACATTTGTAGCCTTGTCTTTCTTCATCTGTGTATAATTGATTTCTTCACCTCTACTGGATTCAGCAGACCTTGAACCATCCTGAACTATGCTTGCTGCATAGAAGTAGCATTTCAGGAGCAAACATAATCAACTGCAAAAAATGGGTCTTCAGTTATCAACTCACTGTAGCTGTAACTCAGCTTGTGACTCAGCATTCCATCTTAGCAGGTAGAAAAGATAAATTCTAAAGAGATCTGGGCAGTGCAGCAGCTTCTTGCTTCAGTGCTCTCTGTATTAAATAGCTCAAGAAGACCATCTGACAAGTCCAAGATTGCACCAATCTTCAGTGTTCTCTTGGCAAAGCTCTCACATGAGTCACTGCAATATGTGAACAGGATAGTGAGCAGGGTTGGCAGGATTGCTTTAAAAACAGCGATCTGTTTCAATTACTAATTACCTGTGAAAATCTAACCTGTTTCTAATCCTTTTGTTTGTTATCTGTGATCTTTGTTTTTATAGAATATATTAGTGTAATCTGATTATAGGCAGGGCAGTGGTGGCCTCGTGGTATAGGTGCTGGATCACTGATATTAAGGTTGGGGGTTCAAGCCCCACTCACCACAGGTTGTCGCTGCCCCCCACCCCCCACCCCAGTGCATCTAACTGTGTTATCAAAGGCCGGCATTGTCTCTCACTGTCTATGGTGTGAGGGTCATGTAAAAGAACCATTGGAGACTTTCGACAAGAGTAGGGTTACCCTAACCCTAACCCTGACCCTAACCCTAATTAGGGTTAAGCTGTTACAGAAAATGAACTGATGATGATTATAGGCAGTGGTGGCCTGGTGGTAAGGTGCTGGATCACTGATCCCAAGGATGAGGTTTCAAGCCCCACTCTCAACGGGCTGTCACTGTGTCCCGTCCCTATCCCTGTCCCCCCAGTGCAGCTAACTTGGTTATCAAAGGCCAGCCATGTCTGTCACCAGCTATTGTGCGAGGCTGTAAATGAACCATTGCTGACTTTCGTAAAGAGTAGGCTGCATAGCTGTCAGCGTGTTTCTGCCCTACGATGGCCTGGCGTGCCATCCAGGTTGTACTCTACCCTCGCCCAGAGTCAACTGAAATGGGCGCCTGCCTCCCCACGCCCATAATTAGGATTAAGTGGTTCAGAAAAGGAATGAATGAATAATCTGATTATATCCTGGAGTTTCTCTCTATGGTATTGGAATATCTTTTTAATTGCCAGATTTTGTCACTGTTAGTTCCCAAGCCTGCTGGTGAGTAAGTGCCATTTTATGATTGCTTCATGCAGTTGTTTTGTTTGGGAAAAGGTTTATGACTGAAGAACAGGAGTATTGCAGAGTCGCAGACTTGGATTAAAAAATTGAATTTCGGTGGAACAAACCAGTATTAAAAGCTATCTCCCACTTAAGGTTCAGCATGAAAATCATAACGGAGATGGCGTGCAAGGATAACTCAGAAACCCTTTATAACAACCTTATTATTTGACTCAGGAGCCTGACGCGTAGCTGCAGTCATCACTCGCTTAACTGTATTACCAGCGACCCTATTGATCCAACCAATCTCATGCCAATCAGCCACACCTACCTGAGCTTCGCAGAGAAAGGGATCATCAGTTTATCGGTAGAACAAAAATGCAATTCAATGTCTTATGCCAGGCCAGCCGGACGACCATGGTCACCATAGAGCACTCTCCAGGTAAATTAGAATCCCATTCAAGTACTCTTCATCAGATTTCATTGTGAAGTTTTCAAGAGCCAAATTAACATTGGTGCAAATACCTCTGTGCTTTTCTGTCTTGGTTTATTCCCATAGATCTTCTGCATTCTTCAAAACTCAAGTCACAATGTGAAAGCCAAAAGGAGAGTCTTTACCATGTGAGTGGTTGGAGAGTGTGACTAATAGCTGTTAATCAGTAATATTTTGTCCTTCATATGGTGTGAACAGTCAGAGAAGCATAAGAATCTTATTAGGCCATCCATGAAACATGCCATCAACCATTCAAAGATCTCCATTTAAACAAGTTGTGGCTTTAAAAAAAATGTCAGCAAGTCAATGTAACAGACAGTTACAGCACTACTTTCTAAGGAAATACACACACACACACACACACACACACACACACACACACACACACACACACACACACACACACACACACACACACACACACACACACTAGTATACAGGAATCCCTCGCTACTAGGCACTTCAATTAATGTGGATTCAGTGTATCGCATAAGTATTCATTGAATTAAAAAATAAGGAAATTAAGGAAGAATAGGTGGAAAAGTTAAGGAAAATGTCACAAAAACAAGGCCAATTATGCAATAAAAGCCCTAAACCAACACAAAACAAAAAACAACCCAAAATCTCCCATCAAAGCTGGATACATTGTTGCATCTGTGTGCGGGTCTGTGCAGTCACGCCCCCTCTGACAGAGCCTAGTATTAAGTGTACCTCAGGATAATGTTTAATAATATTTCATACTTATTTCTTTCGGCTTTTTCCCTTTTCTTGGGAGTCACCACAGCGAATCATCTGATTCGCACGTTTGATTTGGCAGAGGTTTTTATGTCGGATGCCCTTCCTGTCACAACCCTTTTAGCAAGGGACAGAAACACGCTGATGGCTTTGCAGCTACTCTTTACGAACATCAGCAATAGTTATTTTACATGCCTCTCACCATAGACAGTGAGAGACATGGCCCACCTTTGATAACCCAGTTAGCTGAACCCCCAACCTTAAGATCAGTGATCCTGCGCTCAAAACCACTAGACCACCACTGCCACATAATCATATTTCATACTTATATTTAAGATATATGTTTCTGTAGATTTTATTCCATTTCTATTTCTACTTGTTTTTTAATTTCATTTCACTTTCACTTTCACTTTCGACCTTGGACAGCATTGTTGGTATCTCCGAATGTTTGCAAAACAAATGTTGGTAAGTTAGAAAGCGTCTGTATTGATATTTTATTTACATCTTATGTTATTTTTTCAATGTTTAATTGTTATTAGAAGCATTTATAGCGTTGGATATGTATTTATTGATATTATATACACATATACATGTACATATACGTCAGTCGAAGGTGGCGGGCGATCCTACTTCGCGGATTTTGATGGTCGCGTGGAGATCTTGGTCCCAATTAACCAGTGAAAGTGAGGGATCCCTGTCCTGTATTTCTTATATAGATAAATAATTGTAGCTGTGAGCTTTTTCAACTGATTTCAACTGATATATATATATATATATATATATATATATATATATATATATATATATATATATATATATATATATATATATATATATATATACATATATATAAGAACACCTTTAAATGCATTTTACTTGAAACATACAGCATTGTAGTTTTCAAGAATGCCCACTAAAGGCAGGTATTGCATTACTATATTTGTGAGCCATGAGATGATTTAATTCAGGTATGAACTGCATTCAGTCCAAGCAGCTCAGCCACATCCCCTCAGCCGGAGTGAGTAGAAAACACAGTTTTAGAGTGAGAGAGTTAGAGAGCATTACAATACAAGGAAGCGGTGACGTGATGCAAGTTAATTTTCTGGCACAGAGGTGAGCGTGCTTTTGTTTTTTGGGAGTAGATAAGAATAGTGAATTCAGGTGTGAGCCACCGAGCAGCTCAGCCACACCCCTCAGCCAAAGCGGAGAGAAAACATTTAGTTAGAGGCACAGCTGCCAAAATCAAAGTCCTCCCAAAACACAGACCATAACAAAAAGGACATAAAAGAACAAGAAATGTAATAAATTGTATAAACAAAATGAGAAACATGCTACACCACAGGAAATAAAATTACACACAAACATTCTAAACATTAACTTAGGTACAGTATTGGAATAATAATTAAAAAAACTTTAATAGTGGAGTGTTTTGCAACAGTTCAGATTATTATTCCTCTTCAGGCACTTCAGAAGAAACTGTCATTTCTTCCAGAGAAAGTCTTATTTCTTCAGAAGAGCCATCCAAGGTCATTACCTTTTTCTGTCACTTAACTGGCATTTGAGTGGCATCATAGAACTTAACTCATAATTAAAACACACTAAAAAAGGCTCATTGACAACTTGTGCACGAATAAGGGAAAAGGGGGCATATACATCATCTCAACCAATCAGCAGGAAGGAGGGCAGCCATTGGCTGAATTTGAATCACGTGACAGTTGCTCAGCAATTTGCAAATATGCAAAGCTGTGAGTGCAAAACCACGAATAGTTAAGGGCTTACTGTATGCTATTTGCTTGCATAGTACTTGATTTAACTGCAAACAAAGAAGTCTTTAGTTCAGAAATACTAGAGTGATATGTATACTTGATAAATCTCTATTCTGACTAATATATATATATATATATATATATATATATATATATATATATATATATATATATATATATATATATATATTAAGCGTTACATAAAGCTATTTTCTCATGGAATCTCTGCTGTGTAGAAAATTTGTAGTATTGGCCCTGTTGATACATGCATACACAAAAGCTTCTTCTTAATGCCATAGCTAAACAGGTCACACACCAACTCCTCATGAATGCTCAAAGGAAAAAGCCTCAAAAGCTACCAAAAAAATAGATACATACTCATATAGAAAGGAAGACGCTGGCTTTACTGCACCTTTCAAAATAAATCATACCAAAAGGGGTATCCAGCTTAAAAACTGAAGGCGGGTGGTCCTACAATTATACAATTATACAGTTACAGTATAATTTCTGCCTTGAGTCACATAAGCTACTAAAAACTTGGAAGGAGACACATTGCAGGCCATTGCCTTCTTAAAGCCTGCAAAGGATCCCTCCAGTCCCAAAAGTTACAGACTTGCTGGATGTTGTTTGAATGGCTGCTGCTCAACAGATTGATACCAACAGTCAATGAACAAGCAGAGCTGTCTCGGACCCTTTGGTGTTGAGAGCATGAATGAAGATGGACAGTGACTTCTGGAACTGTGCACACTTCACAACCTGTACATCACCTGCAGCTACTTTCAGACTAAGCCCAAGCACATGCTCCCCACTGCAGGCCCTTCATGCAGCCCGGAGCAAAGTCCAGCATGCTGTCAGGAGCTGCCTCAATCGGTACTGGACCGAAATCATCCAAAACATCCAGCTTTCTGCCAACACAGGAAATACCAGGGCATCTACAAGGGCATCAAGTAGGCTGTTGGCCCGACGCAGAGCAAGACGGCCCCACTTAAGTAGGACACTATCACAGACAAGAGCAAGCAGATAGACAGATGGGTTGAACATTACTCTGACCTTTACACCACGGTGAGCACCATCTCAGATGCCACGCTAGAGTCAATAGAGCCCCTGCCCATCTTGGTAGAGTTGGACAAGATGCCATGCCTGGAAGAGCTCAGCAAGGCCAGTGACAACCTGCCCAGCGACAAAGCTCCAGGCCTGGATGGCATCCCAGCAGAAATCATCAAAGCGGGAAGGGTCTACTCCTTGAACACTTACATGAGCTACTCTGCCAGTGCTATGAGGAGGGGGAATCCCACAAGATATGAGAGATTGCAACATCGTCACCATCCTCAAAAATAAAGGCGATCGTGGTGACTGCAACAACTACAGGGGGATCTCACTGTTGAGCATCGTGGAAAAGCTCATTACCCGTGGGGTCTTGAACCAACTCCAGAAGCTTGCTGACAGGGTGTATCCAGAGTCACAGTGTGGGTTTAGGGCCAGATGATCAACGATTGACATGATCTTTTCTCTTCAACTCTGTCTGCTCGCCATTACCTTGTACGGCACAGGACCATGATCAGCTATGATCGACAGCTGCCTTATGTGAGTATTAAAGGTTATACTGTCATGTGAAAAAATTAGAACACTATATTTTATTAGATTTCTATATTAAGGGATATTCACAGAATGTCCATTTTTTTTATTTATTTCTGGAAAAGAAAGCGATTAAATTGTAATTAAAAACATGAACAAACATATTTTACTCATCATCAAAGAAAAAGATATGAACAACAGTCTGTATTTCAATGGAGAAAAAATTAGGACATCCTACCCTTAAAAGTCAGTTCTGGGTCAACCCGTCTGCTGGCCAGTGTCTCTTCCCAGTTGGACATACCTGAAACACCACAGCAGGTATGTCTTTGGGAGGCATTCTAACGAGATGGCTGGGTCACCTCAACTGGTTCCTCTCAACACGGAGGAGTAGAAGTTTTACTTCAAGCGCTTCCTGGATGTCTTTCTTACCCTAAGGTACACTCAAACTATGTCAGACTCTATTGTAAGGTTGTCCTGAGTAGAACATTGACAAGGTGATGACTATTAACCAAGAGATTGCAAGTTTCAATCCAGCTTGCTGCCACACCCATGCAATAAAAAAATAAGCCTTATAACTATTAAAAGTTCCCAACAAGAGTGATAAAATTGATTACAAAATGCTCTTATAACTCAGAATATACTCAATATATAAGATAAGATAAGATAATACCTGTTAAACATTATTGGGCAGCAGGGTAGCATAGTGGTTAGAATATCCACCTCACAGAAAAAAAAGGTCCTGGGTTTGAATCCCAGCTCGGGTGTTTCTGTGTGGGGTTTGCAAGTTCTCTTCATATATTCATGGGTTTCTTCCGGGTAGTCCAATTTCCTCCCACAGTCCAAAAACATGTACAGTAGGCTAATTGGATATTCCAAATTGTCCCTAGGTGTGAGTGTGACTGTTCGCCCTGTGATTGCCTGGCAAGCTGTCCAGAGGGTACCCTGCCTTCACCCAGCATCGGCTGAGATAGGTGTCAGCCTCCTCACAACTTTTATTAGGATTTAGTGATTCAGGTAAATCAATGAATTAATTAAAAAAAAACATTCATGGAAATCAGTTATTAATTTCAATTTGTTTGTTTTTTTATCTTTTTGAATTTTTAGTAGATAATAATTAAAATATATTAATAATAATAATAATAATAATAATAATAATAATAATAATAATAATAATATACATAAAAATTGCAAAAAATGATTTATGTTCAATAAAATAAAATAAATTGCTTATTTTTTAAATAATGGTTTGTAGTTAATATTCAAATGTTTGACTTTTTTTTGGACACAATTTTTGATGTATAAAATAATGAGTATTTGTATTCATAATTATTCTCTATATTGGTAATACCACTAATTTTAGGTAAATATGGAACGTTATGTGTCATTTAAGGGCTAATTATATTAATTGTATTCTTATTAACATCTAGAAATGAAGAATAGAATTTTGACCACTTAAGTCGTGGTAACTCAAGATTGGATCTGCAGGAAAAGAATGGAGGGTTTTTCCATATGACTATGAACAGGTGTCAATCTTTGTATTTATCCCTGCAGGTGATTTTTGACTGGTTAAGGATGTACACTTTGTACCATCCAAAGTGGCAATTGATGGTTGAATGTTGGAAATAATATTTTTTTCTAAAATCAAAGTTAGATGAGTACATGAGTGATTGGCAGATTAAAACAGTACAAGACAAAAATAAGACTGTCACTGACAATTCATGCATTTCCATTTACAACTAAAATAAACCTGCAGAGCATCTGATTAATCTCTAAAATATTGTAGAACTTACATTTATTAAACACACAGCAATTATCTGTGCAGCAATGCCGGGCTTCATGCTTCGATGCGTTCTTGCCTTGAGTTGTTCACTTACTGACTAATTAACATCAATGCAATGAGTTTGAGAATATTTTTGAAGGGTAATTACGGTGTTTTACATCCCACTGCTTGGCTGAGTTTAAATTAGGAAGCATCTGATAATTATTCCCAAGAATACTGGTTGAAGTTCATTACAGTTAAAGTATGCTATTGAAGACACCACTGACTATTTTGCATCTTTGACTATTTAAAGTTCACAGATACAGTTCGAACAGAAAATGGGAAGTGCTTACCAAACAAGGTATCCAGGGATTTATTAGTGGAAAGAGGTTCAATCAAATGAACATATTTTAATGGAAATTATTACATTTAAAATATTAAAATAACTCGATTATCACATAATGTAGAGTCATGAGGCAATAAATAGTGACTAAATACCAATTTTAAGAGCTGGAAAATCTGCCTGTAGAAATTGACAATTTAACTGAATCATATTAAAGGGAACCTGTACCCAAAATTGACAGCATTCAAAAAATATCCACTATACTTTATTATTAACTTTTAAACATCGCGTGATGTCGGTAGTTTATGTATAAGTCCACATTTCCTTTTCTTCAAAATGACATTCCTTGCTCACGAAGGTTGAGCGCGCTGACATGTTGGCTTCTTTTCACCAGGGTTAAAGGTCATTGTGACGTGACATCGTTGACAGTCATAGCCAATTGCAGAATGTCAGTATATTTTTCCCAAGCAATTCGTGTACTTTAGAACAATAGCACTCCTGATCGTTTTTTTGACGCACGCATTTTCCACAAGAGCACAAAATATTTGCTGGTTGTTTGCTACGATTTTTCCCGTGTAAGAGCTTCTGCCGACTCTCCAATACCGTCTTCCGAGTCGTCACTTTCCTGGTCTGATTTCACTAAATGCGGATAGTCTTTTTTCACTTCTATGAAATTGTCTTCGTCCATGGTTTAAAAAAAAAAAACTATGAGAATGTCTGTCTGTTTTTTTTCCAAGTTTCCGTGAGCTCGTGTTGTATATGTCAGGTATATAGCCTTACATTTACAATGCAATCTCACAGTTCCGGTGGAGGCTTTGTCAACGATATGACATCATGGCAAATGCGCCATTTTAAAACTCCTATGCTCTGAAGCTTGACGTTAGTGAAGCCCTTAACTCGCTTAAAGCTGGTTTGTGAGAGAATATAATAAACGCCTTATAGGTGCATTGTCACCAGCTATACACAATACATCAAATTAGGTATATGAGCGCTTTCACTACAGGTACACTTTAACTTAAATTAACAAAAATACAAGTGTGCTTTTTTGTTTAACAGTGTTCCTTGAATGTGAAACCACATGAAATTTGACTGCCTGATTCATTCGTTCATTTTATAATCCATACTCGGAGGAAACCACACAAGCACAGGGAGAACATGCCAACTCCCCACCGAAACGCCCAAGCTGGGAATCGAACCAAGGACCTTCTTGTGAGGCGGACATTTTAACCACTACACTGCCACATTCAAAATCTAGTGATAGCTCCTGGGTTTAGGGGAATTTAACTGTAAATATCATACCAGAACATTTTAATTATTTTGGAAAAATTATCTCCAAAACATGGAAATTTTAAGGACTCATTAAAAAAAAAAGGTCAAGCATGTTGGTTTATCTAATTCACATCAAAACTTAATTAATCCAACAAATTCTTGCCCATGTAGTGAAACATAATTTGATGATACATGCATGCTATTGGCATAAATACTCAGTGCTGGGTAGATTTCAGAAAAAAAAAGTGCTACCCACCTGAAATCTCAATATGCTGGCTATACGATGCTTATCGTGAAAAAAAAAAAGTCAATATTTTGTTTTAATATCCCTAGCATAATTTGTTTGCTCATCCAATATCATTTAAAACCTGTGGAATCAGTTCACCATGTCATTTAAAACCACTGTCATCCTTGGCTGAGTTCTCCCCTGCTGGCACATTCTGTCAATTCAGGTGCAGCTATGTAATTTCCTTGGGGTTTATTAGATAGCTTTTGGGAAACTAAACCTACAGTTTAGCTGATACTGGAACCCATAATGATTTTCATAGTAGTGTCACCAGTGTGCCCTGGCAGTGAGCAACTGACACCCTGTTGGTGCCACCTCCTTGGTTTAATTTCAGAGTTTTACTTCCCTCAGATGATGTCAGATAACCCAGACATGCAGAAGACAGTGTGAGATGACACAGAGCTCATTTAATACGTAAAGGGGAAGCACTCAAGCAGGATTCAAACACGTTAACGATTGGCGACAAAGGGAAACACAAACACTAAGCACTGGCACCTAAGGCGCAGGTAACTGGTCACGCGTGGAGCTGGAACCAGAAGTCAGAGCGAACACAGAGAAATAGAGACGTGAAGCGAGACAATTTTCTGGCACCGAGGTGAATGCGCTGCTTGTCTATAGCATGGTAGATTAGCCAGTAGGATCAGGTGTGCGTGCTGAAATCCGCCCACGTATGTCAGCCATGCCCCTCCACTGGAGCCTGCAGCGCTGGAGAGAACACAAAGTTAGAACAGCGCCGCCACAGTCAAAGTCCCCCATCAACACAGACCATAACAGGTATATTCATAACAAATGCTTGTATAATCAACTTAATGATTTTGTCAAAAAGTCACATTTAGCTGCTTCACTAATACTCACACAGGATGAATTTGGGGGGGACACACAGAAAAAAATATCAGGAAACAGGGAAAAGGCCTCAGAAATAATGCTGAGTCAAAGCAGGTCTCATAAAGCATGAAGAAAAGAGAAAAATGTGTCTTTCAATTGATATAGCCAGTTTATACATACGGTTCTAATAACAATGTTGACCAGAAAAAAAAGAAAAAACACTGAAAAAATTACTCGTAGGATTTACTTAATAAAATCCTCGAAACAATTTACACTAGTATGTTCAAGTAAATTTTACTCTCGTAATATCAAATGTAGCTCACTTGCTAGTATAAAGTAAAATGTAATTATGCCTAAACTATATCAATGAAAATAGTGAATAAATTGTAATTACTTATATTAATGTCATGTTATATTTATTTAAGTAAAGTACATTTAATGTTTTCATAACCAGGAAACTTACTGTCATAAGTTACATACATTGAGTAACTCTTATACATCAATAATATTTACTGCTATAAAGTTAAAAATAAGGTCTTATATATTTTTTTCTGTTTAACATTTTCAATTGCTTGGTTGTATGAAGTTATACTACTTACTACTGAGGTGTAATTATGTAAATTGTGCTTTTTTTCAATTTTCTTGCATTTAATATTCTTTATCACAAATCACATATTTGAAATGTAGTACAAGTAAACTGTTTATTTTATGAAAGTTAAATAGTATAGAAACATCACTCAATATTGAGAGGTTAAAATTAAATCTTAGCTGCAATCTCAACACCCACTGATAGAGAATGGAAATTGAAAAAGTATAATTGAATGTTCATATCACTGTGTGTTCATACTGACTGTAAAAAAAAATAAGTAGACATAACTTACCGTGATGTCACCCATCGGTTTGTGTGCTGTTGCTCAGCTGCGTGAGGAGGCCCAAAAGTTAAAAATTAACTGTTGCCATTTTTAATTTTTGAAGCCAGAATTGACGTGTTTTGATGTGATTGCATAGAATGCTGGAAGGAGCAATGGGTTGATCAACTTTCCAATCTGGTCTATGCCCCGTCCTATGGCCTAGTCATCCATCAAATTTGAATTGAGCAAACCTCATTTTGCAGAAGCTGCAGCAATCCCCCACTACATCCTTCCTTCACTCATGAACAAGAACCCGAGATACTTAAACTCGTCCATCTTGTGCAGGACTTCATTCCAGACCCGACGGGTGTATTCCACCCTTTTCCATCTGAGAACCATGGCCTCGGGCTTGGAGGTGCTGATACTCATTCCAGTTGCTTTGTACTCGGCTGAGAATCACTCCAATGAGAGCTGGAGGTCCTGGATTGATGAAGCCAAAAAGGCATCATCCCAAAAAGCAGAGACAAGATCCTATTGCCACCAAACCAGAACCCCTCAACATTGCTGATGAACCTATCAATTCTGTCCATAAAAATCATGAACAGAATTGGTGACAAAGGACAGCCTTGGTGGACTCCAACTTTCACCAGACACGAATTCAACCTATTGTTGCCAATGCAGACCAAGCTCTGTCTCCAGTGATGCAGACACCAAATGGCCCATAGCTAGGAGTCCAATAAGCCATACTCCCAGAGCACACCCCACAAGATAGATAGCAACATGGCCGAAAGCCTTTTCTAAATCTGCAAAACACATGTGGACAGATTGGGCAAACTCCCCTATCCCCTCCAGGATCATGTAGCGTGTATTGAGTTGGTCATGAGTGCCATGGCCAGGACAAAACTCACACTCTTTCTTCTGAATCCAAGGTTCAACCATCAGTCGAATCCTATTCTCTGGTACCCGGGTAAAAGACTGTCATGGGTAGGCTGAGTGTGACTCCATGATAATTGTAACGCACCCTCTGGTCCCCTTTTTCAAAAGTGGAACTACCACTCCAGTTTGCTAATCCAGATGACCATATGATGTTGCAGAGGCATGTCAACCAAGATAGTCCTACAACATCCATGAGATATTCAAGGTGGATCTCATCCACCCATGGAGCCTGACCAAGGAGCTTTTTGATTTTTTGATTTTTTTATCTCAGTGACCTCGGCTCTAGTGATGGATTGACCCAAACCCAACCCCCCAGGTCTTTCTCCTCCACAGAGGATGTGTTGGAGGGACTTAAGAGGTCCTCAAATTATTCCTTCCCCTGAGATCATCACCACTTGGGGAGAGCAGCTTCTCTCTTCCACTGTAAACAGTATTTGTAGAGAACTGCTTCCCCCTCCTGAGATGTTGGATGGTAGTCCACCTTTTTGAGGTCAACCAATAGTCGCTTTCCAGGCCTTCAACAAACTCCTCCCACACTCAAGACTTTGCATCAGTGACAGTCACTTTGTCCAAAATTTGTAAGGACAGAATTTCTGGCCACAGCTGCTGTGATTGATGGCTTCTGTTTGGTTGGCCATAGGATCTCGTTTTTGCTTTTTGCAAATGATGTTGTTCTTTTGGTTTCATCAATCCATGACCTCCAGCTGTCATTGGAGCGATTTGCAGCCGAGTGCAAAGCGACTGGGATGAGAACCGGCATCGCCAAGTCGGAGGTCGTGGTTTTCATCTAGAACAGGGTGGAATGCACCCTCTGGGTTTGGAATGAGGTCCTGCCCAAATGGAGGAGTTCAAGTATCTTAGGGTCTTGTTCATGAGTGAGGGAAGGATGGAGCAGGAGATTGACATGCGAAGTGCTGCAGCCTCTGCTGTAAAGCAGAGTTTGTACTAATCCGTCGTGGTGACAAGCAAACTGAGCCACGAAGGAAAGCTCTCAATTCACTAGTTGATCTACAATCGAACTCTCACCTATGGTCAAGAGATTTGGATAGTGACTGAAAGAACAAGATCACGGATACAATCGGCTGAAATGAGCTTCCTTCGCCGGGTGATGGGCCTCTCCCTTAGAGATATGGTGAGAAGGTTAGCCATCCAGGAGAAGCTCAGAGTAGAATTGCTGCTCCTCCCCATTGAGAGGAGTTAGTTGAGGTGGCATTTGTTTAGAATGCCTCTTGAACGCCTCCCTGGTGTGGTGTTTCATGCATGTCCTACCTGGAAGATACCCCATGGACTACCTGCAACACCTGCAGGGATTTTGTCTCTCGGTTGGTGTGGAAATGCCTCGTTGTCCCCCCGGAAGAGTTGGAAGGCCTCAGTCCTTAAGCTGTTCCTTAATGAGGAAGACCGCATTCCTTAAGCTGTTTCCCCGTGACCCAACCCCGGATTAAGTGGAGGAAAGATGATAACGATGATGACGATGATGATGATGACGATGATGATGATGATGATGATGATGATGATGATGATGATGATGATGATGATGGTGATTGTATTTGCAGGTCGATATGTATTGACTGTTAAACAAGTAAATAGTATAAATAATTCTATAATAAAACTTGCTACCTTCACATAGTTAATTTATTACATTTTAAATTACTCAAAACAATCTAATCCTCGCTGAATCCTATATCATCATGTAGAAATTATAACTTAATTTAATACATTTTTCTATCAATAAAAGTTTATTCTTTCAGTGCGCTCACTCCCTCATTCGTTTTTCAAAACTTACTCCAACCATATCAAGGACAAAGTACACCCTAAACAGATCACCACACCACTGCAGGGTCAAACACACTTCCATTGACACTTACATCAAGGGGCAATTTGGAACCGGTAATTTCCGAATAATGTACATGACTTTAGACTGGGAGGAAACCAGAGTAAATAAAAGATACCAGGGAGAACACAGACAGAACACACAAACACCTTTGCTAGGTCCTGGACTTTGAACCAGAACTGTCTTCCTGTGAGGTTTACGTGCTAGCCACCATGCCATCATGCCAAACAACATGAATAATAATAACCAATCCAGCAGGATGGTTATGAATTTACAGAGATAAATGTGAATGGCAACCTAATATCTTACCATTTGAATGAATACAGTACAGTATTTTGACATTTGCAAACTACTCAGATTAGCAAATGTGTATACATATGGAATGAGGCTTGAGTGATAGGATGCATTTGTAAATAAAACAATTTAATATCAAAAGTCCAAATCATGAGAGAAAAAGAGAAACACACAAAGTTCATTTCATGGGAGAACAGGGTTGCCAAAGCAAAATTCAGCATAACCATCATAAAGCAAAGAAATCGATTTTCAAAAAATAACAATGGGTAAGCGAAGGAAAAGTGGAGGTACATTGAAACTAGGTCAAATATCAACTAATAAACATTGACAGTGGCTTGTTATAAACATGAAAACTAAGTGATAGCATTAATACTTAGCAATGATGGAATTATAAGCAAATGTTCTTAAATACATTGGCTAGATAATCAGGTACATGGGGAATAGGTTGCTCATAAGTGCAGGTGTCCAGAGTGTCCTAAGTCATATGACTCTGATAGGTGCAAGAACTCCTGAGAAGTGCAGGGCTGATGGTGTGGCATAGATAGACTGACAAACAGTCAGGATAGAATCCACATCACTCAGCACGTTCATACAAGCCATCACTGCAATCTTCAGGATCCAGCACCAGGTGCTCGTTTTCCTGCAGGTGGATCAGTGGATTACTGAAAGCCTATGTTGCACTCAACAGCACTTAAAATAGTAAAAGATAAGTATTAAATAGGTTAGACTGCATCAAGTGATGTGTGCTCATATGTGAGAAGAGATGTGACAGTTGTTGGTAGCAAAGAGCTGCAGATTTTTTTTTTTTCCTCGTGTAACACCTTATCATTTAATGCCAGCACATTTGGGACATAAAAAAGAAAAAAAAACAATATTTTCATGGGTCATGCCTTTATACAGTGACATTCACCACTGGTGTGTTGTGTGCGACAAATGGCATGTCCAGCAGGCAGCCAAGAACCACCATTGGGCCCTCTTCCATTAATCAAGATTCCCTTAAAAATATGGACTACTATATCTTTTCTGTTAATTACATTGGTCTGCATGTATCAGTTTGTGAGCAACATAGTAGATTATTCAATAATGAAATACCCAAAGAAAGTACCATTGTGTCACATTGTTGCACACAGTGCAGTGGCAACACTCTTTAATGGTATTTTCCACATGGGAATTCTGCATAAAATTCTCACCAATAACAGCTCCATGTTTATGTTATGCACACTACAGGTTACTTACTGTAAACTGAACTGCACCGGTGTGTACCATCCGCAGACAAATAGGCTGATTGAGTAGCTTAATTAGACACGTAAGCCCGTGATTTGCAAGTTCATTAATGATGATGCAAATACTGTATAGCCAGAAGCCAAATGCTGTGTTACACATTATTGGAGAAAATGAAATAGCTTACTGACACCGTCTCTGTAAGAACCACTGAGCTTTATATATAAATTAGTAGGAAGAACAAGCACCATAGCTCACAAACACAGTTATAGACTGTGTAATTACTTGTATATTAAAAGCATAAAAAGATTACACAGTTAAGTGCCTTTAGATTTTGCTTTTTTTCCCTCCATTCTTTCTTTCAACTGAAATAAGTACCTGGTGGATATTACCTTTTCTAGGCACTTGGATATTCTTGGGTTTGCCTTTTGTAACAATACATCGTTTTCAGCACCTTGCAATGTTTACATACCTTGCAAGCTGAAAATGTTAATCAAACTCATCATGCAAACATACCATTACTTTTTCCACATTTTATCCCTAATTTAGTCGGATTCAATTCTCACTCATCAGGTATTGCCTTCCTTATCACACGACCAAACAAGGAGGGGAGAAAGCATGCACATGGCCTCCTCATGACATGCAATGCTAGCCATTTTCCTCTTTTCAAACTGCTGCACATGCCTATTTCTGGGGATGGCGAACACACCTTTAGGCAATAACACTCTGAGTGTGTTCGACTCTGAGGGAAAGAGTTATCATACGAATGAGCTCATCGTAGCCCATGATTGGCTAGTGATCCCTGTGAATGACAGGGAAGTGAACATATACCATCCTTCCCTCCCATGAGAGCTTGGTCAATTAGCTTCAATGGACTACTGGTCACAGATGGCTGTGGCACTAACCTTTAATTAGAACTTGCAATCCCTGGGTTAATAGTCAGTGCACCTTGTCAATGAGCCACTTGGGAGCCAAATGCCATTACTATTTTTCCCCCCAGTGCCTCACGCTATTTGCCACAAAATTAATGCTATTTTGCACAAAATACATAGTATGTCTTGTGTGCATGCGTACGTGCGTGTGTGCGTGTGTGTGCATGTGTGTGCGTGTGTGTGTGTGTGTGTGTGTGTGTGTGTGTGTGTGTGTGTGTGTGTGTGTGTGTGTGTGTGTGTGTGTGTGTGTTATTAGGGTTATGACCATGAAAGTGTTTTCAAATTTTCTACTTTCCTGGTGTTGCATTTGGTGATGTTTACCTGTATATGACTTTTTTAAAGTTATTTTTATTGGATAATGCAAAAATCTCCCACACCCAATATCACCTCACTTTTGATAAATATATTAAATAAATAAATCATGATTATAAAATAAATTAATTGAAAAATGTGTAAAGTAATACATATCATAATAAATTGCTTCACAATTATTGTAATGATTCCTCTGATTGTTAATCAATACAAATGCAATAATAATTACACTGGTCAACATCAAATTTTTTTAATGCAGCCATGAGGCCCGCGGGGGGGGTTGGGCACTAACCAGTGTCTCTCCCCCTTATGCCGGTCCCAAGCCTGGATAAATGCAGAGGGTTGCGACAGGAAGGGCATCCGGTGTAAAACTTCTGCCACATTTCTCATGCAAATGATCAAAACAAAATTCATACCGGATCGGTCGAGGCCCAGGTGAACAATAACCGACATCAGTGCTGTCAGCCAACAAGGTGCTGATGGAAATTGGACTACTGTTGGTCGAAGACGTTGAAGAAGGAAAGGCGTGTCCGTAGGCAGAGAGAGAGAAGAGGAAATGCGTGAGTCTAGCACTGAGAGTAGGGACTTTGAATGTTGGAACTATGCAATGAAACGACAGAGAGCTGGCTGACATGATGCAGAGGAGGAAGGTAGACATCCTGTGTATTCAGGAGACCAGGTGGAAAGGTAGCAAGGCTAGAAGCTTAAGAGCAGGGTTTAAGCTGTTTTATCACGGTGTGGATCTTGAAGGAGTCATCTTGAAGGAGGGGTTTGTCAGGAATGTTCTAGAAGTGAAAAGAGTGTCAGACAGACTGATGAGTCTCAAGTTAGAAATTGAAGGTGTGATGGTCAATGTTGTTAGTGCTTATGCCCCACAGGCAGGATGTGATCTAGAAGAGAAGGAGAGATTCTGGAGTGAGTTAGATAAAGTGATGCAGAGTAACCCCAGAGGTAAATAAGTGGTCATTGAAAGCGGAGAAAAGAGCATACAGGTAGACTACATCTTGTGTAGGTGATGTAATTTGAAGGAAGTCAGTGACTGCAAAGTAGTAGTGGGTGAGAGTGTTGCAAAATAGCATAGGATGGTGGTGTGCAGGATGACACTGATGGTGAGGAAGGTGAAAAATGCAAAGGCAGAGCAGAAGACAAAGTGGTGGAAGCTGAAAAAGGAAGAGTGTCGTGTTGTCTTCAAGGAGGAGTTGAAACAGGCTTTGGGTAGTCAGGAAGTGCTTCCAGATGACTGGACAACCACAGCCAATGTGATCAGGGAGACTGGTAGGAGAATACTTGGTGTGTCATCTGGAAGGAAAGTAGATAAGGAAACTTGGTGGTGGAATGAGGAAGTGCAGGAGTGCGTACAAAAGAAGAGGTTAGCTCAGAAGAAGTGGGACACAGAGAGGCCCGAAGAGAGTAAACAGGAGTACAGGGGGACACAGCGTAAGACGAAGGTAGCGGTGTCAAAGGCCAAACAGAGGGTGTATGACTTGTGTGATGGGTTGGACAGTAAGGAGGGAGAAAATGATTTATACAGGTTAGCACAGCAGAGAAATAGAGATGGGAAGGACGTGCAGCAAGTTAGGGTGATAAAGGACATAGAGGGAAATGTATTGACTGATGACAGAAGTGTGCTGGGAAGATGGACAGAAGATGTGCTTTGAAGAGCTGATGAATGAGAAAAATAAGAGAGAAAAAAGAGTAGAAGAGGTGACCGTTGAGGACCAGGAAGTAGCAAAGATTAGTAAGGGTGAAAGGTGGAGGGCATTGAAGAGGATGAAGAGTGGAAAGGCAGCTGTCCTGATGACATACCAGTTGAGGTATGGAATTGTCTAGGGGAGGTAGCAGTAGATTTTCTGACAAGAACGTTCAACAAGGTCTTCAAAAGTGAGCAGATACCCAAAGGAATGGAAGAGAAGTGTGCTTGTGCCCATTTTTAAGAACAAGGGAGATGTACAGAGTTGTGGCAACTACCGAGGGATAAATTTAATTAACCAACAGGGTGCTGATAGAAATTGGACTACTTTTGGTCGAAGACGTCGAAGAAGGAGAACGTCGAAGAAGGAGAGGTGGGAGGCGTATCCATAAAGATGAAGGGTAAAGTTCATGAACCATACAAGGAAGTTATGGGAAAGAATAGTGGAAGCTCGACTAAGGGCAGAGGTCAGCATTTGTGAAAAACAGTTTGGTTTCATGCCAAGAATGAGCACCACAGATGCAGTGTTTGCCTTGAGGATGTTAATAGAGAAGTACAGAGAAGGTCAGAAGGAGCTGCATTGTGCCTTTGTGTATCTGGAGAAAGCATATGACAGGGTGCCGAGAGAAGAACTGTGGTATTGTATGAGGAAGTCTGGAGTGGCAGAGAAGTATGTTAGAGTGGTGCAGGACATGTATGAGAGATGTAAGACAGTGGTGAGGTGTGCTGTCGGTGTGACAAAAGAGTTCAAGGTGGAGGTGGGACTGCATCAAGGGTCAGCTCTCAGTTCCTTCTTGTTTGCTATGGTGATGGACAGGCTGACAGACGAGGTTAGACAAGAATCCCCATGGACTATGATGTTTGCAGATGACATCGTGATCTGTAGTGAGAGCAGAGAACAAGTGGAGGAAAATCTAGAGAGGTGTAGGTATGCCCTGGAATGGAGGGGAATGAAGGTTAGTCTCAGTAAAACAGAGTACATGTGTGTGAACGACAAGGACCCAACAGGAACGGTGAGGTTACAGGAGGCAGAGATAAAGAAGGTGAAGGATTTTAAGTACTTAGGCTCAACAATCCAGAGCAAAGGAGAGTGTGGAAAAGAGGTGAAGAAGCACATGCAGGCAGGTTGGAATTCCAATTCCTGTTTGTGGTGCAGTGCCATTTAAGGGCCTGAAGATCGTAGGTATCCAGTATGGTTTTTCAGCCTTGGCCTTTACACACAGAGGTTGTTCCAGAGTCTCTGAATCTTTGGATGATGTTATGCTCTGTAGATGATGATAACTTCAAACTCTTTGCATTTTTTTTTTCTGGGAAACACCTTTCTGATATGATGCTCTACTATCTTTCTGCGCAACTTTGGGGAAATGGGTGATGATCTACCCATCTTCACTTCTGAGAGACACTGCCACTCTGAGAAGCTCTTTTTTTATATTCAGTCATGTTGCCAATGGATTTCATTAGTGATAATTGGTCTTCTAGCTGTTTGCTATAAGCTCAATTGACTTTTCCAGCCTCTTATTGCTAACTGTCCCAACTTTTTTGAGATTTGTTGACACCAGTTCAGTTCAGTTCATTTTTTGTAACTGTTTAATCCTAATCAGGGTCACGCAGAGGCTGGCACACATCTCAGCCGACTCCAGGCGAGGGCTGAGTACAACCTGGACAGTTCGCCAGGCCATCGCAGGGTGGAAACACGCTGACGGCTTTGCAGCCTACTCTTGTCGAAAGTCAGCAATGGTTCTTTTACATGAACCTCACACCACAGACAGTGAGAGACATGGCCGGCCTTTGGTAACCCAGCTAGCTGCACTGGGAGGACAGTGACAACCTTGTGGATAGTGGGACTTGAACCCCCAACTTTAGGATCAGTGATCCAGCGCCCTATACCACTAGGCCACCACTGCCCCATTTGTTGACACCATGATATTTAAAATCAATATATTTTTCCCTTAAAATGATACATTTTCTCAGTTTAAACTTTTGACCCTGTCATCTATGTTCTATTCAGAATAAAGTATTGAAATTTGGCACTTCCATATCATTGCATTCAGTTTTTATTCACAATTTGTATAGTGCGCCAACTTTTATGGAATGTGGTGTATAAATCTTTTGTCCTACTCTTCGACAGCCAGAAATGGCCATGGCTGATTGACAGAAATTGTGTTGTGCTACTTGTGTGAGCCAGCATGTTTGTTTCTCGTCTACAGAGTCAAGGGTTTGAATAAAAGTAATCTTTTTCCACAGTGCACAAAGAGGACTGACAGCTAGTAGACCATTAATAGAAAGTTTTTTAGATTAAAAAAATGTACTGAATTGAAATCTACAACTGGAAGACAACACAATAAGTTACAAACATATATGACATTGAACCTGTGGGGTCGCCCTGTTGGTAATCCCTGGTAAGTGTCAATCATATGAATTCTCGGACTGCTTTAGCATAAGGTTAATATAATTAAATATATTTACTTGAGTTTAAAAAGATCATGACATGGATACCACCAATTATGGCCTGAAAAAAATGAAATACAGTATATACACTACTGTTCAAAAGTGTGAACCTAGAAAATGTTCATCAAAACACAAACATAAATTCATCTATTTCAAGCACTTTTTCTCCTGTGTACATAAAAAAAACAGGGTTTTAAATGTTTACTTACGATTTAACATGACAAACTTGGATTAGCCAACAAAATGTGCAATTTGAATGCAAATATAGATGATAATTGTTAATAACAGGCCTAGGTACACCTCTGAGACTAAATTGTCTGGACTGTCTTACTGGCAGCAGTGGTGGCCTACTGGTATAGGGCGCTGGATTGCTGATCCTAAGGTTGGGGGTTCGAGTCCCACTCTCCACAAGGTTGTCACTGTCCCCCCAGTGCAGCTAACTGGGTTATCAAAGGCCGGCCATGTCTGTCATTGTCTATGGTGTAAGGCAGGTAAGAGAACCATTGATGACTTTCGACAAGAGTAGGCTGCAAGGCCGTCAGTGTGTTTCTGGCCTGGCAAGCTGTCCGAGGTGTACACTGCCCTCGCCCGGACTCGTCTTGGACTGGCACCAGCCTTCCCATGACCCTAGTTAGGGTCCTTAGGATCAGTAATCCAGCACTTTTACCACCAGGCCCCCACTACCCCCAAGTTATTGACACCCTGAGATAGAAATAATGTCATGAAGAAAAATAGAGGGAGAAAAAATAGACAGAAAACAGCTGTAACTCTTCTTCTTCTTCTTCTTCTTCTTCTTCTTCTTCTTCTTCTTCTTCTTCTTCTTCTTCTTCTTTTGCTTTTTCTTCTTCTTCTCCTTTTGGCTTTTTTTCCCCATTATTCAGGGGTCACTACAATGAATCATCTAATGCAGCCATGAGGGGAGGCACAAGCCAGTGTTCTTTCTCATGCCCATCCTAAGCCCGGATGAAAGCAGAGGGTGGTGTCAGGAAGGGCATCCGATGTAAAACCTCACTCAACTACAGCTAATGTGATCAGGGAGACAGGTAGCTGGAAGGAAAGTAGATAATGAGACTTTGTGGTGGAATGAGAAAGAGCGAGAGTGTGTGCAAAGAAAGAGATTAGCTAAGAAGAAGTGGGACATTAAGAGGACCGAAGAGAGTAAACAGGAGTACAGGGAGACGCAGCGTAAAGTGAAGGTAGCAGTGTAAAAGGCCAAACAGAGGGTGTACGATGACTTGTATGCTAGGTTAGGAGGGAGAAAATGATTTGTACAGGTTGGTACAGCAGAGAAATAGAGATGGAAAGGACGTGCAGCAAGTTAGAGTGATGAAGGACAGCGATGGAAATGTATTGACTGATGACAGAAGTGTGCTGGGAAGTTAGAAAGAGTACTTTGAAGAGCTGATGAATGAGGAAAATTGTCAAAACTCTTGTCAAAAGTCAGCAATAGTTCTTTTACATACCTCACACCATAGACAGTGAGACACATGGCCAGCCTATGATAACCCAGTTAGCTGCACTTGGGGTGGGGGGAGGGGGTAGTGACGACCTTCTGGAGAGTGGGACTCGAACCCCCAACCTTAGGATCAGCGATCCAGCGCCCTTAACCAGGCCACCACTACCCCTAGGAAACAGCTGTGACTCATCCAGTGGTGGGCCGTCAGGGCCTGCAAGGCCTTCTCTGCTGGCCTGAAAAATATCTGAATCACAGACTGATGTTAATTATATTTTGTCCATGAATACTTATTAAATAATTCCATATTGTCTGTCAGCTTCCTTTCATTGCTTTCCCCCTGGTTGCGCTGCTTCCAGATGTGTGTTTTTGATATTTAAACATTTAACCAATTACATTTCCGCCATCATTTGTTGCCAGGGTCAGAAATCTACCTGGAGGCCTTCATAATCAGTTCCGCGGGCCCTGTAGCATAAAATAAGTGTCAGGAAAACTGTTGCTTTAACCAATCAGATTTAGAGTTGGTGACACCAAGGCCTTCTAGCAGGCGTACGGAAACGTCAGTGTTTTCACACCCTATGATTGGATAGTGAGAGAGTGTACTAGCCAGAGCTAGCAAACTGCATCTGTAGCGAGCTGCACAAGCAAATATATTGTTGTGTTGATTCAATAGCGGTTACTATGTATATACAATAACACTGCAAATTGTATTGCTGGGAGTGCTTGTTATTTGCCACAGATCGACATGGTGTTTGGAGCAACACTGGATTTGTAAATTTGACTTGTCTTACCAAGGCAGCAACGAGACACCAAAGCACTGCCGGACACTTACAAGCAACGGTGCTCTCCAAAACTTTTGGGGAAACCAAAGTGGATCTACAGCTGAGCGAGCAAGTGTGCAGGGAAACACAGCTTAACAACGCAAAGGTGAAGAAAAATAGGGAAATCTTAAAACGACTGATAGACTGTGTCACTTTTTTGGGCAAGCAGGAACTTTCATTTCGGGGACACGATGAAAGTGCTGGATACAAAAACAAAGGAAACTATATGGAGCTTCTTTCTCTCATTGCTGAGAGCAACACGGATTTACATTACCACCTGGCCACTAATAAGCTGATCACCGCTATTGCTGAAGTGATGGAGGAAGAGATCAGAAGGGAAGTTAATAAAGCACTGTTTGTCTCTGTCATGGTGATTGAGACGACAGACGCAAGTAACGCAGCACAGCTCGCACTGGTTTTGCGTTATGGAATGGCCACAGGTGTCAAGGAGCGGTTTGTCAGATTTGAAGCTGTTAGATTAGATAGATGGTGAGTAAAATGTAGCTATATTCCAAAATAATATTGCAATTTTATGAGGTTATTATTGATGCTTTTTTTTTTGTGCCGCAGCTGTAGCTGCAGTAAAAGTTTTGTTCCCATAAAATAGTTATTGAGGGTTGGATTGATTCAGACGGAGCACTACTGAAGGCCTATGTGTGAAATGCACGGCCCGCCACTGGACTAATTACTCCAGTTGCTGCAGAATAGATTCTCTTAAAGGTACAGTGCAGAATATACACACATGGACATTTTGAAAAATATGATCTTCTGACTAAATTGGTTACATTTTTTGCGACATTACCGGTTAATTTTTGTTAATATTTCTTATCCAAAAAAGGTTTTAGGAAAAAAATATTCTAACAGAATATAATTTTTAAATACCACAACCCTCGATTTCTGTAAATTGAATAACTGACATTGATATAGGTAAGTATATGTAAATTGAACGTCACATGGCATTGTGCAAAATTCAGGGCATGAATTCTGTTTCTTTGAACCCCTCAAATGCTCAGCAGCAGCATTGTCCCTCTCTTGCTTTCTTCAGAGTCCAAAAGTAATCAGCCATCATGACTGCATCCTAGTGTCCCACCTACCTGTTCTCCATCTCTTTTGTGTCCTGATAGAATCTCTTCTCTTTCTCATCACTTATTGATCCCAGATTCTCAAAAAAATGATCCATATGTGAGAATAAGTATTGCATTTTGATGCTCATGTTGAATTCAAGGTTTCTGAAAGCATTATTGGTGACAAGTTCTGCATAGCACTGGCTTTGTTGTGTCCAGGAAAGTTCTTCTCGTCCAGAACAAAAGCATCCCATGCTTCCAGTTCCACTTCTTTCATTGGGTTTTCAAACTCAGGAACTCTGATGAGCTGATAGATTTGAGGACCATCAAAGATGCCAGAGTTCAACTTCTCTATGGTTAATCCTGGAAAAGCATGGCACAAGTAAGTGAGGCAGTCACCATCCTTTTCTAGAGATTTGATGAACTTTTTAATCAAACTGAGCTTGATGTGCAGTGGGAAGAGTATCTTGTCTCTGTCTACCAGAGGATTGTTCCTTGCACCTTCACAGGCAAGTCCTTCTTTGTGTAATGCTGAGCAGTGTCCCTACTGTACCATATGCACAGAAAGTATGGGTACGTGGTGAAGCCAGACTGTTGTCCCAACAAAAAAAAATCCCCCATCTCCGGGTCAACACAAATAAGCCACTCATGCGAATCATAACAAATTTTCTCCAGCATATACTTCACCCTCAGTGTAGTTGAGTGAGCAAGGGGTTCAGAGGCAAACTGGTTGCAGTTGTGAAGTTGAACACATTTCAGCGATCACTTGCCGCTGTCAATGAACAGCCTCCAATCTTTAGGTTCATACTGTGGCAGTCCAAGCTTGTACAGAAACTGAGCAATATCGGTACAGTACACCAACTCTTTATTTTCAAAGAAATAATGGTTCTTGATGTCTGTTGCGGTAAAAGGTTGCATGAGCACTGTGAGAGAGGAGGTTCTTTTCCTTCAATCTGGATACCCATAACTCGCAGAGGACTTTGACAAGCTAGATCATTTAACTCTTTTTTGGAAAAAAGTATGTGGATCATCATTGTTAAGAACCACTTATTCTTCATCTTCTGGAACACTGGAGGAATCTTTGTCACCACTGAAAGGAAGTGCTCCAAAAACAGGTACTGGAATCTCCTCACAGACGATGGACTGCTTGATGTTCAGGATACTTCAGGCTGCTTTGGTTCTTTCTGTTGATCCCAGTCACATGAATAGCATAGAACTTGCAGTCAGTGACATGGTTTGTCAGGTCCATCCCAAATCCCTCCAAACCAAGTGAATTCCAAATTTCAGTCAAGTCTTCTTGCCCCCCAGTGCAGCTAACTGTGTTATCAAAGGCGGGCCATGTCTCTCACTGTCTATGGTGTGAGGCATGTAAAAGAACCATTGCTGACTTTCGTAAAGAGTAGCTGCAAAGTCGTCAGTGTGTTTCTGTCCCTTGCTAAAAAGGGTTGTGACAGGAAGGGCATCCGACGTAAAAACCTCTGCCAAATCAACCGTGCGAATCAGATGATTCGCTGTGGCGACTCCCGAGTAAAAGGGGAAAAAGCCGAAAGGAAGACAGACAGTCAAGTCTTCTTGCCTTTGGTCCACTGATGCAGATACTCGGTGCATGACTTGCATACTATGTGTTGCACCGAAGCTTTATCCCAGTCACTAAGTTTAATACCAAAATAAGAATGGTGAGCACAGTTTATGAAACTTGTGTATTATTCCTGTTAGGTACAACTGTGTATTCACCGCATATGAAGCAGAAAATATCAGACTTATTTTTGCAAGATCTTCTCATCGAAGGCATTTCATTCACCTGTAATATTAAAACATTGTCGTAAGTTGGCACATGTAAAATTTTCAGAAGTCTTTTATTGAAAGAAAGAATTTTGCATAATATAATGTGAAAATACTTTGTGCATGCAAAAAATAAATAAACATAAAAAAACAAATATGTACCTTAGTTCAGAACGTTGACCTGATTAAGTAAAACCAATGTGATTTTTGAATTCAACACATCAAAATGATCCTAAATCAACAAAAAAAATAATAAACAGAAAATTTGGTGTTGACCAGGGTAATTATTATTAAATTTGCATTGATTAACAATCATAATTATTATTACAATAATTGCGAAGCAGTTTATTATATGTATTACTTTACACATATTTCAATGAATGTATTTTATAATCATAATTTATTTATTTAATATATTTATCAAAAGTGAGGTGATATTGGGTGTGGGAGGTTTTTATATTACATTATTTTATATATATATATATATATATATATATATATATATATATATATATATATATATATATATATATATATATATAATATTATTATTTTATATAATATTATTATATTAAAAATAACTTCAAAAAAGTAATATATAGGTAAATAAATAAATTTATAGGTGGGATTGAGGAGGTCACTAAAGTATTCCTTCCACCTCCCGACAACATCCTCAGTCGAGGTGAGAAGCTCCCCACTTCCACTGTAAATAGTAATTGTAGAGAACTGCTTCCACCTCCTAACGCGATGGATGGTGGTCCAGAACCTTTTTGAGGCCAACCGATAATTGCTCTCCAGGTCTTCACCAAACTCCTCCCACGCGTGAGATTTTGCAGTAGTGACAGCTCGGGCTGCAGCATGCTTGGCCTGCCAGTACCTATCTGCTGCCTTGGGAGTCCTACAGGCCAATAGATCTGATAGACATACTTTTTCAGCTGGACAGCTCCCTTCACTGCAGGTGTCCGTCCACCACCAGGTTCAGGGTTTACCACCACGACAGGCGTCGATGACCTTTCAGTCAATCAGTGACCACAGCTATGTGCTGCCACCTTGGCAATGGAGGCACAAAGCATTGGCCTTTAAGATTTCATGTCACCCGCCTCTTTCAGGACATGATTGTAGCTCTGCAAGAGGCGGGAGATATAGACCCCTCTGACAAGACACTCCATCAAACGTTTACAGGAGACCCTGCCTACATGCTTGGGCCTGCCAGATCTGGATGATAGCCTCCCCCACCCTCAGAGCCAGCTCACCACCAGGTGGTGATCGGTTGATAGCTCAGTTAACCTCTTCACCCAAGTGTCCAGAACATGCGGACGCAAGTCCAGTGACATGGCTACAACATCGATTATGAAGTTCGGCCTATGGTTTCCTGGTGCACTTATGGACAATTTTATGTTTGAACATGGTGTTCATGATGAACAAACTGTGACAAGCACAGAAGTCCAACAACGACGCACCATTCGGGTTCAGACTGGAGAGGCCGTACCTACCGATCACACCCTTCCAGGTTACACTAATCATTGCCCTCATGGCCATTGATGTCTCCCAGGCCAAAGAGCGAGTCCCCCGGGAGAGTGTTCTCCAACACATACTCTAAAGACTCCAAGAAGTGTGGGTACTCTGAGCTGTCATTTAGTGCATAAGCACAAACGACATTCAGGACCCACCCACCCAAAGATGGAGGAAAACTTGACTGAGGAGAACTCTAACATGTGGGCACTGAGACGGGGAGCAACAAGGATGCCCACACCAGCTTGCCACCTCTCCCCATGAGCAACTCCAGAATATAATAAGCTCTAGCTCCTTTCGAAATGGGTGGTTCCAGAGCCTAAGCTATGTGTTGAGGTGAGTCCAATTATATCTAGTAGGTATCTCTCCACCTCATGCACCAGCTCAGGCTCCTTCCCCATGAGAGACGTGACATTCCATGTCCCAAGAGTTAGAGTCAGTCATCGAGGATCGGTCCGACAGAACCCATGCCTTTGGCTTCCATCCAACTCACACTGCACCATGACCCATATAACCCCTCCCACAGGTGGTGGGTTCATGGGAGGATGGACTTATGTCTCCTTTTCGGGCTGGACCCAGCTGGGCTCCAAGGGCAAAAGCCTGACCATTAGGTGCTCACCTTTGGGCCTCACCCACAGGCCTGGCTCCAGGGTGGGACCCCGGTGAACCGTGTTCGGGCAAAGGAATCTGTGTCCTTGTTTAATCCTTCATCATTGAGGTTTTTTGAACCGTGCTTCATCTGGACCTTCATCTCAGACCTATTTTCCTTGGGTGACCCTACCAGGAGCATAATTCCCGTAACAACACAGCTCTTAGGATCATTAGGACGGACAAACCCCTCCACCATGTGGTAATTCCAGAAGGGTTTTCTTTTTTTTTTTTTTTTTTTTGTAAGGTTCTTTGGAGCTTTCAGCAGCAATAATCATTGTGTTGTCATGACAAGTAATGTCCAATGGAATACCCTGGTAAATGTTTTTATTTTCTGGTCTGGTTTTCAATAACTATGTGCCCTCAAGAATAATAATTAAAACAAAATTGTCACACAGTTCCAGTCCTTTCGATCAGCTTCCATTTAAGGCTCTCAACCCAACACAAGATTTGTTTTAGTATTATATTTACTGCTGATATCCTGGGAGTTTCACATATAGTCTTAGAGTTTACATAGAATGGTGTGAAAAACAAAAAGAAATAGGTTTTGTCAGTTCAGTCAAAACAGGCTTATGTAGGGAAACATCTTGTTTATAAGAGAAGACAGATAAAAAGGCCAGAGTGGGTTGATCTGTCAGAACTGACAAAGTCACCCATAATCAATCATTATAAATATGGTGAACAGCAAAATCTAAAGCATGAACAAAACACCTTGTCATGGATAAACTGTACCATCATATTTCCATATTGGGTTCAACTCCTTTCAGTCAAGAACAAGAATCCTACTCTTTTAAGGGCACAGACTAGGCAAGTCTGGTCAGTTGACGATTAGAGAGCACTCAACTGTCTAGTGTCAGCATGTCAGTACCTATGATAGTCTTAGATTCTTGTTTTGGCGATGTGTTGTATGGAGTGTTATCAGTATTTGAAGAACCATGTGAGTGTATTCTGTTATTTTATAAACCAGTGCAGATTTAATTCATTGTTACATAGTATGTGTGTGTGAAGCATTGTATTTGTGTGTGTGTGTGTGTGTGTGTGCATGTGTGTGTGGGTGTGGGAGAGAGAGAGAGAGAGAGAGAGAGAGAGAGAGAGAGAGAGAGAGAGAGAGAGAGAGAGAGAGAATGATTTATGTGAGAAAAGGGATGATTTTAATGTGACAGTGAGTTCTCAATAAAAAGTAACATGTGCTTGAAACGATATCCCAATGCCTTCTGGTCTCTGAAAAAGTTTACAACTGTTTGGTGCCATGATCCAGATAGGTTGTCATCTGAATTCAGATTGAAACTACAAGCTCAACAAAGACCTGTCTTTTCTCCAGAATTATTTTTTCTGCACAACCAAGCATTGGTGAGTGCCGCTCGATCCCAAAAGAACCTTTCAGACCAGTACAAATTTGTTATCCTCTGCACCGTCACAGAAGAATGAACAGACAGCTGTATGTTTTGCTCACTAAGTTGTCCTCTAAAAATGTCTTTAGAGAAGAAAGTTGTCCTCTGTTCAAGCAGGGAAGATTAGCATTGCTAATATTTGTGTTATCCTTTTACAGATTTGGAAGATTTTTATTTATGTGCTAATAGTTAACAATAGTTGAGCTGTGTTAACTAGTGTACCTTCTGTTGATCAGACGTTTTCGTGTTTTGATTGTGTTGTAATGAAGAAATTCTTGGTGTTCATCCATTCAGTTCATTTTCTGTAACCGCTTAATCCTAATTAGGGTCGTGGGGAGGCTGGCGCCCATCCTAGCCAACTTCGGGCGAGGGCAGAGTACACTCTGGACAGCTCGCCAGGCCATCGCAGGGTGGAAACACGCCGACGGCTTTGCAGCCTACTCTTGTCGATAGTCAGCAATGGTTCTTTTACATGCCTTACACCATAGACAGTGAGAGGCATGGCCGGCCTTTGATAACCCAGTTAGCTGCACTGGGGGAAATTCTTGGTGTTGTGACTCCTTTATGGTCATGTAGCATACCCAAATCAGTGTCAGGTGTGCAAATGGACCTTATAATCACAGAGAACCTGAGATGCAAACTAACTCGGAAATATGAGATCCATCTAAACAGTACTTGGTCTGTAGATGAGTGTAAAAAATACTAGGTGCATGTATTTGTAAGAATTTATAAGGTGCATGTATTTGCTGTCACAAAGAATTTGGTTTAGCACTAACTACACAACAGTCTTGATGTAACTCAGAGCTACAGGAACAGAACAAAGGGCTCCATGCTTCAGTATTCTCTTTGACTAAAATAGTGAACCGCAACAAAGCTTCAGTAAAAACTAGCTTGGAAGAACTTAATAGGTCTGATAATGACTATCATGATTTATAAGCTTTCTTTGAAACAAATTTGGCCAACTAGTCAGTAACAGAAATGTAATGGAGGGATGTGGTGCTGAAAAGAGATCTCAGGGAATTGAGGGAATTGAAAATGTTCCTCCCAACTCTTCTATTGTCAAGGTACAAATTGGTTCCAAAGCGCTGGGAAAAAATGATAATGAGAGACCATCCCAGAGCTTACATTCTTTTTTTTTCTGAATTTAGAAAGAATTGAATAGCAAAGTGACAATTTGCTGAAGTGACAAATTCTAAGTGAATCAGAATTTAAAAATTTTGAGTCTGCTGTTACTTCTGAACTACAACATACCAGGAAAGGCGATTTCAGAGAAAGTTCTTTTCGAATTTCTAAAGAATATCATGTGACCTAAAATAGACCGGTTCAGAATCAGTAATTGTGTGAAAAAGAGAGAAGAAATTGAATGGATACAGAGAAAGATTTTGTCAGTCAGCTGTAACTTACAGTGGAACAGTTGTTAGTTTTGAAAGTATGGTAGATGACAAAGGACCCTGATTCCCCATCTGGTTGCATGGCCTTATAGCTAAGTACAAAAAAGCCTTGCCATTTCTGGATCTAATTTGATTGAACAGGACTCTCAGAAGTAAACTAGAGAGGTTAGTTACATGGGAAAGAGATGGAGATATTAAAGCAAACATGAGAGTATAAGCAGCTATGTTTAATACAATAAACCAAGACAATAGGTGGCATAGAAGAGAAGAAAAATGCAACTACAGTACTGTTAAAAATCGGAACATTCTCAGAAAGCATGTCAAGAAAGAACTGACAAGAAAGTAGCAGAAATATTATGCACAATCCTGCTTTTTTTTTCTCAGCTCACCTGCAACCTTGAAGCAGTCCCACCATGGTTTATGAAAACTTTAGGACAAACTCACTCAGGCTCTTTTAAAAGCAGAACCAGAGCAAAAAAAAAAAAAAAAAATGTTGGTGCTGTGATTAGCTACCGTTCCCTGCCCCTGTAATCCATTCCTCTTGTTGGGGAAATGGATTAACAACCCTCAAAGCCCCAAACATTGTTTTGTAGAGTGCATCAGCCATAAACCCATCGTCATGTATGATGTCTGCAATTATTGAAGTTGTGTTAGAGGATGAGGGAAAATGACTCATGACTGTGTTATGAGTACATACACACTTATATATAAAGGGTTGTAACAGGAAGGGGATCCGACGTAAAAAAAAAAAAAAAAAAAAA
>CM045744.1:22586475-22606475 GCA_024760905.1 Plotosus lineatus
CGAATTATTATTATTATACAAGTTAAATGTGAATGCTAATCCGAAGGCCAGGATATGCTTTTGTCTCTAGGATAATGGGAAGGTCTGGGTGATGCTGTCAGGCTGACTGGATTAGCACTTAGGGATGACACTGTTAGGCTGATGAGATCAGATTTGGGTAAATTCTGTTACCAGGCTGAGTCCGGTAATGCATTTGCATGCTTTGTTTAGATTGCCTCCACCCGTATGTCTACTTCCTCCTTGCAAAGTATATAGCCTTGTTGACTTATAGCAACGCACAGCAAGTTTTCAATAATGAGTATCTTCTGATATTCCAATGGCTCCTGGGCTCTGCTTCAACAAGGAAAAATTTTCCAACAGTTAAGAAGTGTGTGTATGTGTGTGTGTGTGTGTGTGTGTGTGTGTGTGTGTGTGTGTGTGTGTGTGTGTGTGTGTGTGTGTGTGTGTGTGTGCACTCGCCTCACCTGTTTATTCTTTTGCATATGAAAGAATATATAATAAATTGAAAGTGAGTGGACGTAACCGTGAACAAAATATGAATGTATAAATTAAAAAAGAAAAGAAAAAAAGCTGCTTAGAACTAAAACCTCTTCTTCAAAACAATACAGAAATAATGTGCAATAATAACAAAAGTAAATAGGCATTGAAGTATAATTATTGAAGTTTTAATTGGAATAGTGAATAATATGCCTGCCTCACAGCAAGATGGTTCTGTGTTTAAGTCCCAGGCTTGGGGGTTTCATTGTAGTGTTTGCATGTTCTTCCTGCGCTTATCCAGATTTCCACAAGTTTGTGAAAATTCCAGTTTCTTCCTACAGTCCAAAAGTATGCACATTAGGCTAATTTTTGTGGACAGAATTGCTAGGCGCAGCTGCAGCATTCTGGGGTTCTGGTTTGGTGATCATAGGATCTCGTGTCTGCTTTTTGCAGATCAAGATGTCCTTTTGGTTTCATCAATCCAGGAACTCCTGCTCTCGTTGGAGTGATTCATAGACAAGTGCGTAGCGGCCTGGATGAGAATCAGCACCCTCAAGTCCGAGGCCATGGTTCTCAGCCAATGATGGGTGGAATGCACCCCACACGTCTGGAATGAGGCTCTGCCCCAAGTGGAGGAGTTCAAGTATCTTGGGGTCTTGTCCATGAGTGAGGGAAGGGTGGAGCCCTCTGCTGTAATGTGGAGCTTGTACCGCTCCATCATAGTGAAGCGGGAGCTGAGCCACAAAGCAAAGCTCTGTTTACCTACCATTTAATATACAGTGTGATTATCACCTATGATCATGAGCTTTGGGTAGTGATAGAAAGAACAAGATCACGGATGCAACTGAAATGAGCTTCCTTTACATTGTGGCTGGGCTCTCTAAAGAGTAAAACCGCTGCTCCTCTGCATTGAGAGGAGCCATTTGAGGTGGCTCAGGCATCTGATTAGAATGCCTTCCAAACAACTCCCCGGTGTGGTGTTTCTGACATGTGCAACCAAGAAGAGACCACAGGGTTGACCTAGAACATGGTGAAGGAATACAGGGTTAACCTAGAACACAACTCGACACAGGACGAAGCAGAAGATGATGACATTGGTGATAATGACAGGCTAATTAGCTGTTTCAAATTACCCAACGTGATTTGGAGTGCATGGATACACTGTAAGCTGTAGTCACAGACCTACCCACAGGCAGCCCAGGCCGTAGGGTCGTTCTCTACTGGACCAAAGCAGCCCTCCGTAGGATTCACTCTGCTCAACTTCATGGAGGAAGGGGCTAGAAAAGGTGCACTAAACATAGCCTGCTTCATGTCACCCTGGCCAGCAAACTTTGGCTGGTGGGATCTCTAAAAGCAGTCAAACAACAAGAATGAATAAACAAGTTAAGATACTCAACCTTGGGGTGTGGAATGTGCGAACTCTGCTGAATAACACCAAGGTAGACCGACCAGAAAGAGAACTGCACTAGTCCCCAAAAGAACTCGCAACAATGTTGACACAGCAAGCAGCCCTCAGCGAATCATGCCTTGTGGACAAGGGCAAGCTCACAGAGTATACCTTTTTTCTGGAGTGGCCGCAATAGCACCAAACAGCGAGAGGCATGCATTGGATTCACCATTAGATCCCACCTTGCCCTCAAACTAATGAAACTCCCAGAGGGTATCAACCATCGTCTGATGTCACTTCAGCTCCTACTTGGAAACAAGAAAACTGTGACACTGATCAGTGCATATGCTCTAACAAACCCAGAGGACATCAAGGACAAGTTCTATGAAGAACTAAACACCCTCAATGCACCAGTACAACAGTCTGAGAAGCTTTTCACCCTCGAGAACCTCAATGCCAGAGTGTAGATCCTGACCCATGTCCTGTCCTATTTTCCTAAAGTTGAGGCATACTAACCATTGCTGTTGTAAAAATAAAGTGAATTGCATATATAATAATTATTAAGCTTGTATCAGCCATGGACTGGAAATGTTTGACATCCAAAATATCATATTTTAATGATTAACAAAAAAAAAAAAAGTCTAATTTTCTATAAGAAAAAAGTGTGGTCGGTGGCGTAGTGGTTATGGTGCTGCGCTCATGATCGGGAGGTTGTGAGTTCAAATCCAAGTTAGCACCCCCCACTGTGCTAAGCCCTCTGGGAAAGGTCTCAACCACAAGTGTGCCTCTGTTCACCCAGCAGTATAAATGGGTACCAGTAAAAATATACTGGGAAGGTAACCTGCGATGGCGGAGTTGAACTCCTAATCACTTCACACTACGGAAACTGGGAATAAGCATCGGCCTGATGAGCCGCTATGGCTAGGGTGTAAAAAGCCCAAAGGACTTTTTTATATAAGAAAAGCTTTTTTATTTGGAATAATCAAACATTATTTCAGTTTGACAATGATAATAATTTAGTAGGTCAACAGTGACAATAAGTATATTTAAATAGCTGTTTCTTCTATTAAATTTTGACATTTGACATGCTATCATCAGTGTGTATAAGTAAGCCTATATTTAAATATCCTACATAGAAGGATAGAAAACATAATGTATGCAAAATATTTTAGATAATAATTTATACTATTTTCATGACCCAGAAATAAAATACATAACATTCATGAAATGTTCAATTATCTATTCACAGAAATTGACAAAGTAGTCTAATGTTGAGTTTGACTACATTATAAAATTGGACATATTATAATCACCACAGCCTGTTTTTATGTTAATGTAGTAAAATAATAATAATAATAATAATAATAATAATAATAATAATAATACAGTGTACTCCACATGAACAGAATTTTGTCACAATATCCGATACATGCACATATTCACAGTTCAGGCTGCATCTTCAGCTGTCCTTTTTTGTATTATTTTATTATATTATACATTTTTTTAAGGGTAGTGACTTTATAATTTTTACTCTTTTTTTCTTTTGGGTGTATTCTTCAGTTTTCATTCTGATGTGATGCCTTTTCCCTTCCTTTGTTGATCAAAACAAAGCTCCTGGAAAAAAATAAGCATAAAATTGTAAATTATAAGCTTAATGTGATGGAATGACTTTCAGCCTGTCCCAGAAATGCAGGAGAAAATGTAAGATGACACAGAGCTGGTTTATTACTTTAACAGGGTAAGACTCTAGCAGGATGCAAGCACGATAACTCTTGGAGCCGAAGGGAAAAACACAACAAACATTAAGCACTGGGAACTAAGGCGTGGGTAACTGGTAGAGCGCGGAGCTGGAACCAGGAGAAAGAGAGATCACAGGGGAACAGAGACGTGAAGCAAGGAACAACCTTCTAGCACCGGGATGAGTGCGCTGTGCATCTTTATAGCACGGTAGATTAGTGAGTAGGATCAGGTGTGTGCATTGCGATCTGCTCACGTGTGTCAGCCATGCCCCTCTGCCGGAGCCTGCAGCACTGGAGAGAGAGAAAGGGTCGACAAACGCAAAGTCTGCCAACAACACAGACCATAACATTTAACATGGCTTGCAAATACATGTATATTTAAGATTTATTTATATATATATATATATATATATATATATATATATATATATATATATATATATATATATATATATATAGTATGATGACAAGCAGTGAGCTCCCATGTGCTTTTGTCACAAGTTCTGTGCCATTGTTGATGTATCCATAATTTTGGAGTAGAGTTTCTGACTTGTAAAGAGTCAGTGAAAACATAAAACAAGTCTTGTGGAAGTAATTTTAAAAAGCTGACCAGTCATTACTGGCAGAAAAAGTGTATAGTTGGACATTTATCATAAAAGTTGTGAATTTATTTACTTTTGTATAAATTCCAAGTGTAATAACTTGCAAACATCACTGCCAGTCGACCTATGAAGTCACTGTACCTTGGGGATACCATCACACTGACCACCTTGCCCTTTGTCGACAACATCTACTTTTCTCTGGAGTGATGAACTGCCTGTAAAATATAAATATACATGTATTTTTATTTACTTAAAAGTAAAACTTACTTAATATGAAGAAATTACATACATTGTAATTGTATATAATATTTTAGTAGATTACTTATATAGTATACTTTTTTATATTCATTTTACATAATTTTTTAATTTAATATTTAGCAGCAATAAATATAACATATTCCTATGACCAATTCTTAATAATTATGAAATATTAAAGCTAAGTCCTGAATATTCTCAAATCATACCTAAGACAATCACACGTGATGCCCCAGGGAGTGACAGTGACTCCACATCATGTATTGAAGAAGTCACCTGAAATGAGATTGCAGGAAAAAGTCAAACAGCATACATTTATGATGATTTTTTAACAGTAACATAAAGGTAAAAAAATCTTTATCATACTGACATTTATAGTATTTTACTAACATGTCGATAATTTGGTTCTCTATTGCGAGGTTTTTGTGCAAAATATATGAAAACGTGATTCTTTTCTCATTTTGTTTTGCACATTATTTTCATGCAAAGCCTTTTCATTACTTGCATCAGCATGAAGGAGCAAGGCTTTCCTTCTTCTCTTTGAAATGGGACATCAGCTTTGATCCTTTCTGCCTTCCTCTGGATGGCTTGCCTCATCCTGGTGTTGACAGGGATGTCAGTGAGGTTCAGGAAGTGACTGCACATCTCCCTGTGGATAAACCAGAAGGGCCACTTCCATTTCACCTCGTGGATGGCCGATGCATGACTTTGATTGACGGTAGATCTCTGCAGCCAAAATGTCCCGATCATCATGGCATCAGTGGTGGCCCTATCTGCACTCTGTAAGCCCTGAGGCCAATCATTTCTTGGCGCTTCAACTCCTGGCTGTCCTCTGATTCCCCATATGGCAACTCGGGCCACCAGCTGATACATGTCAGTTGGTCTTCTTGGTCGTGCTGCTGAAAGTGTTGCTGCTGCTGAGGCATCCCTCACAGCTGCAATGATTACACCTGGCCTCTTCCTACGATCTAGGGCAGGGGTGTCAAACTCGTGCCAGAAAGGGCCATGTGGCTGCAGGTTTTTGTTTCAACCAAGCAGCAGCACACCTGACTTTGCTCATTTAATCAACTCATCTGAGTCTTCAGGCCGCTGATTGGTCAATCTGTGTGCTCTGTACAGAGACTGACCAATCAACTGCCTGAACACTCAACTCAGTTGATTAAATGAGCAAAGTCAGGTGTGCTGCTGCTTGGTTGAAACAAAAACCTGCAGCCACATGGCCCTTTCTGGCACGAGTTTGACACCCCTGATCTAGGGTGTTGCCTCCATTCAAATGTTCGATTCATGTTTTAATTTGAATTTAAATAGATTTATAGTCACACCCCAGAATCTCGCCTTAATCACTTTTATCTGTCAAAATTGGCCTCTGGCTGACCATCTTCCTGGCCATGAGCTTGCATTCTGAATAAATCGGGTTTGGGTCAAACTCAGGGATGGTATCAGCAACAATATGAATGTCTGTCTTCCTTTCGGCTTTTTCCCTTTTACTCGGGAGTCGCCACAGCGAATCATCTGATTTGCACGTTTGATTTGGCAGAGGTTTTTACGTCGGATTCCCTTCCTTTCACAACCCTTTTTAGCAAGGGACAGAAACACGCTGACGACTTTGCAGCTACTCTTTACGAAAGTCAGCAATGGTTCTTTTACATGACTCTCACCATAGACAGTGAGAGACATGGCCCGCCTTTGATAACCCAGTGAGCTGCACTGGGGGGACAGTGACAATCTTTTGGAGAGTGGGACTCGAACCCCCAACCTTTGGATCAGTGATCCGGTGCCCTATACCACTAGACCACCACTGCCCCTCAGCAATAGTGCCCTATACCACTAGACCACCACTGCACATCAGCAACAATATGAATGATAGCCCGCATATCAGGTGCATCAGGGTGCCTCCCCTGGCTAAGTGATGTATGCACTCCATGGGGCATCTTATGCCAGGGAATGTCAAATGAGTCTACCCAGGCAATGGGAGCAAGATGTGGTGTACTGAGGATGACACTTGTCACACTTGTTTGCTGGAGTTGCTGGTGTAGATGTTGGAGTACTTGGAGCTGGGGTTCCTGAGGTTGAGGCTCCGGGAGCTGGTAGTGGAAGTGCACTGGAAACATCACTAGTAAATTGATGTGAAATGCATAATACATGAATATTAAGTGTGCTAGTTTTACACAAATCTATGTACTTTGTTACCATAATGTGATGTAATGAACTTTCAGCTGGACTCAGAATGCATCAGACAGTGTGAGACGACACAGAGTCGATTTATTATTCAAAAGGGGAAGCACTTAAGCAGAGCGCAAACACAGTAACTGCTTTTGATGAAGAGAAACACAAAAACTTTAAGCAGTGGGGATCTACAGAGCAGGAACTGGTCGAGCGCGGAGATGGAATCAGCAGCCAGAGAGAACACACAAAAAAAGCAGGGTTGTGAAGCAAGACGATCTTCTGGCACCGAGGAGAATATGCTGCTTGTCTTTATAGTGTAGATGATTATGGAGTGAGATCAGGTGTGAGTGCTGCAATCCACCCGCGTAGGTCAAGCACACCCCTGCGCCGGAGCCTGCAGTGCTGGGGAGAAACAGAGTTAGAATAGAGCTGCCAAAATCAGTCCCCCAAAACACAGACAATAATACTAAATACTTTATGACATATAAAAAACAAAAATATATGTTCTGGTGATTTTGTATATCATTATAATAATAGCAATACAGTATTATAATAACTTATACTTATACTGTGATCACATGTTATAATTTAATGTTTATGAAGTGCTTCAATTTAATTTTAGTTTTGCATGTTAGGTATCAATATTGTGCTGATTGTGTTGTCCCACTTCTGTATTGCCGCAAACTTGCATTATAATAATATTGCTAGATAATATAAAAAATAAATAAAATGTGAGCTGCACTTGACCTGCTTCTGAGCTTTTTTTTTTTCTTTTTTTTTTTGTAAGTATAAAATTGTTTTAGGCTCGAGAAAAAGTTAACTTCCACATCTGCTATATTTTTTACTCATTTTATTTTTTTCTTTTCCATGTGAACTTCAGTACTGCAGAAAGTGCTAAGGGTGGCACCTTAGATGATGACAATGACTCCATTTTTATGTCTACTGTAAATTTTATAAGGGGCATAGGCTGGAGCTACCCAACCCCAGATGCCTCGAGTGCATGTTCTGGGTGAAGCTTCTTCTTTTCCTTTCGGCTGTTCCCTTCAGGGGTCGCCACAGCGAACCATCCGCCTCCATCTCACCCTATCCTCTGCATCTTCCACACTTACTCCAACTAACTTCATGTCCTCCTCAGCACATCCATAAATCTTCTCTTTGGTCTTCCTGTCGACCTTCTGCCTGGTAGTTCCAACCTCAGCATCCTACTACCAATATACTCACTATCGCTCCTCTGTACATGTCCAAACCATCTCAATCTAGCCTCTCTGACTTTGTCTCCAAAACCTCTTCCATGTGCTGTCCCTTTGATGTCCTCATTCTTGATTCTATCCATCCTTGTTACTCCCAAAGAGAACCTCAACATTTTCATCTCTGCTACCTCCAGCTCTGCCTCCTGTCTTTTCCTCAGTGCCACTGTTTCTAAACCATACAACATTGTTGCAGAAACGTTTTTGGGAGTCTACAAAGTTACGTCATTGCAACGTTTCATTGCAACGTTGTTGCAACTTTTGTGTAATGTTGTAGGGACGTTGTTACAATATAACCATGTTAGCTGGGAAGGACTCTGTCTGATTTACTTACATGTACAGTTGTTCTGATAGTACAGTATTGGTGATAATTTAAAAAAAAATAAGAAGAAGAACCTTGTCCTTTCCATACCTTCAAAATCTGAATGGGTTTCAGTAGCTCCCGTAATCCTGCCTCTTCTACATACTCGAGATTTTCTTTCTCTTGTACACCTGCCTCTTGTAACTTATTAAAGTGTGCCTCTACCAATGCGTCTTGCAAATATGGCCAAGTTTCTCTTATCGGATCTTGGATGCTGTTTGGACGATGTTGGACAAATGCTAGCAGATGCTTCACATATGGAATCAACAATGACCAAATCTACAGACCAATTCTTCTGTTTTCTACACAGATGTGAATGAAGGTTTCACTTTGAATTTTCTATCACGCATTTTGAATGGGGGAAGTGGTGACCCAGTGGTATAGGGTGCTGGATCACTGCTTCCAAGGTCGGTGGTTCAAGCCCCACTCACCACAGGTTGTCACTGCCCCCGCTCCCCCTGTGCAGGTAACTGGGTTATCAAAGGCTGGCCATGTCTCTCACTGTCTATGGTGAGAGGTTCATGTAAAAGAACCATTGCTGACCTTTGACAAGAGTAGCCGCAAAGCAGTCAGTATGTCTCCGCCCTGTGATGGCTGGCGAGCTGCCAGCCTCCCTGCAACGCTAATTGGGATTAAGCGGTTACAGAAAATGATGGATGTACATTTTGAAAGGACATTGAATTTCCACTATATGTTGAATGTGCTGCTTCAAATGAGCAAATAAATTTATTAAATGTGTACATTTAACTGAACATAAAGGCACTAAACAAACCAGAGTTGTTTTTCAGAAATTTGAGACGTAGCATCTTTAACAGTCTTCTGATATCCTCTGTGGTTTCATCAAATATGCAATTTAAACCCTGGAAAATTCTTAAGAAAGTTCTTTGGCAGTCTGGTACACCACACAGAAAATCGAAATTTGATACATTTCTATGCAATATCATATGCATAGTGAAAGATCTTATTGCATCACTTGAATAACCACACAACTTACACCTATACAGTGGTACCTCACCTTATAAAAGACCCAACAAATGAAAAATTCAAGTTACGAAACGTATTTACCTAAAATTTCCGTCTCTGGATATGAAAAAAATTCACATTACAAAACACGCCATCTCAAAAATTAAAGCAATGTGCGAGTTGCTCTCCCATTGGCTATCTCCCAACACCCCACCCCACTTTCCTCCCACTGGCTAAGAGGGAGCTGCATCTCCATAATACCCATGATACTTTTCATGTCCCTTTGACCCATTGTTTGTCACGGACATGCAGCTTTCTCACATTGGCTATTATGGAGCTGCATCTCCACACTACCCATGATGCTTTTCGTGTGCCTTCGACCTATTGTTTGTCAAGGAGATGCAGCTCCCTCCCTTTGGCTATTATAGAGCTGCAGCTCTATAATACCCATGATGCTTTTTGTGTGCTTTTGACCCATTGTTTGTCATGGAGTTCTAACACATGTAAAGGACAGAATTACTGTTGTTTCGTGAGTTTTTCGAGTGTGCTCATTGCAACTTTATTTTTTTGTCATTCATCATGGGCCCCACGAAAGTGATTCCTGGTGTGACTGAAAAGAAGAGGCAGGCTTGTGGCATGCGGCTGAGTGATATCGCACAGGAATATGGCCGAAACCTGTCTACCATCATACGATATTGAAGCAGAAGGAGGCCTTAAAAGGTATACTTTTATCATTTTTAAAGGGTTTAGGTGTAGTATTGGGAGCCTTGGAACGAATCAGGCCTTTTACATGTAAAATGCTACTCAACTTACAAAAAAAATCAGGTTATGAAACCACTTCTGGAACGGAAGGTAAGGTATGACTGTACATCATTATTTATATGCTTATATTTATTTCAGGAAAAGAAATGTGAAAAAAAGTTAGTTTTGGGAATTTTGACTAAATAGGCCTACATTTCAGCATGGGCCGAATTGATAATATCTGTAACTTGAGAATAGCACGACTTGTGCAAAATCACTGTGATTTTAACAGTACTACATGGACATGGATCCCTTACTTTTGGCAGTTAATGGGGACCGGGACACCCCCCCCCCGCAACCGTCGATTCCGCAAAGTAGGATCGACCCCCTCCGACTGAGGTATACGTACATGTAATGTGTATATCTTAGCAATAAATACATATGGAATGCAATACATGCTTACAATAACAATTAAACATTCAAAAATAACGCACAAGATGTAAATAAATATAAATACACACACATACAGACATGCACACACACACACACACACACACACACACACACACACACACACACACACGCATACACACAAACACACATATACACAGATATGCATTCAGATGCGTACCTCACATAAAAATGTAAGTAGTTTTGTTGTGATTTTTTGTTTGTTTGTCTGTGTGTTTTTGTTTTGTTTGTTTTTTTTTGTTTTTTTTTTTGTATTTGGGGGAGGGGGGTTGCATAATTGGCCTTGTTTTGCAGCATTTTCCTGATTTTTTTCCCTATTTTTTCTTAATTTTCTTTTTTTTTAATTTTTCAATGAATATTTTAGAAAAACCCATGATGAAGCCGCAAAAACTGAAGCACGAAGTAGCGAGGGATCACTGTACGCCTCATTAACATCCCAGTCGTATAAATAAATTACTCCTCAATAATTGACTCGTAGCTGTAATGTGACAAGTGTCACTGTGCATGTAGCCCTATGTAGACCTGAAGGCATGGCATACTGTAGCATTAAAGCCTATACAACAAACATCAACCACTCACAGTGTGTGCTATATGGGTCATAATGGCCCGCTAATCTGCCGCTCAGCCCAGCAGCCAAGATAAAATGGCTGCAGAAGCAACATAAAGCAAGTAACTAGGTCACGCTCAGAAGATTTTTCAATCATTATCTTTGTGGACTTCTAAATCAATTTTAAAATATAAGCTTACGTAGGACAACTACAGTCTTACCAATTCTGGAGAAACTCCTGTTATTTGGCAGCCCTATAGTAACATGCACTAATAGTGTGCATGAGATTAGCCAAGTAAATAAAAATTACGCTCTGTATCAAAGCAACTGAGCTGCAGTCAGGAGACTGGCTGGTAGATCTAGTAACAATTCTCGTGTGAATTTCGTAGTACAAATGAAACAATAAACATAAAAGTTGAAAAATACCAGATATTGAAAAAGTCGATAATTCTTGTGATACTTTTGTAACGTTTTTTTTAGCCAGATATTTGTGACAATGTATAGCACTGTTGGTGGAAGCATGTGATCCGTTCCAATCGGAGGCTGAAAAGAATTCCCGAGAAACTGTCTGTTCAGTGTGAAATACTGCAGAATGCATCGTTTACAGTAATATACTGTATAAAGCATGGGCAGTAAGTTACTGTAAAAATTCACAGTAGATTATTGCTGATGTTCCAGCAATATTTCACAGTGTGCCTTTAAAAATCATAAGACAAATTCCAATAATTTGAAAAAAACTCATTCATATGCTTTCAGAACCACTTAATCCTAATTAGGGTTGCAGAAAGGCTGGCATCCATCTAAACCGACTCTGAGTGAGGGCGGATAGCTCGCAAGGCAGAAACATGCTGACGGCAACATAATCGCCTACTCTTTTCGAGCTTGAACTCCCGACCTTCAGATCAATAAGCCAGAACCCTGCCACTGGCCCCTTTAATTAAAAAAATGAGAATGATTATTAGGTTGTGTAAGTGCCTAATTTTCATAGGCGTAATTGCATTGTTAAGACGGAAGAGGGCAAATAGAGTAATAATGTGCAATCAAGAGAACACGCATGGTATCTCTGTGGCTTTTAAATTCATGCAACTCAAAGAAACACTCAAACACAGATCTAAAATGAGTGATTGTGTGGTTGACTGTTTAAAAGGAAATCTTATCTGAATTTTTGTTGACTTCCAAAAACTACCAAAGAAGAGATTAAAGTGGATGTGGTTGTTTTACCTTCAAGACTAATCTTCATAATGCAAATCATTTTTATTTTAATAAAAGGAATGTTGTTGTACAACAAAGAAAGAAATGGAAGCAATTACTATATTTCTCTCTAATGCTAAAGCCCCTGTTCAATATTAAGGATTTATATCAGGAATTACCCGATGTGTTCCGGACAACAACAGAACTTTTAATGAAGGTCTTTCTCACTTATAGCTATAGCTTCGGATCAGAGGTATTTGCAAAATCGCTTCAATGCATGAATTTTAGAAGCAAACACAAAAAGTCAAATAGTAAATTAAAACATTTACCCGCTGACGAAACTTTATGAAATTTTAATCATAGACATGCGTGGTATTTTTGTTTTGTTGTCTACCAAGTAGATCAGAGCAAACAAATCAAAACAAACAATGGGTCGCAGATGGATGGAGATTGACAGTGCCATGAAATAATTGATTGTAGATCTAAAAGAACAAGGCACAGATGGACTGTTGATCAACACTGGAAAACTGTTATATTCATTGATGAGTCTCAAGTAGTCATTGGGAAAATAATCGTGTATTTGTGTGTCGATCAGCAAATAAAGCATGCCGACCTGAGTGCACGTGTGTTCCGAGCCAGCCGAAGTTGTCTGTTATGGTGTGGGGTTGTATCACTTGGTACGGTGTGGGGACTTTGTGCCAGGTCGATGGTCACATAAGTGCTGTCAAATACAAGACATCCTGGCAAACAATCTGTGGCCAGTTTTAGCCCATCATTTCAAGGACAGACTGTAGAGGTTCTAATGACATTAGAAATAGTGAATTTCTCCATTGTGAGATTAATAAAGCTGTATCTTATCTTATCTTATCTTATGACAACGCCCTCATCCATCGGGCTCGTATTACAGAGGAGTACAAAATTCAAAACAAAATTCATGGCATGCTATGGCCGGCCCAGTCTCCCGATCTCAACATCATAGATAATATTTGGCTGAAAATAAAACATTCACTGAAAGACAGAGGTGCGAACATAAAAACACGAGATGACCTGTTTGATGACATTCACACCATCCGAATCTATATTCGTCCCTTCAGAAACAAATGCTGGGTTCCTGTGTTCGAAGTAAAGGACAGCCGACCAAGTATTGAGGCAGGAATTTTAATCTTTTCTGTTATAATTACTCAATTGAAAATGTGAGTCGATTGTTTGTTTATGTCCGCCATCTTAGAAAACCGCGAATACTTTTGATCCAATGCTGCAGCATAGTATTATGGTAGCATTTAGCACAGAGGTTGGCAATCTGACGCTCCAGAGCTGTATGCGGCTCTGTCATCCCTCTGCTGTGCTTCTCGTAGATTATATTACTTCCAAACAAATTACTAATTTTGACCCCCCGCTAAGTGAGCAATGTATAAATCAAAGAAAAGTAAAGTTTCTGATGAAAAAAGAATGATTAATACATCGTGGACATGTTCTTTTGCATTAACTGCTGACAAAACTGGTTTACCAGCCCGCTTAAATTAAGCCCCTGTCACATTCTGATGATTTAGCCAGTGTATGCGAATGTATAAGAAATTTGAACATGCCAGCATACGTCAACCAAGTTATGGGTAAGTTTTGTATCAGTTAAACGCATGCTGGTATAAGTAGTAGTACGGTAAGGTCGTGGAAAATGTTTAATATTTGTAAAAAATATTTGAAGTATCCGAGCATATGAGTCATATGCTGGCCATAAACTGCATGCAAGCCAGCATGAGTTATAGCTAAGTTATGCGAGCGTTCAGCCTAATTATTTTTAAGTTGTTCATAAGTTGAATACTGACGCTCCCCAACTTACATTTTTAATTGGTTCCGGATGGCTGAGCGTAAGTTGAAAGTGAACATAAGTTGTTACAGTGACGTATGATGTATGATGTGTGACGTATGATGCTTACACTGTACTATACATCCATAAATACCATTACCGTATCTTATAAAACACCCCTAAATCAATTATTATAAACATAACATTGTAAAATAATATCAAATATATCAAATAATATCAACATTAATTTCACATAAGTCACTTGTTTATACCAAGTTACTTTACATGAAGCTTGAAACAGCCAATCAACGCTTACAATATGTGAGGCGCTCAATACCAAAAGTAGTGTACTTGCAAAAGTAGTGTACTTGCTGTGGGTTATACAGACTTCCAGTCTTTCAAGTGCACAAGGGTGCCATTGAACTTGTTTAGAACACAGCCTGCACTGATGTGAATCCCAGCAAAGCAGAGAGTGCTTTCTTAAGTGTAAGTAAGCAAACTTTATTCAAGAGATACATACAAAGAACAAGTACAAATCCTAATGAATATTTATATTAAAATAAGTATACTCTCTTAGGATCCTGTTAAAAGATAATAAATATATGTAATTTGTGCATTCGGGTTTTCATTCATATTACAACTCTCTTTGCTTAACTGAGTATGCATGGTAGATTGTGCTGATCTGAGCAGATAGTTAATTCATCTCTGTGTATGAGACTTGCACCATGCTAGCAGGCTTACACTTCTGACCAACCAGATTTGCTTAGGGTTACAAAAGTCCGCAAAACATATATGTGTATGTGTGTGTGTATGTGTGTGTGTGTGTGTGTGTGTGTGTGTGTGTGTGTGTGTGTGTGTATACACTCAGTCTGTAGTTTGTAAACAATGAATGCAGCATCATTGCGTCATTATGTCAGCATACTACATAGGTACGTCTAAACTCAAAATTTGCCCTTTTTTTTTGGAAAAAAAAAAAAAAACGTAAAATCGAAAAAAACATAAAACGGATGAACGTAAGTTGGGGAGCATCTGTATAATGTCTGACTCACTTGCATCATAGCTATAACTTTCATTAATTCATTTCCTGTAACCGCTCAGTGCTAATTAGGGTCACGGTGAGGCTGGCGCCTATCCCACCCGACTCCAGGCAAGGGCAGATTACACTCTGGACAGCTCACCAGGCCATCACTGATGGCCATGCAGCTCTCCCTGTTGAAAGTCAGCAATGGTTCTTTTACATGAACCTCTCACCATAGACAGTGAGAGACATGGCCGGCCTTTGATAACACAGTTAGCTGCACTTGGGCAGTGACAACATGTTGAGAGTGGGACGCGAACCCCCAACCTTAGGATCAATGATCCAGCACCTTTACCACCAGGCCACTACTTCTCTAGCTACAACTTGTACCAAGGAATACCTAGCATGTCAGGGTTTGCAATTCATGACCAATGATTATCTAATTTATGCAGCAGTCTATCCCCGATGATTGATCATGTGATGTATATAAGGCTGCCGCTCATTGATTCAAATCAGATTTGCAGTAGATATTGCCGTATCAACATAATTGTTCTGCCAAACTAATTGTAGTTCACCGGCATTCTCACATCTTACAGCAGCAGAAGCATATTCACTGTCATTAATAATGGCAAATAAAAATTGTCATTTTAAATCTTAATGTCTATGTTATGTGGTGTACAGCAGTCAACCATCAACTTGAATATGAAACACAACTACATTAGTTTATAGTTTGATAAAATTTTATTTTTCCAAATAATAGCTCGTTAAATTATTTCTTTCACCTGGTAATATAATTTCTGCTCCTGAATTTCACTGCACAATATTTTCCTATCAGGGTTGTAAGATGATACTTTCATTTCCACACAGGATTGCAAACTCATCTGTGAGAGGAGCAATGTATACTTTTGATGTATTTCATGATGAAAAAAGACAAACAAACTGCTGACACAAGTATGTTATCATGTTTATATCAGTGAATGGCGCTTCATGTATCGTACACAAAGAAGGGAAGTGAAACAATGCATCTCTGTCCATCTCCCATTTTGCTTCCCAGGCACATAGCAAACCATTTCAGCACCTCAGATTTGGACAACAATTGACTTCTGTCATGCAGCCAGAGATTACACTACTTCATTCCATCATAAACGAAACGTTATTCTGGAAAGGTCAACATTTCATTTTTTTCTAATTTAAATCTTTCTAATATAATTTCCAATTCTAATTTCTCACCACATATTTAGCATATCAAGTTTTGTCAGCAGTGAAAGCAAATGAATCTGTCCATGACGCATTCAGAGTTCATTTTTTGTCAGAAAATGTTTTCCTTTGTAGATTTCAGTGTTAGCTTACTGGGGGGTCAAAAGGAGTCACTTGTCTGGCAGGAACATAAGCTACAGGAGCACAGCAGAGGGATGAAAGAGCCACATGTGGCTTCATAGCCGCGGGTTATCAAGTTCTACCCTAAATGCTGCCAACATGCTGCCCCCCCCCCCCCCATTTCTTATGAATTCAGTCTTATCCAATTCCCACCCATCAAGTATTGCCTTCGCCTTCTCTATTACACCACTACCAACCAGGTATGGGTGAAAGCACGCACAAATCCCCTCCATGACATGCAATGCTAGCCACCCGCCTCTTTTCGAACTGTGAAGCATGTGTATTCGGGGGACAGTCTAACACACTCTGAGGGAAAGCACTATCTGCCCCCTCGTACAAATGTGAGGCACTCCACCGAAAGTAGGCGCTTGTTGCACAGATCACTTTTGAGATAAAGACCAGAAAATTAAAAATGGTCCATTTTTAGCGAAATTCAGATTTTTGCATAAACTATTAAAACAAGTATTCAACTATCACTTGTTAACATGAAATCGACTAAAACTCACTAAAAATGTACTATTTTTATTCTCATTTTCTGGCGAGTGCCCTCATAAAACTAGATAAAAACAGTAGCAAAACTTACTGGTTTTCATTGCAATTATTCACTGAGTTTTGTACAAGACACACAGAACCAGAAGAACAGCCATGAAGTAGTCTTTCCATTTTAGACACTGTTTTGATATTAAAATGAGCTTCCATGCCGTTTCAGCAAATAAAATAAAGGTTATGAAGACGATGTGCTGGTAAACAATGCAGGCTAGTTGCTAAGGAAGATCTGAGAGGAGCACACTGATTGGTCAGCTCGAGCACATGCGCAGTGCCTGTCAGACGTTAACTCCCGGTGTTAACTTCCGGTTTCCAGTTTACTGCATGCTGAATTTTTCTCCGACTTTATCTTCAATAACAGTCATTAAGTTTATTCATAAGATTGTGAATACACATAATTTCTTGAAAAGGAGAGTGAAATGCCATTTGTGATGTCTAGCATAATTAGTATAGATGTTAAATTCAACGCAAGAATTGGGCTTTGAAGATGCCGGAATGCTTGGTGTTCTTGAGGATTATTTCACCAATGAGTATTTTTCTCTGCATGCAAAATTTGATTATGGAATTTTTTTTGATTGTTTGATTTGTGTGTAATATTGTCTGGACTGGACATGCTGGATCGTGAGTTGGTTAGTTTTGTACGAAAATAGGTCAAGACCTGAAAAATACTTAAATGTTTCATTCCTTTTACAGATGAACAAACTGATGATGATGATGATGATGATGTGTTGATGAGGATTTTGATTTTGATTTTGATTTTGATGTTGATGAAGAAGAGGCATCTGTTAATACGTATGCATAAGTCAGTTTGTTGTGTTTGTGATGATGATGTGATCCTTTCTGCTGAGCAGGATATAGATTAAGATAATAAAGAAGCTCAGAGAGTTTTGTTATATAATTTTCTTATGTATATATATATATATATATATATATATATATATATATATATATATATATATATATATATATATATATATATATATATATATATATATATATATATATATATTTATATATATATATATATACATATATAGTTTTCTTAATTTCAATGTGATTGTTTGAACCTGACAGTGTTATTTTATTTTGGTTTGGTTTGGTTTGTTTTTTTATGTCTGTTTGTTTGTTTGTTTTTTCAATCAGGATCATTTGAAGCCAGTTGAAACTTTATATAATGGTCGAAAACATGTACACTGATTTTATTGGAATAAACAAAAATGAAAAAAAAATAGTCCTTTTTTTTGTTCATTTTTGGGGGGTTACCACGGTGACTGGTGGATTTAAAAAGGGCCTGTCCGATTAAAATGAGGATGATTTATCTTATCATCTCTTCCTAAAACTTTTCCTAGACATGTTTTCTAAAAGTTTATATAGCTGAGGTGCTTTGGTTGATAAGGACTAATGATCTTGGAAGAAGGGCAATCTTTGTGCTCATTTTTCTCATGTCATTCAATTTTTAGTTGAATGCTGCCACAAGAAATGGCATAGCTCGGTCAGTTTTCAAGGTATTGACGATTTTATTGCTGCATTTTGCTTTGAGCCTCCTCAATCTGACTGTGTAAAAAGCTCTTTTCATTTTTAGATGCAAGAGCCTTCTGGTGGAGTGGTAAAAGTAAAGTAAAGTAAAGAGTAAAACACAGTAGAGAGAGCTTATAACTAACAATCATTCTCCACAGAATATGTGGATGTTGCTCAATAGTCCCCTGTTTGGAATCATTGCAACCTTTTTTTAGTATACAGCACAAGAACAAAAGCAATATATATATTTAAAACAAAAAATAAAGAAATATAGTTCAACTTATAATAAAGAGCCGATGTGCCTGAAATTTAAAAATAATAATAATAATAATAATAATTGTTTCTGTTAGAAATTTTTCCGTGTTGTTTCTTGAGGGGTTGTTTACTGCACTTCATACCATTTGCTTGTGCGAAAAATCGATACATCATAGCAGGACAACGTGAGTGCCACTGCCAACTACTGGAGTGGAGGTGCAATTACACTTAATTCTTGTACACTATTCCAGAAAAGCATGTTCTCCAGTGTCATACGTACCCCCCCCCCCCCCCGCGCATCCCCTCCCCTCCCCCTGGCATTATATCGCGCCCCCCAAGGTGGACGCACCTCACTATTTGAGAAGCACTGTTCCAAATCCATGTTAGTTCTATAGAAACTATTTTGCAGTATAGCTATTGAAAAATAAATAAATAAATAAAATCAATGGAAGCATGAAAAGTAAGTAAAAATCCATAAAACAAACAAAAATGTCAGAGGCAAAACAATGAAAGAGAAGTTTTGAAACAAAACATGAAAGACTTGACAAAGTAAATGTCTGACATCTGGTTTTAAAAGTGATGGAGTTTATCCACTGTGATATTTGCAGGAAGATTGTTCTGTGAGCTTGTTGTCTTGGCTTTGAAAGAATTTCTGGGACATTTATCAACACAGACATTTAATTTGCGGTCGCTCTTGTAAAGTAATTAGAATGATTAAAAACAAATCTAAATTGACCTACTAACTGTTCTGGTGATGCTTAATGTGTAGTCTTGCACATAAGACATCAATGATTAAAAACAAAACAGTAATGAGCATTTTGGAAGTTAAGTTTAGCCAATAAGTCATCAACCTGACTCAATGGGTGGCCATTCAGAATAAATTGTGTAGCTTTATTCTGAGCCTTCAAATACACACCAGAAGAAAAAGTGCTGTAATACAATGGTGTGATATTCTTACTGCCTTGATTGGTTTAAATATTCAATGCTTTTATGTATTTTTAAGAGAACCATTTATTATAACAATAAATAAGAATGAAACCTGGAGAATAATAATTGAGAACACATATAAATGTTATGGTTCTCTCTCTCTCTCTCTCTCTCTCTCTCTCTCTCTCTCTCTCTCTCTCTCTCTCTCTCTCTCTCTCTCTCTCACACACACACACACACACACACACACACACACACACAAAAAAAAAAAAAAAAAAAAAAAAAAAAACAGTATACTTCAGTTATATGTGCTGGTGTTCTAATGGCGCATTGTCTTAGCTAATCTACGATTGTCATGTTAAAAGGCTAATTGATCATTAGAAAACTCTTTCTGCAGTTATGTTAGGA
>CM045744.1:22611475-22748975 GCA_024760905.1 Plotosus lineatus
GAGTACTTGGTGTGTCCTCTGGAAGGAAAGTAGATAAGGAGACTTAGTGGTGGAATGAGGAAGTGCAGGAGTGTGTACAAAGGACGAGGTGAGCTAAGAAGAAGTGGGACATTGAGAGGACCAAAGAGAGTAAACAGGAGTACAGAGAGACACAGCATAAGGCGAAAGTAGCAGTGTCAAAGGCCAAACAGAGGGCGTATGATGACCTGTATGCTAGGTTGGACAGTAAAGAGGGAGAAAATGATTTGTAAAGGTTGGCACAGCAGAGAGATACAGATGGGAAAGACGTGCAGCAAGTTAGAGTGATAAAGGACAGAGAGGGAAATGTATTGACTGATGGAAAGAGTACTTTGAAGAGCTGATGAAAGAGGAAAATGAGAGAGAAAAGAGTAGAAGAGGTGACTGTTGAGGACCAGGAAGTAGCAAAGATTAGTAAGGGTGAAGTGATGAGGGCACTGCAGAGGATGAAGAGTGGAAAGGCAGTTGGTCCTGATGATATACCTGTGGAGGTATGGAAGTGTCTAGGAGAGGCAGCAGTAGATTTTCTGACAAGAACATTCAACATTCTTAGAGAGTGAGCAGATGCTGGAGGAATGGAGGAGAAGTGTGCTGGTGCCCATTTTTAAGAACAAGGGAGGCGTGCAGAGTTGTGGCAACTACAGAGGGAAAAAGTTGATGAGCCATACGATGAGGTTATGGGAAAGAATAGTGGAAAGTCGACTAAGTCAGAGGTCATCATTTGTGAACAACGGTTTGGTTTCATGCCAAGAAAGAGCACCTCAGATGCACTGTTTGCTTTGAGGATGTTAATAGTACAGAGAAGGTCAGAGGGAGCGGCATTGTGCCTTTGTGGATCTGGAGAAAGTATATGACAGGGTGCCGAGAGAGGAACTATGGTATTGCATGAGGAAGTTTGGACTGGCAGAGAAATATGTTAGAGTGATGCAGGACATGTATGAGAGCTGTAAGATAGTGGTGAGGTGTGCTGTCGACATGACCGAAGAATTCAAGGTGGAGGTGGGACTGCATCAAGGATCAGCTCTGAGCCCCTTCTTGTTTGCTATGGTGATGGACAGGCTGACATACGAGGTTAGGCAAGAATCTCCATGGACTATGATGTTTGCAGATGACATTGTGATCTGTAGTGAGAGCAGAGAACAAGTGGAGGAAAAGGACCCAAGAGGAACTGTGAGGTTAATGGGAGCAGAGATAAGGAAGGTGGGGGATTTTAAGTACTTAAACTCAACAATCCAGATCATTAGAGAGTGTGGAAGAGAGCTAAAGAAGCATGTGCAGGCAGGTTGGAATGGTTGGAGAAAAGTGCCCAGTGTGATGTGTGATTGGAGAGTATCAGCAAGAATGAAAGGAAAAGTGTACAAGACGGTGATGAGACCAGCGATGTTGTATGGTTGAGAAACAGTGGCACTGAGGAAAATACAGGAGGCAGAGCTGGAGGTAGCGGAGATGAAAATGTTGAGGTTATCTTCGGGAGTAACAGGGATGGATAGGATCAGAAATGAGTACATCAGAGGGACAGCCCATGTAAGATTTTTTTTGGAGACAAAGTCAGAGAGGCTAGATTGAGATGGTTTAAACATGTGCAGAGGAGGGATAGTGAATATATTGGTAGTCGGATGCTGAGGTTGGAACTACCAGACAGAAGGCCTCGAGGAAGACCAAATAAGAGATTTATGGATGTGGTGAAGGAAGACATGAAGGCCGTTGGTGTTAGAGAAGATGCAGAGGACAGGGTGAGATGGAGGCAGATGATTTGCTGTGGCGACCCCTGAAGGGAGCAGCCAAAAGGAAAAGAAGACGAAGAATATGTGTACATACTAGTAATATCGATAAATACATATTCAACGCTATACATGCTTATAATAACAATTAAACATACAAAGATAATGCATAAGATGTAAATAAAATATAAAAACACACATACAGACTCGTGCGCACGTGCACACAGATGTGCACCTCACATTAAAATGTAAGTAGTTTTTTTTGTATAATTGGCTTTTTTTGTGGTATTTTATTTAACTTTTCCCCGATTTTTCCTTATTTTTTAATTTGATGACATAAAAAAGTATTAACAAAAGAGAAAACACTTCCTTACCACAAGAATGAAATACAGTAAGGGAGGCAGAGACAGGCTTTTTGTGCTGGAGAAGCTGGGACAGGTGAGCCTGGAGTAGTAGATGCAGCTGAGCTAAAGGGTACAGGATCTGTTGCAGGCCTCTTTACCTTCTTAAAATACTGCTCCAGGTTAGACTGGACAGAGAGCAATGTCTTCTCATCCAAGATCTACTTGTAGCATTGCATCAAATCCATGATGCCTCTGGAAACCCTAGTGAACCTTTCCAAGTTGAGATCCTGAGCCTCAAAAGTTGCCAACGCTTGCTGCATCTCGCGCGCCCGAAACTAGTTTGCATTTGTTTATGTAACCACGTAAGACGTAATGACGTGTAATATTACAATACCGAGACTGAGCGAAGGGAAGCGACACCGTCTTCCTCGGCCCACAAACACAACACAGCATATTCTTCCGCCTCACGCGCCAGAAACTAATTCACGTTTGATTACATAACCGCGAAAGTCGTAATGACGCGTAATATTATTTTATATATTTTTATGAGGGTGCGTTTGTAACCACGAAACGGTGTAAGTCGGGACCAGTGTAAACCGAGGACTCCCTGTATATATATATATATATATATATATATACACTCCCTGTATATATAGGCCTCAGTATTATTTGTGGCCTCCACGGCCTGTATGCCCTCCGACAGTGCTTGGACATCCACCTGAAGAGACAATGAATGGTCTTCTTGTTTTCTTGTTGATCTCCCCTCTCAATCAACTCCTGGACAGTCTGTGGTGCAACATGGTGCTGGTGTATGGAATGAAACATGATATCCCAGATGGACTCAATTGGATTTAAGTTTCAAGCATGGTCAGTCCAGTCCGTAACATCAATGCCCTGATCATGCATTAACTGCTGACACACTCCAGCCATGTTAGGCCTAGCACTGTCATGTATCAGAGGGAAAATAAGGTCCCTTGCACTAGCATATGGTCTCACAAGGGGTCTCAAGATCTCATCCCAAAACCTAATGGCAGTCAGGGTAACACATGGAGGGCTGTTGATACCTCGAGTGGTGGGAGTACTGCCAAACTGTAAAAGTGACAAAAAAATATGCCATAGAGGATGAGGAGAGAGAAATGGACTGTGGTTACAACTTGCAGAAACATTTTTTATCGGGTTCTCCAGCTAATTCCATCTCATTCTCACTTGTAGTCTGTTCAGCAGATGAAACTGATTCACAAGTTGTGTTTCTTGAAAACTGGATCCCAGAAATATGATTGAATGTGTGTGTGTGTGTTATATGCCCAGCCTTTGTCAACCCAGAGAGGTGCACTGGGGGGGGGGGGGGGGAGGGGGAGTGACAACCCTGTGGAGAGTGGAACTTAAACCCCAACCTTAAGATCAGCAATCCAGCGCCCTTTACCACCAGGCCACCACTGCCCCATATATATATATATATATATATATATATATATATATATATATATATATATATATATATATATATATAAAGCGCATTCCCTGCTTGATGGATCAGAGGTCCAAACTCAACCTTAACTTGATTCCTTATTAAACATTTATTAAACATTTATTAAACATTTACTGAATTAAACAACTTAAAAAACGAACTAAAAACTAAAGAGTTAGGCCTCCTTCTGTCTCTATCTCTCTCTCTCTCTCTCTCGCTCGCTTTCTCTCTCTCTCTCACACACACACACACACACACACACACACACACACACACACACACACACACACAGCGCAACAGCTGACGAAACAATTCTAATTGAATGTTTAAATGGATGGGATGTTGTATTTAAAGTGGAATTGCAGTACCTGTTTGAAAGATCAGAGGTCCTCATTCAATATTAACTTGCTTCTTTGCGAGATCGGATGTCTTCTCCCACAGAGCACTCTGTTGTAATATTGTGCTGAAATAATCGCCTCTGCCACTGTATTTCCGCTTTAAGATTTCCTTTTGGTTCAATATCGTTACGATTGTAGAGGAGTTTCGGCGATAACAAAATACAACGCTCCATGATCAATCTCACAGTAATCTATCTACTGTAAGTAGGGGGCTGAATATATATATATATATATATATATATATATATATATATATATATATATATATATATATATATATATATATATATATATATATGCCATGATGTGGTGAAGGAGGCCATGAAGATAGTTGGTGTAAGAGAAGAAAATGCAAAGAATAGGGTGAGATGGGGGCAGATGATTTGCTGTGGCGACCCCTGAAGGGAAAAGCCGAATGGAAAAGAAGAAGATATGCAGTGCAGCTACCTGGGTTATCATAATCAAAGGCCTGCCATGTCTCTCACTGTCTATGGTGTGCGTCATGTAAATGAACCATTGCTGCCTTTCAACAAGGGTAGCTGCATAGCTGTCAGCGTGTTTCTGCCTCGTCATGGCCTGTTGAGCTCTCCAGGGTGAACTCTGCCCTTGGGATTAAGCAGTTCAGAAAATGAATATATATATATATATATATATATATATATATATATATATATATGCATCTATGATATGAAAACTCAATGCAATTTCATTTGTTTTTTTTTTTGTTTTTTGGCACCATCCTCTCTGAGCACTGGTATGTCTATGACCCTGACCTCAATGATTCATTTCCAGTAGCAGCACTCACCATCACACTTCACTGAGTTTGAGCTCTCTATCTACCCTGTTTTACAGCTCCAAGTTTGTTTGGGGGTTTCAGTATTCAAAAACTGTTTGCATTCAAAGAGTGGTCATCTTGCCTATAGAAAGCTCACCACAAATGCACAGCATTCTGCAGTGGAATCTTGCCTTTGCCTCAACTGTCATGTAATGAGTGATGATCGAATATCTGCAGCAGCAAGCATTTAATGTCTTTTCTTGGTCTGCCTATTTGCCTGGTTTGTCATCCGTTGGATATTTTTGGGATCAGCATTGACACCGAGTAACAGGATGAGTACCAGCACCGCAGAATAAGCATGAACTGATCGTGGTATTGCAGAAAGAGCAGAGAAACCTCCCACGGGACAACATACGGAGATCCATGTGTAAACAAATTACAACCTACATTAAATCAAATGTAGGTCATAGTCCATACTAAACTTTGTTTTGTGGATGGGCATTTTATTTTGATTTTGGTAAGAGGGGGGTTTAGTTATTTTTGAAATCAAAATATTTTTTCCATTGCTGATTAATATTGTTCAAATGATGTGTTAAAATGATCTGAATAATTTAATTGACCTTTTTGATACAAAATATTAAACATATATAATTTCTTCTGAGTGCTGCATTTTTATTGGCAGTGTGTGTGTGTGTGTGTGTGTGTGTGTGTGTGTGTGTGTGTGTGTGTGTGTGTGTGTGTGTGTGTGTGTGTGTGTGTGTGTGTGTGTGTGGACACTATGTTAGTACATATTTATTCATTCATTCATTCATTTTCTGAACCGCTTAATCCAAATTAGGGTTGCGGCGCGGCCGGCGCCCATCTCAACCTCAACCCTGGACTGCTCACCTGGCCATCACAAGGGCAATATTTTATGCATATAAATACATAGAATACATATAAATCAGTGGTTCTTAACCTTGTTGGAGGTACTGAACCCCAACAGTTTCATATGTGCATTCACAGAGCCCTTCTTTATTGAAAAATAAAATATGATTTTTTTTTTTTTTTTCAAATTAAAGACATAGGTATATGTTTTTTACTGGGGCACCAAAATGAACCGTGCATTAACATCACTGTGTTCAAAGAACAAAATCAATACAATGCATAAACTCACAACAAATTACATACCTTTTCACAAAGACATCACCTTTTTTTTAAATACTACCACACTGAAATGGTTTTAATTTTTAACCTTATGCATTCCAATAATTCACTTGTTCTATTTATGCTATGTATTTTTTTTAACATTTCAAAACACACCCAATCACCAAATTTCCATAAGACTACAATAATAATGAAGATTTACTTCAAATCAGTGTGACTTCTGCTGTTGCCTTTGAGAGGCCAGTTCAGAAATGCGTGGCTTCAAATTGGACAATGCCACTCTCATCTCATTTTCGCAGCAAAGTCACAGCAAAGCCTTTTGTTCATTGTTATATCTAGCATCCTCAAAATAGATTGTTTACAAAGATGTGTTGTAACAAATGGCATAAAAAATTTCCAGGGCTTTCTTTGCAAGAACAATACGTTAACCATTTGTCGACACCAAAATGTTGAGAGTGTTGTTATTCTGAAGAGCTGCTGTTGAACCTGGCTCTGCTTAGTTTCAATGATTTCGTCAAGATATTTTGACATCTTCCGTCTCAACATCAAACATGAACGGCTGCCTCACCTATGCTGTATATGACTCCCTTGTAGGGAAGTATCCATCAAGAGAATTTGCAAGCTCCTCTAAGTGCATGGCAATTGCTTGCGGACACATCTTCGGTCTTACTTACACAGTCATCCAGCAGGGGAAAGTTTGCGACATTATTGTTCTCTGTTTGACATTTCCATAATGGTAGCTTTTGCTTGAAAAACCTTCAGGTTTTCTTCCGCATCAATGATGTTGACTCCACCAGCCTGCAGCTGCTGATTGAGATGTTTGAGATCTGCAAATATATCAGCCATGTACGCTAAGATGAGAATGAATTTAGAATTTTTAAAGCAAACTGCATGACGATGTTGGTGTTCTTGCAAAAGCAGGGCTAATTCCTCACGCATTGCAAAAACACGATTCAGCGCCTGTCCCCGGGATAGGATAACCACCTTACGTTAGAATGGTAGAGAAGTACCTCGAATTCAGAGCCCATTTCTTAACACAGCTCACTGAAGATGCGGTGCCTCAGAGCACTATTTCACACATAGTTCACACATTCCACTACAGTTTTTAATACTTCTGCCATTTCTGGAGGCAAGGTTTTTGTTGCCAACGCATGCCTGTGCAGAAAACAATGCGTAACAACAATGTGTGGTGCATCGGATTTCACTAGCTCAAGAAAACCAGACTTTCTTCGTAGCATGACTGAAGCTCCATCCATACAAACTGCAGAAACCATATCCCACGATAGATTGTTGTCTCTGAAGAGGTCATGAAGAAGTTTATTCACATTGGTTGCCTTAGTTGTTGTAAGAGGCTTACAAAATAAAAAAATCTTCCTTTATCATGTCGTCTTTCTCATAGCGCACAAACACAACACGCTGGCTTAGATTAGAAAGGTCTATGGCCTCATCGAGTTGGAGACTGAATTTTGCCGGGCTAAAAATCAGATTTGCACTACTTGAGCCAAGATGTCTTTGCTCATGTCCTCTATTCTGTTGCTGATGGTGTCATTTGAAAGAGGAATTTGGAATAATTTAACTTTGGCTGCTTTTCCAAGCATTAGATTTGCCATCTTCAGCACAGCTGGTTTTATGAGTGTTTCACCAGTAGTGTGTGGTTTGCCTTGCAAAGATCAGGTAAGCTTGCAAAGATCGCAAAGATCAGGTAAGCAACTTCATACGATTCTGTGAGGATCGGTTTGTTGATGGGTACAAAGCCGAGAGCAGGCAGAGTAGTCTTTTTATCGAATCTGGCTGTCTTCTCCTTGTATTCAGCAAGAGTTGTGTTCTGGTATTCCCATCTCCATGCAGCTTAAGGAAGTTTTCCTTTAGCTTTGCTGGTACTAGACTAGAATTGCTTAACTTGGCATTGCAAATCATGCAGATAGGATGCTGACTCCCATCACGTTCTGTTCTATATGTGAATCCATGTTGTACTTATTTGTCTGACCAGTTTCTTTTTTTTTTCTCGACATCGTATGAACTAAAACATTAAGAAAGAAATCACATGACATATCATTATGACAGTCACTAGTTGAATACTGACCTCACCAAATTCCCTGCAGCACAGATTGGCCAAGGAATGTAGTGTGATCGCCTGCAATCAGTGATGGCCTAGCTGGGCGTGTCGTCATGAATATGAGTCGGTTGTGTGTCTTGACCTCCGCTGAACCCCTGAGACTGAACCCAGGTTCAGAATGAAAAAAAAAAAAAGTATGACAGTTATATATATATAAGTTTTTGCCCCTGACCAATTGCTGACATTTTTTGCATGTTTGTCACGGTCATTCATTTTAGATCAAGCAGACCTAAATATTATACAAGGGTAAAACACAAGTAAACACAAAATGTAGTTTTCAGTGCCAATTGCATTTATTAAGGGGAAAAACACCTGAACCTACAAGGGCTCGTGTGAATAAGTAACACCCCCCCCCCCCCCCCCAAACCTAATAGCTGGTTGAACCACCTTTTATAGCAATAACTACAGTCAAGCTTTTGCTATAAAAGGCGATGAGTCTTTCACATCACAGTGATGGGATTTAGGCCCACTCTTCTCTGCAGAATTGTTTAAGAACAATCACATGGGATAGTTTTCGGGCATGAACAGCCTTTTGTAAGGTCATGCCACAGCATCTCAATAGGGTTCAGGTCAGGACTTTGACTAGGCTGCTCGAAAACCCTCATTTTATTCTTTTTTAGCGATTCAGAAGTGGACTTGCTGGTGTTCTTTGGATCATTGTCTTGCTGCAGAAACCAGGTGCGCTTTAGCTTGAGGTCATGAACTGATGGATGAACATTGTTCACCAGGATTTCTTGGTAGTGAGCAGAATTCATGATTCCATTAATTGTGACAAGTCACCCAGGTTTTGAAGCATTAAAAGCAGGCCCAGATCATCACACTTCCACCACCATGTTTCGCTGTTGGCACAATGCTCTTTTTATCAAATGCAGTGTTCCTTTTGTGCCAGATGTAACGGGATTCATTTCTAACAAAAAGTTCAACTTTAGTTTCATCAGTCCAGAGGACATTATCCCAAAAGCTTTGGGGATGATCAAGATGATTCTTGGCAAAAGTGAGTTGTGCCTTGATAATCTTTTTTATCAACAGTGGTTTTCACCTCAGAAATCTTCCATGGGTGCCATTTTTGCCTCGTGTCTTTCTGATGGTGGAGTCATGAACATTGACATTAAGTGAGGCAAGTGAGACTTGTAGCTGTTTAGAAGTAGTTTTTGGATCCTTTGTGCCTTCTCCAGTTAGTCTGCGCCGTGTTCTTGGAGTAATTTCTATAGGTCGGCCACTCATGTGAAGCGTCACCATTGTGCCATGCCTTCACCTTTTATGGATAATGGGTCTGACAGTGGTCTGCTGGAGTCCCAAAGATTTACCAATGACTTTGTATCCTTTCCCAGACTGAGACATCTCTATCATCTCCTTTCTTGTTTGCTCTTGAAGCTCACTGGATCGCGGCATGATGATGTGTGTTCAGTACGGCCTACCTCACCTTGTCAGACAGGTTTTATGTTTGGGATCGTCTGATTGGAAATGTCTGGGTGTGGCCATGAAATTGAATTCAGTTTTACCCAACAATAGGATTAATCACAATTACCTCAACTTTTAATAAAGGGGCAATTACTTTTTCACAGAGGTTCATGAAGGTTTGGATAAGATTTTTCTGTTAACAAATAAAGTCTCAATAGGAAAATTTCATTTTTTGAATGTTTGGGTTATCTTTGTGTAATGTCTAAATTTGTTTGATGAGCTGAAAAAGTTAAGTGTGACAAATGTGCAAAAAAGTAAAAAAATCAGTAAAGGGCAAAAACATTTGAGCAGCACTGTGTATATATATATATATATATATATATATATATATATATATATATATATATATATATATATATATATATATAAACAAAAGAACAGGACAAAGACTTTCTATTGAAACTCCATTTATCACTACAGATCTGTTTCGAGGGGTGGTGAAACCATCCTCTCTCTTCAGGTGATTATAGAAGAATATATATATATATATATATATATGTTAATTAGAATTAGATTCTTCTACAGGTGATTATAGAAGAATATATATATATATATATATATATATATATATATATATATATATATGTTAATTAGAATTAGATTCTTCTATAATCACCTGAAGAGAGAGGATGGTTTTACCACCCCTCGAAACAGATCTGTAGTGATAAATGGAGTTTCAATAGAAAGTCTTTGTCCTGTCCTTTTGTTATTTGCTCTACCAAAAAGTATTGAGCACTCTCCTACGGAAGGATCTACTCAGAAAATCATATATATATATATATATATATATATATATATATATATATATATATATATATATATATATATATATATATATATATATATATATATATATATATATATATATATATATATATAGTTATAGTTCAAATGTTCAAATATATACATATATAGTATGTGTGTGTGTGTGTGTGTGTGTGTGTGTGTGTGTGTGTGCTAATTCAAAAACACCAATGTTTCGACACTACTATGTCTTCATCAGAGTCAAACACTGATGAAGACACAGCAGTGGCGAAATGTTAGTCTTTTTTGTGTTTGTACCATAAGGGCTGTTAATTTATCAGTTGAGCACAATTTATCAGTGTGTAAAAGTTGTTTGCAAAGACAGTGTACCGAAACATCATGGCATTGTTACAAAACACTTACAAATTGTCTGCACTCTGAGTATTTGTCACGATTTTATCAAGAGTGCAGTAGAATATTACTATTATATTTGTTCAGATCTCCATGGTCATATGACCACAGTGCTCTACTGATGATGAAGAAACATAAAAGCAAACTAAAAATAAATAGTTGAAGAGTTGAAGAGCCAGTGAGTTCCTACCACAGCAGGTGCAGAAACCAAGAGCTGCGTAATAGCATCTCTGAATCCTTTTCAGAATTTTAGTTGTTTGGTGATTAAATTATGAAATTATGAAAACCTGCACTGTGCAGGATGTCCGCTACCTTCACCCAGAGTCAGCTGAGGTGGGCACCAGCTTCTCTAAAATCCCAATTAGGATTAAACATTTTAGGAAATGAATGAGTAAATGAATGAAAACTGAGTATATAAAATATTAAATATAAAAAACACCATTTACTGTGAAGCATTGTACTTAGAAACATGACAGCCTGCCCTTTCCTTCTGGCACAGCTGAGTATACTGTAAAGCTCTCTGGACTTAAATGTTTTCATCAGAGAGGAGATGTCTGGTTTCTTCCGTTTCAGAGTCCTGAAGTCCAGAGTTGCTGCATCCTGTCTTCCTGAAACTATCATACAAGTGCTGGACAGCGTTTTGCCCCAGAGTTTTCTCAAGTTCTTCTCCTGGTTGGTTTCCTGTGTAAACTATCCACACTATTGCATAGGGGCATATGTGAAGTACAAGGATCTTTAAGTCTTAAGTGTGGCACCGGTGGTGTAGTGGTTAGGGTTTGGGGCTCATGATCAGGAGGTTGTGTGTTCAAAGCCCACTTAGACCCCCACTGTGCTACGACCCCTGGGCAAGGTCTTAACCACAAGTGTGCCTCTGCTCACCCAGCAGTATAAATTGGTACCAGTAAAAATATACTGGGAAGGTAACCTGCAATGGACTAGTGTCCCATCCAGGAGGAGTTGAACACCTGGTCGCTTCACAATACAGAAACCGGGGATAAGCACCGGCCTGATGAGCCACTAAGCTCGGGAGTAAAAAGCCCAACTGACTTTACCTTTACTTTAAGTCTTAAGTGAGGAGGCTGGCTCCCATCTCATCTGACTCTGTGGAAGGGAAGCGTACACTTTGGACAGCTCGCCTGGCCATCGCAGAGCAGAAGCATGCTGACAGTTATGCAGTCTACTCTTGACGAAAGTTGGCAATGGTTCTTTACACCGCCAACCAAAGACAGTAAGAGATATGGTTGGCCTTTGATAACCCATTTAACTGCACTGGAGGCACAGCAGTGTTAATTTGTTGATAGTTTGTCTTGAAACCCCAACCTTCGGCTCAGTAATATTGCATCTTACACTGAGCATCCACTGGAGAGAACATACGATTAAATACAGTTGTATCTCACCTTACGATAGTCCCAGCAAATGAAAAATCCAGGTTACGAAAAACATTTTCCGAAACTTTTTGTCTCTGGATGCGAAACAAGTTAACGTTATGAAAGCACCATCTCAAAAATTAAAGCAATGCACAAGTTGCTCTCCCATTGATTATCTCCCAACATCCCGCCCCACTGGCCTCCAACTGGCAAGGAGGGATGACTCAGCTCCCTCCAATTTGTTATTATAGAGCTGTATCTCCATAATACCCATGATGCTTTTTGTGTAAAGGACAGAGTTACTGTTGTTTCATGGGTTTTTCGAGTGTGCTCACTGCAACTTTATTTTGTGGCTCAGGCTTTTAACCTTGCTTAAACATTTGTAAAATTATAACTCTGCTAAGAAGACATGGTGAACACACACGCACGCACACACACACACACACACACACACACACACACACGTGCGCACATGTGATACCCGGTGAAAGTGATTGTGGTATGCGGTTGAGTGATATCTCAAAGGAATATGGCCAAACCCGTCTACCATCAGTACGATACTGAAGTAGGAGGAGGCCTTAAAAGGTCTGTCTTCCTTCTGGCTTTTTCCCTTTTACTCGGGAGTCGCCACAGCGAATCATCTGATTTGCATGTTTGATTTGGCAGAGGTTTTTACGTCGGATGCCCTTCCTGTCACAACCCTTTTTAGCAAGGGACAGAAACACGCTGACGACTTTTGCAGCTACTCTTTACGAAAGTCAGCAATGGTTCTTTTACATGAACCTCTCACCATAGACAGTGAGAGACATGGCCCGCCTTTGATAACTCAGTTAGCTGCACTGGGGGGACAGTGACAACCTTGTGGAGAGTGGGACTCGAACCCCCAACTTTAGGATCAGCGATCCAGTGCCCTATACCACTAGACCACCACTAGGCCTTAAAAGATCTACTTTTATAATTTTTAAAGGGTTTAAGGAATATTATTGGGGGCCTTGGAATGAATCAGACCTTTTACATGTAAAATGCAGCTCAACTTACGAAAAAATCAGGTTACGAAACCATTTCTGGAATTAATATATATACAGTTAAATAAGCTGTTTTACACACCAGGAAAGGTGTGTAGGCACTTGTAGTTGGCCAGCATCTCACATCTATGTTCGGTGATTTTTTTTTTTTTCATGGCCTTTGGTTTCAGATCAAACCTCTTTTCTATTATTCCTTATCTAGAATTTATGTCTTGCAGCAGACTTTCTACCTCAGAAGAATATAAACTTCCTCTTTGATTTTGGTGCTTGTGTCTTCATGAATATTTGTGTGCTCATGCATGTATGTCCTTCTTTGGGTTCACTGCTGCTAATAAGAGAAACTGGCACAAGCTTTCAATTTACAAAAAACATTACGATTACAACCGAGGTTCAAATACATGTCATGAAACTCACGTCGACTTTTGTTATGAGTGTTCTTCAGACTTAATTTACAAGAAAACCTGAATGTATTGATGAATGAGGTCAGACTATCGTGAAAAGTTGTGTGGTGAATGTGTGCAGTGGATCACTTTTAAAAAAGACCAAGACTTTAGTCAATTAATTTGTTGGCGTATTGATGTGTACAGTTTACATATAAAGACTAATTATAGCCACTATGAAATTTGTAATTTCGAAGTTTTCGTTTTAACAGAGCAGTGTTTTATTTTTTTAATACAGTGTTTCTTAGCATCAAAGACTTGTTTTGGATTCTTACATTATTTTACACTGCATGCAGAAACAAAGTTATTTTATACAAAGCAAAACACTACCGGGGCAAAATTATTAGCTTCTTTGATGCTAATAGTCAGCTGTGTATTTTTTGAGCTGAATAACTCGCTGCAGTTGTTTAATGTAGTTTTAAAGTTGCCGATATACCTCCTAAGTCATCCCATTCCATTCTTTGGCAAATGTCTCAAGCGTCTCCAAGTTTATTGGTCTGATTGTATTTTGGTCGTCAGTTCACTACAAAAATTTTCAGACATTTAAGACAGGAATTTGTGCAATCCAGAAAAAAACATTCACTTTGGTTTTGTAGAGGTAGTTCTTTTCCAGGAGTGAGATATATGTTTTGAGTTGTTGTCCTGTTGGATGAGAAAGCAAAGAGTCATTCTCAGTTTTGCTGCTGACTGCTAGAAGTTCTCTTTCAAAATCTTCAAATAGCCTTTCCTGCATGATTCCTTGATGAGAACACTCTCATTCCATCTTGAGAACACTCTCATTTCCAGAAACACTCAAACCTTTCCATGGCACAATACTCCCACCATTATGTCTCACGGTGAGGATGGTGTTCTTTGGGTTACCTGCCTTTCCCTTCATTCTCCAACAAATCAACACCTCAATGACAAAAGAGCTCTAGTTTCATCTCATCTGACCAAAAGACATGGTAAGCATAATCTTTTCAGCATACTTTAGTCTGGCTTGAAGGTCTCTTCCGCAAAAATAGATCTTTTCTTGGTGTCCATTCCTTTGCAGGGTTTTAATGATTGACCTTAACAAAAAGGTTGTGAGACCACAATTCCTGATTTTGCTAAGTCAATAACTCGTGCCCTGTCAGTTCTTCCAATTCCTTAGACACATCCCACACTTATTTTCTTTTTTAAGTAATTAAAAGCTTTTGCTACCGAGCTTGTTTTGTACTATGTGGCTCCTTGTGAATTTCTCAATGATACAATGATACTTCTCATTTCCTGACACCTGAAACACCGCGTTAACTTAACTTTTCTTACTTTCTTCTAGTTTACAAGCAGTAACTATTCCTTTTCTCAAGTCTAAATTGACTAATTTTGTTTTGGCATTATTATTTATTAAATGACATCTCAAACTAATACCAAGGTGTTTATACTGCATATAATGGGTGATAACCATTAGTTTTAACTTGGAGTTTACAAGCTTTGAATATTGCAATCACTGCACATCACTAGTTCTTGCTACGGCTCAAGAAAACGGTCAGCTTTTTATAAGGTTAATAATTTTGACCGTGGTAGATTTTGGTTTTGGTGAAATATTTTTTTTTCTCTATGCAAAATAAAATAATGTAAGCATCCCAAATAAAACTATAGTGTTTAGAAATGCTGAGTTAAAAATCCCTTTCTCTTTTAAAGAAAAAAAAAAACCTTTGCAGAAAAATTGTACTTTTTTACTGCTTGATTTTGGAACATTGCTTTGTGGCTTTTTTCATTCAGTCATAATAATTTAGGTTAGACAAGGACGCCAGGGGCAAAGTCAGCATTCCGGTTCAATTCAAGGCTGTTCATTTGGGTTAACATCAAGACTCAGTGCCGGCTACAAGAAATCTTCTGATACAAACTTGGCAAACAATGCCTTCGTGGACCTTGCTTTGTGCAGAGAAACTCTCATGCTGGAACACAATTGGAATATATTTGGGAAATTGTAGTTTTACTGCATACAAAAATATCCTGCAAAATGGTCTTTCCATAATTATGATTAAATTGGTATTATAGAATAGTGCAATTTACAAAAAATAAAGTTCACATCTATTACTGTGGGTCAAGTTTATAAACGCAAAAAAACAAAACCAGCTAACTAAAGTGACTAAAGTGACTAAAGTTACCAGTGACTAAAAGATACATAAATTAAATACAGATGCTACCCTACTTACGAACATTTGCTTTACGAACATCTGGACATATGAACAGGGCTGTCCGAGGTCAAAAGTGAAAGTGAAAGTGAAATGAAATTGAAGAACAAGTTGAAATAAAAATTGTATAAAATCTATAGACAAATACATTATAAAAGTAAGTATGAAATATGATTAAGCATTATCCTGAGGTACACTTACTATTCAATTAGGCTCCAGCAGAGGGGCGTGGCTGACACACACAGGCAGATTGCAATGTGCACGCCTGATCCTAGTCACCAATCTACTGTGCTATAAAGATGAGCAGCGCACTTATCCCAGTGCTAGAAGATTGTCCCTCTTCAGGTCCCTGTTTTCCTGTGATCTCTCTGGCTCCTGGTTTCAGCTCCACACTCAACCAGTTCCCACTCTGTGGTTCCCCATATCTAAAGTTTTCGAGTTTCTTCGAGTCACTAGCAGTGACTACGTTTCCCCTTGCTCAAGTGCCTTAATAAAGTCTCTTCATGTTCCATCCATTTTGGGTCCGGCTGAAAGTTGCTGACGTCACAGTTAGCTTGAAATTTATGGTGAATTTAGGTTTGCACCTTGTACCAATAAATGATCGATTCAATAGAATGAAAAAGGATGATTATGCAGAGAGAGAGAGAGAGAGAGAGAGAGAGAGAGAGAGAGAGAGAGAGAGAGAGATTGTATACAGTACAAACTCGTATAGGTTACTTATACAAGCTTTAAATATATACGTCGACTCTAAAGAACGCCCTGTAACGACTTACGAACAAATTCATCTAACAAACGGCTGTTCGTAAAATAACTCGTTCATAAGTTGTGGAGCATCTGTAATTAAAAACATGGGTTATAAAATAAATGTGAGGTAAAGTTGCATCTCACATCCTGTACCTTAATTTTCTGATTATTGGCCCCAAAACAACGTGAGCTGAAAAGTTTCTTGATTCACAGAGTGGTGCAGAGTGGTGCTGAGTCAAATCAGTCAGCACAAAATACAATAAATTGCTCTGCTTCCTTGAGAGAGCTGTGTAATTGGTCCCAGCACTTCAAGCTTTCTTTCCTGAGTTATATCTTTGCTGTTCAACAGGTTTTGTTGATGGGGTTTAGTGTTGAGTGCCGATTGTGAGCTGAAAGTACTACATAATCAAGAAGAAAGCTTCATTTTACATCGCATTTTGACTCAGGTACTTAACTTTATTTATTTGTTTTAATGTGTAGGGTTAAAGCTCTGATCTCATTTGGGAAAAATGCCCACGATTCGATCAATTTTTAGGTCGGTAATATCACATCAGCAACACCATAGTCAAATTTGCCAATGACACAATTGTCATAGATTGGATTACAGATAGCAACAAGACAGCCGACAAGAAGTAGGTCCTCCATCTGCAGCAATGGTGTCACAACAACACTCTGGAACTTATCTAAACATCCATATCCAAATTCAGGGAGATGATGATGAACTTTAGGAGATGGAAACAAACTGAGCGCTCTGCCCTCTACATTGATTGAGTGGAGGTAGAGAGGGTGGAGTGCTTCAAGTTTCTTGAAGTCAACATCTCTGCTGACTTCACCTGGACCACAAACATCCCTCTCCAGGTGGGGAAAGCACAACAAAGGATGTACTTCATCAGAAAGCTCTGACAAGCCTGTCTATCCCGACCCCTACAGAAGAACTTTTACCGCTCCACCATAGAGAGCCTCTTGACCTACTGCTGTGCAGTGTGGTTCGCAGCTGTACTGCAGAGGACAGGAAGCCCTTGCAGCAGGTGTTGCGGATGGTAGAGAGAGTGATAGGAACTACACTAACCCCCTCAGTAACACTTATATTCACAAATTTCAGAGGAGAGCCAGTGGAATTATCAAGGAGCCCACGTACACTGGACACCCTCTTTTCTCCCCTCTACAATCTGAAAGAGGTGAAAGACACTAAAAATAAAAACTAACAGACTCAAGAACAACGTTAACCACAAGCTGTTAAACATGTAACCCCATCACTATCACACACACACACACACACACACACTGATTGAATATTCATCATTTAGACCATGTTCCTTCAGAGTGCAATACCACCTCTAAATGCAATACATATATTTAAGCTCAACATCATAATGTTTTTTTCACCATTCATCTCATAATTAAAAGCTTTACCTCTATCCCCGTGTATATCACACACTTTTGACATACTGTATACCCTTGTATATGTATATATGTGTGAAAGTGTGAATATGTAAATATACATGCATAGCTTAGTGTGGGGCAGTGGTGGTCTAGTGGTATAGGGCGCTGGATCGCTGATCCAAAGGTTGGGGGTACAAGTCCCACTCTCCACAGGGTTGTCACTGTCCGACCCAGTGCAGCTAACTGGGTTATCAAAGGCGGGCCATGTCTCTCACTGTCTATGGTGAGAGGCATGTAAAAGAACCATTGCTGACTTTCGTAAAGAGTAGCTGCAAAAGTCATCAGCGTGTTTCTGTCCCTTGCTAAAAAGGGTTGTGACAGGAAGGGTACGTCCGACGTAAAAACCTCTGCCAAATCAAATATGCAAATCAGATGATTCGCTGTGGCGACTCCTGAGTAAAAGGGAAAAAGCCGAAAGGAAGACAGACATGCATAGCTTAGTGTAATGCCTGTGTTGTCTTTTGTGCCTTTTCTTTATATAATCACTGATAAACAAATAGCTGCTAAACTGATTTTTATTGTTCATGCAACAGCCGACAATAAAGATTCTCTTTATCTTTATAATCTAATAAGCGTTGACTGTTGGCAACTATACGCAATTTGCCAAACATATACACTATTGATAACAGTCTGAGACTGTTGTGGTCATAACAGATTGTCGCAGATATTTGGAGACTTAGTTGCAGACAGTCTCAGACCTAGTTTCTGACCATCAGCAAGCCTCACATTATTGCATTTGAGTCACTTAAGGCCTGGTCTCTTTTGGGTGATTCTTTGGCGAACTGGTTCCCAACCATTTTTGACTGTTGACTTTGTAGCTTCCAACCATATTGCTAACTATCCCCAACTGGTCTCAGGCATGGTTGTAGATGTTGATGATGGACAGTTGCATACTGATTGGGACTTTGTTGGCTACAATCAGTGACCATAGCGACCAAGCTGATGATATCTGTGACCCTAATGCTCATATGAAAATCTCTAATGGTTGACAACTTGATCTGAGACTATTTGCAATGAAGTCTTCAACTATCTGTGACTTATCTGTAATTGATCACAACAGCCTTGGACTGTTGGCAATATAATTGTGAATAGTTGCTTACAGACATTGCTTATTAAATTATCATGTGTAATCATCGAACATTTGGAAACAGGTTTCAAAAGACAGGACGATTGTCCACAATGGGTGGAACCTCGCTGACCGTCACTGACATTAACCCAATTGAGATTAATTTAGTATGGTATTGATTCCGTACATGTGTGACTGTCTTTCGAATGCTTTATTGGTCCTGGAGGAAATTATGTGCACAAAGTAAGAACGTAATAAAGATAGTCAACATCTACATAAAGAAAATTAAACAAAAATTACAAATATTTCTATAATTAAGTCTAAAATTAAATTGACTGTAATGCAACATTCAAGTGTATAACAGTAGATGTTGTTGCTATATGGAGACAGTATACAGTTTAATGAAAACAGGTAGGAATGATTTCATGTGTCATTCAGTAGACCATTTAGGTGGTATCAGTCTCTCACTGAACATGTTCCTGTGACTAAACAGCAGGTTCTGAAGTGGGTGGGAAATATTGCTCAGTATCGTCTTTATTTTGAACAACCTTTGCCTCTTCAACACTGCTGTGAGAAGGTACAGCTCCATTCCCATAACCCTACTGGCCTTGCAAATCAGTTTGTTCAGTGTTTCTGCATCTGCAACCCTCAGCCTGCTGCCCCAGCATGCAACAGCATAGAGGATAGTGCTGACTCCGCAGACTCATAGAACACCCCGAGAAGTGTCCAAACAAATATTACACAACCTTAGCTGCCTCAAAAAAATAGAGACGGCTCTGGCGCTTCGTGTAAAGTACAAACTTCTGAAGATAGCAGGTCTCTGTAGTAACTGAGGTCAGTTGTGTTGAGGGTGAAGAGAATGTATACTTCAGCGTTCTCCTCTAATTTTCTTTAGACTCTTTGATCTTGACTCTCAGTGAACTTGGGATCAATCTCACCTCCTTGTTGTTGCCAGACCTAAATGCCCTCTTCTTGTCACTAAGTAGGGCTTTGATGTCTTTAGACACCAGAGCTTGTTATTTGGGTAACAAAAGATTGTCTGAGCTTCAACAATGCCGCCGGTGCAGAAATGTATGTAGTGTGACAAACTAAATAAAATAAAATCTTATAAATACTATGTGGGATAAAGAATGTGTGGGATCAATGTCCATCATTGTTCATTTTATGAAGGGCAGAGTACACCCAAAACAGCTAACCAGGCCAAGTCAGGGTAGAAACACGTAACGGTTCATTTAGCCGCACGGGAAGGGGGGGCAGCATTGACAATCCAGTAATAGTGCTGCTTGGACCCGCGACCTTGGGATCGATAATCAATCACCCTATCACCAGGCCACCACTTCCCCTTGAAGAAATATTTTCTGACATTGGTTTTGTGCTGGATTAATACTAGGTGGTCCTAACACTGTGAGGGATTCAGACCATATTGGTTGAACACAGCATATAATTAGTCTGGTGTGAACTTTATTCTGCATGGAATTAACCATGTATTTATTTACCTTTCACTTCCTCTGCAATGTCTTGTAAAATAATTTCTGATTTTAATTCAGGATGCACTTACCAACATGAAAAACTACAAGATCTCAACAATATTTTTTTACAGCTTTTCAATTTACCATCATTTATTAAAGCTAAACGTACCGATAAGATGCAGAATATGATGCGATATCCATTTATCACATGAAAAAAATGAGAGCAGCACTGTGAGCATTACTATCTTGTAACCCTTGGCATTTCTGTTGGCTAACACTGCATTGACTTATCCTGCCAGAACCATTTTCAACCAGACATGGAGATAAAATAATAATTACCTCTGTACTTTTTTCTGAACATTTTTATAGCATTAAATGATAGGAGTGGTACAATCCCTGGAATCAAGTAGTCAGCAAGTACAGCAAAGTTCCAGATGTTCCCAGCTCACTATTACTTTGCATCGACTTATCGTTGTAGTCACCAACAGATATATTTTCTAATTTTCCTGATTGATCTGTCTCCACAGCCTTGAACCCATTTTAATGACATTTGTCTTTTTTATTTTTCTATTTTTTTTAACTCTTTATGAAATTTCGTCACGAACCGACATTCAGTCAGGTCAGGTTTTGCCCTCCTACTGGTAACATGTAAGCCAGTACAACCTGTTGCATGGTTGAGTGGTTGGCGACTAAACCGGGTCTCTCACCAGGTTCCAAATTTAGTGAGAAGGGTGGCTAGCAACCCAGTAGGAATAAAAACAAGACCTATCAAAGGGCAGATGAATTCTTTCGAGTCAACAGCCAGCTAGCTAGAGATGGTGTCTCAATGAAAACACCCTGCAGAAAGAACTTTGGGTCTCTACTGCAGATTTTTTGCCCTTTGTATATAGCCATGATATGCGGTTATGGCTGCCACCTACGCCAGAATTCTGGCATGGTACCCAGATTTATTGATGATGTTCCACAGGTTAAGAATGAATTAAACAAATACAACTGTAGTAAAACATTGCTAATAATTATTTTACCATCAATGCAGCAGCATTACTGTTTCACCCCAGCTGTCTTACTTATATATACATATATTATTTGTTCCTCAGTGCTTATCTATAGCTCTGTGTCATTTTCTTTCTCCGATATAAGCAATTTCAGTTTTAACATGAGGACTGTCTGTGTATATATATATATATATATATATATATATATATATATATATATATATATATATACACAAACACACACACACACACACACATATATATATATATATATATATATATATATATATATATATATATATATATATATATATATATATATATATATATATATATATATATATATATACATATATACATATATATAAAATAATATATATATATATATATATATATATATATATATATATATATATATATATATATATATATACAAAAATGTATTTAAATATACACACACACACACACACACATATATATATATATATATATATATATATATATATATATATATATATCTTCTCTATAATCACCTGAAGAGAGAGGATGGTTTCACCACCTCGAAACAGATCTGTAGTGATAAATGGAGTTTCAATTGAAAGTCTTTGTCCTGTCCTTTTATTTTTGTATATGTATATATATATATATATATATATATATATATATATATATATATAAATAAATTTTATATATATATATATATATATATATATATATATATATATATACATACAAAAAATGTTAAATATATATATATATATATATATATATATATATATATATATATATATGTATAATTTTTTTCATATACTTTAAAGATATTTTATCTTATATTTAAATTAACAAGTTTGTTTAAATTTGAATGTCCTTATTGCCCTTATTATAATGTCAGGCAGAACCCCCCCAGCCAACCACCACACCCGGCACTGTATGGTTAACTTTTGTTTTGTTTGTATGGTGTTTGTATTCACTGTTTGTTTGTTAATCTGACTGTTTTTTGTTTCTGTTTTCTCTTAGTTGAGTAGCATGGTGGTGAATCAATTAACACCGTCACCTCATATTAAGTAGGATCTGTATTCAAATCTTTGTGGACAGCTGTGGGCCTTTCAGTGTTCGGCTTGTTTTTTTAATATTGAGGAGGTTTTTTTTTTTAATAATGGATGTTCCAGTTTTCTTTCACAGTCTAAACACAGGTAGGTGTAACTAAAAGGTAGGTGTTAATGAATGTTGGTTTCTATTTCAGCTCTGACTGGTGACCTGTCCAAGGTATACCTTCCCTCTGGACAGATTAGCTCCAGATTTTTTTATGCTGATTGAAAAGCAACCATTTACACTCACTTTCACACAAATGTGCAACTTTCATCACAGTAATACCAGCCATCACGATAACACCCCCCCCACCACCCCCCACCCCAAATTTCTACATAATATAGTTGTATCCATTTCCCACCCATCAGGTATTGCCTTTCCTATCACACAGCCGCCACTGACCAGGGAGGGGTGAAACATGAACCTGCCCCCTCTGTGACATGCAATGTTATCTGCCTCTTTTCAAACTGCAGTGCATACGTATTTGGCGGCATTTCTGACACACTCAGAGGCCTGCTCATGCAAATGAGCTCATAGACACCCATGATTGGCTGGCGATTGCTGTGAGTGACAGGGAAGTAAGCATATGCCATGCCCTCCCTCCCATGAGAGCTCGGCCAATTATCTTTTATGGACTGCCTGTCATGGAATGCTGTGGCATTTAACCGAATTCTAACTTGCAATCTCTGGGTTAATAGTCATACACCTTGCCGATGCGACACTCAAGGAGCCAGACATCATATTAATAACATCGAACTGGTCACTGACAAGGCAGGGGAAAAATCAACCCCTTAAAAATATTTACAGTGAATTTCTTTGTAGTCTGCAATAAAGACACACACACACACACACACTCACATACATACTTCCTTTGAGTGAACAAACAAGCTACCATGGCTGCTTTTGTGCAAAGTTCTATTATCATTACTCATGTTACTCATTTGCTGAACCAATTATTCCTACTAAGGCCGTGTGTAAAGCAAATACATATTTTAGATGACATTGGGGCGACAGGTGGGTTACACAATTTCCTAAAGGATCTATAATGTGTTCTGATTCTAATACACCCTGAACAGCTCCCGAAGCCAATGCAGGGCACCAAACACACAGTCTTTCACTTTTACACTCTCACCTACTGACAATTTGATCCAGCAAACAGAACAGGATAAGAGGTGCGGATAATTAATGTTCATCAGATGCATTCAGATTTGATCCTTTAATTATGCACTGTGTCCTCTCTTCTTCAGCTACAATTGGAGCAACTTTGATTAGAACTTTGATAAAGAATGGATGGTAATCTGAAGCTAATGAGCTGAATACCATTACACTCATGATCACAGACCAGTTTTGGACAATTACAAAGTCTCAAGAGATACGAGTGAAATGGTGCTTGTGTGTTTGAACTGTTCAAAGCTAAAACAAACCCTGAGTGTGATTAATCTAAAACTAATGAAGGGGAAAGAAGCAAGATTTCACACACACACACACACACACACACACACACACACACACACACACACACACACACACACACACAGCTAATCACATTCAGTTTTAACAGTCCCCGCATTAAGTGTTTTTCTCCCTCAGACTCTGCTGATAGTTTTCATATCAAGTCAGAGAACTTCCAGAATGAACATGAGTGGTCATAATAACAGTCAATGCTGGAGTTAATCTGTATTTCCGTGTGGCAGTCATGTGTAACATTGATTAACAGCTACTGCGCATACGTGAACACCATCTGACTTGGATCAATAAATAACTTGTTTTCCTCCACGAGGTAATTTGGTATCTTTTAATGTCTGAAACAACTGATACTCGATTTCAATACACAACAAAGCGATAAAGTATATTCATACCAATTTCCACCAATCTCTACAAATCAAGAAACATAAACACAATAACTTTTTGAGAAACAGAGGCGGGGTTATGGCTGTTCATATCAGCAAAGCCCACTTGACTCTGATGTCATATTTTTATAGCCGTGTGTGTGTTCTGATCAGTTTTGAATCAGGTACAGTATTGACATAAAAATGATCACTTGTGAAACTCATGATGTCAACATTATTACACAGAATCATAAATGTGGTGTTGTCTCTGCACGGATTTAAAGCATTAAAATAAAAGTAATCATGTGTGACAAGCATGATGTTAGTGTTATTAAACACTACTATGATTTTAATATTTTCTCTACAACTATCTAGTCCATTAAAATGAAATATAGTGTGTGTAAAAGTGCCTCAAAACAATCATTGACATTTTCAGTTGATACTGCAGTTGTTAGTAAAAAGTAGAACTGCTCATTAGCTTATTGCTGAAGACAGAGTACTTTACAACCCGATTTCAAAAAAGAAAGCAGGCAAAATGTAAATAAAAACAGAATGCAGTGAATTTCAAATCCCACAAGCTCATATTTTATTCATAATAAAATATCGAAAACACATTAAATGTAAAACTAAGGAAATGTACCTTTCAAATAACAACAGCGACAACAATAATAATAACAACAAGATCAACAAGAACAATATACAGGGATCCCTCACTACTTCGTGCTTCAGTTCATGCGGCTTCAGTGCATCGCGTTTTTTTTTTTTTTTTATATTCATCAAATTAAAAAATAAGGAAATTAAGGAAGAATAGGGGGAAGAGTTAAGGTAAATGTCTCAAAAACAAGGCCAATTATGCAAAAAAAAAAAAAAAAATACCTAAACAAACACAGAACAAAAAAAACAACCCAAAACCTCCCATCAAAACTAGATACATTTTTGCAAGGTGCGCATCTGAGTGTATGCGTGCATGCGCACGTCTCTGTGTGTGTGTGTGTGTGTGTGTGTGTGTGTGTGTGTGTGTGTGTGTGTTTATATTTTATTTATATCTCTACAATCATTTACATGCATTATTTTTAATGTTTCATTTTTATTATACGCATTTATAGCATTGAATATGTATTTATTGATATTATATACACATATACATGTACGTATACGTCAGTCGGGGAGTTGGGGGGTTGATCCTACTTCGCAGAATTCGGTTTTCGCAGGGGGATCTCAATCTCAATTAACCGTGGAAAGTGAGGGATCCCTGTAATTTAGTAGTAATAATAATAATAATAATAATAATAATAATAATAATAATAATAAGACAGGTCATTCTAAAGTTGATAGCAATAACATTTAAAAAAGCACTGGGGCAAGGTGATGTTTTCTTTTCCAGTTTTTTTGGCAGTAGTCCATAATCATTTCACATAAATGACAAAACAAAAATTATTGAATTCCAAGGACTTATAGATAGGTATCTGCCATGGGTCAAAGGTAAGAAACTTCATCACCCATTGATGGTATATGTAAGTGGCGAGAGCATTTCATCTGGTATTACATTGTGAAGATCGGGGGATTATGAATAAGTTGCACCCTTTTTCAGAATCTATAAATGAACATATTTTTGGTAATTGTCTCATTTTCTCATTGGGAATTGCGTAGAAGGCTGAGTACATGTGGGGCTCCTGTGTTGGAACTACAACTACCAATCCTCACCACCCGAGATCTGCCTATAAGGAATTTGGAAAATCAGCCATACCGGTGACTGTTCAGCGCCAACTCCATCGGGCTTAGTTAAAAATCTATGGTGGACTACTGCAATTGAAAAGGTGGTGTGCAGTAAATGGGGGACTGCATCCTTCATCGATTTGTTCCCAAACCGGAATAGGTCTGTCTAGCTGGAGAAAGATGCAGTCATATGGCCCTTGATGAAGCTCTCAAACACCTGCATGGCTACAAATGCAAGGGCATACTGAGACACACTGAGACAGAGACTTATTAAAGATGGAGGTGAAGATGCCGGTCAGTGCACCAGAGACCTGAAGATAACATCCAGCCCTGGTAGTTTTTAAATGGTGTATGCTGCAGCACCCTATGCATGTCACCCTTTGCGATGGTAAAGATATTTTAAAAGATTTTTTTTTTTTTTTTTTTTTTTAACTAGCCTGTACTAATATTGCAAGGCAAATTATTGCCTCTGGTTTAAACCCATACAAACTGAACCCAAACACACTCAGACAGTGCAGTGGACTGCCACATACATTGGGGACATGCCCGGAGAGCAGTCGGGTGTTAGGTGGCAGGCACAAGGGCACTTCAGGAATGAAGTTGAATGAAGGGAAGGTGTTGCAAACACACCACCACCACCACCACTACCATAACCACCACTACCACCGCACATTTTTTCTTTCTGGTTCAGGAATCAAAACAGCAACTTTTCAGTCCCAAAGCGGCTTCTTTTAGGCTACAACTGCCCCCAATGCTTTTCACTACATCAATGGCTATGGCTGCCAGTGAAAGCAGAGTTAATTCATGCAGCCATGCAAGATTTGCTTCTAAAGTGCATGATGTAGAGTAGTCCTCTTACTACTCTGGTCAAAGTATGATTTCACATGCTCCTAGTACTGGCATTTTGAATGCTTGACAGAATATGAAGCTTCTTTATAAGCGTTTATATCACTGGGGGTAAACTCTGCATTATATGTATGCAGTGGTATGGGCATTCAGCACTTCACAGATGGTATCACTCAATTACAGTTTGGTATTGATTGATTGAAACATATTTTATTCATTGAAGAAAGGGATTGGGCACAAGTTATCCAACTTAGTGAAGCCCTCTCCACAAATTATTTAGCCAATTAACCTACTGTGCATGTTTTTGGCTGTGGGAGGAAACCGGAGTACCCGGAGGAAACCCACGCAAGCACAGGAAGAACAGGCAAACTCCACACAGAAACGCCCAGGCCTCGATCTGGATTCGAACCCAGGCCTTCTTGCTGTAAGGCGGGCGTGCTAACCACTACGCCACCATGCTGCCTTTGGTAACAGTTCGGTAACAGTCTTTATTTTTAAAGAAACATGATTTTTAAAAAATCAAAATACAAGATTTGGAAATACAACATATGGAGTGATCAGGAAGGCATCTGAACATAGACATATCACAAATGTTTCAAGAATTTGGAGTCTCATGTGGAGAAGTTACAAGGCCAAAACTCAGTAAAAAATAGATGTCGATTGATTTTAGGCAATGCATTAAAAATAATTATGGTTCTCCCATGAAAATCAATGCAGAACCCCCCACACACACACACACACACACACACACAGGAACCCAATTCATAGACATGACAGAGCATAATTTTTACATGGTAGAGCTTTAAACTGCATTCCTGAAGATCACAACAATTATTCCTGAGCCACGATTTCCTGTCAGAATCATGCCTGTTTAATACAGCACTGCCTAAAGGCCTGAAGATCATAAGGATTGACTGATGAAGGTTGGTTTGTCCATTGTGTGATCTTTTGATTATACTACATAACTTAGATTACAAAATAGTCTTCAGCATTTTATGTCACCACTTCGTACTTCAATCCATGCGGCTTCAGTGCATCGCGAGTTGTTGTTTTTTTTTTTTTAATATTCATCGAATTAAAAAATAAAGAAATTAAGGCAGAATAGGGGGAAGAGTTAAGGTAAATGTCTCAAAAACAAGGCCAATTATGCAAAAAAAAAAAAAAAACCCTAAACAAACACAGAACAAAAAAACAACCCAAAACCTCCCATCAAAACTAGATACATTTTTGCGAGGTGCGCATTTGAGTGCATGCATGCATGCGCACGTCTTCTGTGTGTGTGTGTGTGTGTGTGTGTGTGTGTGTGTGTGTGTGTGTGTGTGTGTGTTTATAAATTATACGCATTTATAGCATTGAATATGTATTTATTGATATTATATACACATATACATGTATGTATACGTCAGTCGGGGAGTTGGGGGGTTGATCCTACTTCGCAGAATTCGGTTTTCGCAGGGGGATCTCAATCTCAATTTACCGTGGAAAGTGAGGCATCCCTGTAATTTAGTAATAATAATAATAATAATAATAATAATAATAATAATAATAATAATAATAATAATGAGACAGGTCTTTCTAAAGTTGATAGCAATAACATTTAATAAAACACTGCGGCAAGGTGATGTTGTGCGCAACATTGATCTAAAGAACTTGTAGACAACAGGTTGAAGGCCGTGTGGCCTGCTGGTGCAAACACCTCGTCGGGTGTACTCTCCTTGAGTCATGTTTCACAGAAACACAGCATGGAGCAGTCCTGTAGATCCCTCTGCGCTGCAATCTGAGCATGAAGCTCGTCCATCTTGTTTCGCAGGGACTGAACATTTTCAAGCAGTATGACCGGAAATGCTAACCTTCCACTTCTAACCAAGCGCCGGAGACTCTGAGAACTCCGCCTGGGCATACATACAAGAGATGAAATAATATTGCATTTGTATCAATTAGTCTGTAGATGTAGTTAGCAATATCCACACTGTAAGATGACCATCATAAATTTCTGATTCTAAATGATGATTATCTTTAACTGCATGCCAATGTCTTTCTTTGAACGTGTTCACCGTATGACATAAGACCCTTATTTGGGAGACATGATCAAAATAAAATAAACAATTGTTTCATCTGTCTTATCCTTTGTCTGTGACAGGAAAAATCACGTAATATATATATATATATATATATATATATATATATATATATATATATAGTGATTACTTACTTTAAAATGAATCAAGAAGTAGACGAGATCCTCAAAAATTTGACCCAATCTGCAAAAATAAGTTGCAACATGCAGGAACCTATTTAAAAATATATTGTAATGAATGAATGAATATATATATATATATACAGATATATATATATATATATATATATATATATATATATATATATATATATATATATATATATATATATATATATATATATATATATATATATATATATATATATGTATATATATATATATATATATATATATATATATATATATATATATATATATATATATATATATATGTATGTATGTATATAAATTATTATTATTATTTATTTGATAAATGAACCATTACTCTATTTTTTTGCCAAAGTGTTATAGATGAGAAACTCAGAGTAATGAAATTAGCCATTCAGTACAGGGTCCTACCTTTAAACATGAGAGAAAAGATCAGGAAAATCCATAAAATTGGCAAAATTCAGCACATCCTGATCACACTTTCACTGGTGATACCACCATCATCCTGGAACCTCCTTATGGGAGAATCTCCATTTCCAATATACATTGAATTCATATGGTAATACTCAATACAGAAAGCTAATCAGAGCGCTAAAGAAACTTGTCAACAAACCTGTTTTATTATTATTATGTAATGGCTAGTGACCACATCCATGACTAATATACAAGCACACTGATTAGCGCAGCCCGAAGTACGCCCTGCATTGTGGATAATAAACATTAATAGTCGTATCCAAATGATTCACATCTGTTGTTGAATCCTCCATCAAAAATATTACATTTTCTCATTTACAAATAAATTTTGTATCTGCTATTATTGAAACAATTGTATGATTTGTAGACATTTCTCCAATGCCTGATCAGGACAATGGCGCTGTGAAAACACTGTCAGATTTCAGCTGCATTGAACTTGGTGGCCAACTTGGACCATTGCTCTTGGATCTTTTCACTGAAATGTCCTTCCAGTTTACATACAAATTTGCTTTTATCTCTGATGCATTGTACAACCCGAATTTCTGGAAATAATGTGATGTTATTTACATAAAATTAAAACGAAAATACTTTCAAATCACATGAGTCAATATTTTACTCACAACAGAATATAGATAAAGTAACAAATTTTTAAACCAAGAAATTTTACAATTTTATGCACAAAATGAGCTCATTTCTAACGTAATGCCTGCAACGGGTCCCAAAAAAGTTGGCATGGGGGTAGCAAATGTCTGAAAAAGCTCGATTCAGTGAGGAGAACATCGAGCAACTAATTAAGTTAATTGATATCAGATCTGTAAAATGATTATTATAAAATGGATGGCTTAGAGAGTCAAAGTCTCTGTAAAGTAAAAGGCAGAGGCTTTCCATTCTGTGGGAAAACTGCATAAAAAGATTAGGGAATACTTTACAAACAACGTTCCTCAATGTCAAGTTGCAAAGGCTTGGCAAATCTGATCATCAATAATGCATAAAATTAAAATGTTCACAGAAACTGAAGTCATCCCTCAGACGACACCGCATCACTCATCGACATGATTGTATCAATGGCATTACTAAATGGCCTCAGGAATACTTCCAGAAATCACTGTTGGTAAACACAATCCCGCGTGCCATCTGCAGATGCCAACTAAATCTCAATCATTCAAAAAGGAAGCCATATTTGAACATTGTCCAGAAGTGCCATTGTGTCCTGTGGGCCAGGACTCATAGGTGGCATGTAGGGGCACCAACAACAGATTTTTCTACTCCAACTGGGATTATGAGTAAATTATCACTAAATATAGATGACGGAGGGTCATTTCATACCAAATCACACATTCTAAAAAAGTTATTGCACATAGGTCTCAGATTGCTGCTGAATATTTCTCTTTGCTACCATCCTCACATCAGAAATTCAGTACATATCAAGTTAGCATGGAGCCCAACATGCTGTGGAATCAAAAGTGGGCCGCCAATACCCAAAACATAGGCTACCAGATGACCCTGTGGGCACATAGCAGGGGTTCTTGTGGTTTTCACAGTATGAACTATGGTCTATTTTTTTCATTCAGGACCTTTCAGTGTATATATATATATATATATATATATATATATATATATATATATATATATATATATATATATATATATATATATATATATATATATATATATATATTTCTAATTCAGCCAGCACAATGCACTGGTCTCCTTACACTCCAATCAGGAGCAGTTTCAGGCCTTTTAAGAAGACTCCCGAGTTTACTGAGAGCTGTTCTAGAGATCCTGTACCTCCAAATAAAGATATTTTGCTTACTGAGTACTTTCTTATAAATGATTGCATGGCATTCGTTGCAGATGTGTTACAAAAATCGAATAAACTGACCTTAAAGGTTAAATGTTGTTATCTAATGATAGTCTATGGCAGTGGTCCCCAACCTTTTTATTATCACGGACCGGTGAACGCTTGACAATTTTACCACGGACCGGTGGGGGCAATAGATTATTTATACAGTATTGTAAATATAGTAATAAAAGTGAATCCACTGTGTGCAACTTTATTAGCAGCTTCCTCGTAACATTACACCAACAGCATAACATGAGTAGAACCTCAAAATCCCTGGTAATACTCTCTGCCCAAAAAATAAATTATAAAAAAAAAGAAAATCATGTGAAAAAATAAGTAAATGACAAGAACCAGCAGTTCCACATTTCTTCCTTCATTATCTAAAACTATACATACACAACATAATTTATCATTATTAACAAACACTGCATGAATGTTATTTTTTAACAGATGAAATAAAGTTGTCAGTTTGAATCGTCAGATTAGGCTTCTGCATGTTTGTGTACCCAGTAAGATTCACAAGCTCCTCCCCTTCCTGTCTTCTCTCTCCCTCAAAAGCTCCTCCCCTCTCCCTCACCTCCTTCTGTTGGCAACCACTTCCCTAACATTCTCTGACTCTGGTCGCTATGATAACGTTTAAACATGCCTTCAAAATAAGCTACAGATACACCACAAAAATGACTCGAATGTGCATGAAAATTTTAACTCACTACAATGTTTAATAACTGGAAGCCCTGGGCATGTTTCTCTGCAATGAGATGGTCTCATCTGGGGGTTAATGGGAGACAGTGACACCTGAAGTGTGTTGCTAATGTCAAGTCAACTCCGTCGTATTGTTTTGGTTGCTGTCACTGCAGAAAATCCGGCTTCGCACAGATAGGATTTTGAAAATGGCAGCAGGGTTTTTAATGCTATGGTGGCAATCTCGGGGGAGCCTGCCATGACTTTAATCCAGAACATCAGTAGCGTTGTTGTCTCGAACAAACTTTTAAGGCCGAGGTCATTTGCAATCTCAGGCAGTTGATCTTCATGCGCAGACATGCTGGATTCACCTGGTTTGTTGACAAATGGGTCGCCTATCTATTCCATGGAGGTTCTTGATTCCTTTGTTGTTGGGAAGTAGCGCTCGAACGTTTCTAAAAGCAAAGACAGGTGATCGTGCACAGGCCAGGAGAATGAAGGCTCAGGCTCAGTCTCACCCAAAATTACTGCTAATGTTTGAAACATGTCCAACATGCCTCTGTCCACACACCGTCCCCACAAATCCAGTTTTGAAGGCTTCATTGCCTCATTAGAGAGCCGCTCACTGCATATTATGTAAAGCAGGCTTGGTGTGTGGGAATCACCTGTCATGATAAATCCGTATTTCAAGTAGACTCAAGACTCCTGGTACTGTCTGTTGAAACCTTTGTTTTTCTTGGAAGTCGTGGGCTCTTCTTCTGTGTCTGCACTGGGCCTTTTCCTCTTCGTGAAGAAACTTTCTGAAGACTTCTGCTGCTTACTCATTTTGCTTGTGGGTTACATTTTAGCCCTCAAATGACCAAGATATAACCGCGAGAATCTGGTCATTTTTCAAAATAAAAGATTTTTTTTTCAAAAATAAAAGATCATTCAGACTGAGATCATTAAAAAAAGGAAATAATAATTATTTCTTGTGCTGCCCAGTACCAACTGATCCTCGGACCTGTACCAGTCCACGGCCCAGGGGTTGGCGAGTGAGGTAGGAAATGACTGTGATGTTCACACAAGGCATTGTCTTCTTACTGATATCTTATTCCCAATAAGGAGGGGGCACATGTCAATACAAGACAGCTGCCTAGAGCAAAAGCAATGCAGCCAGTTGTTTTTTCATTTTATTTTATTGTTACCATTCCAAGCATGTTTCAGTTGAAAATTTCTCAACTTTTCAAAAGGCTGTTGGTTGTTAATGTCTTTTTAGGCACTTTATCAAATAGTTTTGGAGTGGTGGTAAGTTGTAAGTTATTATAGTCATAAAGTTTTGGGGGGGGGCTTTTGGTGAAGCATTGAGATAAAATGCTGCCCAGCATCCTGCCAGCACTTTCCTACCAGAAAAAATGCTATGTGACAAAGGTGTGCCATTTTCTGCTTGATTAGGCTGCATGAAGGATTACATCAAGCAAAGCCTAGGATAAGAGAGGAAAGGGTAGAGTGTCATAAAATATGATAGGATAATAAATAACTGAAATGGATATAAAGTAGTGAAGTGCATTTCCCTTGATTGGGTTGTTGCCTGAAAGGATACCTGTGGTTTTACAGTTAAGATGTACAGTAGGATACTAAATAGTTAATAAATACTTTATTCATTCGATTACTTCTTTACTGTATAGATCATTTTAAATCTATATTGTATAATTCATTTGTATGTGTTAATTTAATTAAACCTAAAGTTGATGAGCCATACGATGAAGTTATGAGAAAGAATAGTGGAAGCTAGACAAAGGGCAGAGGTCAGCATTTGTGAACAACAGTTTGGTTTCATGCCAAGAATGAGCACCACAGATGCAGTGTTTGCTTTGAGGATGATAATAGAGAAGTACAGAGAAGGAGCTTCATTGTGCCTTTGTGGATCTGGAGAAAGCATATGACAGGATGCCGAGAGAAGAACTGTGGTATTGCATGAGGAAGTCTGGAGTGGCAGAGAAGGATGTTTGAGTGGTGCAGGACATGTACGAGAGATGTAAGACAGTGGTGAGGTGTGCTGTCGGTATGACAGAAGAGCTCAAGGTGGAGGTGGGACTGCATCAAGGGTCAGCGCTCAGCCCCTTCTTGTTTGCTATGGTGATGGACAGGCTGACAGACTAGGTAAGACAAGAATCTCCATGGACTATGATGTTTGCAGATGGCATTGTGATCTGTAGTGAGAGCAGAGAACAAGTGGAGGAAAATCCAGAGAGGTGGAGGTATGCCATGGAAAGGAGAGGAATGAAGGTTGGCCTCAGTAAGACAGAATACATGTGTGTGAACAAGAAGGACCCAAGAGGAACGGTGAGGTTAAGGGGGCAGAGATAAAGAAGGTGGAGGATTTTAAGTACTTCGGCTCAACAATCCAGAGCAATGGGGAGTGTGCAAAAGAGGTGAAGAAGCGCGTGCAGGCAGGTTGGAATGGATGGAGAAAAGTGTCCGGTGTGATGTGTGATAGGAAGGTATCGGTAAGAATGAAAGAAAAAGTGTACAAGACGGTGTTGAGGCCAGCAATGTTGTACGGTTTAGAAACAGTGGCCCTGGAGAAAAGACAGGAGGCAGAGCTGGAAGTAGCAGAGATGAAAATGTTGAGGTTCTCTTTAGGAGTAACGAGGATGGATAGGATCAGGAATGAGCACATCAGAGGGACAGCACATGTAAGATGTTTTGGAGACAAATTCAGGGAGTCTAGATTGAGATGGTTTGGACATGTACAGAGGAGGGATAGTGAGTATATTGGTAGTAGGATGCTGAGGTTGGAACTGCCAGACAGAAGGCCCAGAGGAAGACCAAAGAGAAGATTTATGGATGTGGTGAAGGAGGATATGAAGGTAGTTGGAGTAAGAGTAGAAGATGCAGAGAAGGGTGAGATGGAGGCAGATCATTTGCTGTGGCCACCCCTGAAGGGAACAGCCGAAAGGAAAAGAAGAGTATGAATTTAATTAAACCATTTAATCCTACTAGAGTCACAGAGAGGCTCGAGCCCATCTTGGTTGACTCTATGCAAAATCAGGTTGAACTCTGAACAACTTGCAAGTCCATGCAAGAGCCAAAAATTGGCCCCTACAGGGGGCTTGGCCTGGCCTGGGAGTCAAACTCAAGACCTTCTTGCTGTGACACAGTTGTGTTAAACATAGTTTCAAATATGCAGTAAAAAATCAACACTTTCTTTAGTATGTAGTTATATTTACATGACTGTGGTGTTCAGATTTTTCTGGGTAGTGTAAAAAAAGAGTTACTCGATTTGGCATACATAATTATTTCTTCTTTGTGAAAGCAGTGAAAAACGATGCACAATTTCATTTTTATTTGACAATATCACCTAGCAGTGGTAAGGTGCTGGATTATTGATCCCAAGTATGGAGGTCCAAGCCCCAACATTGACAGGTTGTCATTGCTGTCCTCCCAGTGCAGATAACTGGGTTATCAAAGGCTGGCCATGTCTCTCACTGTCTATGGTGAGACGCAGTAAAGAGATAATTGCTGGAGTAGGCTACAAAGTCATCAGCATGTCTCTGCCCTGCGATGGCCTGGTGAGATATCCAGGGTGTATCCTGCACTCGCCCAGTGTTGGCTGATATGGGCAACAGCACTGTGACTCGAATTAAGATTAAGCCATTCAGAACATGAATGAATCAATAATAACGAATGCTCTCGTGTAATGGCAGGAGGAGTGTGAGTTGATAGGTAGAAATATTGATTCCCTAAATGGATCCTCAATTTATTTCATCAAACACCTGTTACTCTTCCAGATAATGAGCTATTTATAAGTTATAGCACTGAAAATGAGATTTAACTGTGAGAAGGACTAACTCATTCCGGAGAGGACATATTTTGGACAGATAACATGTAGCTTAAAATATATTGTACAAAGATTTATTGAAAGCAAAGATTTAAAATATTCACTAGATATATTGCTAATGTTCTGAAGTTGCTAAAACCAAATATACTGAATTAAAGTATAAGTGCTTGGAATAAAATGTAATTTGGAGGATATTAAAAAATAGAAATTTTGGACAGAAATGTATTCCCAAAATGAGTTAGGAAACTTTAATACTTTTAAATGCTTTTCTTCAAGCAACTTTTATTTTAAGCATATGAGGTTCCCAGACAAAAATGGAAAGGGAAAATAATGAAGATCTGTAGCAGATCCCTTCAAAATAATCTTATGATTTTTATTAAAGCATTAAAATATTTTTGTTTATCATTATTTTCATTTCAACTTATTTTGAATTTCTGTTCAGTCTTAAATGTAATGTTGTTTTATGTCTAGATATTTTTTTGGAAATGCTTAATTAATGAAAATGTGCTTTTATTACTTTTAGCAATAGTTAATCTGAAAGCAGATTAAATATTATTATAATATATTCACTTCACTTCACTTATCCCTTCACATCCGAGGATGTCGTTGGGGTGCCTTCATGGCAAGACTTGGGCTGATTTGGCCTGGTGGAGCCCATCCCTCTCCAGGTCGTAGAAACACGCTGACAGCTTTGCAGCCTACGCTTATCGAAAGTCAGCAATGGTTCTTTTACATGCCTCTCACCATAGACAGTGAGAGACATGGCCTGCCTTTGATAACCCAGTTAGCTGCACTGGGGGGACAGTGACAACCTTGTGGGGACTCGGATCCCCAACCTTAGGATCAGCGATCCTGTGTCCTATCCACTATACCACCACCGCCCTATAATATATTATATAAATATAATACTGTATATTAATATAATATATTAAATGAAAAAATAAAATATGCATTTTAAGCATATCATGAATTCTACTTTCTGCTGCAATATACTTTGCCCAGGCCATCTTGCAGCAGAAAGTAGAATTCATGATATGCTTAAAATGCATATTTTATTTTGGTAATAATTCAGTGCAATGCATTTTAAAACCAGCGAGTCTTAAATTCGGGGCTGTGATGCTGCCGTGGTGAAGGCGATGGTTTACTGATCTGTAGATCAGTGATTCAATCTCCACTGTGAGTAATTTTGGGCCTTTGAGCAAGGCCCTTAACCCCTTAATTGCTCAGTTGTATAAAAAAAGATAATTGTAAGTTGCTCTGGATAAGAGTGTCTGCTAAATGCTGTAAATGTAAAATTGATGTCAGTATTACAGGTCAGATATTTTTACTTGGAATCTAATATTTAGCGACTCTACATTTCAAACTTCAAGCCTATGGAAGAAATGAGTTTGACATCATGAGCAGATTTACAGAGAAAAATCCTACTCTGGAATCTTCATCTGCTTCGGCTTAATCTGGGGCTGGACCGCAGGGGCAGCAAAATATGGTCTCCTTTAAAATGAATTCTTGCAGTCATCCAGTCCCATGGCTTAGAAACAGTCAAATCCAAGAGAATTTTGAATCCCAAAGCCATTTGAGACTTAAACACCGTGTCTGATTCTAGCACTGGCAATTTAAGTGTATTTGAACATGTATTGCCATTGGAAATGTAGAGCCATCCAGGAACTCTATCCTTGGCAATGGATCCAGCCCAGATTGTGGAAGTGAAGCCAGGCCTGTAGTAAACATCAAAACATCCTCTACTGACACAGCAGCCTCGCCCTCCGCAAAGACAGTGTTCAGCTACATCACGGGTCGGCAACCTTTGCCATTTAAAGAGCCATTTTGACCCATTTTCTACCGTAAAGAAAACACTGGGAGCCACAAATCCTTTTTTTTTATTTAAAATCCAATAATACTACATATAATGTTTTTTCTCCTTTTTCCTTTACAGTATGTTAATATGAAAACAATGTGTGGCGTCGATTTCAATGAATGCAGAGACAATGAAATTATAATTCTGCTTGCAACAAAAACATTTAGATTCAAAAAAGACATTGAATAAAAATTTACTTTCAATGAAAATTCCCAATGTATACTTGAGCCCTGAGGCTGTGGTGGCCTGGTGGCAAAGGTTCTGGATCAGGGCAGTGATGGCCCGGTGGTAAAGGTGCTGGATCACTGATCCCAATGTTGGGGGTTAGAGTCCCACTCTCCACGGGTTTTCATTGTTCCCCCAGTGCAGCTAACCGGGTTATCAAAGGCCTGCCATGTCTCTCACTGTCGATGGTGTGAGGTTCATGTAAAAGAACTATTGCTGACTTTCAACAAGAGGAGCTGCAAGTCGTCAGCATGTTCCTGCCCTGCGATGACCTGGCAAGCTGTCCACGGTGTACTCTGACCTTGCCCAAAATCGGCTGAGATGGGCACCAGCCTCTTGGCAACCCTAATTAGGATTAACCAGTTCAGAAAATGAATGAATGTGTTCGAGTTCTTCTTGTATTTTTATAAAGAAAAAGAATATCTATTCCACGGAGCGAGGGACGGGGCGCAGCCAGATGTGTTAACGGGTTGGGTAGCCTTCCTCACCATCACTCCCTTCATGGGATCTATTTCTTTATTCATCATATTAATGTTGTTTTGCCATACAGTAGCTTTAATAAAAAAAAATGACAACAACACAGAAAAGTATATGAAGACTTATCTTAAGAAGGCGCCAGCTCAACATTCTTTTAAATAATATTAATGCTCCCGGAATACAGGAACACTCCTTGCCATGAGCGCAAGTGTTTGTAAATACCGTGGCATGCTCCCGCCACCAACACAGCAGATCAAAAACACCTGAGACTTTTAATGTAGCAGGTTAATATAATGATAGCCATGTCCACAAGAACACACATACAAATCACCCAGCCCACACCAAATAAATATCCGCCCACACCCGTGACTGTTAATGTTCATCTATATAATTTTCAACACTAAAAGAGCATTTTTGCGAGGTTACCCACTGGGTACCTGTGAGTACCTGACCATTGCAGGACTCTGCCTTAGGCAGATTTTCTCGTCATTTAGGTGAAAGCTGGTTGAATTCTCCCGTCGGCTACCGTAATGTACACATTCATTATCTTTAAAAGCCATGGAGCCGCATCAGAGACGTGAAAGAGCCGTATGTGGCTCTGGAGCCGCGGGTTGCCGACTCCTGAGATACGTCTAAGTAATGTGTTTCTAGTTATAACTAATTATAAAAATGAGTTATTCACACACTTTCATACTCAATGAAAGAGTCTGCTCAGAACCCTAAAATGTTATTTTCTTGACATCTGTTACCCACTGATGGACTGAACTCAGGTTTGAAGAGCCTCTCAACTTCAACAGCAGTGAGTGGCATTTCAGAGTGGCACAGAACAGAAGCCAGCACTGAAGAGCAGTCAAAAACTGAAGGGCGGAAAGACCATCTTTGAATCTAGAATGATGACCAGCATTCCCACTGCTATTTAGTGCCAATGTCCATGAATATGAATGGCTAATATACTGTATCAGAACTTTTTATGCATTAATTACCCAATACTGATGCAAATTCTGTACCCTAAAAGTTTTTAAAATCTTTTTAAAACCTTCTGATAAAGTGCAGTCTAGTTTTTGCCATTCATACAGTGTGCTATGTTGATAGACAAATGACTCATTTGTTTCTCTAATTTAGGATCATAAACCAGCTTTTCTAGCATGATATGATTGATTGTGCATTATAATGGTTTTTCTTGATGTTTTGGCTTGCTTTTGGGTGTGCCTTGAGCACAAAAAAAAAAAAAAATCCCAGTGAAGAGTACATATGAGAGTCCAGTGAAGCAGCATTTTTATTCTGAAGACCAGAAGGGACGTGTTCAGTGAATAACTGGATGTACTGTACTGCATTACCTTGCAATGCAGGCACACAAAGAAAACATGTACACACGGGAATCCTTATCAAGTGTATATAGTGCTGTGAATAAGTATTAATAAGTCCTTCCTGATTTATTTATTTATTTATTTATTGCATATTTGTCACACTGAAATGCTTCAGATCACAAAAAAATTATATTCCACAAAGGTAACTCGATTAAATACCAAATTCAGTGTTAAAACCTGGAGCGTATGCGTTGGACCCAGAGATGCAGGAGATCAAAAGAAGGCTCAAAACGGTTTATTTAAGAACTAGGAAACGTAAATCACGGGAATACTACGTCGATGGAACTGGTCGAGCACGCAGCAAGAACCAGGGGTCAAAGAGAAAGCCGAGGAGCAGAATCACGGGGAAAACAATCTCCTGACAGCGGAGGGAAGCACGCTGCAAAGTATGCCAAAGTGACCCCATGGAACACTCACGGAATTTTTTTTCGAGGAATGTGCTTTTGAACATGTTCAAAAGCACGTTCACGGAATATTTTGGCCTCCCAAAATCATTTGGTAGAAAATGGGGCACTGGACCTCCATTCACAATCGACACTTCCATCATCTTTCTTGACAAAAAGTATTCATCCTTCCTAACAGCTGTGAATGAATAAATGAGTAATAATTCATGTGTAAGAACCCTGTGTAATACATGTGTAATAACACATGTGTAATAACCCGTGTGTAATAACCCGTGTGTAATATCCCGTGTAATAACCCGTGTGTAATAACCCGTGTGTAATAACACATGTGTAATAACCCGGTGTAATACATGTGTAATAAGACATGTGTAATAACCCGGTGTAATAACCCGTGTGTAATAACTCGTGTGTAATAACACATGTGTAATAACACGTGTAATAAATGTGTAATAACACCTGTGTAATAAATGTGTAATACATGTGTAATAAATGTGTAATAACACATGTGTAATAAATGTGCAATAACATATATGTAATAAATGTGTAATAACACATGTGTAATAAATGTGTAATAACACTTGTGTAATACATGTGTAATAACCTCGTGTCATAACACGTAAAAATGTGTAAAAACACGTGTAATAAATGTGCAATACCATATGTGTAATAAATGTGTAAAAACACGTGTAATAAATGTGCAATACCATATGTGTAATAAATGTGTAATAACACATGTGTAATAAATGTGTAATAACCCGTGTGTAATAACCCGTGTAATAACAGTGTGTAATAACCCATGTGTAATAACCCGTGTGTAATAACCTGTGTGTAATAAAACGTGTAATAACCCCGTGTAATAACACATGTGTAATAAATGTGTAATAACACATGTGTAATAACCCGGTGTAATACATGTGTAATAAGACATGTGTAATAACCCGGTGTAATAACCCGTGTGTAATAACTCGTGTGTAATAACACATGTGTAATAACCCCATGTAATAAATGTGTAATAACACCTGTGTAATAAATGTATAATAACTCATGTGTAATAACCCTGTGTAATAATCCGTGTGTAATAACCCGTGTGCAATAACACGTATAATAACACATGTGTAAAAAATGTGTAATAACACGTGTAATAAATGTGCAATACCATATGTTTAATAAATGTGTAATCACACATGTGTAATAATGTGTAATAATGCATGTGTAATAAATGTGTAATAACACATGTGCAATAAATGTGCAATAACTTTATGTAATAAATGTGTAATAACACGTGTAATGTTTAATAACATGTGGAATAAATGTGTAATACATGTGTAATAAATGTGTAATAACACATGTGTAATACATGTTTAATAACACCTGTGTAATAAATGTGTAATGACACGTGTAATAAATGTGTAATAACACATGTGTAATACATGTTTAATAACACCTGTGTAATAAATGTGTAATAACACATGTGTAATAAATGTGTAATAACACATGTGTAATAAATGTGTAATAACATTTGTGTAATACATGTGTAATAACCTCGTGTCATAACACGTAAAAATGTGTAAAAACACGTGTAATAAATGTGCAATACCATATGTGTAATAAATGTGTAATAACACATGGGTAATAAATGTGTAATAACACATGTGTAATAAATGTGTAATAACCCGTGTGTAATAACCCGTGTAATAACAGTGTGTAATAACCCATGTGTAATAACCTGTGTGTAATAAAACGTGTAATAACCCCGTGTAATAACACATGTGTAATAAATGTGTAATAACACATGTTTAATAAATGTGTAATAACACATGTGTAATAACCCTGTGTAATACATGTGTATTAAGACATGTGTAATAACCCTGTGTAATAACTTGTGTGTAATAACCCGTGTAATAACCCGTGTGTAATAACCCATGTGTAATAACACGTGTAATAACCCCATGTAATAACACGTGTAAAAAATGTGATAACACATGTTTAATAAATGTGCAATAACATGTGTAATAAATGTGTAATAACACATGTGTAATAAATGTGTAATAACCTCGTGTCATAACACGTGTAAAAAATGTGTAATAACACGTGTAATAAATGTGCAATACCATATGTTTAATAAATGTGTAATAACACATGTGTAATAAATGTGTAATAACATGTGTAATAAATGTGTAATTACACATGTGTAATAAACCTGTGTAATACATGTGTAATAACACGTCATAACCCAGTGTAATAACCTGTGTGTAATAACCCATGTGTAATAACCCATGTAATAAACCGTGTGTAATAACCCATGTGTAATAACACGTGTAATAACCCCGTGTAATAACACGTGTAAAAAATGTGATAACACATGTTTAATAAATGTGCAATAACATGTGTAATAAATGTGTAATAACACATGTGTCATAACAAATGTGTAAAAAATGTGTAATAACACTTGTGTAATACATGTGTAATAACCTCGTGTCATAACACGTAAAAATGTGTAAAAACACATGTAATAAATGTGCAATACCATATGTGTAATAAATGTGTAATAACACATGGGTAATAAATGTGTAATAACCTGTGTGTAATAACCCATGTAATAACAGTGTGTAATAACCCATGTGTAATAACCCGTGTGTAATAACCTGTGTGTAATAAAACGTGTAATAACCCCATGTAATAACACATGTGTAATAAATGTGTAATAACACATGTGTAATAAATGTGTAATAACACATGTGTAATAACCCTGTGTAATAACTCGTGTGTAATAACCCATGTGTAAACACCCGTGTGTAATAACCCATGTAATAACCCGTGTGGGCTCTGGATGTTGTAGGACTGTCTTGGTTGACACGTCTCTGCAACATCGCGTGGTCATCGGGGGCTGTACCTCTGGATTGGCAAACTGGGGTGGTGGTCCCAATTTTTAAGAAGGGGGACCGGAGGGTGTGTTCCAATTATCGGGGAATTACACTCCTCAGCCTACCTGGGAAAGTCTATGCAGGGGTACTAGAGAGGAGGATCCGACCGATAGTCGAACCTTGGATTCAGGAGGAACAATGTGGTTTTCGTCCTGGCCGTAGCACTCTTGACCAACTCTATACGCTCCACAGGATTCTGGAGGGGGCATGGGAGTTTGCCCAATCTGTTCACATGTGCTTTGTGGATTTGGAGAAGGTTTTCGACCGTGTCCCTCGAAAGATCTTGTGGGGCGTGCTCCGAGAATACGGCGTTCCGGATCCGTTGCTACGAGCTATTCGGTCGCTGTATCACCGGAGCCAGAGTTTGGTCCGTATTGGTAACAGCAGGTCGGATTCGTTTCCAGTGGGAGTTGGAGTCCGCCAAGGCTGTCCTTTGTCACCGATTCTGTTCATAATTTTTATGGACAGAATTTCTAGGCGCAGTCGAGGCGATGACGGGTTCTGGTTTGGTGGCCATCGGATATCGACTCTGCTTTTTGCGGATGATGTTGTCCTTTGGCTTCATCAAATCGGGCCCTCCAGCTCTCATTGGAGCGATTCGCAGCCGAGTGCGAAGCAGCCGGGATGAAGATCAGTACCTCCAAGTCCGAGGCCATGGTTCTCAGTCGGACAATGGTGGAATGCACCCTCCGGGTCGGGAATGAGGTCCTGCCCCAAGTGGAGGAGTTTAAGTATCTTGGGGTCTTGTTTACGAGTGAGGGAAGGATGGAGCGAGAGATCGACAGACGGATCGCTGCAGCCTCTGCTATTAAGAGGTGCCTGTACCGGTCCGTTGTGGTGAAAAAGGAGCTGAGCCGCAAGGCAAAGCTCTCAATTTATCAGTCGATCTACGTTCCAACCCTCACCTATGGTCACGAGCTTTGGGTAATGACCGAAAGAACAAGATCACGGATACAAGCGGCTGAAATGAGCTTTCTTCGCCGGGTGGCGGGGTTCTCCCTTAGAGATAGGGTGAGAAGCTCCGCCATCCGGGGAGAGCTCGGAGTAGATCCGCTGCTCCTCCGCATTGAGAGGGGCCAGATGAGGTGGCTCGGGCATCTGGTCAGAATGCCCCCCGGACGCCTCCCTGGTGTGGTGTTTCGGGCATGTCCAACCGGGAAGAGACCCCGGGGTCGACCTAGAACACGCTGGAGGGACTATGTCTCTCGGCTTGTCTGGGACCGCCTCGGTGTCCCCCCAGGAGAGTTGGAGGAAGTAGCTCGGGAGAGGGATGTCTGGACCTTTTTGCTAAGGTTGCTGCCCCCGCGACCCGACCCTGGACTAAGCGGAAGAAGATGATGATGATGATGATAACCCGTGTGTAATAACCCGTGTGTAATAACACGTGTAATAACCCCGTGTAATAACACGTGTAAAAAATGTGATAACACATGTTTAATAAATGTGCAATAACATGTGTAATAAATGTGTAATAACACATGTGTAATAACACATGTGTAATAAATGTGTAATTACCTCGTGTCATAACACATGTGTAAAAAATGTGTAATAACACGTGTAATAAATGTGCAATACCATATGTTTAATAAATGTGTAATAACACATGTGTAATAAATGTGTAATAACACATGTGTAATAAATGTGTAATAACACATGTGTAATAAACCTGTGTAATACATGTGTAATAACACGTGTCATAACCCAGTGTAATAACCTGTGTGTAATAACCCATGTAATAAACCGTGTGTAATAACCAATGTGTAATAACCCGTGTGTAATAACACATGTGTAATAACCCCGTGTAATAACGTGTAAAAAATGTGTGATAACACGTTTAATAAATGTGCAATAACACATGTGGAATAAATGTGTAATAGCACATGTGTAATAAATGTGTAATAACACCTGTGTAATAAATGTTTAATAACACCTGTGTGATAAATGTTTAATAACACCTGTGTAATAATACCTGTGTAATAAATGAGTAATAACACCTGTGTAATAAATGTGTAATAACACATGTGTAATAAATGTGTAATAACACATGTGTAATAACCCTGTGTAATACATGTGTAATAAGACATGTGTAATAACCCGGTGTAATAACCCGTGTGTAATAACTCGTGTAAAATAACACATGTGTAATAACCCCGTGTAATAAATGTGTAATAACACCTGTGTAATAAATGTATAATAACTCATGTGTAATAACCCTGTGTAATAACCCGTGTGTAATAACCCGTGTGCAATAAATGTTTAAAAAATGTGTAATAACACATGTAATAAATGTGCAATACCATATGTTTAATAAATGTGTAATCACTTATGTGTAATAAATGTGTAATAATGCATGTGTCATAAATGTGTAATAACACATGTGTAATAAATGGGGAATAACATGTGTAATAAATGAGTAATAACACATGTGTAATAAATGTGCAATAGCACATGTGTAATAAATGTGTAATAACACATGTGTAATAAATGTGTAATAACACCTGTGTAATAACACCTGTGAAATAAATGTGTAATAACACATGTGTAATAAATGTGTAATAACACCTATGTAATAACACCTGTGTAATAAATGTGTAATAACACATGTGTAATAAATGTGTAATAACACCTGTGTAATAAATGTGTAATAACACATGTGTAATAAATGTGTAATAACACACATGTAATAAATGTGTAATAAATGTGTAATAACACCTGTGTAGTAAATGTGTAATAACACATGTGTAATAAATGAGTAATAACACATGTGTAATAAATGTGTAATAACATGTGTAATAAATGGGGAATAACATGTGTAATAAATGAGTAATAACACCTGTGTAATAAATGTGCAATAGCACATGTGTAATAAATGTGTAATAATACACGTGTAATAAATGTGTAATAACACCTGTGTAATAACACCTGTGTAATAAATGTGTAATAACACATGTGTAATAAATGTGTAATAACACATGTGTAATAAATGTGTAATAACACATGTGTTATAAATGTGTAATAACACATGTGTAATAAATGTGTAATAACACATGTGTAATAAATGTGTAATAACACATGTGTAATAAATGAGTAATAACACCTGTGTAATAAATGTGTAATAACACATGTTTAATAAATGTGTAATAACACATGTGTAATAAATGTGTAATAACACCTGTGTAATAAATGTGTAATAACACATGTGTAATAAATGTGTAATAACACCTGTGTAATAACACCTGTGTAATAAATGTGTAATAACACATGTGTAATAAATGTGTAATAACACATGTGTAATAAATGTGTAATAACACATGTGTTATAAATGTGTAATAACACGTGTTATAAATGTGTAATAACACATGTGTAATAAATGTGTAATAACACATGTGTAATAAATGTGTAATAACACATGTGTAATAAATGTGTAATAACACATGTGTTATAAATGTGTAATAACACATGTGTAATAAATGTGTAATAACACATGTGTAATAAATGTGTAATAACACATGTGTAATAAATGAGTAATAACACCTGTGTAATAAATGTGTAATAACACATGTTTAATAAATGTGTAATAACACATGTGTAATAAATGTGTAATAACACCTGTGTAATAAATGTGTAATAACACATGTGTAATAAATGTGTAATAACACCTGTGTAATAACACATGTGTAATAAATGTGTAATAACACATGTGTAATAAATGTGTAATAACACATGTGTAATAAATGTGTAATAACACATGTGTAATAAATGTGTAATAACACGTGTAATAAATGTGTAATAACACATGTGTAATAAATGTGTAATAACACATGTGTAATAAATGTGTAATAACACATGTGTAATAAATGTGTAATAACACATGTGTAATAAATGAGTAATAACACCTGTGTAATAAATGTGTAATAACACATGTTTAATAAATGTGTAATAACACATGTGTAATAAATGTGTAATAACACATGTGTAATAAATGTGTAATAACACATGTGTAATAAATGTGTAATAACACATGTGTAATAAATGTGTAATAACACATGTGTTATAAATGTGTAATAACACATGTGTAATAAATGTGTAATAACACATGTGTAATAAATGTGTAATAACACATGTGTAATAAATGAGTAATAACACCTGTGTAATAAATGTGTAATAACACATGTTTAATAAATGTGTAATAACACATGTGTAATAAATGTGTAATAACACATGTGTAATAAATGTGTAATAACACATGTGTAATAAATGAGTAATAACACCTGTGTAATAAATGTGTAATAACACATGTTTAATAAATGTGTAATAACACATGTGTAATAACCCTGTGTAATACATGTGTAATAAGACATGTGTAATAATGTGTAATAACCCGTGTGTAATAACTCCGTGTAATCTGGAACAAAATGGCGCCAACTGATCAGGACAAGTTCTGCTCCGTGAACATGGACTACTCCAAACTCAAGAAGAATCGTCCAGACTTCTAAATTCTCTGTGTAAATGAGTAATAACACATGTGTAATAAATGTGTAATAACCTGTGTGTAATAACCCGTGTAATAACCCGTGTGTAATAACCCGTGTGTAATAACCCCGTGTAATAACACATGTAAAAAATGTGAAAACACATGTTTAATAAATGTGCAATAACATATGTGTAATGAATGTGTAATAAAACATGTGTAATAAATGTCTAATAACACATGTGTAATAAATGTGTCATAACCTTTGTGTAATAACTCATGTGTAATAACCTGTGTGTAATAACTCATGTGTAATAACCCGTGTGTAATAACCCGTGTGTAATAACTCATGTGTAATAACCCGTGTGTAATAACCCGTGTGTAATAACCCGTGTAATGAATTCATATTTCAATATTATAACTCAGTGCACTATAATGTGTCCAAGCTTTTGAAAATAGTTCTACCAACAAACGCTATGCCATGTGATTGCTGTATGTATATAAATGACTCAGTAACAATTGGTGTAATGCACATGTAGCCATTGTATACAATTTGTATTGTGCCATGTACCAGTCCCCTTCTGGTCCATAAAAATGGGTGGGTCTTTCATATGCTTCAGTTTAGTACTATACTGTGATCCCTCGCTACTTCATGTTTCAGTTTCTGTGGCTTCAGAGTGCATCGCGGGTTTTTCAAAAATATTTATTGAAAATTTTTAAAAATAAGGAAATTAAGGAAAATAGGGGAAAAGTTAAGGAAAATGCCACAAAACCAGCCCAATTATGCAAAAGAAAAAAATAAAAACAAACAAAAACAAAACAAGCCATCAAAACTACTTACATTTTTATGTGAGGTGCGCATCTGTGTTTCCACGTGCACGTCTGTATGTGTGTAGTATTTATATTTTATTTAATCTTATGCATTATTTTTGAATATTTTTTTTGTTATTATAAGCATTTATAGAGTTAAATATGCCAGTTCATCATTTTCTGTCACCGCTTAATCCCAATTAGGGTCGCAGGGAGGCTGGCGCCCATCCCAGCCAACTCCAGGCGAGGGTAGAGTACACCCTCGACAGCTCACCAGGCTATCGCAGGATGGAAACACACTGACGGCTATGCAACTATTTCTTACGAAAGTCAGCAATGGTTCTTTTACATGAACCTCCCACCATAGCCAGTGAGAGACGTGGCTGGCCTTTGATAACCCAGTTAGCTGCACTGGGGAGACAGTGACAACTTTGTGGAGAGTAGGACTCGAACCTCCGATCGTAGAATCAGCGATCTAGCGCCCTACACCACTAGGCCACCACTGCCCTGTGTTAAATACGTATTTATTGATATATACACATACACGTACGTACATGAGGGGTGTCAAACCTACTTCGTGGAAATCGGCAGTCACAGGGGAGTTTCAGTCTCAATTAACCTGCGGAAAGTGAGGGATCGCTGTATAGTTTAAAACTCAAGTTTTGGACCACCTGTATCAATTCCGTTCTCAAAAACACCAGCATCATCAGAAAATTTAACCAGCATGTCAAAGATTTCAGAGTTGTTTCACCTATAAATCCTCTGACCGCACCATCCCAAACATTAGCCCTTGAGATGATGAACCTACTGACTATTCCATGGGCAATAAGATATGCTAGGTTAGCAATAATGTCAGAGACGACAGCCTCAGTCTGTTCCCGATAATGACAAAAAGTGACATTTCATGCATATTCAGTGCACAAAACAATTCGTGACTTGCACGAAATTATTTAACTTTCAGAAATAATGCGCGGAGGGAAAACATACATTGCTGTGAGCTGGACATTATTCTCTCTAACTGAGTCCAACTCCTCCTCCTCCTCCTCCTCTTCCTCAATCCGTGGTGCATATGCTGCAGTGTATTTACTGTTGGAAAATTACCATTCCTATGTTCAAACATTTTAAAAATATTGGGATCCCTCACTTTCCGTGGTTAATTGAGACTGACCACCTAATTCCAGGAAGTAGGATCAAACACTCCCCCCCGGCTGACGTATACATACACGTATATGTGTATATAATATCAATAAATACATATTCAACACTATAAGTGCTTATAATAACAATTAAACATTCAAAAATAATGCATAAGATGTAAATAAAATATAAATACACACACAAACAAACACAGGCGCATGTGTATATATATATATATATATATATATATATATATATATATATATATATATATATATATATATATATATATATATATATATATATATATATAGAGAGAGAGAGAGAGAGAGAGAGAGAGAGAGAGAGAGAGAGAGAGCGCAAACTCTCTTGATTGGCCTGTATGAGATCCACAAAACATCGTTCACTTGATTAACACAACGTGCTTAAAATTCCTACATTTTCCTTAAACCCCGTCTTCCGGCCAAAAAAAACCTGAGCATCTCCTCATGTAATCACTTCCGGCATGAGGTACATTCTTTTTCCATTAGAATTCAGTTATTGGTAAATTTGTTGCATGATTTGTAAATTTGTTTCAGAGTTTGTTAAAGTGTATTGCGTCTTGTACATTTGTTTTGTTTTTTTTATTTTTGTAATGTGAATTTGTTTTCCGGCAGTGGTGGCCTGGTGGTAAAGGTGCTGGATCATTGATCCTAAGGTTGGGGATTGAAGCCCCACTCTCCACGGGTCGTCACTGCCCCCACCCTCACCCTCCAAAGTGCAGCTAACTGGGTAATCAAAGGCCGGCCGTGTCTCTCACTGTCTGTGGTGTGAGGTTCATGTAACAGAACATTGCTGACTTTCGACAAGAGTAGCTGCAAAGCCGTCAGCGTGTTTCCGCCCTGTGATGGCCTGGCGAGCTGTCAAGGGTGTACTCTGCCCCGCATTAAGCGGTTACAGAAAATGAATGAATGGAATTTGGTTTACATTTGTAAAAAGTATTTCAAACTTTGCATTTTTTTTTCTTTTAAGTAAAAATGTAAATTTGTTTCACATTCATAAAAGTATTTCACACTTTGTAATTTTGTGTTCTCTGCACTTACCAGCCACCGTGGATAACCACCTGAAAAAGAAAACCTCAGTTTACTTCAGGTCACATGTTACTAAATTGAACACGGCTATAAAATTAACACTGAAGCTAGCATTCTGCAAAAATGGGTAAAGAACATAAGAGGCCCACATATTAAAAAAAAAAAAAGAGAGAGAGAGAAATACACATATAGAAAGATGTTCTGCGTTTAAGAAGAAATAATAACTCAAGTTTTATTTTTAATGTGTTTTTTTTGTGTGTATGTAATACGTTTAAGCAATAACAGACATTTATTATAACATAAATTACCATACAAAGCACAAAACTTGGTGATGTTATCCTGTGGATTACTCACAGTGTGCTAAACCACGGGTGTTAGGCTGGTAACAGTCATTTTTCCACTTCAGTGACATCAATGCATGGATGGGGGGAAGGGGAGGGGGACTATCAGCTCGTGTCTCTGAGGACAGGAATGCCACCAGAAATGAGTATGATGACAAATCCAAAATGGCTTATGCAGCTAATATCTTGTCAACACTGTTTATTTGATTTCAATTGGTGTGCAAAACAAAAAGAAATGTTTCCACTTTGTTTGAATCAGCCATTTTTCTTCGGTAAGTTGTGGTGTCTGAGATCAGGTCTGCGAGCTTAGCTGTGGCATCCAGTCAATGTCCACGTCTGGAAGGTACAAACTTCATTAGTGTGCTTCTGTCGTATTAATGACAAAGAATTCTGTACAGTCAAAATAACGATTATAACTAAATTACATTCAACATTTGCAACAAAAAGCTGCTTTCCATATCGTTGTGTTCTGACCCGGAAAGCTGTTTTGAAGTGACTTCTTGCTTTTGCAGGATTTGACACATTTGGTTTCAAGGGAGAAACAGCCTGACTTGATGAAACTAAAGCACTGCACTAAAGGTCAGCTACATCTATCAGGTTCTGTGTGTGTGTGTGTGTGTGTGTGTGTGTGTGTGTGTGTGTGTGTGTGTGTGTGTGTGTGTGTGAGAGAGAGAGAGAGAGAGAGAGAGAGAGAGAGAGAGAGAGAGGAGTGTGTGTGTGTGTGTGTGTGTGTGTGTGTGTGTGTGTGTGTGTGTGTGTGTGTGTGTGAGAGACAGAGAGAGAGAGAGAGAGAGAGAGCGAGAGAGACAGAGAGAGACAGATAGAGAGAGTATGTGTGTGTGTGTGTGTGTGTGTGTGTGAGAGAGCGAGAGAGAGAGAGAGAGAGAGAGAGAGAGAGAGAGAGAGAGAGGAGTGTGTGTGTGTGTGTGTGTGTGTGCGTGTGTGTGAGAGAGAGCGAGAGAGAGAGACAGAGAGAGACAGATAGAGAGAGTGTGTGTGTGTGTGTGTGTGTGTGTGTGTGTGTGTGTGTGTGTGTGTGTGTGTGTGTGTGTGTATGTGTGTGTGTTTTGTGGCGTTGAGCGCAGGATGCTGCAACATTATGGTCTCACGTTGTACGCTGTAATGCTAAATGTAATGACAACATGAAGCTGAGTTACATTTGGCCGAAGTTAATACTATATTCAGTTTATATTCAGTAAATATGGATTTTTTTTCATATCTCTGCGGTAATATATACTTAGAGGCACAGTGAATTCACAATGAATCTCTCTCAATGGAATCATCCATCGATTTTATGAACAGCTTAGTCCTAATTAAGGTCACAGGGAGGCTGGCACCCATCTCAGCCGACTATGGTCGAAGGCAGAGTACACCCTGTACAGTTCGCCAGGCCATCACAGGGCACGCTGACGGCTTTGCAGCTACTCTTATCAAAAGTCAGCGATGGTTCTTTTACATGAATCTCAAACCATAGACAGTGAGCAAACATGGCCGGCCTTTGATAACCCAGTTAGCTACACTGGGGGGACAGTGGCAATCCGTTCAGAGTTGGGCTGGAACATGAACAATGTCATGGTGTTTAACATACTAACAAACTATTATAGCTTGGAATGTTATAGACAGCGCAGTGGTGTAGTGGTAAGCACATCCGCCTCACAGCAAAAAAGGTTCTGGGTTTGATTCCCAGCTCAGGTGTTTCTGTGTGGATGTTCTCCTTATGCTTGCATGGGTTTCCTCCCACAGTCCAAAAACATGCACAGTAGGTTAATTGGCCGTTCTAAATCGCCGTTAGATGTGAGTGGGAGCATGAATGCTTGTGTGAGTGTTGGCCTGCGATGGCCTGGCAAACTGTAAAGGGTATATCCCTCCCTCGCCCCCCCTCACCCAGACTCGACTGAGATGGGCATCAGCAATTTCAGTGAATAGAACTAATAGAACAAGTGAGAAGTCACACATATATGGTATATTGGAATCTGATAATGTGGTGCTGATATGCCAAAAGCATTTTTTTTTAATTTGTGAATTCTAAACTATAACCCAGCGTGGCAACGAAAAAAAAATTATTTATTATATTCACCAGACGTCATGCAGAAGACTATCTAAACAGATAGAAGACGACAGATAAGATTAAAGTTTAATTTTTTCTCCATTACGAAAAATGCAATGTCTGGCGCAAACCACCTTTTATCACCCAAGAATGCCATCCTACAGTGAACAGGAAAACTGGTCAGAATTGAGGGGATGATGGGTTGTGCTAAATACTGACAAACTCTTGTGAAAGAGAAATTCTTGAAGGATCTGGAGAGTTATTTTGTTTGAATAATGAGAAGAAATCCTAATGGATAGATGTGCAAAGCACATAGAGTCAAACCCTAAGAGACTCATTCATTCAGTTCCTAAACCGTTTAATCGTAATTATGGTCATGGGGTGGCTGGAACCCATCCCAGCTGACTCTGGGCAAGAACAGAGTACACCCTGGACAGCTCGCCAAGCTCACTCTTTACAAACGTCAGCAATGTTTTTGTTTTTACATACTTCTTACCACAGACAGTGACAGACTTGGTCAGCCTTTGATAACTCAGTTAGCTACACAGACGCTCACCGACTTACGTTTTAATTACGTTCTGAACGGCCAACGTAAGGTGAAAAAAAACATTTTTGATGTTTTACAATATCAACATTAATTTCAAATAAATTAAATTCAAGCAAAATAATTTCAAATAAATACATTTTAATCAAATTCACTTATTACCACTATTACTAGTAGGCTTGGGGCAGTGGTGGTCTAGTGGTATAGGGCGCTGGATCGCTGATCCAAAGGTTGGGGGTTCGAGTCCCACTCTCCACAAGGTTGTCACTGTCCCCCCCAGTGCAGCTAACTGGGTTATCAAAGGCCGGCCATGTCTCTCACTGTCTATGGTGTGAGGTTCATGTAAAAGAACCATTGCTGACTTTCGACAAGAGTAGGCTGCAAAGCCGTCAGCGTGTTTCCGCCCTGCGATGGCCTGGCGAGCTGTCCAGGGTGTACTCTGCCTTCGCCCGAAGTTGGCTGGTATGGGCACCAGCATCCCCGCGCCCCAAATTAGGATTAAGCGGGTACAGAAAATGAACTGAACTAGTAGGCTTATACTTCTGACCAACCATATTTGCTTAATGTTACAAATACGCAAAACAGTGTAAACACAAAGATCACAGAGACTACGTCTTAACACAAAGGTAACACCCGGTGAACTGGGAAAAAGCAGGGCACGTTCAGTCTGTCGTTTGTAAACAATGAATGATGCAGCGCCATGTAAACAATAGATGCAGCGTCATGCGTAAGTAGCGTACTATGTCTACGTACTACATAAGAACGTATCATACTATGGAGAGCACGCTAAACTCAAAATGACTTACAATTTTTTTGTTTTTTACAAAAAAGTAAAATCGAAAAAAAAACGTAAAGCGAATAAACGTAAAGCGAGGACCGTCTGTACTGGGGGACAGCAACTCCTAGTTGTAATTTCTGCAAAAGACAAACTTTTAATGAGTTTTGAGGTAAAAAAAAGTTATGCGCACTCAAGTTATTTTTTGTTTGTTTGTTTTATCTTCTATAATGCTGCTGGACAGCAAAACATTGGAAAATGCTAAACAGATGAATACTTTGCAAACCATTCTTTTCAATTTTCCACTACACTGTAAACCAGCATTTCAAAATCAGGTGAAAAATGATAAATGCTATTCTGTGCAATTTCATACAATCAGAATGATTATGCAACAATTAAAGTGACACTGGTGGCCTCACCATTGCATTTTAGGTGGGAAGTGTTAACTGATTTGTTGCTTGGTCATGTGGCTTGAAACTGTGATCTGATTGGTTAGTGGAGTCTGAAGTATTTTAAGCCAATTTATACTTCTGTTTTTCTCAAGTTAAGTGAAACATAGAGCCACAGACCAATCGTTCAATCATACCGCATTGATGCAGTTATGAAAAAGATGATTCATGAAAGCCTAGTTTGTAACTTAGAAACAAAAGAAGTATTTAAATGGAAGAGAAAGAGAAAGAACCACTACAGATCATGCACTGTTCCTAGTAAATGAAATTTAAAAATCTTGAATAAAGGATATGATATGATGTGGAAAGAAATATTAATGATCAATTAGCATAAATAGCATAAAATGAGTATAAAAGTTCATTTCTCAGTTCATTTTCTGTAACCACTTCATCCCAATTAGGGTCCCAGGGAGGCTGGCGCCCATCCCAGCCAACTCAGGGCGAGGGCAGAGTACACCCTGGACAGCTCACCAGGCCATCGCAGAACGGAAACACGCTGACGGCTTTGCAGCCTACTCTTGTCGAAAGTCAGCAATGGTTCTTTTACATGCCTCACACCATAGACAGTGAGAGACATGGCTGGCCTTTGATAACCCAGTTAGCTGCACTGGGGGGGACACTGACAACCTTGTGGAGAGTGGGACTCGAACCTCCAACCTTTGGATCAGCACTCCGGCGCCTTATACCACTAGACTACCACTGCCGAGTATAAAAGGTAAAATGTAAAATTAAATGAAAGGTTCCCTAAATGGCCCTTTAATGGAGTATTATAAGACCTTGTGTGTTTTCGGTTATGGTTCTGAAATACTCGGTAGTGTACCCGAATTGAGTGTTATTATTTGCAGATGATGGAACTATGTGGAAAAGGAAATGAAATATAGAGTTTAAAATCCAGAGGTTACAGCAGGTGTTGCATGGTAAGGTGATGCATTGTTGTGGGATTTTTGTTGTTAAAGACTCCCTGGGGCTGTCTTCCATCTCTGGAATTTTGGGATGAATGTAGTTCATTTATGTTAATGTTCAGACACCTAATGCTAATGTCTGCCCTAATATATGATCTTGGTGCTTTGATCCCTGCTCAAGATTTAGTTAATTTACAGTTATGACCAAGGTGAGGTTAAGTATGCGCAGCTGTTTCTTCTCAAAACTAGAAAATGTCCTGATCACAATGGACTTTTCAGAACATTTACTGTAGTTATCTTTTTAGCAGGGTCAGTGGGCCCAGGTATTCATCTCTTTGTGGGTTTATAAGCATGTTGCTTCCACTGAGATTAAAGAAGTAATTTCAAAATTTCATGAATTTACCAGGCCTGCTTTGGTATGCTGTAAAATCCAAGACTATGCGTAATGGTAAATGCAAGCAGTTCATCTAGTCTCTTCTGAACCCTGCCTCCATTCCAAAACTGGGATTGGGTTTGTGCGTGCTTCAAGTGGTCTTTTGTTTCACTTCATCTGGCTCTGCCACACCTTATCATGGCCTTGGTGAGTCATCGGAAACTTAGGCCCTTGAGCAAGTGCACATACCACCAGTGGAAAGTCAGATCCCAGTACGGTGGAACCTCAACTTACAAAAGACCCAGCAAACAAAAGATGCAGGTTATGAAAAACATTTCCCCTAAAATTTTTGTCTCTGGATACAAAACAAATTCACATTACGAAAGCGCTATCTCAAAAATTCAAACAATGTGCGAGTTGCTCTCCCAACATGCTCTCCCATGTTGATCTCCAAACATCTCGCCCCGCTGGCCTCCCATTGGCTCGGAGGGATGACGCAGCTCCCTCCCATTGGCTATTATGGATCTGCATCTCCCATAATGCTTTTCGTGTAAATGACAAAGTTACTGTTGTTTCATGAGTTTTTCGAGTGTGCTCATTGCAACTTTATTTTTTGGCTCAGACTTTTAACCTTGCATAAACATTTGTAAGATTATAACTCTGCTAAGAAGACATGGACAATACACGTGTGCTCGCGCACACACACACACACACACACACACACACACACACGCGTGCGCGCATGTGATTCCCAGTGCAAGTGTAAAGAAGAAGCGGGCTCGTGGCATGTGGTTGAGTGATATCTCAAAGGAATATGGCCAAACCCGTCGACCATCGGTATGATATTAAAGCAGAAGGAGGCCTTAAAAGGTATGCTTTTATCATTTTAAAAGGTTTAGGGGGTAGTATAGGGGGCCTTTGAACGAATCAGACATTTTACATGTAAAATGCAGTTCAACTAACGAAAAATCCAGGTTATGAAACCACTTCCGGAAGGGATTAATTTCATAAATTGAGGTACCACTGTAGTTTCCTTCTAATGTTCCTTGTTCTTGTCCAATTTACTCAAATAGCAATCAAAACTTAGTAGAAATAAAGATAGTATCACAACAGATGAAAAGAAGCAGGTATCCTTTATTTCAATCACACAATTAAACAGTCTGAAAAAAAAAGAAATCAGCCATCCACTAGTCAGTCAAACTGTCTGACAATCTCTCTCACAGTCTAAGCAGTCTTCTTCTTTTCCTTTCGGCTGTTCCCTTCAGGGGTCGCCACAGCAAACCATCCGCCTCCATCTCGCTCTGTCCTCTGCATCTTCTCTTACACCAATGACCTTCATGTCTTCCTTCACCACATCCATGAATCTCTTCTTTGGCCTTCCTTTAGGCTTTCTGCCTGGTAGTTCCAACCTCAGCATCCTACTGCCAATATACTCACTATCGCTCCTCTGTACATGTCCAAACCATCTCAATCTAGCCTCTCTGACTTTGTCTCCAAAACATCTTACATGGGCTGTCCCTCTGATGTACTCATTTCTGATCCTATCCGTCCTCGTTACTCCCAGAGAGAACCTCAACATTTTCATCTCTGCTACCTCCAGCTCTGCCTCCTGCCTTTTCCTCAGTGCCACTGTTTCTAGGCCATACAACATCGCTGGCCTCACCACCGTCTTGTACACTTTTCCTTTCATTCTTGCTGACACTCTCCTATCGCACATCACACTGGACACTTTTCTCCAACCGTTCCAGCCTGCCTGCACACGCTTCTTCACGTCTTTTCCACACTCTCCATTGCTCTGGATTGTTGAGCCTAAGTACTTAAAATCCTTCACCTTCATTATCTCTGCTCCCTGTAACATCACCGTTCCTCCTGGGTCCTACTCATTCACACACATGTATTCTGATTTTCTGAGGCTAACCTTCATTCCTCTCCTTTCCAGGGCATACCTCCACCTCTCTAGATTTTCCTCCACTTGTTCTCTGCTCTCACTATGCAAACATCATAGTCCATGAAGATTCTTGCCTAACCTCATCTGTCAGTCTGTCCAACACCATTGCAAACAAGAAGGGGCTCAGAGCTGATCCTTGATGCAGTCCCACCTCCACCTTGACTTTGTCGTTCACCCTGGCAGCACACCTCATCACTGTCTTACATCTCTCATACATGTCCTGCACCACTCTGACATACTTTGCCACTCTAGACTTCCTCGTGCAATACCACAGTGCTTCTCTTGGCACCCTGTCATGTGCTTTCTCCAGATCCACAAAGGCACAATGCAGTTCCCTCAGACCTTCTCTGTACTTCTCTAATAACATTCTCAAAGCAAACATTGCATCTGTGGTGCTCTTTCTGGGCATGAAACCAAACTGTTGTTCACAAATGCTGACCTCTGCCCTTAGTCTAGCTTCCACTATTCTTTCTGATAACTTCATTGTATGGCTCATCAACTTTATCCCTCTGTAGTTGCCTCAACTCTGCACGTCTCCCTTGTTCTTAAAAATGGCACCAGCACACGTCTCCTCCATTCCTTCGGCATCTGCTCACTCTCTAAGACCTTGTTGAATGTTTTTGTCAGAAAATCTACTGCTACCTCTCCCAGACAGTTCCATACCTCCACAGGTATATCATCAGGACCAAATGCCTTTCCATTTTTCATCCTCTTCAGTGCCCTCCTCACTTCGTACTTACTTACTAATCTTTGCTACTTCCTGCTCCTCAATGGTCACCTCTTCTACTCTTTTTTCTCTCTCATTTTCCTCATTCATCAGCTCTTCAAAGTACTCTTTCCATCTTGCCAGCACACTTCTATCATCAGTCAATACATTTCCCTTCCTGTCCTTAATCACTCCAATCTGCTTCACGTCCTTCCCATCTCTATTTTTCCGCTGTGCCGACCTGCATGAATCATTTTCTCCCTCTTTACTTTCCAACCGAGCATACAAGTCATCAAACGCCGTCTGTTTGGACTTTGACACCGCTACCTTTGCCTTACACTGTGTCTCCCTGTACTCCTGTTTGCTATTTTTGGTCATCACAATGTCCCACTACTTCTTAGCTAAGCTCTTCCTTTGTACACACTCCTGCACGTCCTCATTCCACCACCAAGTCTCCTTATCTACTCTCCTTCTAGATGACACACCAATTATTCTCCTATCTGTCTCCCTGATCACATTAGCTGTAGTTGTTCACTCATCTGGAAGCATTCCTGACCACCCAAAGCCTGTTTCAACTCCTCCTTGAAGACAACACGACACTCTTCCTTTTTCAGCTTCCACCACTTTGTCTTCTGCTCTGCCTTTGCCTTCTTTACTTTCCTCACCATCAGCATCATCCTGCATACCACCATGCTATGCTGTTTGGCAACACTCTCACCCACTACTAGTTTGCAGTGACTGACTTCCTTCAAATTACATCGCCTACACAAGATGTAGTTCTCTTGTCTGCTCCTGCCTCCACTTTCATAAGTCACTCTATGCTCCTCTCTCTTCTGGAAGAAAATATTTACCACAGCCATTTCCATCTTTTTTTGCAAAGTCTACCAACATCTGTCCTTCTGCATTCCTGTCCTGGATCCCAAACCTGCCCATCACTTCCTCGTCCCCTCAGTTGCCTGCACCAACATGTCCATTGAAGTCTGCCCCAATGACCACTCTTTCACCTCTGGGGGTACTCTGCATCACTTCATCTAACTCACTCCAGAATCTCTCCTTCTCTTCTAGCTCACAACCTGCCTGTGGGGCATAAGCACTAACAACATTGAACATCATGCCTTCAATTGCTAACTTGAGAATCATCACTCTGTCTGACACTCTTTTCACTTCTAGAACATTCCTAACAAACCCCTCCTTCAAGATGACTCCTACTCCAGTTATCCATCCACACCATGAAAAAACAGCTTAAACTCTGCCCCTAAGCTTCTAGCCTTGCTACCTTTCCACCTGAGCTTCTGAACACACAGTATGTCCACCTTCCTCCTCTGCATCATGTCAGACAGCTCTCTACCTTTTCCTGCCATAGTTCCAACATTCAAAGTCCCTACTTTCAGTCCTAGATTCATGCCTTTCCTCTTCTCTCTCTGCCTATGGACACACCTCCTGCCTCTCCTTCTTCGACGTCTTCGACCAACAGTAGTCCAATTTCCACCAGCACCTTGTTGGTTAACAGCACAGATGGCGGTCATTGTTAACCCGGGCCTTGACCGATCCTGTATGAAATTATTTCTTGTGATTCACATATTTTATTTGGCATTTGTTTTACGCTGGATGCCCTTCCTAATGCAACCCTCTGCATTTATCCAGGCTTGGGACCGGCATGAGGGAGAGACACTGGATTGTGCCCCCCCTCACGGCTGCATTATTACATGTACTTAATTATAAATATATTATTATTATTATTATTATTATTATTATCATCATCATCATCATCATATTTTAAGAAATTTGTCATAAAAGTGTATTTCATATTTTTTGTAAATTGGTTCTGAAAAGCCCATTGGGAGAAGTCATATCATATGTATGTCTGTGATTTGTTAACAACAGATGAGACAGAGACAGCTACCTCTCTCTCTCTCTCTCTCTGTCTCACACACACACACACACACACACACACACACACACACATTGACTAATTAATTTGGCTGGCAACAGTAGCTAATGAAGATGAAAGGAGTGCTTTAAACCCACTCGCTCACATTAAATTAAGCTTCAGCATGTTTTACTATAATCTCTCTCTCTCTCTCTCTCTCTCTCTCTCTCTCTCTCTCTCTCTCTCTCTCTATCTCTGTCTCTGTCTGTCTCTGTGTGTATGTGGGGGGGGGGGCTGACTCTCCTTCTTTGTACCTCAGTCTGTAATAAAAAGGCAGTGATAAAAAAAAACCTGTTTAGTCCAATCTCTCTAACTCATTTGTAATGGAAGCTGTTTAGCTGTTCACCTCTGTCAGAACATGTTTGTTTTAAATGAAACAATTCTTCATTTCGTGTGCTTTTATTTTCTGAGCCATTTTATTCTTTATTAGATTTACATGGAGGCTAGAGCTCATCCCAATCAACTCACCCATCAAGGTACACCATGAACAGCTCCCGAGATGATTTAGCATCTACATAAAAACACTACCACTTACACCTGCATTAGCACAAAGATGAAAGCAAAAGTCCAATTAGCTTAATATGCATGTCTTTGGACTGTGGAAGGAAATCAGGGCGCTTGAAGGAAACCCAGACAAGTGTGGCAAGAAAATGCAAATTCCAAACAGTAATGCCCTTACTAGACCTGGGTTCAAAAAGAGCACCTTCTACCCATTACATCCTGCAATTAATTTTTCATTCATTTTGTGAATCGCTTGATCCTAATTAGGATCGCAGGAAGGCTGTCACTCATCTGAGCCGAGTCTGGACGAGGGCGGTGTACACCCTGGACAGTTTCCCAGGCCATCACAGTGCACAAATAATTTTTTTCATCAGGTCAGGAAATGCAAGATGTGCTTATTTATTATTTATTTACTTCAGGACTGATTTTGATGGTTATACCTGGATTACCTGCCCCCTTTAATTAGTACAAAATAAGCTAAACCTGTTAATTTTCAAAACATCTTAAGCAGACTTTTTAATTAAGTTAGATTTAACCTTTAGCTTCAGGTTCCGCAATCTAATGGCTATAATAGACTGTTTCTATGTCCACGTACAGGCCCCAACTCGACCAATATATTCAGACTACTATCACATAAATTGTTTCTCTAGCCTAAATGTACAACGGGAGAAACTCACACATTGGCAGGTAAAAAAACTTAACTCTCAATGGGAATTTACATTTTGCATGAACTCCAACACTGAGCAGTCTTAAATCAATGCTCTGTCAGACAAAGTATACTATATCATTGAATCTGTCCTCTACAACAGGTCATCGGGGTGTCCCCTAAGAGTGAGGCATGGGGGAAGGGGCTTGAAGGCAGTCAGGTTACTGCCCATGGAGCCCAACCAGGGCCAACCCAAAAAAGGAGACATGGGTCTTCACTCCCATGGACCCACCACCTGTGGCAGAGGCTATAGGGATCGGTGTGAGTTGTGTGGCAGCCGAAGGTATGGGTTCTGTCGGGGAGATCCGCGCTACTGATTCTGTCTCTTGGGACATGGAATGTCACCTCTCTGTTGAGGAAGGAGCCTGAGCTGGTGCGTGAGGGTGGCTCGGATATCTGGTTAGAATCCCTCTCGAGCGCCTCCATGGTGTGGTGTTTCTCATGTCCAACTGGGAAGACACCCCGTGAACAATCGAGAATACGCAGGAGGGATTATGTCTCTCATCTGGGAACGCCTCAGTGCCCTTCCTCCTAGAAAAGCTAGAGACGTTTCTGGTGAGAGGGGCATCTGTGCCCCATTGCTTAGGCTACTGCCCCTGCAACCAGAACCCGGATTAAGCAGAGGAAGATGATGATGATGATGATGATGATGATGATATTGAAATATTCCGAAATATCTCCAAATAAGATTAGAAATTCATGTACATTTTAAATTTCTAGCAGGGCAACCTTATCTTTATTTCTCACACTTTATATATTTTATGCTCAATATTTTATTTGTAGCAGGGCAATTTTATTGATACTTTATAGGTAGCTATATCATCCTTCGTGGGTTGAAGAGTTGTAGATTCCAGCACCTGAAAGACCTCAGAGTAAGTTTTGAACAGGCATGATATTTGTGGTTGGAGGTGTTGTCCTACACAATATTGCCACCATACTCCAGGAGAGACCACCCACATTGGTAATGGAGGCACAGAAGGAGGACATCAATCCAGCTCTTCAGTAGAGAATAGATGAAAGGATTGTGAGGCTCTTTTATAGTGATATTCACTTGATTATGCCTCCTATCACAACCTCATGCATTGTTCAGTTTTTAGAAACCCATGCTCAAACAGTGTCAAACAAGCTTTATATATCCATTGATTGAATCTGTGGATAGGAAACTGAAAATTAAACACAGTTTAAACCATGATGCTGTGTATACATGCATTCTTTGCTAGTTTTTTACTTTCAACTTATCAGAAACCTCTATACAGTGGAACCTCAACTTACGAAAGCCCCAACAAATGAAAAATCCAGGTTATGAAAAACATTTTCTGTAAATTTTTGTCTCTGAATACAAAATAAGTTCACGTTACGAAAGCACCATCTCAAAAATTCAAACAATGCACGAGTTGCTCTCCCATTGACTACATCTCCCAACATCCAGCCCTGCTGGCCTCCCATTGGCTATCTCCCAACATCCCGCCCCACTGGCCTCCCATCGGCTAGGAGGGATGACGCGGCTCCCTCCCATTGGCTATTATGGAGCACCCATAATGCTTTTCATGTTAAGGACAGAGTTACTGTTGTTTCATGAGTTTTTCGAGCTCAGGCTTTTAACCTTCCATAAACATTTGTAAGATTATAACTCTGCTAAGAATACATGGTCAACACACACACATACACACACACACACACACACACACACACACACACACACACACACACACACACACACACACACACACACACACACACAAACACACACACACACACACACACGTGTGTGTGATTCCCAGTTCGAGTGAAAAGAAAGAAGAGGGCTCGTGGCATGCGGTTGAGTGATATCGCAAAGGAATATGGCCAAACCTGTCTACCATTGGTGTAATATTGAAGCAGAAGAGGCCTTAAAATATATGCTTTTATAATTTTTATAGGGTTTAGGGGGTAGTTTTGGGGCCCTTGGAACGAATCACACATTTTACATGTAAATGTGGTTCAACTTACGAAAAATCCAGGTTACGAAACCACTTCTGAAACAGATTAATTTCGTAAATTGAGGTATCACTGTATATGTAAATCAGTGTAAAGTTTCCCCTGTTTGATGGCGAGGAGGAACTTCCTTTAATAAATTATACGTAAATTCAGAGACAGAGAAAATGTGTCATCTCTGGCTGGTATCTCAGTGTTTCAGGAAAGTCTTTCTGCCTCAGGAGACCTGCATGTAACCAACTAAAAAAAAAAAACACTGAAGTTATTAGAGTAAGAGAAGTTTGTATGACAGTGCATTTTTAATTTAAACAAAAAAAACCATACATAGGGGTAAAGCATGTCCTGGGATGTGTCTTCACTCACTGCACAGATAAGCATACCATCAATTATCACTAAAGACTGTCACTTGCAGGACTAAAAATGATCAATAGCATCTACATATTATTTCTGAGCATCTTCAGGGATACTTTCTCTTGATATCACTTTCTCTATGGCCTGGTGAGCTATCCAGTGTGTGCTCTACCCTTGCTTAGAGTTGGCTGAGATAGGCACCAGCCTCCCCGCAACCCTAATTAGAATTAAGCAGTTCAAAAAAATAAATGAGGGGCAGTGATACCCTGGAGGTAGAATGCTGGATGAGTAATCCAAAGGTTGAAGGTTCAAGCATAACTATCACTGGGGTGTCACTGCTGCCAGCCAGACTCCCCATGGCCCTAATTAGGATTAAGCTGTTCAAAAATGAATGGATGAATCACACTCTCTATTCTTTCAATCAGCCCGTATCCTGGTATGAGCTCCTCAGGTGAAGGACACCCACCAGCAGCAGTGGCCTAGTTTTTTCTTTGTAGATACAATTTTATGATATTGATATCCTGATAAAAAAATGTTCCTGTGATAACAAAATTATAATTATTGTGTTTTAACGAGAAATATTCTAAAATAAATTCTAAGTTGGTATATATTTTTAGAAAGGCTCCTACATCACTTAATTTTATCTCATTTCACCCAAAAAGCTATTTTAGCCTCCCATAGTATAATAAATTTGCTTCCCAGAGACAAAAGGAACAAAATGGAGAATTTGAACATAATTCAGTAAACATATATAATCGGCTATCTGGGTTACTCCTTTATAGAATTATAATATAATTATAATCTCCTGACGTTGAAAAAATGCTATTTTTCAAGTGTGGCTTTTATGACCAAATTTCAAAGGCCTATATTTTTCAAACAATGAGAAATTGAATGCAAATCTTTTGCAAGGCAGCTAGAAACATATATGGCTACATGTAAACAAATAAAAAAAAATCAGTAAATTCTGAAAGAATGTGGAAGCTTTGTTGAGTTTACATTGAATTACTGGTGGTGTGTGAAAGGACTTTTCAGAGTTGCAGTAATTTCTATTTTTGTGTTTGATCTCCTTTAACTATGTATTCATATTTGTTTCCCTATGGAAAAGCACAAAAGTGTTCTTATAAGTATTGTAACCAAAATAAGTGCGGCCGGTGGCATAGTGGTTAGGGTGCTGATGATCGGGAGGTTGTGGTTTCGAATCCCACTGAGACCCTCACTGTGCTAAGACCCCTGGGCAAGGTCTCAACCACAAATGTGCCTCTGTTCACCCAGCAGTATAAATGGGTGCCAGTAAAATATACTGGGAAGGTAACCTGCGATGGACTAGCGTCCCATCCAGGGGGAGTTGAACTCCTGGTCGCTTCACGTTACGGAAACTGGGGATAAGTACTGGCCTGATGAGCAACGAGGCTCGGGTGTAAAAACCCAACAGACTTACCACCAACCAAAATATTGTTCCTCTTCTCGAGAAACTGTCACCAAATGGTCAAGAACCATTTGTTCTTGTAATCAGCTCCTTGCATCTACTTTGTGTCCTGTTTAGCCAGCTGTTCTTTTATCTTTAGAGCTTAGGGGACATACCTTGGGCAGGACTGGTCTCATACCTTGGGTCATATAAGGGTTCTATAGTTTTATGACCCCCACCCATAAATACTGTAAATGGTATAAATACTTTGTTCACCTCTGTAAGCTTTGGTGAGCTTGTGAATAAAGAACGTGACCCTTTATTGCAAGCTACCCCAGAGATCTGGGTGACACAGAATGACTGATCCACGTGATGATTAGAACTCACTCAGAACCAGCGAGAGAAAGAACTAGACAATGAAAGGAAATCCCAACAGTGTGTTTCTTGCCTTGTGTGGATTGCCCATTTTAAGTGTTATTATTCTTGCTCCTATGTTTTTTGTTTTGTTTTTTTTTTTTCCTTTTCCTTCAGTATGTTGCCTGGTGCACTTGCCTCTTATGCCAGATGTATTTCATGTCAGTGACCACTGAAGATGCCCCTTTACCATTATGCAGATAAATAACACTGCATCAAAATGTATAATAGGGAAGTGTTAGCGTAGAGAATAAGGCAGTGGGCGATGGTTGCTGGTTCAATCCCCACTATCAGCACTGTTAGGCACTTGAGCAAGGCCTTTAAAACTAAATTGCTCAGCTGTATGAATAAAAGATAACTGTAAGTTGCTCTGGATAAAAGCATCTGCCAAATGCAGTAAATGTAAATATCTTTTAAAAGTAAAAACTGAGATTAAAGCACCAACCAAAACATTGTATTGTGGGAAGAGGGCACAGTTTCCAAGGAGTCAGTTAATGTCTTGAAGTCTATCATGAGGCTGGACCTGAAGAACCACTTCTGCCTCTTCTCCACTATGGATGCCATGTGCTTGCTGCATAGGGCTTAGCGAATCCTCACATGGAAAAGACAGAAAGTACTGAGAGAGTAACGCTGCGCAAGCAAGGAAATCCACTTTGATTTTCCAGTTTTCTGTTTACTTGACAAAACTATAAATCAATCAATCAATCTATCTATCTGTCTGCAGCCATAGTCCATGTTTGAGTTATAGGCGTCTTCCATTAACAACTTGGCTTTCATAGGCAGACTATATACTATAACCTTGAGGGGCGCCACCACGCTGACGGCTTTGCAGCTACTCTTTACGAAAGTCAGCAATGGTTCTTTTACATGAACCTCACACCATAGACAGTGAGAGACATGGCCCGCCTTTGAAAACCCAGTTCGCTGCACTGAAAGGACTGTGACAACCTTGTGGAGAGTGGGACTCGAACCCCCAACCTTAGGATCAGCGATCCAGCACCCTGTACCACCAGGCCTCCACTGCCTTGACAAAACAGGTCAATACAATTATTCTTATTTTTCCTCAAATGTTGCATTAATAATTTAGAAACTGGCAGCATGTTGATGCCAAGTTGGATTTTGGATGAGCCACTCGTGATCCAGATATTTTCTAATAAGAGATATATTTTTGCAGATTTTTTTAAGACACTACTTATACTGTACCTCCAACTGTAGTGTAAGTCCACTGCAGTGTTTTGAAAGTGTTACTGTGCCATAGTTGGTTGATGCTGCCATTATTCACTCCTTTCTTGTATAATGTGCAATATTTATCAAAGGAATACACCCCTGGGCAAAAAAAAATAGGTTAAACACCAAGAAAAAACCCCATTAAGACTAATGGAGCTAAAAACAAATCGCTTGTCAGCAAATAAGCAGAAATGAAAAATATCACACATGAGGCTTCTCTCGTCATTTGCTAGTCACAGCTCATTGCTGCATCAAAGCGCTGTGGGGGGTGGGGGTTCACTTACTTTATGCACTTAACGGGAAGAAGTTGCCCCTCAAACAATTTGCTTGCAAATTTTGTTTTGAAAATCTATAAAGCCGCGCTTGATATTTGAATATGTGTAGTTTAATTACAAATGGACGCTTCACAAATAAGTTATAAGAGGAAATAATTTAATCAATCTTATGAAAAAAATATATTTACATAGATAGGAATCCCTCACTTTCCATGGTTAATGGCGACCAAGACCCCTCCGTGACTGCCGGTTTCCACAATGTAGGATCGACCCCCTGGACTGACGTATATGTACATGTATATGTTTATATAGTAATAATAAATACATATTCAATGCAATAAATGCTTATAAGATCAATTAAACATTCAAAAATAATGCATAAGATGTAAATAAAATATAAATAGACACACACATACAGGGCAGTGGTGGTCTAGTGGTATAAGGCGCCGGATCGCTGATCCAAAGGTTGGGGGTTCGAGTCCCACTCTCCACAAGGTTGTCACTGTCCCCCCCCAGTGCAGCTAACTGGGTTATCAAAGGCTGGCCATGTCTCTCACTGTCTATGGTGTGAGGCATGTAAAGGAACCATTGCTGACTTTCGACAAGAGTAGGCTGCAAAGCCGTCAGCGTGTTTCCACCATGCGATGGCCTGGCGAGCTGTCCGGGGTGTACTCTGCCCTCGCCCTGAGTTGGCTGGGATGGGCACCAGCCTCCCCGTGACCCTAATTAGGATGAAGCGGTTACAGAAAATGAACTGATGAACACACATACAGACACGTGCACACATAGATGCCCACCTCACATAAAAATGTAAGTAGTTTTATTGGAGAGGTTTTTTTTTTTTTTTTTTTTTTTTGGTTTGCATAATTGGCCTTGTTTTGAGGGATTTTGCTTAACTTTTTCCCTATTTTCCTTAATTTCCTTTTTTTTTTTGATGAACATTTTTGAAAAACTCGTGATGCACTGAAGGCACAGAAACTGAAGCACAAAGTAGCGAGGGATCACTGTACTTTCAAACTGAGTGTTCATTTGTAAAATATATTGACTTTGTAACAGTTTTTTACCGGATCGTGTTCTTATTTGTTTGTTTGTTTGTTTAATTTTAACTTGTGTGGAAAGGATACATGGAATTTGTTCTTATTATCGTGTATCAGAGCGACAGCGTGCAAGATTTTCTTTTTTAAATATACAATATTGTGTGTGTGTGTGTGTGTGTGTGTGTGTGTGTGTGTGTGTGTGTGTGTGTGTGTGTGTGTGTGTGTGTGTGTGTGTGTGTGTGTGTGAATCTCTCCTCATAAAAGTGAAAAATGACCTTTTCACCTGCTCCCATGCAGCTACAAAAGAGAAAAATGTAGTGATGAAAGTGATTCTTTTTTTCATCAGCATTTTCAGGACCAGAAGTTATATCCCTTCATGACATTTTTCAGCAGACTCCAGGAAGGAATCACTCCATAAAGACCCTGTGTATATCTGCCAAGTCTCATAAATCTACAGTGACTGAACACACAAACAAATATTAATCTATTCTCTCATTTCCTTTTTTCTGTCTCACCACGAGAACATTTAAACAAAGAAAGTAAAATAATGAAGATAGAAAAAGTGGAAAAATGAGCAGAAAAAAGATAGAAAAGAAGTGTGTGTGTGTGTGTGTGTGTGTGTGTGTGTGTGTGTGTGTGTGTGTGTGTGTGTGTGTGTGTGTGTGTTTGTGTGTGTTTTCATGACACTTGGTGAAACCATAAGAAGTCAAAATAGCTTATATTTATGCTGGGAGTTTTCAGTTCCAATTTTAATAAATATCCAAATGCAGCCTTGAGGAGGGGGCACAAGTCAGTGATCATCCTCATGCCGGTACCAAGCTTGAATAAATACAGTGGATTATGTCAGAAGGGCATCCGACGTAAAACATTTGCCAAAATTGTTATGCAATTCATCAGTACGAATGTCATGCCGGATCGGTTGAGGCACGGATTAACAATTACTGCCATCAATGCTGTTAACCAACAGAGTGCTTGTGAAAACTCTGCCTCTGTTGGTCGAAGAAGAAGAGGCGGGAGGCGTGTCCAGAGGCAGAGAGATAAAAAGAAAAGGCATGAGTCTAGGATAGAGAGTAGGGACTTTGAATGTTGGAACTTTGACAGGAAAAGCTAGATAGCTGGCTGACATGATGCAGAGGAGGAAGGTGGACATACTGTGTGTTCAGGAGACCAGATGGAAAGGTAGCAAGGCTAGAAGCTAAGGAGCAGGGTTTAATCTGTTTTATTATAGTGTAGATGGGAAGAGAAATGGTGTAGGAGTCATCTTGAAGGAGGGGTTGGTCATGTTCGAGAAGTAAAAAGAGTTGTCACTGGTGCAGACTTCAATGGACATGTTGGTTCAGGCAACAGAGGGGACGAGGAAGTGATGGGCAGGTTTGGTATCCAGGACAAGAACACAGAAGGACAGATGCTGATAGATTTTGCAAAAAGGATGGAAATGGCTGTCGTGAATATTTTCTTCCAGAAGAGACAGGAGCATAGGGTGACTTATAAAAGCGGAGGTAGGAGCACACATGTAGTCTACATCTCGTGTGATGATGTAGTTTGAAGGAAGTCAGTAACTGCAAGGTAAACGTGGGTGAGACTGTTGCCAAACTGCATAAGATGGTGGTATGCAAGTTGACGCTGATGGTGAGGAAGGTGAAGAAGGCAAAGGCAGAGCAGAAGACAAAGTGGTGGAAGCTGATAAAGGAAGAGTATCTTGTTGTCATCAAGGAAGAGTTGAAACAGGCTTTGGGTGGTCAGGAAGTGCTTTCAGGTGACTGGACAACCACAGCAAATGTGATCAGGGAGACAGGTTGGAGATTTCTTGGTGTTTCCTCTGGAAGAAAACTAGATAAGAAGACTTTGTGGTGGAATGAGGAAGTGCAGGAGTGTGTACAAAAGAAGAGGTTAGCTAAGAAGTAGTTGGGCATTGAGAGGACCAAAAAGAGCAAACAGGAGTATAGAGAGACACGGTATAAGGCAAAGGTAGTGGTGTCAAAGGCCAAACAGAGAGCGCATGATGATTTGTATGATAGGTTGGACAGTAAGGAGGGATAAAATGATTTATACAGGTTGACAGAGCAGAGAAATAGAGATGGGAAGGATGTGCAGCAGGTTAGAGTGATTAAGGACAGGGTGGGAAATTTATTGACTGATGACAGAAGTGTGCTGGGAAGATGGAAAGAGTACTTTGAAGATCTGATGAATGAGAAAAATGAGAGAAAAAAGAGTAGAAGAGGTGACAGTTGAGGACCAGGAAGTAACAAAGATTAGTAAGGGAGAAGTGAGGAGGGCATCAAAGAGAATGAAGAGTGGAAAGGCAGTTGGTCCTGATGACATACCTGTGAAGGTATGGAAGTGTCTAGGAGAGGTAGCAGTAGACTTTCTGACAAGAACATTCAACAAGGTCTTAGAGAGTGAGCAGATGCCGGAGGAATGAGGGAGAAGTGAAGTGTGCTGGTGCCCATTTTTAAGAACAAGGGAGGCGTGCAGAGTTGTGGCGATTACAGAGGGATAAAGTTGATGAGTCATATGAAGAAGTTAAGGGAAAGAATAGTGGAAGCTAGACTAGGGGCAGCATTTGTGAACAACAGTTTGGTTTCATGCCAAGAAAGAGCACCACAGATGCAATGTTTGCTTTGAGGATGTTAATAGAGAAGTACAGAGAAGGTCAGAGGGAGCTACATTGTGCCTTTGTGGATCTGGAAAAAGCATATGACAGGGTGCCAAGAGAAGAACTGTGGTATTGCATGAGGAAGTCTGGAGTGGCAGAGAAGTATGTTAGAGTGGTGCAGGACATGTATGAGAGATGTAAGACAGCGGTGAGGTGTGCTGTCGGTGTGACCGACGAATTCAAGGTGGATTTGGGACTGCATCAAGGGTCAGCTCTGAGCCCCTTCTTGTTTGCACTCCTCCGGCATCTGCTCACTCTCTAGTACCTTGTCGAACGTTCTTGTCAGAAAATCTACTGCTACCTCTCCTAGACACTTCCATACCTCCACAGGTATATCATCAGGACCAACTGCCTTTCCATTCTTCATCCTCTTCAATGCCCTTCTCACTTCACCCTTACTGATCTTTGCTACATCCTGCTCCTCAATGGTTACCTCTTCTACTCTTTTTTTTCTCTCTCATTTTCCTCATTCATCAGCTCTTCAAAGTACTCTTTCCATCTTCCCAGCACACTTCTGTCATCAGTCAATACATTTCCCTCTCTGTCCTTTATCAATCTAACTTGCTGCACGTCCTTCCCATCTCTATTTCTCTGCTGTGCCAACCTGTATAGATCATTTTCTCCCTCTTTACTATCCAACCTATCATACAAGTCATCATACTGTCTGTTTGGCCTTAGCCACTGCTACTTTCGCCTTACGCTGTGTCTCCCTGTACTCCTGTTTACTCTCTTCGGTCCTCTCAATGTCCCACTTCTTCTTAGCTAACCTCTTCCTTTGTACACACTCCTGCACTTCCTCATTCCACCACCAAGTCTCCTTATCTACTTTCCTTCCAGAGGACACACCAAGTACTCTCCTACCTGTGTCCCTGATCACATTTGCTGTGGTTGTCCAGTCATTTGGAAGCACTTCCTGGCCACCCAAAGCCTGGTTCAATTCCTCCTTGAAGACAACACGACACTCTTCCTTTTTCAGCTTCCACCACTTTGTCTTCTGCTCTGCCTTTGCCTTTTTCACCTTTCTCACCATCAGAGTCATCCTGCACACCACCATCCTATGCTGTTTGGCAACACTCTCACCCACTATGACTTTGCAGTCACTGACTTCCTTCAAATTACATCGCCTACACAAGATGTAGTCTACCTGTGTGCTCCTACCTCCGCTTTTATAAGTCTACCTCTGCTTTTATAAGTCTACCTCCGCTTTTATAAGTGTAAATATTAAATTAGTAAACTATTACAGAAAAATAAAAGGCTGAAGCTTTAAAATAATTAATCTGTTCGTTTTATGAGATTGAAGGCCAGACTAGGCCAGGAACAAAGCCATGCTGCCATATACCATCCTAGTTTTACCATGTTCTAGTTTCACCAACCCGAGACTGGCAGCATAAACAGACAATCCCCAAGCCTCTGCTTCCCATCCTCTGTACCGCCACAAATCAAGAGTCAAGACACTGGGTACTAGCGAGTAACTAATAGAGATTACAGAAGACGTGTGATGTTTATTTGTTTTGGGACAATCTTATCTGTGCCTGAGCATTCGTATTTCTATGACCTTAAACATCTCAATGACTGATTTCCAGTCATAGCACTCACTTTCATGGTTCACTGAGCTTTAGCTTGGGATCTAGACGCTGTAACAGCTCAAAGTTTGTTTGGAGGTGAAGGTCTCAGTAATGAAATATGAGAGCATTTAAATAGTCATCATCTAGCCTACATAAAGGTCAACAAACTTGCATAACATTATGCAGTGTAATTTGAAACATACCTTGACTGTCACTTGATGATCAAAACTATGCCTTGGGTTTTTTTCATGCTGGAATGTCAGGACAACTGGTGGCATGCTGATTACGATGCAGTGTGTCAACAATTAGCTGTCTGCATCAATGCCAGATTCAGACTGAGTCCATAGCTGATAGATCGTGTCCAGGATGAACACATGCCACTACACAAATATCAGCAGGCATTTAATGTCTTTATCTGAACCTCATTTATATATGATTTTCACCCATCAAACACTTTTGAATCAGCTTGGATGCTGAGTATCAGGCCAAGTATCAGCAACACAGAACAGGCAGTAACAGGCAAAACTAGACAGATCGATGTGCAGATAAATTATATCCTGCATTAACTCAAAAGGAGGTCATATTCCAGACTGAGCTTTGTTTTTGGGGTGGACATTTTGTTCTAATTTTGGAAAGGAGTTCCTCAGTTTTGTTTAAGGTTGCAATATTTTCGCATCCAGAACAACAGTTGTTGCTGATTAATATTGTTCAAATGATGAAATGTATGAAATTGATTTTAATATTGTTATTCAGACAAAATATTAAAAATATATAATTTCTTCTGAGTGTTCCATTTTCATCGGCAGGGAGTATAAATTAATTAATTGCTTTAATAATTAAATATGGTTAATGATTCATAAAATATACACATTTGTCCTGGGTAAGGACAAACTAATTAATGCAATATTTTGTAAGAGACCTTAAATTAAAGCTGAAAATACAAGTACATTTCAAGTACTTCTCAATTGTTTTACTTCACTCAAATCCAGTGAGGTGGTATAAAATAGTAAAAGTGCAAAAATGATTATGTAGAATTGACTGCATCAATGCTTGAAAAAAGGCATTTCACTGAATACCCATTCAAAGGTAAAAGGCTCATTCTACTGAGGACATGATGTGAGCTGTCAAGAAATGTTGCTTTCCGAGATCAGTGACACACCAACCACCCCCCCTCCCCTTTTGTTTTTTTTTTGCTAAAAATAGATCACACCATTGCATGTGCATGAAGAAGGCAGACAAAAGCGGGTCAGTGTATGGCTTGACTAAAGGCTTAAGGTGCTTTCTGCACAATATTTAATCAGGGAAATTTCAACAGGTGTTTCACAGACTACATCAGAAAAATCTACCAGACACTGCAGTTATATTTGCAATAGCAATGGTTGATATGCTGGAGTTGATCCTCTATCCCTCCTGGTTATTCTAGGTTTTATTTTATTTCAGCTCTTCTGATCCCAATACACACACACACACACACACACACACACACACACACACACACACACGCACACACGCACACACACACACACACACACACATACAGACGCTCCATGACTTACATTCAGCTGTTTTACGTTTTTTCGATTTTATGGGGGTGGTGTTCAAAAAAAAAAATATATATATATATATATATATATTATATATATATATATATATATATATATATATATATATATATATATATATATATATATATATATATATATATATATATATATATACATATGTGTGTGTGTGTGTGTGTGTGTGTGTGTGTGTGTGTGTGTGTGTGTTAAATTTTGAGTACGAGACGTACCTACGTAGTACGCTGGCAGAATGATGCAATGACGTAATAACGCAATGATGTAATGACACTGCATCCATTGTTTACAAACGACAGACTGAACATGCCCTGCTGCTTCCCAGTTCACTGCATGTTACCATTGTGTTAAGATGTTGTCTCTGTGATCTTTGTGTTTACTGTTTTGCGGAATTTTGTAACCCAAAGCAAATATGGTTGGTCAGAAGCGTACGCCTCCTAGCATGGGTGCAAGTTTTCCGGCATATGCCGGAATTTCCGGTTTTCCCAAGACTGAATTAACTATCTGCTCAGATCGGTGCAATCTACCATGCATACTCAGTTAAGCAAAGAGAGTGGTAAAATAAATGAAAACTCGAATCCAGAAAAGAAAGACAACTCTCCGCTCTGCTGGTGATCAGTGAAGGCTGAATACTAAACAAGTATTCAATGGCGCCCTTGTTCACTTGAAAGACCGGAAGTCCGTACAACCCGCGCTTTGTCTCAAGCACAAGCAAGTGAACTACTTTTGGTGGAACGCCTCACATATTGTAAGCGTTGATTGGCTGTTTTAAGCTTCATGTAAAGTGACCATCCGTCGACCATCAGAACCATTTACAAGCAGAAAGATCGCATCATAGAGAATGTTAAAGGTTATATTTGATACTGTATTTGATATTTGATGAGTGAATTTGATGAAAATTTATCTATTTGAAATTATTTTGCTTGAATTTAATTTATTTGAAATTAATGTTGATATTATTTGATATATTTGATATTATTTTACAATATTATGTTTATAATAATTGATTTAGGGGTGTTTTATGAGATACGGAAATGGTATTTATGGATTTATAGTACAGTATGAACGTCATGTTTCTCTCTGTATATGATATGTACACGATACAAAAGCGCCATCTTAAAAATTCAAACGCTCCATTTAAACATTAAAACGTGCCATTCAAACATTCAAACAATGCACGAGCTGCTCTCCCATCAATGATGTTCAAACATCCCACCCCGCTGGCCTCCCATTGGCTAACAACTGAGCTGTCGTTCATGTCGCCTTCACTTGAACGCCATCCTGGATATGTCCACCTGACACCATCTTGGACAGAGATTCCATTGGCTCGGAGGGATGATACAGCTACCTCCCATTGCCTATTATGGAGCTGAACCCACCGTGATGCTTTTTGTGTAAAAGACAGAGTTACTGTTGTTTTATACTTTATTTATTGACCCAGGCTTTTAACGCACACACACACGAGCGTGAGCGCGCATACACTGATGTGTACCTCACATGAAAATGTAAGTAGTTTTGTTGGGTTGTTGTTTTGTTTTCGTATGTTTGTTTGTTTGTTTGTTTTTGCATAATTGGCCTTGTTTTGCTGCATTTTCCTTAATTATTTTCCCTATTTTTCCTTCATTTCCTTATTTTTTTTAATTTTCGATGAATATTTTTGAATAAGCTGCGATGCACTGAAGCCGCAGAAACTAAAGCACAAAGTCACGAGGGATCACTGTTTTGCTGAATCCAGTTACATTGTAATATTGCACAATATTATAGCATGAAAATGTTTGTATGAAGGATAAATTAAAGATAAATATATTGCACATTCTAGTTATGTTGTTATATTGAACAGTAATATGGCACAAAATACACTTGTATAAAAATAAATCAAAATGAACTGGCTGTGCCTGTGTTTACAAAATAGTGCATTGTTTGCGGATCACCTGAAAAGCTGGCCACAATCTCAGTGCTATTTTAGGATTACACCTACATTCTGTAAATCTGGCCCATATTGCAAATATAGCCTTGGTAGTAATAGTTCAACCCCTTATTCCTAATATGGCTGGATATATTTATTTCAGAACAGCAGAACATTCTTGAAAATATAATCTGGATGCTTTTCTAGAAAATCTGTGTTAGCTGACTTAAAAGCCACGGTTGTCTATTGGTTTGTAAAATTGACCAACAGTTTAATATCTACTTACAGAACGATCATAAGTAAGGCAATATGGATGTTTTTGAACTATGGTAGGAAATTGAAACACCCAGGATAAACTCACACAGGCATATGGAGAACAGACAAACTCCACTCAGAAGCACCTTTATTAGTCATAAGATATGAATGCAGAATTGTCTTGCATTGAGGCAACAGCACAGGCAACAGATTTCAGAGGTTGGACCCATGCCACCTGACTCCAGGCAGAGGTCAAAAGCAAAATACATGGTTCCCTCACTTTCCGCGGTCAATGGGGATGAAGATACCCCTGTGACCACCGATTTCCGCAAAGTAGAATCGACCCCCCCCAACTGACCTATATGTACATGTATATGTGTATATAATATCAATAAATACATATTCAAGACTATAAATGCTTATAATAAAAAGAATTAAATGTTCATAAATAATGCATAAGATGTAAATAAAATATAAATACACACACATACAAACGCACACATGTGCACACACACACACACACGCAGATGCGCATGCACACACTCAGATGCACACCTCACATAAAAATGTAAGTACAGTGATACCTCAGCTCACGAACATAATTGGTTCCCAGAAAGTGTGTGTGAGGCGAAAAGTTCGTCTTCCGAACATTTATTTCCCATAAGAAACCATTAAAATGAGAATAACCCGTTCCCAGGTCCCCATAAAACATAATTTTCTACTAAATAAGCCTTAAAATTACACAAAAATATACCTTATTTTATGTATAATAAATGTGTATTGTATTGTAATTAAAGAAATAAACTGTACTTTATAATAAAGTCGTTTTATTTACCTTTGTGATGGTAGTTGACGGCTTGATGGAATGGAGTGGGAGGAGGAGGGAGGGAGGGACTTACTGTTTGGAAGGAGAGTTTGGAAACGCCTACTGTTTGGAAACACCCTTAGCCACACACGCACCCTTAATAGCTTCCTTATTCTTAAGGATGGGAGCAATGGTAGACTTAGCGTACTGGTACTGGGACGCTGAGTCACACAAACGCACACCTCGTTCGTGTTTTTCAATGATCTCCGCCTGTGGTGGGGTCTTTTTCGGTCCCATAATAGCAAAAGTACACTCAATATGGTCCAAAATGTCTAGCAAACACAAACCACTTCCGCACTCAAAGAAAGGGGTGATTTAACTGTGACGCCGTGAGCGTGCGTCAGCTTCTCGTGGCCGCCACCGTGGCGCTGTTCGACCGCGTGGTTTGATTCGTCCGCCGAAAACTAGTTCGTCAGCAGAGACTATATGCTCGCAAATTTAATGTTCTTGAGGCGAAAAGTTCGTGAGCTTAAGCGTTCGTCAGCGGAGGTTTTACTGTAGTTTTGTTGGGGGGGTTTGTTTGTTTGTTTGCTTGGGGGGGGGTGCATAATTGGCATTGTTTTGCAGCATTTTCCTTAAATTTACCCCTATTTTTCCTTAATTTCCTTTTTTTTTAATTTTTCGATTAATATTTTTGAAAAACCCCAGAGGCACTGAAGCTGCAGAAACTGAAGCACAAAGTAGCGAAGGATCACTGTAAACTGCTCACCGGACCACTACAGTACTAACACAGACACACAAACATTTGCACTTACATTCACACCCAGGGGCAATTGAAAATATTCAGTTGGCCTAATGTGAAAGACTTTAGACTGTTGGCGGAAAGCCAACAAGAGCACCAAGCGGAAACCTTCACAAGCATTGTGAGAATATGTACACTCCACCCTGAAATGCTCTCACCAGGCAAAAACCTTAAACCCAGGATATTCTTGCTGTGAAGTGGAAGTGTTAACGACTACAACACTATACCACCCTATAAATGTTATTACAAATCAAATTTAATTGTCAAAACATATAGGTGGAGCAAAACCTGACCTAAAAATACAGATGAAAAGCACAAGCAAAATTCTCACAAGCAGAATGGGAAATGATAACATTTCACAGTGCCAAACTTTTCCCAGAGTTTCACGGAGGTCAATTTTTGTATATATGGTAATTTTTCTATTCTAATACAGATGATTCACAGCTGCCTCCATTAAAATCGCATTATCACTGTCAGTCATGGGTGGCACAATAACTTCCTCACATAAATGATAATAAATCACAAAACATGATACTTGTTTGCTTAAAGGCACATGAAGCTGGCATCTGTCTCTTCAAACTTCTGCTCTTGAGACTAAAATCTCAGAAACTGTGTGAAATTAAAATCCTTCTTTTTATTGAAGGATTTTTTTTTTATTGTTTCCTTTTAGTTTTGTCATAGAACACCTAAATATAATCAATATTTGAAAAATATATTAATGTTTACTTAAATAGAATCATCATTCTGGTCATAGGAAAATAATGACATCACACTACATAAATTATTGCATATACAGAGCTTCACGTGATACCATTCACTCATTTACTAATTTTCTAAGTCGCTTAATTCTAATTAGGGTTATGAGGAGCCTGGCTCCTATCTTCGCCGACTCTGGGTGTAGGTTGGATAATATCAAACCCTTGATATTTGCATCAAATATCAGAATAAGGAACTGGACAGGGGGATGCGAACATTAGCATTTCTTTGTTTTTATAACTCTAAATATAAGGGATTATTAATGAGATACATTGTGTTTTGCCCTTGCTCTCTCCACTCTCCTCCCAGTTATTCTGTTGTTAAGTAGTTTAGTAGGACAATGCCAGGCTCACACACATGAATTAAAGATTCTTAACTGCAGTTTTTCATTTTGGTTTTGCTCCACAAACTGTTCCCTGCAAAGCTGTGTGCTTTGTCTGAGTAGGTTTTGTGTGTGTGTGTGTGTGTGTGTGTGTGTGTGTGTGTGTGTGTGTGTGTGTGTGTGTGTGTGTGTGTGTGTGTGTGTGTGTGTGTGTGTGTTTATGCGTGAGTCTGAGTAATGGTCCATGAGCCATTCGTTTATACCCTCATTTCACTGGAGCGCAGAATGCAATGATCGTGGTGAAAAGGTACAGAACGCACTCTACAGAGGAGCTTTGGTATTTTTACACGGAAAATGGGTCAAAAACCTACGGAAAACTGTACCTTCGGAATACTTTTGGAACGTTCACAGAACGTGTGGAAAAGACACAGAAAGATTGCGGTACAATGTCGAAATACATGCGTAAAAGTGCTCGGATTACCTTCAGAACCAGTGTAGATTGCAAAGGAAGACCTTCGGATCATTCACGGAATAGTCACAGAAAGCACAGAACACTCGAGGAACGACTACGGCACTACTCCATTTTAGAAGGAAGAGCTACGGAATCATTGCGGAACAGGCGGAATGAAGGCGGAACGTTTACGTTCAACACGGAATGACTAAGGAATCACTGAGGAATGACTGAGGAATAACCGGCATAACCACGTTTTAACGGAAAAAAAATCAGCAAAGATCAAAGGATTTGCTCCTGATTCCACCTATAAATACACAGATTCGACCAAGGAAGTTCATTATCTCATTCATACTATATGTTTATAATTTATAGTATGTTTATAATGCACAATAAATTTACAATTTAACATATGTTTGCGATTTACCATATGTTTGTAATATGCAATATGTTTATAATTTACAATAAATTTAAAATTTAACACATGTTAATATGTTTAATATCAATAATGTCAATACATTCCTTTTATTTGCACCTCAATAAATCATTCCAGACTCAAAGCCATGCACACAAGTCCAAACACAGTGATTATAACTTGTAAACTGTATTACATGAACAGGAAAACAGAAAAATAAAGTGAATGAACTGGAATAATTTATAGTGGAAGTGACTTCCTTGAGTTTTCCGCGAGTCTTCCGTGTTATCCGCATCCATGCAGCAAACGTTCCACGTGTATTTCGCAAACCTTCCGTAAGTATTCCGTGGGGATTCTGTGGCCGCTTTTGACCATCCGGAAGAGGGGGGGGGTGGATCGCGGAATGGTCAAGGAACACTGGCGGAATAAAAGGAACGATCACGGAACGTTTGAGGAAATGACAGAACGTTTGCGGAATGACTGAGGAACCTAAGGTAACACTCTTGGAAGATTTTTCCGTGAACGTGCTTTTGAACATGTTCAAAAGCATGCTTGCGGAAGATTTTGGCCTGCTGGAAGTGCAGGAATACATTCGGAATCATAAGGAAGGACACAGAAGATGACGGAACGACTGAGGAACGTTGGAGGATGACGACATTTTTGCTTCCGTGAGTCTGCTGCACTCCAGTGAAATGGGGGTATTAATCCTGCAAGGGAAATTCTGCCAGTTGAGGAATCAAACCAGCGACCTTTCAGTTCCAAAGCTTGTTTTCTAAACATTAGACCACAGTTTCCCCTAAACAGGCCATGGCTGACTAGTCAAAGCCCAAATCACTTTTTGCTATTATCAAATAGTATGAAGTAATTTATGATTTACATTAGTGTACTTATCTACTACAAAAGCAGGAATTAGTAAATGACACTAATTAATGTAAGTGAGGTGAAGGTAACATTAGCTTTTTAGCTTCCTCTATCATGAATGATAAAAACACAGAAGACGGACACTGTGTTCACTGGAGTAATCTGATATAACAATAGATAATTATATACAATTTTATACTCAATAGCCTGGTTATTGTCTTGTGGATTATGGTTTTGTAAATTTTAGTTTGTCTGACATACATATTGGGTGCATAAATCTAATTTCATTACATTTTGATGATAAGCAGAGTGTGTTTAATACACGTAATTTATCCCTGTGCATCCGTGGCGATGATGAAATAATCCTGTTTATTCATGGGTTAAAATGTTTAAAACATCATTGATGATTAACATATTTTAGTAATCTTGGTGTCTTCTTTTTCATTTTTGTTCTGATGGCGTAATTATAAACAATTTAAGGAGATTATTTATTTATTTATTTGTCACACACCAGAATGCGAGTAGCGGCATGTGACCCACTCTTCACTGGCCGTAAGGTCAATACAGCATGTTCAGTGTCATGATCTGAATTACTGTGTCAAACTGAACATTTTATACAACCCTGATCCTACCTTACTCTGTGCAACTCAATAAATAAATGATGTATTCATGATATAAACCACTTTGCAGTGCAACTTTTCTCAGATTATACTTTGCATGCCGTTGTGTAACATCGTTGTTCTCCTCTAAGCTTTTTCAACAGCAGGAAATTTCTACACCAGAATTGACACTGACTGACTGTTTTTGTTCTTTTGTTCTATGCTGTATATTCCTTTGTTTACACTGTTGCATGTGGAAAATCATAGGGAATCAACATTTTCTTTTATACTAATATTGAACTCAGAGAGACTCCTGAAAAAGGGGAAAAGATGAAAGAAAAAGAATTTTAAAAAAATCATGACCATATCCAAAATCTTAGTTCACCTGGCCATTTTACATCATAATTGTGCTTGGCTGATTGAAAGCTATAGTTATTCCTCCTCAAACTCCTCATACAAATTCAAAAAATAATCAGAGTATAGTTTATTTATATTATAACTCTGCCCTGACCTCTACCTCTGTAGCTAATTGGCACTTTGAGATCCACACAATGGCATTTACTTTAATTCATTATCCACAGTGGAACAGGGTCATGAAAAAAAACACGCAAGACTGAGTGTGAGGAGAAATGTGTGTGGCTAATTTGGACTGGAAGAATAAATGAGTATTGTCAGAGATGTCAAAACATGACTCATTATATTGGTCGTTATGCAGATAAATTGTCATTCTCCATCTTGAACTTTAAGATGTTGACTTCTAGATGCTTTCACACATGCAGCAGTAAGTCAGCTGGAATTGATCCCTTGTGAGTTTTAGCGCTCTGTGTTTTTCCTTAACCCTGCAGAGCCCACTGCTGTAATATTATAACATTTTTATACACTTGTATAACGTTTATACACTTGTAAATGTTTTCTTTTGTAAGCCCATATTAACAGATCTAAAGGGTCCTATTGTTTAGGCTTGTAATGCTATTGGATAGTAAATGTGTATATAAGCCATCTGGCCAGAAATTCATTATACCTGCAAGCTTTCCTTGAGGTTCCTCTTCTTGTTTTATTGGACTGGATATAACAATATTTAAGTAAAAAATGGCTAAAATGTTTTCATTGTTTATTTATGACAATGTCTAGACTTGTCCGTGTTGTAACTGGGCAACATTACATTCAGTTGGTAGTCAAAATAGCATGTGTAGTATATTACCCATAACATGGAGATATTACATCACTTCATGTTTGCATATGGAAATAAAATGCTAGAATATAATTATAGGTATGTGGTGTCCAAGTTGTGATCACGAGTAAATTAAAATACTGATCTTTTTTCTGAACATTCTTTGCCCATATTGCTGTTTGTTGCACCCTTTCACTCAGGTATGTTTCAGTCAGCACTATGATAGCTTTCTCAGGAAATGCAGTTGTCCCAGCTATGACTATGCAGAGGTCTCCAGAGGCAGACGTTAGATGGCCATGATCACCGAACCTCTACAAGAAAAGAGTGCTGTTGATAATGGTAAACATGCCCCAGAGCTGACACAATGTAAAAATAACAGAAGAAATAGAGGAATATCAAGGCCAACTTCTGGCAATCCTTTATTATTTTTATTTGAATCAGATGCATTTATATAATATTTGGGATTTATATCATGCATCAATTTATCCATTTTCTAGGCCACTTAATCCTAATTAGGGCCGCAGAGATGCCATCTTGGCTGACTGTGGGTGAGGGCAGGGTACAACCTGGACAGCTCGCCAGGCCATCACAACCAGAACACTCACATAACCAGTCACACGTACACTCACACCTAAGGGAGATTTGGAACAGCCAATTAGCCTACTCTGCATATTTTTGGACTGTGGGAGGAAGCCAGAGTACCCGGAGGAAACACACACAAGCATGGGGAGAATAGGCAAACTCCACACAGAACCGCCCAAGCTGGAAATTGAACCAAGGCCTTCTAGCTATGAGGCAGTCATGCTCACCACTACACTACCGTGATGCTCTGCATAAATTTATTTTAAATTTATATCATACATAAATATGGGGCAGTAGGGATCGCTGATCCAAAGGTTGGGGGTTCGAGTCCCACTCTCCACAAGGCCGTCCCCCCCCCCCCCCCCCCCCCCCAGTGCAGCTAACTGGGTTATCAAAGGCGGGCCATGTATCTCACTGTCTCTGGTGAGAGGCATGTAAAAGAACCATTGCTGACTTTCATAAAGAGTAGCTGCAAATTCGTCAGCGTGTTTCTGTCCCTTGCTAAAAAGGGTTGTGACAGGAAGGGCATCCGACGTAAAAAAAAAAAAAACTTCTGCCAAATCAAACGTGCGAATCAGATGATTGACTGTGGCGACTCCCAATGAAAAGGGAAAAAGCTGAAAGGAAGACAGACAGTCATACATAAATATATTTTTATAGCATGAAGAAACTGGAAGTGGTGGCCCTTTGGTAGGGTGCTGCATCACTGACCCCAAGGTCAAACCAAGGTTCAAACCCCACTGTCAACAGGTTGGCACTACTAACCCCCCAGTGCAGTGAACTGGGTTATGAAAGGCTGGCGATGTCTCTCAGTGACTGTGGAGAAAGGCATCTGAAAGAACCATTGCTTCATGAGCATTAGGCTGCAGAGCCATCAGTATGTTTCTGCCCTGTCATGGCTTGGTGAGCTGTTCAGGGTGTATTCTGCCCTTGCCTTGAAGATGCTGAGATGGGCACCACCCTCCCCATGACCCCAATTAGGTTTTTCAGAAAATGAATGAACTATTACACTGGACAATAACAACGTCATCATCAACAACAACAAAAAAAACTTTTTTTTTTTTTTCACTTTTCCAGGAGACAAAATTATTGTCGTGAAGTGTTACGGACAGAAAAAAGTATTCTCACTCCCCAGATAGTTTGTGGTATATCTGTGGCTGGTATATCATCAAAGAACAGCAGATCAATTGACCAGTATGGTTCGAACTGCTTAAAAACACTACTTTGGTTTTAAAGGTGGAGATCAAGACAAACTTGGGCTCCATCTACTGCACTGTGTTTTCTCTATGCTCACACAATGGGTTAATTTAAACAGAGTGAGTGATGATCGTGAAGAAAGATTTCACCAAGATATCTCAGAGTTGGGGGGAAATATATCAGTTGTTTCAATCCCAGCATAATATAGATTACTGTTGGTTTCTGCAAAAGAAAACTCAACTTGAACACAAAAGCAAAATCAAATATTTTAAACAATTTTGAACACGTTCTGCGATGGCCTGGCGAGCTGTCCGGTGTGAACGCTGCCTTCACCCAGAGGTCACTGAGATGGGTGGCAGCCTCCCATCAACCTTAATTAGGATTAAACGGTTCAATAAAATGAATGAATGAATTAATTAATTCATTGTAGAGCAATTAACAACTAATAGTTTACTGGTTTTCCCTCATGAATGTGAAGTTGCTCTTTGATTAAAAATTCATGCATTTTAAATAAAATAAATTTAATGGCTTTTACATTTTTTACAAAAAACATTAACTGTGCATAAACTGTAGTTTTTTCCTGAACTATAGAAATAATTCAAAAAGTAGATCTGATAGAAACTTTCTGATTTAAAATATGGAATCACAAAGATCAAGGTCTAGTAAAGATTTCTGAAGAGAAAAAATACTTAAAAATGGTACAGCAGACAAAATATTTGTTGTGGAATTATTCAATAATTCTCAGATAAAAGAGACACTTTGACTGGAGAGCTTACTTACTTCAAACTTACCACTTACCACGAAGCACCGACAAGGCGCAAAATATATACTGCTGTTCGAGTTTACAATGATAGGCACTAAAACACAAATTATTTTTACTTGAACAAACTGCACTGAGATCTCGCTTTTGCTTCTCAGAAGGGCTAATTTAGTAAAATGAATGTAATTTACATACATTTACATATATTTCCGTGAATAAACTTTCAGTTTATTGAAATTTCAAGATAAATATAAAGGATAAAGAGTAAGCTTTATAAACGTGTTCTTCTAATAAAAAGATAAATGATATATTGTATTATGAGGTGGTTAGGTCTTTTTATATGCTGATTAAACGTTTGCTTAAAACTGAATAATCAGTGCTTTCTGATTTTCTCTGGGGTCTGATGGAGAAGAACCTGGAAGTAACCATCTGCTATTGGAAGCTGTCAATCTGGCCTTCATTTCAGTTAAAATAAATTAGTTAGGAAATACCCATGTGGTTGAATCAGCTTTAGATTAATGACAGGCCTTAATGCAGTTCCGCCTGCCTTTATACATTGAAATTCATCCGGATTTCTTTAATCGTTTATCAACATTGTGCACTGTAGAGGGTAAAGTATCCATATACCTTCTTTAAGGAAAAATGGTTCTCATTCATCAAGCATTCGTACAAAGATTTTTTTTTTTTTTTCATAAAGCTCATGCATTTTGTTTTGCAAAGATTCTGGCATCCAACAAAATTTTCTTATCTGAAATTTGTTCTTAATGTGTGCCTGTGGTGAATTTGTATTACTAGCGCTTTAAAACATGTTGGCTTTTTCATTGGCAAGTTATTCTAATTTCACTTCTTCTTCTTTTCCTTTCGGCTGTTCCCTTCAGGGGTCGCCACAGCAAATGATCTGCCTCCATCTCTCCCTATCCTCTGCATCTTCTACTCTTACTCCAACGACCTTCATGTCCGCCTTCACTGCATCCATAAATCTTCTCTTTGGTCTTCCTCTGGGCCTTTTGCCTGGTAGTTCCAACCTCAGCATCCTACGACCAATATACTCACTATCCCTCCTCTGTACATGTCCAAACCATCTCAATCTAGCCTCTCTGACTTTGTCTCCAAAACATCTAACATGTGCTGTCCCTCTGATGTACTCATTTCTGATCCTATCCATCCTCGTTACTCCCAAAGAGAACCTCAACATTTTCATCTCTGCTACCTCCAGCTCTGCCTCCTGTCTTTTCCCCAGGGCCACTGTCTCTAAACCATACAACATCGCTGGCCTCATCACCGTCTTGTACACTTTTCCCTTCATTCTTGCCGATACTCTCCTATCACACATCACACCGGACACTTTTCTCCATCCATTCCAACCTGCCTGCACGTGCTTCTTCACCTCTTTTCCACACTCTCCATTGCTCTGGATTGTTGAGCCTAAGTACTTAAAATCCTCCACCTTCTTTATCTCTGCCCCTGTAACCTCAAAGTTCCTCTTGGGTCCTTGTCGTTCACACACATGTATTCTGTCTTACTAAGACTAACCTTCAATCCCCTCCTTTCCAGGGCATACCTCCACCTCTCTAGATTTTCCTCCACTTGGTCTCTGCTCTCACTACAGATCACAATGTCATCTGCAAACATCATAGTCCATGGAGATTCTTGTCTAACCTCATCTGTTAGCCTGTCCATCACCATAGCAAACAAGAAGGGGCTGAGAGCTGACCCTTGATGTAGTCCCACCTCCACCTTGAACTCTTCTGTCACACCGACAGCACACCTCACCACTGTCTTACATCTATCATACATGTCCTGCACCACTCTAACATACTTCTCTGTCACTCCAGACTTCCTCATACAATACCACAGTTCTTCTCTTGGCACCCTGTCATATGCTTTCTCCAGATCCACAAAGGCACAATGCAGCTCCTTCTGACCTTCTCTGTACTTCTCTATTAACATCCTCAAAGCAAACACTGCATCTGTGGTGCTCTTTCTTGGCATGAAACCAAACTGTTGTTCACAAATGCTGACCTCTGCCCTTAGTCTTGCTTCCACTATTCTTTCCCATAGCTTCATTGTATGGCTCATCAACTTTATCCCTCTGTAGTTGCCACAACTCTGTACATCGCCCTTGTTCTTAAAAATGGGCACAAGCACACTTCTCCTCCATTCCTCTGGCATCTGCTCACTTTCTAAGACCTTGTTGAATATTCTTGTCAGAAAATCTACTGCTACCTCCCTAGACACTTCCATACCTCAACTGGTATGTCATCAGGGCCAACTGCCTTTCCACTCTTCATCCTCTTCAATGCCCTCCTCACTTCTCCCTTACTAATCTTTGCTACTTCCTGCTCCTCAACGGTCACCCCTTCTACTCTTTTTCTCTCTCATTTTCCTCATTCATCAGCTCTTCAAAGTACTCTTTCCATCTTCCCAGCACACTTCTGTCATCAGTCAATACATTTCCCTCTCTGTCCTTTATCACTCTAACTTGCTGCACGTCTTTCCCATCTCTATTTCTCTGCTGTGCTAACCTGTATAGATCATTTTCTCCCTCCTTACTGTTCAACCTATCATACAAGTCATCATACGCCCTCTGTTTGGCCTTTGACACTGCTACCTTCGCCTTACGCTGTGTCTCCCTGTACTCCTGTTTACTCTCTTCGGTCCTCTCAATGTCCCACTTCTTCTTGGCTAACCTCTTCTTTTGTACACACTCCTGCACTTCCTCATTCCACCACCAAGTTTCCTTATCTACTTTCCTTCCAGAGGACACACCAAATACTCTCCTACCGGTCTCCCTGATCACATTGGCTGTGGTTGTCCAGTCCTCTGGAAGCACTTCCTGACTACCCAAAGCCTGTTTCAACTCCTCCTTGAAGACAACACGACACTCTTCCTTTTCAGCTTCCACCACTTTGTCTTCTGCTCTACCTTTGCCTTTTTCACCTTTCTCACCATCAGTGTCATCCTGCACACCACCATCCTATGCTGTTTGGCAACACTCTCACCCACTACTACTTTGCAGTCACTGACTTCCTTCAAATTACCTCGCCTACACAAGATGTAGTCTACCTGTGTGCTCTTACCTCCGCTTTCATAAGTCACCCTATGCTTCTGTTTCTTCTGGAAGAAAGTATTCACCACAGCCATTTCCATCCTTTTTGCAAAATCGATCAACATCTGTCCTTCTGTGTTCCTGTCCTGGATACCACTTATTCTAGATATTATATAGGGACTCTCCCTTTGTCAAATCTTGGCTAGGGATTGTCCAGTGTCACAATATGTTCTGCTTCCTTGCTCCCAACTTTGCTTTCTTGCCTTGCCTTGCTAGATTTATGTTGTGTACATTTGTTTTGCATTGTTAATATTTGCTTTATGATTTGTTTGCTTTTTTCTTTAGTTATTAATTAAAGACTTCACTTTTTTGCATCCACATCAACAACTCCAGATGTTAAAATATTAACTACAGTAGTTATTATAATGAGGAACAGTGGTATTATAGTTCAGTTCATTTTCTGTAACTGCTTAATCCTAATTAGGGTTGCGGGGAGGCTAGCGCCCATCCCAGCCGGCTTTGGGCGAGGGCAGAGTACACCCTGGATAACTCGCCAGGCCATCACAGGGTGGAAACATGTTGACGGCTTGGCAGCCTACTCTTGTCAAAACTCAGCAATGGTTCTTTTACATGAACCTCACACCATAGACAGTGAGAGACATGGCCAGCCTTTGCTAAACCAGTTATCTGCACTTGGGGGAACAGTGACAACCTGTGGTAAGTGGGGCTTGAACCCCAACCTTAGGATCAGTGAACCAGCACCTATACCACTAGGCTACCACTGCTGCTATTATAGTGTTATCCATTAACATAAATCAGTCTCCACTTGATTTACTGTTCACATATCACAAAGAACATTACATTTTGAATGTAATTTTCCATGATTACTGAAAAGAAGTACATTTCAGTCAAACTCGCCAGCATAGGCATCTTTGTTGATACATGTCTTTCATTGTTGCCAACAGAGTCAAGGGTGTTTTACCTCAATAGATGTTTTCATCCTGACCACTAGGTGCTTGCCTTCGAACCCCTCCCCCAGACCTGGCTCCTGGGGAGATCCCAGTTATCCGCACTCAGGAAAGGGAAACTGTGACCTTATATGTTTCTCCATAGAGGGCTGTCCCGTCTGTCCGTCCGTCCGTGCGTCCGTCTGCCCGTCTGTCCGTCCGTCCGTCAGTCAGTAAGTCAGTCAATCAGTCAATCAGTTAGTTAGTTAGTTAGTTAGTTAAGCCCCTTTGCCCTCCTGGGGGCATTGGCCATCCATGACAACTCTCCATCTGACACAACTCAGGGCTAACTTCTCAATCCTTCTGCAGGTCTTCCCGATCCTCTTTGCCTCTGCCTCGGTATCCCTCCAGCTGTTCCTGGGTTCCCCTATCTTCCTTTTCCCCTGCGGGTTCCAGGTCAGTGCTTGATGGGTGATGCTGGATTGTAGCTTCCTGAGGGTGTGTCTTATCCAGCTCCATTTCCTCCTAAGTATCTGGCTTGTTAGTGACTCTTGCCCTGCTCTTTGCCACAGCTCCTCATTCCTTATATTCTCAGGCCACCTGATGTTGAAGATTCTTCTGAGACATGTGTTGATGAAGGTCTGGATCTTACTTAGTGTAACCTTAGTCATCCTTCATGTCTCAGCCATATAGCAGTACAGACTTCACATTGGAGTTGAAACATAACTTTGTGGCCATCTTGAATTCTTCAGAGCCTCAGATGTTCTTCAGCATAATGAAAGCTGCTAGTGCTTTGCCCACCCTTGCTGTGACATCTCTGTCAGTGCCTCTTTGTCTGTCAACTATGTTTCTCAAGTAGGTAAATGACTGTACTTCTCTGATGCTTTCTACTCCTACAGTGACTGGGATGTTTGCAAGTGGTGTTGACTTTCATGATCACTGTTTCCTTTTAGTTGATCTTTAGCCCTGTCTTCTCAGATGTCCTTGCCAGGCTATCTGTCTGATCTTGCATCTATTGGTCACTGTGAGTAAGTAGTGCAAGATCATATGCAAAATCTAGGTCATCAAGCTGTTTTATTTCTATTCTGTCTGTTGTCTGTGGTAGTCTTCATGATCCAGTCAATGACAAGGAAGAGTGATAGAAAATATCCTTGGCATACTCCTGTCTAGACATCAAAAGGGTCAGAAAGTTGGCCAGCATGTCTTACTTTACAAGTCATCTGTTGGTATGTTGACTTGACAAGGGTTGCAATTTTCTCCGTTACTCCATAATGTCTCATCTGCTTCCACAGTGTACTTCTATCCACGCTGTCAAAGGCCTTTTCATAGTCAATGAAGTTGACATATAATGGGGAGCCCCACTCAAGGGACTGTTCCAGAATAATGCATAGGCTAGCAATTTGGTCTGTACATGATCCGTTTCTGTGAAATCCTGCTGGCTGGTCCTTGTTGTCAACTGCAACACTCATCCTTGTCAAAAGCACTCTGTTTAGGACTTTCCCAGGGACTGATAGGAGCATGATCCCCCTGTAGTTGTTACAATCTCGAAGGTCTCTTTTTTTGGCAACTTGATGAGATGTCCTTATCCACATTCTTCTGTACCAGAACCATTCTTCCCTCTCCCAGATCTTGCTAAAGAGGCTGTGCAGCATGTTGGTGGATGTTTCAATATTTGCTTTTATCACTTCTGCTGGTACATTATCTGGTCCTGCTGCTTTCCCATTCTAGTGCTTTTATGGCTCTCTTGACTTCTGCTTTGGATGGCCTTTCACAGTTTATGGGTAGATCTGTTTCATCTGTAAGGATGTCTGGTCAATCTGTTGGAACTGGTCTGTTGAGGAGCTTTTCAACTGTTCCTCTGTTGTTGGTCATTCCAGAGCTTCTTGGTGTGTTCCCACTGGGATTCAATGCGGGTGCTGTTATCCTCCAGAAGATCTTGAAGAGGCTTGAATCTGTTGGTGACCGTGAATTGGAAATGTTTGAATATCCCAATTCCTGAGCAGGCTGATGTTGTACTTCGTGCAGCTTTTGGACTTTTTAGTGTGTTTCTTGAGTCTGAAATGTACGGTCATTGTAACAAGATGGTCTGATGACACATCTGCTCCTTGCATCACTTACATCTTGACATGATCTTCTGAACTTCTGGCTGATGCAGATAATGGTCTATTTGGTTTTCTGTGATGTGATCTGGAGACCACCACATTTCTTTGTGGATCCGTTTGTGAGGGAAAATGCTTTCTCCTATAACCAGTTGGTTCAGAGTACAGGTTAGCAAGGCGTTCACCATTCTCATTCATCTTCCTAGGTCCATGTACTCCCATCACTGTCTCATAGTCAGTGTTATCATCTCCTATCTTGCCATTAAAGTCGCCCTTGAGGATTGTCACATCCTTTGCTCTGCTTTTATCCAATGCATAATGGAGTTGGTGATAGAAGGCATTCTTAGTGTCATCCTCAGCATCACTGGTTGATCCCAGCCAGTGAGTGCTTGTCGTGCCTGTGGTGATAGCATCAAGGCAACTCCTTGGGTCTGTGATAATTCCTCTTCAGTGTGTCCTGAATACAGTATTGTTACTCCTGATGCTATCTGCAACTGGCTTGTCTGCAGCTATCTTCTATCACGCTTGTTTATCACTAGGAGAGAGATATTGTAGTTTCTTATCTCCTTCACTACCTGGACAGAACTGCCTGTTTCATACATTGTCCTGATGTTCCAAGTAGCTATTCTTGTTGTTTTCCTGGGAGACAGAAGGGGAGTCAGCGTTACAGCTTCCTTGCGGGTTTTACTGCACAGCATCACAATCCTCATGTAGTGAGCTCCTTCTGTTCCCAAATCATGTTAATTTTGATGTGTCGTTGATGCTTCTGTAAGAGTTTGGTTTTCCGGATAGAGTTGTTCACCCTACGGCAACCTATTTATATGCTAGGAACGTTTTCATCCAAATTTGTCTAACCTCTACCCTTTGAGTTGACCAGCTTGGGTAACCCTACCAGGAACTTGAGTTCCCTCTGGCAGGCTCGCTTTGGAAGACAGACTGACTTTGGTAAACATGCTGGATTTGGCAAATAGACTGGAAAACAGAATATCTCTGTTGAACATTTTTGCAAATGGGCTATTTTTGGTAATAAAAAAAGAAAGAAAGAAAGAAAGAAAGAAAGAAAGAACGAACAAACAGACTGTGTCTAGTGAGGACTTTAACACAGATTCAAGCTCAAATTCACTGAGAGACTCAGATATACAGACAAGCTTGGGTATACACACAGGCTCATGCATACAGACAGGTTCACAAACACCAACAGGAACAAATATGCTAACAGACTCAGATACAGGCTTACAATACATTCGGAAAGGTTAACAGATTTTTACTGGCTAGCAGGTACATAATAGTATTTGCTTTATAGTGTTTTATGGGTTCATAAAAGTTAAAAGGTTTACAGTGCCTTCAATAAATTTGTATAAAATTAAGTGAATATTGAAAATGATTATTTCTTGCTGTTTTGTGATTTTAATTTCCAATATATATACATATATATATATATATATATATATATATATATATATATATATATATATATATATATATATATAGATAGATATATATATATAGAGAGTCTAGAGTAAGGGCCCACAGATATGAACATAGTTAAGCCAACTTCATGAAGTGATTTCTATTACAGAAGTCATAAGACTTGCAATGGACATGTCTTAACAGACAAGTCAGTGACCTCTAATCACTAAGCATTAAAGTATGGCATAGTTATGTGTCCAAAACAACATGTAAAGTAAAAGGAACAAACTGTTTACAATTTTAGGAATGCTGATTTCAACAAATTAAAGTAATTTCTAAAATGTATACCCTGGAAGGTTTTACTGAATAAAGCAGACATTGGCTAGTATGGAAATATTTTATGAATTGATTTTTCTTGCTATGGATCAGTTTGTCCCAAAAATCAAATTGAGATGATAAAAATTTCCTATGTGCTTAAACCCAGACCTGATATGTGCTGTGATAAAGAAAGAAGAAATTAATAGTAAATATTCCCAGACTGTAGATAACGTTGGTTATGTTCTATTCTCAAAAGTCAGATCTAACTTCAAAATAGCTAGTACCAAACAGTAAAGGGGACAGTGTAGGAGGCCAAAGTGAAAGAAAATACAAAAGAAAATCCTAAGTTTCTGGGGATTTGTAAAGTCTGGTTCCATTACCATCACCATCAGAGACGATATCATTGGATATGAAATACCACAGTCAATGGAAAATGCTTTTAATAACTTTTTTCTTTATGTGTTTTTAATTATGAGTCATGAGACAAATTACTGGTATGTGTAAATCTTCAACGAGATGTTCTGAACACACTATTGGTCAAGTTAGATAATGCTTGAAACTACAAACTGTGACTGCTAACGAAACGTGGTGAAGACAATATCTGTGGTCTTTTCTTGAAGGAATGTGCAAAGGAATTATCTATTCCACTGACATTCATATTTACTCAGTCACAGCATAGGACACTTTTCCAGACTCTTCAAGCAAGCTAACATTGTGACAACAAGTTGTCACATCTTTCCTTTGGTTATTTAGAAAGACCTTTGAAAAATGTGTTTTTGATAGTCTCTTTGAAAATGTGGAGAATAACAACAATATGTTCATCAGTGGTTTTGTTAAAAACAGTAGTGTTCAAACAAACAAAGCTGCGTATACAGATTTTTCTATCAAATACTTTTAAAATCAAACATCAAGTAGACTCTATTTATCTGGCTTTTTATATCCCATGGATCTTTAATTCCCATACTTGCTTTATTTTTATTTAGTTGCAGTGTAATTGATTGGCTAGAGCTATTCCTAACAGACAAACAACAGAGAACTGTTATTGAATACAAATACTGTATTCTAAATGGACAACAGTTATATCTGGCATGCCACAGGGGCGTATTTTAATTGTAATTGTAATTGGGCTGTAAATGTTGATTCTTGAAATAACAATCAACTCAATTGTGTTTGTTCTTTAGAAGTGTCGCTCTCTATGGAGGCAGCTCTAAAATTTATTGAGTTATCAACAACCAAATAGATTGCGAATTACAACGAGCTAACTCAGTAGAATAGTGAGGTGGTGCAATAAATGGAAGCTAAAACTGAATGTAGATAAATTTTGTTTTCTTTCATTTATTAACAACAGCAAAAGGATTTTTTGAGATGAACTACATACAGGATGCCACTTACAAAATCAAAGATCTTGGTGTTGTACTCTGAGAAGCTATGATGATCACACTGGATATCAGGATTCCAGTGGCTAGGAAGTTCACACTGGTGACCAGGTTTACAGTGACTCGCAGATTCACAGACAAACATTGGATCATAGACACGGACTAATTCAAAGACACTCCCTAAGATGCAGACACACTGACAACACACACCCATAGGCAGAGTCATGGACACCGTTTTAGCACCTGAATTTCAGGCATAGACTCAACAACAAGGTTAAAGTTTATATTGAAATACTGTTTTATTCTTGCTATTATGTTAATCTGCTTGATTTTTCCTGCTGTTTTGGTTCCTATTATTTTGTCTCAAAAATAGATTTAGATAACACTAAGTAAAAGTCTCACTTTTGTCTTGTTCCTGGGTTAAAACCATAATTTCCCATTCGTTCACAACCAATCACAAAAATAAAAGATTTGTCTTGCCCGCCAAACTTTGGTCTTGTGGTCAAGACAATAAAGTTGCAAATCAACCAGTTTTCCCATTCACTAATTTATGTCCATTCACTTCATTTCACTTATCCCTTAACATCCGAGGATGTCGTTGGGGTGCCTTTATGGCAAGACTTGGGCTGATTTGGCCTGGCGGACCCCATCACTCTCCAGGTCGTAGAAACACGCTGACTGCTCTGCAGCCTACTCTTTACGAAAGTCAGCAATGGTTCTTTTACATGCCTCTCACCATAGACAGTGACAGACATGGCCTGCCTTTGATAACCCAGTTAGCTGCACTTGGGGGACAGTGACAACCCTGTGGGGACTCAAACTCCCAACCTTAGGATCAGCGATCCTGCGCCCTAACCACTAGACCACCACTGAAATTTATGTCCATTGAAGTCCATTTTTCAGAGTTGTTGTGGTCATTATATTTTCTTTTTGTGATCATGTCAAAAGAGTTCAAACATCATTTCAAACATAATACAATGTTGACAAACCAATTATATTTATGAAAACCGTATTCGTTTGTACAGATTGAACAATAGCTTTAAAGAACAGGGAATTTACTGAGGCTTGAATCTCCTTTGTTTATAAATATTATTGGTGCGTGTTTATGAATAAACCTTGCTGCAGTTATATTTTTGTATTTCAGTTTTATTGTGAAAAAGTCAGAACGTTGTCAAAAATAGCTGTTTTGTGGGGATAAAAGTGCTGTTCGGCCTAAAAAAAAAAGTTTGGCATGAAAATGATTTTTCTCTGCTGTTTTGTAATAAATGCAGTTGGAAAAAGACTCTTATTTGCAAGGAACAAAAATCATGTTACACGGTGTAATTCATTCATTCCTTCATTCATTCATTCATCTTCTGAACCGCTTGATCCTAACTAATGTCTCGTGGAGGCCAACGCCAATCTCAACTGACTCTGGTTGAGGGCAGAGTACTTCCTGGACAGCTCACCAGGCCAGAAACACATTGACGGCGATGCAGCCTACTCTTGATGAAAGTCAGTAATGGTTCTTTTATATGCCTCTCACCATAGACAGTGAGACACATGGTCAGCCTTTGGTAACACAGTTAGCTGCACTTGGGGACAACAGCAATAACCCTCGACATTGGGATCAGTAATCCAACACCCTCCCACCGGGCTGTCACTGCCCCATTTTACATAACTGGGGATTAAAAAAGGAAAGAACAAGGAATGCGGCTGGCCCATGTCAATGTTTGCCTTCTACATCAAAATTCATAAATCTGTCCCTGGCTTCAGTGATGGTCACCGGTAACTTGACTTCTGAGGTATTTCTCATGCTTCTCATCCAACTGCTGCACTCATAGCACATCCGCATCATTGCCTTTTTAAAAACAGACATTACAATTACTGCACTCATCTGGTGAGTAGCTGTGTGTGGAACCCAAAAACTCCAACAGGTGATTTTCAAAAATAAACCTGTTGCTTTGGAATCTTCAAGTCACTGTGCAATATTTTTTTTTCAATCTAGAATGTCTTGGTTCCATGGAATATTGCATCATTTTCAAGAAGTCCGCTGTGTGGTAATCTCAGAGCATTATTTTGTAAAGAATGTTTTGACAGTAAGAATAGATTCCAATAATGTCATGTTCAGGGATTTCATTAAGGTTAAGGGTAGACAGAGCATTATGTGAAGTAGGGGGGGGGGGGTGAAATAGAAAAGTGCTACAGATGCTATACTTCGGTGGAGGGTATAAGGGCCATCCAAGGGCATTGCATCATTGAAGTGGAATACTATATAGATGTATATATACACACACACACACACAGTACAGTACAGTGGTACCTCATATTACGAAATTAATCCATTCCAGAAGTGGTTTCGTAACCTGAATTTTTCATAAGTTGAACCGCATTTTACATTTAAAACACGTGATTTGTTCCAAGGCCCCCAATACTATCCCTTAAACCCTTTAAAATTATGAAAGTATATCTTTTAAAACCTCCTTCTGCTTCAACATTGTACCAATGGTAGGTGGGTTTGGCCATATATATCCATGCGATATCACTCAATCGCATGCCACGAGCCCGCTTCTTCTTTTCACTCGCACCGGGAATCACTTTCACCGGGAATCACACACGCGCATGTGTGTGTGTGTGTGTGTGTGTGTGTATGTGTGTGTGTGTGTGTGTGTGTGTGTGTGTGTCTGCACGTGTGTTAACCATGTCTTCTTAGCAGAGTTATAATCTTACAAATGTTTATCCAAGGTTAAAAGCCTGAGTCAAAAAAATAAAGTTGCAATGAGCACACTCGAAAAACTCATGAAACAACAGTAACTTTGTCATTTACACGAAAAGCATTATGGGAGATGCAGCTCCATAATAACCAATGGGAGGGAGCTGTGTCATCCCTCCTAGCCAATGGGAGGCCAGTGGGGCGGGATGTTGGGAGATAGCCAATCGGGGGGCAACTCGAGCATTGTTTAAAATTTTGAGATGGAGCTTTGGTAATTTGAATTTCTTTCAGATCCAGAGAGGGAAATTTTAGGTAAATGCGTTTCGTAACCTGAATTTTTTGTTTGTTGGGACTTTCGTAAGGTAAGGTACCAGTGTATGTGTATATCTATATATGTTATATGTTCTGTTCATTTCCTTTCAGCTGAAACAGAGAAATAGATAGATAGATAGATAATATATAGATAGATAGATAGATAGATAGATAGATAGATAGATACACACACACACACACACACACACACACACACACATATATATAAAAGAAACCATAGAACTATAACAAAATTCTATAAACATTAGTTATGTCACTCTTGCCAGGTTCATGGTTTATATTTAAGTGTACATTATGCATCATGCATAATGACTGAGATTTTCTTTACCAGTTAGTCATCATTTATTACTTAATGTGATCCAAGGCTTGCAGGCAATATTTGATTGTTTGACTATTTTCACCTGAGAGTTGCGTTATACAAACTCACCAGCTGAGAATTTCTCTCTCTTACTGAAATTATTAATTTCCCATCAGCACTGTAAACTAAAAATTGTTGTTTCCCTTTATGGGGTCGAAAATCAAATTTAGGGTAGGTAGGTGGGTATTTTTTTCCCTGTATGTATATTTTGTTTCCCACATCCCAACTGCCAGAACCAAATCCTTACAACATTTTTCAAATATTTGTTCATCCGTCCATCTTTCATTTTCTGAATCTCTTAATCCAAATTAGGGTCATGGGCAAGCTGGTGTCCATCTCAACCGACTTGGGGAAAGTGCAGAATACACCCAGAGCAGCTCATTCGGACATTGCAGTGCATAAACATGCTGAGAGCAATGCAGTGTACTGTTTAAGAAAATCAGCAGTTGTTCTTTTACATGCCATTCACCACAGATATTGGGAGACACGGCCAGCTTTTGATAACTCAGTTGGCTGCACTGGAGGGACAGCAGTGACAACCGGCAGTGACAGTGAGGCTGGCTTGAACTTCCAACCTTGAGATCAATAATTCAGCACCCTGCCTACCATCAGGCCACCACTGCCCCTCAAAAGAGAGCACATTGCAAACTTTAAGCAGCTTGCTTTATTTACTGATCTCCAGTGCACAGTAGTATGTCTGTAGGCTTTTTTAATTTAAAATTTAATAGACTTGATTGCTTACCCTTTACCGTTCCAGCTTGTATTCTGGACACCTGTAGCAATGCTGGTCATTCTGAAGCACTGAAACTGGCTCAAAACAAAGTAAAATCAGTAAAATAATCCCGACAAATGACAGAATGAACACTGGGCGTTTTCCAGTCTGCCTGATTAATTAATTATTATTATTATTATTATTTTTGGGGTCAGACAAAAATTATATTTTGTCAGGGTCAGACAAAAAAAAACGGAATAAATAATTAACACCATCCTGTGATATTTTTCTGCAACCGTACTTCTATACACCTTTGAGATATGAGGTGGCGTAGTGGCTAGCACGTCCGCCTCACAGCAAGAAGGCCCGGGTTCGATTCCTGGCCTGGGCGTTTCTGTGTGGAGTTTGCATGTTCTCCCCGTGCTTGTGCGGGTTTCCTCCGGGTGCTCCGGTTTCCCCCGCAATCCAAAGACGTGCACTGTAGGTTAATTGGCCGTTCTAAATTGACCAGAGTTTCTCTCCTGCAGCGGCACTGGAACCCAGTCGTATCGGCACTTGCCTTTCCATTGGATCCTTCCAGTGGCGCCGAGACAGGGGGGGACTTGCTGCTTGGGTAACAGCCTGTCCCTCATTACTCCCTACCCAGGCTCTGTGCACTGGGGAGTATCACCAGTCGGGATACTGGCCAGAGCGCAGCCATAGTCCTTCGGGACTGACGGAGGCCTACATGAGGTATGAACAATGAACCAGGACTTTTGAGAAATAAAACAGAGCTTTTAATAAATATATGGTCTTGTGAATGCATATTGAATTTCTCCTGCTCAGTCTGTTTACATTTCCAGAGAAAATACTAGCATCGCTAATGAACATCAACGTTGAGCACATTCCCGTACTTACACATGTAGAGGTCAGAACTTCTTGACAGTTAGTCGTTGGAGGTGGGAAATTTAAAATGAGCAATATTAGAGACATATTTCTATGAATTATTTGCACAGCTACTAAAAAGAAGTGGAATCATAATGAGTTTGTGGACAAGACCTGATATCTTAACATGGAGCTTGAAATACAAAGTGCTTATGGCTGACTTCGACAATCAATGCTACATACACAAGATGCACTTAAGTGCATAAAAAAACTAACCAATCACAACATTGTTGATCTAGTTTTTGAGGAGACAGGGATTCCACTTGACACAGGCCTTTAATGAAACGGTGGGGCAGTGGTGGTCTAGTGGTATAGGGCGCTGGATCGCTGATCCAAAGGTTGGGGGTTCGAGTCCCACTCTCCACAAGGTTGTCACTGTCCCCCCAGTGCGGCTAACTGGGTTATCAAAGGCGGGCCATGTCTCTCACTGTCTATGGTGAGAGGCATGTAAAAGAACCATTGCTGACTTTCGTAAAGAGTAGCTGCAAAGTCGTCAGTGTGTTTCTGTCCCTTGCAGTGTGACAGGAAGGGCATCTGACGTAAAAACCTCTGCCAAATCAAATGTGCGAATCAAGATGATTCGCTGTGGCGACTCCCAAGTAAAAGGGAAAAAGCCGAAAGGAAGACAGACAGACAGACAGGCCTTTAATGAAACCTATGCATGATTGTGACTGAGGACAAGTGAGGTTGAGTTATTTTCATATATGTAAATAGCAAGTTTATTATTTATAACCTTTGTTTGTATTTAACATGAGGGGATTTGGGATGGGGGGGGTACCCTGTTTTTTATTGTATAGAGCAGAAACCTTTGCAATGGCCAAATCAAGAAGACACAGAACTCTTACTCGCAAGCCCCTGGATGACAGGCTTGGTGTTCGAGTTATCCTGGTGAGTGGGTCATCTCTTTGCAACTGCAAATTGCAGCTGTATTTGTCTGTTGTATTTGCTTTTGCATTTTGCAGGACTTCAGATTACCTGACCTTCTTGTAGTCTCTGGCTGAATTCCTTTAAGGGATGCTATTTGATTTCCATTCTTCTCTTTGGAGACTTCATCACTCATGTAGACAAAGATGGATTGACCAGAAGAGGAATGATTGGAAGAATGTCCTCCTATTTCCCATTTGAACTCCAACAGTGCTATTTTTATTAGAGTTTTCTGCTAGTCATGGACCGTCTATATGTAAGCCCATTATTGAGCATAAGGAAGCTCATCGGTCTACTTAGCACCAGGCTACCTAAAGCCAAGGAGCAATGATGAACTTTGTAGTCATATCAGACCTGCAGTCATACATCTTGGTCATTCAGGTGAAGAGGAGGCAGAACTATTAGCTAATTACTACCTTGTGGTGAGTTGAATCTGGTGTTGGGAAAGACTGCGGGACAAACCTGATAAACGCAAACATGTAGTGAGGCTGCGACACGTGCACACACACACACACACACACACACACACACACACACACACACACACACACACACACACACACACACACACAAAGCCCTTTACACTGCCTTGTCCCAGAGGTCTTTTTAGACAACTGTCAGGTATTGAGCATGCAGAAGGGCTGCAGCTCTGGCAGTCACAGAAACAAAACCTCTGGCATAAGAGGAGTTTCCAGAGGCCAGGAATAAGAATCTTTGCTTGGCCAACAGTCAAATGCAGCTGGGGGGGGGGGGGGGGGGGGACAAGCCAGTGTTCATCCTCACGTTGGTCCCAAGCTCGGATAAATGCAGAGGGTTGCGACAGGAAGGGCATCCGGCATAAAACTTTTGCCAAAATACAAAATGCAAACCCTAAAGACAAATTTCATTCCGGATCGGTCGAGGCCCGGGTTAACAACGACCGCTATCAGTGCTGTTAACCAACAAGTTAAAAATTGAAGGCGTGATGTTCAATGTTGTTAGTGCTGATGCCCCACAGGCAGGAGGTGAGCTAGAAAAGGAGGAGAGCTTCTGGAGTGAGTTAGATGAAGTGATGCAGAGTACTCCAGAGGTGAAAGAGTGGTCATTGATGCAGACTTCAATGGACATGTTGGTGCAGGCAACAGAGGGGACGAGGAAGTGATGGGTAGGTTTGGTATCCAGGACAGGAACACAGAAGGACAGATGTTGATCGATTTTGCAAAAAGGATGGAAATGGCTGTGGTGAATACTTTCTTCCAGAAGAGACAGGAGCATAGGGTGACTTATAAAAGCGGAGGTAGGAGCACACAGGTAGCCCGGGTTAACAATGACCGCCATCAGTGCTGTTAACCAACAGGGTGCAGTGGAAATTGGACTACTGTTGATCGAAGACGTCGAAGATGGAGAGGCGGGAGGCGTGTCCGTAGGCAGAGAGAGAAGAGGAAAGGCATGAGTCTAGAACTGAAAGTAGGGACTTTGAATGTTGGAACTATGACAGGAAAAGGTAGAGAGCTGGCTGACATGATGCAGAGGAGGAAGGTGGACATACTGTGTGTTCAGGAGACCAGGTGGAAAGGTAGCAAGGCTAGAAGCATAGGAGCAGGGTTTAAGCTGTTTTTTCATGGTGTGGATGGGAAGAGAAATGGAGTAGGAGTCATCTTGAAGGAGGAGTTTGTCAGGAATGTTCTAGTGAAAAGAGTGTCAGACAGAGTGATGAGTCTCAAGTTAGAAATTGAAGGCATGGTGTTCAATATTGTTAGTGCTTATGCCCCACAGGCAGGATGTGAGCTAGAAGAGGAGAAGAGATTCTGGAGTGAGTTAGATGAAGTGATGCAGAATACCCCCAAAGATGAAAGAGTAGTCACTGGGGCAGACTTCAATGGACATGTTGGTGCAGGAAACAGAGGGGACGAGGAAGTGATGGGCAGGTTTGGTATCCAGAACAGGAACTCAGAAGGACAGATGTTGGTAGATTTTGCAAAAAGGATGGAAATGGCTGTGGTAAATACTTTCTTCCAGAAGAGAGGGGAGCATAGAGTGACTTATGAAAGTGGAGGTAGGAGCAGAGAAGTGAACTACATCTTGTGTAGGTGATGTAGTTTGAAGGAAGTCAGTGACTGCAAAGTAGTAGCGGGTGAGAGTGTTGCCAAACAGCATAGGATGGTGGTGTGCAGGATGATGCTGATGGTGAGGAAGGTGAAGAAGGCAAAGGCAGAGCAGAAGACAAAGTGGTGCAAGGTGAAATAGGAGGAATGTCGTGTTGTCTTCAAGGAGGAGTTGAAAATGCTTTGGGTGGTCAGGAAGTGCTTCCAGATGAGTGGACAACTACAGCTAATGTGATCAGGGAGACAGGTAGGAGAATACTTGGTGTGTCATCTGGAAGAAGAGCAGATAAGGAGACTTGGTGGTGGAATGAGGAAGTGCAGGAGTGTGTACAAAGGAAGAGGTTAGCTAAGAAGAAGTGGGACATAGAGAGGACTGAAGAGAGTAAACAGGAGTACAGAGAGACACAGTGTAAAGCAAAGGTAGCGGTGTCAACAGTCAAACAGAGGGTGTATGATGACTTGTATGCTCGGTTGGAAAGTAAAGAGGGAGAAAATGATTTATACAGGTTGGCACAGCAGAGAAGTAGAGATGGGAAGGATGTGCAGCAAGTTAGAATGATTAAGGACAGAGAGAGAAATGTATTGACTGATGAAAGAAGTGTGCTGGGAAGATGGAAAGAGTACTTTGAAGAGCTGATGAATGAGGAAAATGAGACAGAAAAAAAGAGTAGAAGAGGTGACTGTTGAGGACCAGGAAGTAGCAAAGATTAGTAAGGGTGAAGTGAGGAGTGCATTGAAGAGGATGAAGAATGGAAAGGCAGTTGGTCCTGATGACATACCGGTGGAGGTATGGAAGTGTCTCGGAGAGGTAGCAGTAGATTTCCTGACAAGAACATTCAACAGGGTCTTAGAGAGTGAGAGGATGCCAGAGGAATAGAGAAGTGTGCTGGTGCCCATTTTTAAGAACAAGGGAGACGTGCAGAGTTGTGGCAACTACAGAGGGATAAAGTTGATGAGTCATATGATGAAGTTATGGGAAAGAATAGTGGAAGCAAGACTAAGGACAGAGGTGAGCATTTGTGAACAACAGTTTGGTTTCATACCAAGAAAGAGCACCACAGATGCAGTGTTTGCCTTGAGGATGTGAATAGAGAAGTACAGAGAAGGTCAGAGGGAGCTGCATGAGGGTATTGCATGAGGAAGTCTGGAGTGGCAGAGAAGTATGTTAGAGTGGTGCAGGACATGTATGAGAGATGTAAGACAGTGATGAGGTGTGCTGTCGGTGCGACAGAAGAGTTCAAGGTGGAGGTGGGACTGCATCAAGGGTCAGCTCTGAGCCCCTTCTTGTTTGCTATGGTGATGGACAGGCTGACAGACGACGTGAGAAAAGATTCTCCATGGACTATGATGTTTGCAGATGACATTGTGATCTGTAGTGAGAGCAGAGAACAAGTGCAGGAAAATCTACAGAGGTGGAGGTATGCCCTAGAAAGAAGAGGAATGAAGGTTCATCTCAGTAAGACATAATAAATGTGTGTGAAGGACAAGGACCCAAGAGGAATGGTGAGGTTACAGGGAGCAGAGATAAAGAAGGTGGAGGATTTTAAGTACTTAGGCTCAACAATCCAGAGCAATGTAGAGTGTGGAAAAGATATGAAGAAGCATGTGCAGGCAGGTTGGAATTGTTGGAGAAAGTGTCCGGTGTGATGTGTGATAGGAAGGTATCGGCAAGAATGAAAGGAAAAGTGTACAAGACGGTGATGAGGCCAGCGATGTTTTTTGGTTTAGAAACAGTGGCACTGAGGAAAAGACAAGAGGCAATGCTAGAGGTAGCAGAGATGAAAATGTTGAGGTTCTCTTTGGGAGTAACGAGGATAGATAGGATCAGAAATGGGTACATCAGAGGGACAGCGCATGTAAGAGGTTTTGGAGAAAAATTCAGAGAGGCTAGATTGATATGGTTTGGACATGTACAGAGGAGGGATAGTGAGTATATTGGTAGTAGAATGCTGAGGTTGGAATTACCAGGCAGAAGGCCTAAAGGAAGATCAAAGGGAAGATTTATGGATGTGGTGAAGGAGGACATGAAGGTAGTTGGAGTAAGAGCAGAAGATGCAGAGGGTAGGGTGAGATGGAGGCAGATTATTCGCTGTGGCAACCCCTGAAGGGAACAGCCAAAAAGAAAAGAAGAGGTTGGCCAATAGTCATGCAGTGCAGATCAGGTGGTTGTCCTTTATTTGTAAAGTGCAATTAGATGGTATTCACATCTTTTCCCTTACAAAGTTGTGCTGTTGGATTCCACCAGAGCTGCCAATTGTCATCAGTTCTTTTTGTGGTAGACAAGGGCATGGTTTTAATGGGTAGAATGCCTGGTTTGGGAGGCTTAAGATTGCATTTTTTGTGTGTGAATTATATATTTTTGTTGGACTCTTTAAACTGTCACCTTCAGCAAGCACTAGAGAGGTTTGCAGCTGACTGAAGCAAGTAGGTATGTATTCTTAAACTAGCAATGGTGGGTTGGTCCCTCTGTGTTGCAAGAGCTTTTGACTCATGAGGAGGAGCTCAAGGGTTATGGGACCTTGTTAATAAATGAGAATAGAATAGAGCAGAAGGTGAAGAGACAAAGCAGTGCTGCATTAGCAGGAATGAGAGTGCTATGCAGTTCCATTAAGTTGAAGAGGGAGCGGAGTTAAAAGACAAATCATTTGCTTTATTGGTTGATCTACATTCGAAGCTTTGCCTATGGTCATGAGATCTGAGAAGTGACTCAAAGAATTAGATGGCAGATACAAGTACTTGAAATGAGTTTCTTTCAGAGTGTCTGGACACAGCCTTGAAGATGTTGTGAGAAACTCAGGCAGACATCAGGTGACTAACTACAGTTTGTTTGTCGGATTACTTTTGAGTCTCTGAAAATGGGCAAAGAGTTTATAAAAATGACTGTAATACCTAACGGCTTAATGCAATACTGTACATTTAACCCCCTTAAAATACAGGTGAAAGTCAACACTTTAATAACATCTTGACTGATTCATTGCAAATTAATTGCAAAGGTTTACAGAAGCAAAATTATAAAGATTGTGACTTTGTCTAAATACATTTAGACCTAGCTGTTTACTTGCTGAGATGAAATACCAAACACAACCAGCTGTATTAATTCATACATGCATAATATGTGCATTTGTCCTGAAAAATGTTGTGCATCATGTACGTATGCATGTCCTCTGCATCTTTGGTGCATGTTATAAGGATTTAATCACTGAACCACAGTGTTCAATTCTCTAGGTCCTTCACTGATTGAGATGATGCCCGAGTTACTAATTGGAGACAGAACCAGTAAATTATTCACTCTGTGTGTGTGTGTGTGTGTGTGTGTGTGTGTGTGTGTGAGAGAGAGAGAGAGAGAGAGAGAGAGAGAGAGAGAGAGAGGTGACTGCTTTCAGATACAGTTGCCTAGCAACCAAAAGAGGGGTTTTTTTTTTCTTTCTTTTTTTTGGGGGGGTGGTCAGGAGCTTCAGTTATTAGCAGAGAACGAGAGCAATAAAGTGAGTATAAATTGACAGAAAGAAGTATAAGAAGAGACAAACAGCCAGACAGATAGAAAGGGGTAGGAGAGGAAACAAATAAACAAACAAATAAGCAGACATAGGCAGACAAAGACACTAACAGAGAATCAGTAAAACAATGACAGTGCTGTAAAAAGAGAAAGAATGAGTGGCAGGAACTCACAGATAAATGCTAAAAAGTGTCAAGGGACACGAAATAGAGAATAAAGTTAAGACACATATAGGGAAAGTAGGAAAGATAAGCAATGGAGAGACAAGAAAGAAGAAAATATAAATTATTTTTCTAAGAGTTACCAAAGTCTCGCAATTGAGCAAATTATGCCAGCCTTGGTTAAGGTGGGACCAAATAATTACATGGTGTTTTTACATACTAATTCAGCAGTCCAGAACCAGAGGTACGATGTTTGAGTGTTGGTGCCCACTGTTGACCCAATGAATGCATGGATATACAGTGATACCTCGACTTACGAGTGAGTGTCCTTTTCCATGATACCAGCGTCGATCCCACCAAAAATCTGCCCCATCCAATGAGTAAAATTTTGATTTATGAGCTCTGCTGGGGAAATTGCTTTTCCGGGCCGATTAGCCTTGTATTCCTCCATGCTCAGAGAATGCCTTGTGCAGTGCTTCTGAATTATTTTCTGTGATGCCCCCTATAGGAAGGAAAAAAAAAACATTTTACACCCCCACCCCCCGTCTCCCAGTGTCCCGCACGCAACTATAAATAGTGATTACTGCACTTCATATCGTTTGCTTGATGCATTTTTCTTTCACCATAGGGAACAGTGCCACTGCCACCTAGTGTAAAGGATGCGCAATTACACTTAATTCTAGTAGATTATGGCAAAAAACTATGTTCTCTAGGGTCAGATTATGCCCCCCCCCCATGGTATCACAACACGCCTTCCAAGGGAGGCGCGCCCCACTACTTGAGGAGCACTGGCCTTGTTGGAGCTCACCATGAGCCTTTCCTCACTGCCATTCATAGCATGCAGAGATTTCCTTTCGGCTTTTTCCCTTTATCAGGGGTCGCCACAGCGAATGATTTGCACGTTTAAGTTGGCATAGGTTTTTACATCGGATGCCCTTCCTGACAACCCTTTAGCAAGGGACAGAAACACGCTGATGGCTTTGCAGCCTACTCTTTACAAAAGCCAGCAATGGTTCTTTTACATGCCTCGCACCATAGACAGTGAGAGACATGGCCCACCTTTGATAACCCAGTTAGCTGCACTGGGGGGGGGGGGGGACAGTGACAACCTTGTGGACAGTGGGACTCGAACCCCCAACCTTAGGATCAGCAACCCAGCACCCTGTACGACTAGACCACCACGATCCCACGAAGCGTGCACATGTACAAAATTCTGTTCCTCTGTTATGTACCACCTCATGCCTGCCCACGTGACATCTACACACCCACGTGATATCTTTGCCGTAGTTGATGATTGGAAGGGTTAGTCGACTTATTGTTTATTCTTCTTTTATTATTAATTATTATTAATTATTAATAATGTTAATGTGTATTTATTATTATTATTATTATTATTATTATTATTATTATTATTATTATTATTATTATTATTGATGTTGTTGTTATGATGAAATATTTATTGTATTTACATATTTATCTTTAATATATTAGGTCAAAGGGGCAGTGGTGGTCTAGTGGTATAGGGCACTGGATCGCTGATCCAAAGGTTGGAGGTTCGAGTCCCACTCTCCACAAGGTTGTCACTGTCCTCCCCAGTGCTGCTAACTGGGTTATCAAAGGCCGGCCATGTCTCTCACTGTCTATGGTGTGAGGCATGTAAAAGAACCAGCGCTGACTTTCGACAAGAGTAGGCTGCAAAGCCGTCGGCGTGTTTCCACCCTGCGATGGCCTGGCGAGCTGTCCAGGGTTTACTCTGCCCTCGCCCGAAGTTGGCTGGGATGGGCGCCAGCCTCCCCGCGACCCTAATTAGGATTAAGCGGTTACAGAAAATGATGATGATGATATTAGGTCAAATATATGTGTTTGTGTCAGGTTATATGAGTTTGGGAGGAGGTTGGAACGGGTTAATTGGTTTTCTATTATTTCCAATGGGAATTTTTTTTTTAAAGAACATTTTGACTTACAACCTTCCCCTTGGAATGGATTAATTTCACAAGTCAAGGTATTACTCTATACATGTGTGTGTGTGTGTGTGTGTGTGTGTGTGTGTGTGTGTGTGTGTGTGTGTGTGTGTGTGTGTGTGTGTGTGTGTGTGTGCGCGCATGTATTTTTCTGGTGTTTAACCAAATTTTCTGTTTATTAAAATTATATGCCAGTTCTGTATATGAATTTATTTGCTAAATCCAGTCCAGGATTTCAATAAATCCAAACGAGCCTAAAATATAATGAATATGTAAATCTAAAATTAAGCTCTTAATTGGTAGTCAAATGTAGAATGTATTGCATTACCCTTTCCAAAATTGGATTTCAAATTTCAATGTATTGTGAAGTCCCAAATATGTGAATATGTGGGAGGTAGGATATTTTGCATCATTGTTCTGACAGTGCATTTTCAAATATTAAAATCATAGTCTTCTAAGTTGGGTGCCAGCCTCCCCACAACTCTAATTAGGATAAAGCAGTTCATAAAATGAATGAATGGATGACTGACATCAAGTCAAGATGTTGTTTATAGCTAGAATACTCTGAAATAATGTCTACTAGTCAACAATGACCTGGAGACACTGGTTTTATAGTCTGTTTGGCAAAACATATATAAAGAAAATTTGAAAATATAAACTTACTTCAGGAAGTTGTGCAGAGACTGCACATTGTATTGAGATTGAAGTTTATGGTGTAAACCAGGATGGGCTGTTTGGGCCTATTTTTTTAACCACACTTGACACGGCCAGTGCCCCTAGTGCAGCTAACTGGGTTATCAAAGGCGGGCCATGTCTCTCACTGTCTATGGTGAGAGGTTCATGTAAAAGAACCATTGCTGACTTTCGTAAAGAGTAGCTGCAAAGCCGTCAGCATGTTTCTGTCCCTTGCTAAAGGGTTGGGTCAGGAAGGGTATCCGACGTAAAAACCTCTGCCAAATCAATCATGAGAATCAGATGATTTGCTGTGGTGACCCATGAGAAAGGGAAAAAGCTGAAAGGAAAAGAAGAAGAAGAAGACTTGACTCGGCCAGTGATCTCTTTGGATAATTGAAATATTGGAAATTGAATGGCTCAGCCAAAGCCCTGATATGAGTCCAATTTAAAAATGTGTTAGGTGATGAGTGCTATGTAAGGGAAAACTCTCAGCAATCTGATCGTGCTATAATAAGAAGGTCTGTGAGAATATTGCCGAATCAAGATGTCCTGTGCTAGACTTAGTTTCAGTTTATTTTGAATAGTGCAATTTTACAACTGACATTGTCGTAAAGCAACTTGACACAGTAAACTTGGGAGTGTGCAAAGTACAAAAGAGTTCAAACATTTTCTATAACCCCTATACATGCACTCCAGTAAATGAGCAACATCTTGGTTCCAGACCAACAGGATTATGGAGAAGCCATCCCAATCCACAGACTTTAATCCAATAGAAAACTTCTGGGGTGACTTCAAAAATGCAGTTTCTGAGTCAAAACCAAGAAATCCAGAAGAACTGTGGAATGCAGGCCAATCATCCTGGACTGAAAAACCTGCTCACAGGTACCAGATGTTGGTTGACTCCACAACACAGATGTACAGAAGTTCTTAGACACAGTGGTTATACAACTAAATATTAATATTAGTTCAGTGATTGAAAGGAGAGTAAAATAAAACTTTTTTAGTTTATACCCTGAATGTTTGAGTTCATAAAGAATAAAGCAGACACTGATACTTCTTGAATAGTCTAATATTAAATTTTCAATTTATATAAAGGATTAACATAAATTTGATATTTTTTCATGTTTTGATTTGGTATAGACTGTGTAGTGTTCCTAATGCATTTGTGTGCATGGAAATAAAAGCTAATTATAAGGATTTTGAGCTTTATTCACTTTTTATACACACTGCTAGTATTTTAAACAACTGTAAGTACTGCACTTTTCAGGATGATTGTCTGAATGGTGATTATTCAGGCAGTGCGTAATGGTGGTGGTGGTGGTTGCACTTTTAACAGCTTGTGGGTAAAAGCTGTCCTTGGATCTATTAGTTTTTGTTTTTAATGTCCTGTACCTTTTTCCGGAGGGGAGAGGGGAGAAACGGGGGTGTCCAAGGTGTGTGGGGTCCCTGATAATTCCACTGGCTCTCTTCTGATGTCTTTCAGTGTAAATGTCACTGAGGGAGGAGGGTAGAGTACTTCCAATTACCCTCTCTGCCATCATTACCACCTGCTGCAATGCCTTCCTGTCCTCTGCAGTACAGCTGCTAAACCACTCTGTGCAGAAGTAGGTCAGGAGGCTCTCTATAGTGAAGCAGTAAAAGTTCAGCAGTAGGGGTCAGGGTAGACAGGCTTGTCAGAGCTTTCTGAGGAAGTACATGCTTTGTTGTGCTTTCCAGGTACACGGTGAGCTCCCTAGGCCCAGAATGACCAAGTTCTGAACCTCATCGGGAAACTCACCTTTTTGTAGAATACAGGCAAGACAGACGCATGGTTAAAGTCTCCTGCCGCAAATATACCAGTCTGGCTGTGTCGCTAGCTGTTGGCTAATAGATTGTTGCGGTAGCTCCATGGCTAGCTTAGCAATAGCTTGGGATGGCACATTAACTGTGGTTATAACTACAGATTTGAGTTTTCTCGGCAGATGAAAAGATCTACACTGTACCACCAGATACTTTATGTCTGGACAGCAGTGAATATCTTCAATAATGGAGCTTTGGTTTATGTAAAGACACAGGCCTCCTCCGCATTTTTTACTAGATATGCTGGTTCTGTCCGCTCTGAAGGTAGTATGGCTCACTAGCTCAATCAAAGTGTCTGGGGTGAGAGTATCCAATCAGGTTTCAGAAAGTACTGTTACACAATAATCCATGTGGCGTGAGCACAGTTGTAATTCGTCCATCTTGTTGTTGAGTGAGGGGAAGTTGGTGAGAAATAAGCTTGGAATGGCTGGTTTGTAGGGCTTAGCATTTAGCTTCACCCTTTGCTCCACTGTCTTCCCTCTCTTGTATTTTTTGTTTTGACCGCTACCTGTACCATTGATGGAGAGAGAGGTCCGCAGGCTTGTGGATCTCTGGCGATATGAAATCCCAGTTGCTTTTGTTTCAAAATATGGGCCATAATTATCACAAACCATGAGCAGCTCGGCCCTGCTATACTACACATGTGCAGCTGCCAGGAACTAAGCCCTGGAAATCTCATCTTGTATGTTGACAAGTCCACCTCCCACACACTTACAGTAGTAGACAAAAACAAAGCAGGATATGCTGTTGTGTTCGACACTGACACACTAGAATCTAACTCTCACATTATTCTGCTCAAGTTGTGGAACTAATTGCTTTAACTAGAGCATGCAAACCAGCCAAAAGAAAACAAGTCAATATATTGCAGATGCACATTTGGTGTAGTTCATGACTATGGTACAATCTGCTGTTACTATAAGCTCATCACTTCCTCTGGAACCCCCACAAAAGATGGCACATTTCTCGCGGAACCCCTCGCCACACTGTTACTTCCAAAAGCAATCACAGTATGTAAATGCAAGGGCACACACTTCAAACTTAGATCTCATCTCTCAAAGGAACAAACATGCAGATCTGGCAGCGAAACAAGCATCTGAGAAGTCACACACAGCAACTACACTCTTGCATGTATGTCCAGATGATCCATTATTAGCTGCAAGTTAGTCATTTGCAGGCCACAATGATACACAATTGTGGCTAAAACACAATGCCCACAAAGAAAAAATCTGGCGTAGACCAGATCTTAAACTATGTCTTCCTAGATTATCTTTTAATCACTTTTGTAAATTGACAAACGGTCGAGACAGTGTGCTGAAAGGAGGGATGTATGAGAGAATGAGACAGAACTGGCACACTCATGGTTACCTCAAAAAAATTGGCAACAATGTCTAGTACAGATGCTCCCCGACTTACGTTCATCCGTTTTACGGGTTTTTTTTTTTTTCGATTTTAGGGGTTTTTTTCCAAAAAAAAGTCAAATTTTGAGTTTAGACATACCTACGTAGTATGCTGACGTAATGACGCAGTGACGTAATGATGCTGCATCCATTGTTTACAAACGACAGACTGAATGCGTGAAGCGTGTTACCCTTGTGTTAAGACGACATCTCTGTGATCTTTATGTTTACACTGTTTTGCAGACTTTTGTAACCCTAAGCAAATATGGTTGGTCAGAAATGTAAGCCTACTTGCATGGGTACAAGTTTCATACACAGAGATGAATTAACTATCTGCTCGGATCGGCGCAATCTACTATGTATACTCAGTTAAGCAAAGAGAGTTGTAAAATGAATGAAAACCTGAATCCAGGAAAGAGAACTCTCCGCTCCTTGATTCACATCAGTGCAGGCTGTGTTCTAAACGAGTTCAATGGCACCCTTGTGCACTTGAAAGACCGGAAGTCCGTATAACCCACAGTAAGTACACTACTTTGGATATTGAGCGTCTCACATATTGTAAGTGTTGATTGGCTGTTTTAAGCTTCATGTAAAAGTGACTTAGTATAAATAAGTGACTTATTTGAAATTAATGTTGATATTATTTGATATATTTGATATTATTTTAAAATGTTATGTTTAGAATACAGTAAAACCTCCGCTGACGAACGCTTAATCTCACGAACTTTTCGCCTCAAGAACATTAAATTTGCGAGCATATAGTCTCTGCTGACGAACTAGTTTTCGGCGGACGAATCAAACCACGCGGTCGAACAGCGCCACGGTGGTGGCCACGAGAAGCTGACGCACGCTCACGGCGTCACAGTTCGTCACCCCCTTTCTTTGAGTGCGGACGTGGTTTGTGTTTGATAGACATTTTGGACCATATTGAGTGTACTTTTGCTATTATGGGACCAAAAAAGACCCCACCACAGGCGGAGATCATTGAAAAACACGAACGAGTTGTGCGTTTGTGTGACTCAGCGTCCCAGTACCAGTACGCTAAGTCTACCATTGCTCCCATCCTTAAGAACAAGGAAGCTATTAAGGGTGCGTGTGTGGCTAAGGGTGTTTCCAAACAGTAGGCGTTTCCAAACTCTCCTTCCAAGCAGTAAGTCCCTCCCTCCTTCCTCCTCCCACTCCATTCCATCAAGCCATCAACTACCATCACAAAGGTAAATAAAACGACTTTATTATACAGTACAGTCTATTTCTTTAATTACAATACAATAGCACATTTATTATACATAAAATAAGGTGTATTTTTGTGTAGTTTTAAGGCTTATTTAGTAGAAAATTATGTTTTATGGGGACCTGGGAACGGATTATTCTCATTTTAATGGTTTCTTATGGGAAATAAATGTTCGGAAGACGAACTTTTCGCCTTACACACACTTTCTGGGAACCAATTATGTTCGTGAGCAGAGGTATTACTGTAATTGATTTAGGAGTGTTTTATGAGCTACGGTAATGGTATTTATGGATGTATAGTACAGTATGAGGGTCATACGTCACACGTCATACATCTTACATCACTGTAACAACTTACGTTCACTTTCGACTTACGTTCAGCCGTCCGGAACCAATTAAAAATGTAAGTCGGGGAGCGTCTGTATGTGCACAAATTGTGGCATCTCGATTCCATAAAATATGACACCATTTCCAGATGGCATAGCACAACACTGGCAAATGAATTTCACAGAAATGGCAATGGCTGAAGGAAACACCTACTTGTGAAAGTTGATTTATTTTCAGGGTGGGTGGAAGCTTTTCCTACTGAAAAATCAAATTCAGGGGTAGTAATTAAAGTAGTGCTATCCGAAATTTTCCCCAGATGATGTTTGCTCCTCAGTCTTAGTTGTGATAACAGAAGCCATTTTGTTTATGAAGCCCTGAAACAAATTTATGATAAATTTGGTATCAACTTAAAACTATACTGCACATTTCGCCCACAGAGCACAGGTAGAACTGAGAGTATAAATGGTTGCCTTTTGTGGCAAAATTTGTAAACATGTTTCCAACTTACAGAAAGTCACACAAGAGCACCACACTGATACCCAATGACTCATGCTAATTTCTAGAATCAAATCAGGAGATTGGGTTGTGAGCAAAGACTTCAGGGGGTAGGTAGGTAGGTAGTCTAACTTTTTACACCCGAGCCTAGTGGCTCATCAGGCCGGTGGTTATTACCGGTTTCTGTAGCATAAATCTACCAGGAGTTCAACTCCTCCTGTATGGGACGCTAGTCCATCGGAGGTTATCTACCCAGTAATTTTCACTGGTACCCACTTATACTGCTGGGTGAACAGAGGCACACTTGTGGTTAAGACCTTGCCCAGGGATCTTAGCACAGTGGGGGTCTAACTGGGATTTAAACAAACAACCTTGTGATCATGAGCCCAGCACCCTAACCACTACACCACCAGCCCCACAACTTCAGGAGGAAATACTGGAATTTCCAGGTGACCCTATTAACCCTGCCCTGCAATGGCCTGGCAAGCTTTCCAGGGTGTATCCCACCCTCTTCCAGCGTTGTTTGAGATGGGTGCCAGCCTCCCCACGACCCTGAGTATGAATAAGCGGTTCATAAAATGAATGAATTAATGACTGTTAACCAGAATTGGTGACAAAGGACAGCCTTGGGAGACTCCAACCCTCATCGGAAACGAATTTGACCTGTTGTTACCAATACGGACCAAACTCTGGCTCCGGTGATGCAGTGATCGAATGGCCTATAGCAACGGGTCCGGAACGCCATACTCCTGGAGCATGCCCCACAAGACAGCCTGAGGGACACGATCGAAAGCCTTTTCCAAATCGACAAAACACATGTGGACAGATTGGGCAAATTCCCATGCCCCCTTCAAGATCCTGTGGAGCATATAGAGTTGGTCGAGTGCTACGGCCAGGACGAAAACCACACTGTTCCTCCTGAATCCGAGGTTCGACGATCAGTCGAATCCTCCTCTCCAGAACCCATGCATAGACGTTCCAAGGTAGGCTGAGCAGTGTGATTCCCCGATATTTGTAACACACCCTCCGGTCCCCCTTTTTAACCCACTTTTTGTGGATGATGTTGTCCTTTTGGCTTCATCAAACCAGAACCTCTAGCTCTCATTGGAGCGATTCGCAGTCAAGTGCAAAGCAGCCGGGATGAAAATCAGCACCTCCAAATCCGAGGCCATGGTTCTCAGTCGGACAAGGGTGGAATGCACCCTTTGGGTCAGGAATGAGGTCCTGCCGCAAGTGGAGGAGTTTATGTATCTTGGGGTCTTGTTCACGAGTGAGGGAAGGGTGGCGCAGGAGAGCAGCCTCTGCTGTCAAAAGGAGCCTGTACTGGCCCATCATGGTGAAGAAAGAGCTGAGCCACAAGGCACAGCTCTCAATTTACCAGTCAATCCATGTTCCACCCATCACCTATGGTCAAGAGCTTTGGGTAGTGACAAAAAGAACAAAAATCACAGATACAAGCAGCTGAAATAAGCTTCCTTTTCCGGGTGACGGGGCTCTCCCTTAGAGATAAGGTAAGAAACTCTACCATCCAGGGAGAGCTTGGAGTAGATCCGCTGCTCCTCCACATTGAGAGGGGCCAGTTGAGGTGGCTTGGGCATCTGGTCAGAATGCCTCCCAAACGCCTCCCTGGTGTGGTGTTTCGGGCATGTCCAACCAGGAAGAGACCCTGGGATCGACCTAGAACATTCTGGAGGTACTATGGCTCTCGGCTTGTCTGGGAACGGCTCGGTGTCCCCCCAGAAGACCTGGAGGAAATGGCTGGGGAGAGTGATGGAGTGGACCTCTTTGCTTAGGTTACTGCCCCCACGTAACTACCCTGGAAGAAGCGGAAGAAGAACATGATGATGATGATGATGATGATGATGATGATGATAACTGTTAACCTCTAAAGCCTGCTAGGTAAAGGAGAGAAACATGTGGCTACATTTGACACACTGTAAAAAGGTACCAGAGCTGAGCTCTTTGTCTCAATCCCTCCTTGAAGTTTATCTGGGAAGTCCGATGTCGAGGCTATTTGCCGCCCTCTAAGAGGGTGGCCTCAATACATGAGGATAAGGCCTGATTTCAGGAATACCCACTAGATACATACATATATCAAAAATGATCTTTCTAGTTCTATTCACCATCTTCAACATATCTGCTACCATCTTACATCTACATGATAATACCTTTTGGCTGTTTGCTAATTGGACCGCCAAAGGATATACAAATGAGTCATGCTATGTTTGTCATTTAATGTTCTTTGGAGTGGTATTTTTCTCTCTCAAACATCTACAGGAAAATGTGAACCTCTCCCTTACAGCACTAATATTAATAAAATTCAGTTGAACGAGATGCATGGTAAAGATGACATGACACAGTAGAAGAGGTAAGTTGTGTAACCACACCAATTCCTGTTGTATGTAATGCCGTGTTAAGGGCTATACAGAGACATTTTGGAAAGCCTAATAGTATGACATAATATTAATTTTCAAGCTTACTATCCAGCTAATTTTACATTTCCCTGGTGTGTTAGGGGGCGGGGTAATATAACTTTGGGTAATAACACTGAACAATATTGTCCTGTCGTCTTTGATTCCTTCCAGCAAAACAAATAATTTGACTTCAACAACTGTTCAGTAATACACCTGGAAACAATGGTACCAGACTCCTAAGTGATTATTATTATGTTTGCAGGTTACATGTTTATTTCTTTCTTGCTCCTAACTTGAGTGGTATATGCAGTTTAAATCTCAGTTGACAATAGTATCCATTAAAAATTCCAAGAAGGATTTATCGACTCATTTAAAGCGAGATGCTGACAATGACTTCCCTCCCACGAAGCATTGTCTTGAATGTAAATGGACTAAGTTCTAGCATGGTATATTTCCCCAATATAGGGTCACTCAGTTGCGGAAGCAATTGGAAGTCAGATCATTGTTTCTTGAAGTATTCTAACACTACCACTGACATGATAAGTGGAATAAGGACCAAATTTACTGCCTTGCAGTTAATTAATGTCTAAAATAGGTTGGCATGAGACATTTTGTTAGCCAATGAAGGGGGATTGTCTTGTAGTAGGAGAAACGTGTTGTACTTTTGTTCCAACTCACAATGAGGACCACTTCACATTTGCAGGATTATTCATTCATTCAATTTCTAAACAGTTTCAATTCTACATAGGGTTGCAGGGAGGCTCACACCCATCTCAGCCGACTCTGGGTGAGGGCAGGGTACACCCTGGACAGCTTGCCAGGCCATTGCAGAGCCAAAACGCACACAAACATTCATACTCACATTCACATCTAGGGGTGATTTGGAACAGCCTGCTGTGCATGTTTTTGGACTGTAGTAGGAAACTGGAGTACCGAGAGGAAACTCACGCAAGCATGGGGAGAACATGCAAACTCCACGCAGAGACATCCAGGCTAGGAGGCGGACTCAGGACCTTCTTGCTGTGAGGCGAACCACTATACCACCATGCTGCCACAATTTACAGTTTCACTTTAAAAATTGTAAGATCTGCATATTCCTGCAATCAGCATGCCTCTTGCCACCTCACACATCTCCTTTTATAAAAATATTATATTATTTCTATGTATAAATTGTTGTTTAGGTGTCAGTGTACTTACTGCTCAAGCTGCTTTTCACAGAAAAACAGAGGAATGCACATCTCAGATCTGTTCCATAAACACTAGGATCTGATTCTTAGGGATGTATTACAGTGGACATTCAGATAATATATACCGGCTACACATTTATGGGTATTTACGGGATTTTTTTTTTTTATTATTATCAGCACAAGTCAGAAAGCTGATCTAGTCTGTTATGCGCATCCAAAATAAATAATAAATCCCCAGGTTTAACTACAAACCGAATTCCAAAAAGGTTGGGACACTATATAAATTGTGAATAAAAACAAACTGTAATGATGTGGAAGTGCCAAATATGAATAGAGTGAACCAAGACCCTCCATGAATGCTGAATTTCCGCGAAGTAGGATCGACGACCCCCCCACCCCACCCCCCCAACTGACGTATACGTACATCACCTCGAAGTGCACACACACTCAGATGCGCACCTGATAAAAATGTAAATAGTTTTGTTGGGGGTTTTGGGTTGGGTTTTTTTTTTTTTTTTTATTGTTGTTGTTGTTGTTGTTGTTGTTGTTTTTGTTTGTTTTTTTGTTTTGTTTTGTTTTGTTGCATAATTGGCCTTGTTTTGCCACATTTTCCTTAACTTTTTCTCTATTTTTTCCTTAATTTTCTTTTCTTTTTTTTTTTCAATGAATAGTTCTGAAAAACCCACAATGCAGTGAAGCCGCAGGAACTGAAGTGTGAAGTAGCAAGGGATCACTGTATTTTATTCTGAATAGAACATTGATGACAGGGTCAAAAGTTTAAACTGAGAAAATGTATCATTTTAAGGGAAAAATAAGTTGATTTTAAATTTTATGGTGTCAATAAATCTCAAAGTTGGGACAGGTAGCAATAAGAGGCTGGAAAAGTCAATTACACTTATAACGAACAGCTGGAAGACCAATTACCACTAATGAGGTCCATCAGCAACATGACTGAGTATAAAAAAGAGCTTCTCAGAGTGGCAGTGTCTCTCAGAAGCGAAGATGGGTAGAGGATCACCAATTCCCCCAATGTTTCGCAGATAGTGGAGCAATATCAGAAAAGTGTTTCCCAGTGAAAAATTGCAAAGAGTTTTAAGTTGTTATCATCATCTACAGTGCATGACATCATCCAAAGATTCAGAGAATCTGGAACAATCTCTGTGCGTAAGGGTCAAGGCTGAAAAACCATACTGGATGTCCGTGATCCACAAACGGGCCCTTAACCGGCACTGCACCACAAACAGGAATGCTACTGTAAGAGAAATCACAGAATGGGCTCAGCAATACTTCCAGAAACCATTGTCGGGGAACACAATCCACCGTGCCATCTGCCGTTGCCAGCTGAAACTCTACAGTACAAAGAAGAAAACATGTCTAAACAGGACCCAGAAGCACAGGTGTTTTCTCTGGGCCAGGGGTCATTTAAAATGCAGTGTGGCAAAGTGGAAAACTCTTCTGTGGTCAAACGAATCACGATTCCATATTTCCATAAGTTCTTTATGGAAAACTGTGACACCATGTCATCCGAACTAAAGAGGACAGAGACAACCCAAGTTGTTATCAGCGCTCAGTTCAGAAGCCTGTATCTGTAATGGTATGGGGTTGCATGAGTGCATGTGGCTTGGGCAGCTTGCACATCTGGAAAAGCACCGTCAATGCAGAAAAGTATATTCAGGTTCTAGAACAACATGTGCTCCCATCCAGACATCATCTCTTTCAGAGAAGACCTTGCATTTTTCCAACATCATAATGCCAGATCATATGCTACATTAATTACAACATCATGGCCACGTATGAAAAGGATCCGGGTATTAAAATGGTCAGCCTCAGGTCCAGATCTTTCACCTATAGAGAACATTTGGCGCATCATAAAGAGGACGGTGCAACAAAGAAGGCCCAAGAAGACAGTTGAACATTTTTCAAGGCCTGTATGAGACAAGAATGGGACAGCATTCCTCTTTCTAAACTTGAGAAACTTGTCTCCTCGGTCCCCAGACGTTTGCAGACTGTTATAAGAAGAGGGGATGCCTCACAATGGTGAAAATGGCCTTGTCACAACTTTTTTAGAGATTTGTTGACACCATGAAATTTAAAATCAACATATTTTTTCTTTAAAATGATACATTTTCTCACTTTAACCTTTTGACCCCGTCGTCTATGTTTGTATATGTATATACATATATACATATGTTTGCATGTATTTGTAATAAAATATTGAAAATTAGCACTTCAACATTATTGAATTTAGTTTTTATTCACAATGTGTATAGTGTCCCAATGTTTTGGACTCCGGTTTGTAATTAAAACTTCTAACAGGTAATTATGCTTCGATAGGACATGGAAAGAATGCATCACAGAGGAATGTGCAGGTTTTTTCATGCAGCTCTGCACCAGATCACACAAATGTTTTAGCTTCAAACCTGTAATGCAGGCTGAAATAGTGGCTGTCCCATAAACCAAAGCTGAGCAGCTCATGCTGGATTATGACAACTATCTCAGCTGGACTCATTGGACTTGAGACAATCAAATAGAGGTTACATGTAAAATATATCAAGAAAAAAAAATTAAAAGGTCATTAAAAAAGAAAGTACTATTATTATTTTTTTTATTCACATTGTTTTAAGGGCAGGTTCAATAGAATACATGGCACTCATCCAGTGCAGGGTCACAGATCCTTAATGATAATCTATACTGAAGCGTTTTGATGAGATCGCACTTTTTATTTTTTTGGCCAGATGAAATAAGGGGAAGAAATGGGAGAAGGGGAACTATTATGCCCTATTTCATGGCTATATTGCTCATATGTGAGTTTGCCCCCTTCTAGTCTGTCTACTTCAGCCCAGCATTTCTCCACAATCGTTGCTAGATCATACCAGAGTTTTCAGAATTTATAAATCTGTCGCCTCGTAGTTCTTGACCTTCTCTGATTTTTGGCCATTGTTGTTAGTCTCTTGGTTTTTTGATACCTCTGCCGTGCATTCTATTTTGACTTCTTGGAATTCTCTGACCATTGCCTGTTTTTTGACCATTCGTTTATCTGACATTTTGGAGTGTTTTCCTGTTTATTAAACTTTGTGCTCTTTACCATTTCTGTCTGGGAGTGGATCCTTCCTTATGTGTAAAACCCTAAAAGAAGTGATTGCTGCCTATCCAAGGCTTTAATCCAAAAAGTCCGTGAATCAATTCCTAGGGCTGGCTGGTGACTCCTGAAGGTTTGTTCCTAATTTTTTAGATGTCACCAGCCCACTGACTGATCTCATTAAAAACAAGATCAATTCAGTCCAAGGAGCCATGAGAATGTTTTTTTTTTTTTTTTTTTTTAACTAAAAGTAGTTTTGTGTTGAAGCCTGCTGTTGAATGTACCTGACTTTTTCCCCCTTTTGTCCTGCAGTTAGATGCATCAGGTGGAGAGCAGGAGCTGTTTTGTGCCGGGTGGTGGAGGAGAGCACTTCACTTCACCCACTGGGGTGCCCATTCATCCTGTGTACAGATTCAGTCCTGGTTTTGAGTACCAGGTTCGGGGAGGAGGGGATTTTCTGTGGAGTTTTCATGCTCTGCTAATGCTTGTGGTTTTCTCTGGGTACTCCAGGTTCCTCCCTGAGTCCAAGACATGCACATTAAGCTGTTCCAAATTGCATGTAGGTGTGAGTCTGAATGGTTGTGTTTGTTGGCCCTGTAATACACTGGCTAGAACTTCAGGGTATATTCTACCTCCACTTAGAGTCTGTTGAGAGAGGCTTCATCCTCCTGACAACCCTGGAAGTGGTTAATTGGTTAAACAAATAAATTCATTCATAAAAATTATATAGGGGCAAATATAAATTTATTTGCTGAATTGATTAACCTCAGTCCAAGACATCGGTGAAGAATGCATCCCACTATGGATAGAAATAAATATTATGTTGCTTACGTTTGTTGAAACCATGGCATGGCAATTACATGCTGTTACATGCTTAAGGTGAAACAACAACATGTTTGTGTGTGAGAGACTTTTTTTGGACCAGGCAATGTATGAAGCTGGGAAAACAGATGAAGTGTTCTAACTTCACCGATGAAAAAAGCAAATTATATATTATAATAATGGTCAAAAAGTTACTTTCCCCCATAAAGGTGTTCCTATACATAAAATGTTCACATCATACCCTTAGAACTGAACTTGTTAATTGAGTTTTGCCCCTGTCCAGTATTTGTCCAATGACTTAATACTTCTAAAACTTCACATTAACATGCACGTGCACACTGATGATGATGATGATGATGGAGATGATTTGATGGAGATGATGATGAAGATGATGACAGCGACTATGATGGGAAGGATTAGAATCAGAATTAGAATACTTTATCAGTCTCACAGGAAATTGTGTGCATACATACAAGTAGAATGAGATAAAGTCTTGATAAAGAAAACTTAAGAAAAAGACAAGTACAGTGATACCTCAGCTCACGAACATAATTGGTTCCCAGAAAGTGTGTGTGAGGCGAAAAGTTTGTCTTCCGAACATTTATTTCCCATAAGAAACCATTAAAATGAGAATAATCCGTTCCCAGGTCCCCATAAAACATAATTTTCTACTAAATAAGCCTTAAAACTACACAAAAATATACCTTATTTTATGTATAATAAATGTGCTATTGTATTGTAATTAAAGAAATAAACTGTACTGTATAATAAAGTGGTTTTATTTACCTTTGTGATGGTAGTTGATGGCTTGATGGAATGGAGTGGGAGGAGGAGGGAGGGAGGGACTTACTGTTTGGAAGGAGAGTTTGGAAACCCCTCCTGTTTGGAACCCCCCTTAGCCACACCCCCACCCTTAATAGCTTCCTTGTTCTTAAGGATGGGAGCAATGGTAGACTTAGCGTACTGGTACTGGGACGCTAAGTCAGACAGACGCACACGTCGTTCGTGTTTTCAATGATCTCCGCCTGTGGTGGGGTCTTTTCGTCCCATAATAGCAAAAGTACACTCAATATGGTCCAAAATGTCTAGCAAACACAAACCACTTCCGCTCAAAGAAAGGGGTGACGAACTGTGACGCCGTGGCGTCGTCAGCTTCTCCTGGCCGCCACCGTGGCGCTGTTCGACCGCGTGGTTTGATTCGTCCGCCGAAAACTAGTTCGTCAGCAGAGACTATATGCTCGCAAATTTAATGTTCTTGAGGCAAAACGTTCATGAGCTTAAGCGTTCGTCAGCGGAGGTTTTACTGTATTTATATATAAACAGGTACACATATTGAATCTGCAGATATAAACATATATGAGTGTGTGTGTGTGTGTGTGTGTGTAAGTGTGATGTTAGAAGTTCAGTTCATCAGTTCATTTTCTGTAACCACTTCATCCTAATTAGGGTCACGGGGAGGCTGATGCCCATCCCAGCCAACTCAGGGCGAGGGCAGAGTACACCCTGGACAGCTCGCCAGGCCATCGCAGGGCGGAAACATGCTGACGGCTTTGCAGCCTACTCTTGTCGAAAGTCAGCAATGGTTCTTTTACATGCCTCACACCATAGACAGTGACAGACATGGCCGGCCTTTGATAACCCAGTTAGCTGCACTGGGGGGTTAGTACTGCCAACCTGTTGACAGTGGGATTTGAACCCCTGACCTTGGGGTCAGTGATGCAGCACCCTACCAAAGGGCCACCACTTCCAGTTTCTTCATGCTATAAAATATATATTTATGTATGACTGTCTGTCTTCCTTTCAGCTTTTTCCCTTTTACTCGGGAGTCGCCACAGCGAATCATCTGATTTGCACGTTTGATTTGGCAGAGGTTTTTTTTTTTTTAACGTCAGATGCCCTTCCTGTCACAACCCTTTTCAGCAAGGGACAGAAACACGCTGACGGCTTTGTAGCTACTCTTTACAAAAGTCAGCAATGGTTCTTTTACATGCCTCTCACCATAGACAGTGAGAGACATGGCCGGCCTTTGATAACCCAGTTAGCTGCACTGGGGGGGGGACAGTGACAACCTTGTGGAAAGTGGGACTTGAACCCCCAACCTTTGGATCAGCAATCTGGCGCCTTATACCACTAGACCACCACTTCCCCGATGCTAGAAGTTACTAATATCTATATAAATAGATAGGAATAAATGGAGTCACTGCGGGATATGTATAGCATTATCAATATGATAAACAGTACAATGTAAATGTATAACAGTGGATGTTGGCACTATGTGGAGGAGTTTGTACAGTTTAATGGCTGCAGGTAGGAATGATTTCCTGTGTCATTCAGAGGAGCATTTCAGTGGTATCAGTCTCTCACTGAACCTGCTCCTGAGACCGATCAGCAGGTTGTGAAGCGGGTAGGAAGTATTGTTCAATTTTGTCTTTATTTTGGACAGCATTCGCCTCTCCGACACTACCGTCAAAGAGTCCATTTCCATCTTCACGGCGATGTTGGCCTTGTGGGTCAGTTTGTTCAAGCTGTTTGCATCTGCAACCCTCAGTCTTCTGCCCTAGCATGGGTCGGAGTTAATCCAGTATTAGTCTCTCGAGGGTCTTCAAGACATGTGAAGCTAGATCACGGATTACGGGCCTGTAATCCTAGGGACCACTGGAATGTTGGGTCTTTGGTACATGAATGAGGTATGAGGTCTTCCAGTATACTAGGACACTCTGTAGACTCAGGCTCATTGTGAAGATGTAATATAAGACTCTGCAGAACTGGGGGGCACAGGTTTTCAGGACATGAGGCCTCATCCCATCCCTGTTGACAGGTTGGAGAGCGTGTCAGATTTGCACAGTATGCAGATGTGGAGTGAGGAGAGGGAGGGAAAGAGAGTGGCGTTGCAAGGGGGGGGGGCTCAGGCTTGGTCCTGATGAGTTACAGGGGTGCTGTGCAGTAGTAACAGTGTAGAATTGGTTAAAGAACATATTCACCTTGCTGGCCCCATTCTCACCACCCTCACCTACTCTGCTGATGGATGGCCTAAAACCAGTGATGGTCTTCATACCACTCTAAAGCTCTCTCATATTGTTCTGCAGGAGTTTCCACTCCGACTTTCCCCTGTGTCCTTTGCTTCTCTGATCTTGACTCTCAGTGAACCTTGGATCATTCTCATCCCCTTTCTCTTGCCATTCCTGAATGCCCTCTTCTTGTTGTTGAGTAGGGATTTAATGTCTTTAGTCTCCCATGGCTTGTTATTTGGGTAACAAAGGTCCGTCTGCGCTGGGACAATGGTGTCAGTGCAGAAATTAATGTAGTGTAAGGTGCCCATAGTAAGCCCATCAATGTCATCATCATCATGTGGCTCACAGAGCGTGGGCCAATCCATTATTTAAAACATATATTGGAGCTCCTCCATGGCCTTCTCCGACCATGTCCTAACAGTTCTTCTAGTTGCAAGCTTCTTCTTCACAACAGGAACATTGCATGAAGAAAGGTAAATTAAATTGTGGTCTGATCTATCCTGTGAAGGAAGGGGGAGGAACTGTAGGAATCCTTATTGTTTGCATACAGCCTATCTAAAGTTCACTTCTCTCTGGTGGGACAGTACACATACTACACAAAGTTCAGCAATGTATTGTCCATGGTGACATGGTTGAAGTACTTTGTTGAAAGCACTGGGGTGCTGAGTCTGCAAATGGTCTACGTTAGCATGAACAGTGTCACAAGCAACTGTGTGGTTGGCAGAAGGAGGAACATAAACAGATGATTCTATTTATGTATCAGCTTGTGAAGTTTTTAAGATAAATATAGCTTGCTCTGATTGGCTATTGAGACTATCGTTGCAACTAGATCAGACATAGTTGATCAGATATAGGTGTTATGACTGCCTGACTCTCCTAATTTTCTTTGCTCCCTTGAGGTGCAGAACAAACAGGAATAAAAAAACAACTTTGCCACTCAGTATGAAAGTCAACATGTTTCAGATACACCAATGTAGTTTCACTTTGAGATGGAGATCTAAAGTGCATATTACTTGGGATTTGACATTATCACAGTGTAACACTCAAAACAAACCAATTAAAAACAAACTTTCTGCTGCTGGTAGAACAAATCAGCAAGTCCCCTGATACATAATTAGGAGACAAAGTCTAAAAGATAAGCTTCTGGCTCTTATGGCATATCAGCATTTTTTTATGTTTATGGATTGGAAATTTTAAAACATGACCACTTCTCCGTTATGACCTTGAGATTATGATTAACTTTCTAGAAACAGTACCCATAGTGCAGTATAATACAAACTATCAGATAATGACGCTGAAGATTGAAGAATCTTATGGAATTAGAGCATCAATTAGGTGGAGTGCCCAATAAATAATTTATTATAACATCACTGATGTATTTTTTTTTTTCAACACAACCACTAGGGGGCTTCATCTAACATTGTACTCAATTCCTGTCACTTTCCTAGCCTAATTGGACTGGCAGCAGGTCAGTCAAGTATGTGCACTCTGTATTTATGAAGTCATGCTACTGTAGCTCATGCAGAATGAGGCCTAGTATAATTCGAATGAAATAATCATTAGCTTCCCAGAAAGAGTTGCCTTTGTGGCAACATATGTCTCTCTAAAACTTTAACATATGCCTCCACCTCAGAGTAGTTTCATACACATGCAACTCACTCATGATTCACTCATGTACCCCATACAAATACCAATTGGCTTTTGCACATCTTACTGATAACAATCTGGATAGTGTATCTAAAATTGAAATCGTTGTTGCTGCTATTTGTGTTAATGTTTAGGTAATTCATTTTTGGATGTCCAAGACTGTCTCTAATGAGGGACATCACGAGTTAAGGTCCTGATGCCAGGTTCTGAATGTGAAGTGGCAAGCTATGGCAAGTGGCGTGAAAGTCATTATTATGATTATTGCTTGAAATGATTCTTCTGATTCTTTCTGATGTTTACTCATTAACCCTTAAAATGTGTGCTTATTGTTACAGAAGCAAATATTTAAAGGCAAAAGTTAAGCATTTTATAGCAGATCACCAATAGATCAGAAGCCCAACTGTTTAACAACTACTGCTTTTAAATAAAAGTGAGAATAAAATTCTTAAAACTATATTATCATTCATTAATTGAACCATTCATTCATTTTCTGAATTGCTTAAGCCTAATTAGGGTCGGGGGGAGACTGGCGCCCATCACAGCTGACGCTGGGTGAGGGCAGAGTACACCTTGGAGAGCTCACCAGGCCATCGCAGGATAGAAACACGCTGACAGCTATGCAGCTATTCTTTACAAAAGTCAAAACCTATCTTTAATAAAGTAATACATACTGATTCTTGGTCAGCACATATATGGAGGTACCAATTGTGTACATGTAACACACACACACACACACACACACACACACACACACACAAACACCGTATTTTGCGTACCACAATGCACACCAGATTGTAAGGCCCATTAAGCGAAACAAAAGTCAGATAAGTCAAACTTGATTCAACTCTCACAAAAAGAGACTCTCACACATTGTTCGGTTATAATAATCTTCTTTTTTTTCCTTTCGGCTGTTCCTTTCAGGGGTCGTCATAGGGGGTTGCCTCCATCTCACCCTATCCTCTGCATCATCTTCTCTTACACCAACGACCTTCATGTCCTCCTTCACCACATCCATGAATCGTCTCTTTGGTCTTCCTCTAGGCCTTCTGCCTGGTAGTTCCAACCTCAGCATCCTACTACCAATATACTCACTATCCATCCTCCGTACATGTCCAAACCATCTCAATCTAGCCTCTCTGACTTTTTCTCCAAAACATCTTACATGTGCTGTCCCTCTGATGTACTCATTCTTGATCCTATCCATCCTCGTTACTCCCAAAGAGAACCTCAACATTTCCAACTCTGACATACAGCCAGGATCCCTCTATTATTTCTAATTATTATATTATATTATTATGTCTTCCTTTCGGCTTTTTCCCTTTTACTCGGGAGTCGCCACAGCGAATCATCTGATTCGCACGTTTGATTTGGCAGAGGTTTTTACGTCGGATGCCCTTCCTGTGACAACCCTTTTAGCAAGGGACAGAAACACGCTGACGACTTTGCAGCTACTCTTTACGAAAGTCAGCAATGGTTCTTTTACATGCCTCTCACCATAGACAGTGAGAGACATGGCCCGCCTTTGATAACCCAGTTAGCTGCACTGGGGGTTATATTATTATATTATATTATCTATTATTCCCTCGAGCATAGAGTCAGATTAATAATGAACACTATCCTGCCGTGTTTTTTGAATACCCAGTAGAAGGCAAAAGTGAGCACCGTAGACATCGACAGGCTACTTGTTTGAGGGTTAGGGTTAGGTTAGGGTTTAGATGGCATTTTGTTTGTGTTTTCCCGTGCTCACTTTTGCCATCTACTGGGTATTGGAAAAACACGGGAGGACTGGGTGCGGGAGAGTGCTCACTGACAGAGATTAGAAGTCTTCCTGGGTCGTGACCTTCTCTCAGTCACACCCGCTTAAAGAGACAGCGAATCAGTATTGTGTTCATTACAGAACGGAGGTCATTACTCTGAAAAAGCTGTATCAGTGTAACTTTAAATTCATGAAATTAATCCAAGATCTCAGGAGAACACCTGTAGCACTGCTCCTTATAACTTATTTAGCCCGGATCCTTATAACTTACGACCTGTTGATACCAATATCTAGCAGTTGGAGTTCTTTGGTTAATCCACCGGAGTGATGGTAAGCTCTAAGTTAGTTTTCTTCACTTGGGTTTTTACAGTGTCAGTGAGATGGAGTTGTGCACCTTCATCTGGGCATAAGGTGCACCAGATTATAAAATGCACCATCAGCTTTTTGAAGATTAAAGGCTTTTAAGTGTGCCTTAAAAATGTATTGTGGGACTGGTGGCGTAGTGGTTAGGGTGCTGCACTCATGATCGGGAGGTTGTGAGTTTGAATCCCACTGAGACCCTCACTGTGCTAAGACCCCTGGGCAAGGTCTCAACCACAAGTGTGCCTCTGTTCACCCAGCAGTATAAATGGGTACCAGTAAAAATATACTGGGAAGGTAACCTGCGATGGACTAGTGTCCCATCCAGGGGGAGTTGAACTCCTGTCGCTTCGCGCTATGGAAACCAGGGATAAGCACCGGCCTGATGAGCCACGAGGCTCGGGTGTAAAAACCCAACAGACTTGCCTACCCACCTTAAAAATGTATATTGTATGTGTGATATAAAAAAAATTTGACCCCCAAACTGTATAGAGATCTTTTGTGACTAGATGATTCTTCTTCTTTTCCTTTCGGCTTTTCCCTTCAGGGGTCGCCACAGCGAATCATCTGCCTCCATCTCACCCTATCCTTTGCATCTTCTTCTCTTACACTAACGACCTTCATGTCCTCTTTCACCACATCCATGAATCGTCGCTTGGGTCTTCCCCTAGGCCTTCTGCCTGGTAGTTCCAGCCTCAGCATCCTATTACCAATATACTCACTATCCCTCCTCTGTACATGTCCAAACCATCTCAATCTAGCCTCTTTGACTTTGTCTCTGAAACGACTTACATGTGCTGTCCCTCTGATGTGCTCATTCCTAATCCTATCCATCCTCATTACTCCCAAAGAGAACCTCAACATTTTCATCTCTGCTACCTCCAGCTCTGCCTCCTGTCTTTTCCCCAGGGCCACTGTTTCTAAACCATACAACATTGTGGGCCTCAACACCGTCTTGTACACTTTTCCTTTCATTTCTGCCGATACCCTCCTATCACACATCACACCGGACACTTTTCTCCAACTATTCCAACCTGCCTGCACACGCTTCTTGACCTCTTTTCCACACTCTCCATTGCTCTGGATTGTTGAGCCTAAGTACTTAAAATCCTCCACCTTTCTTATCTCTGCTCCCTGTAATCTCACCGTTCCTCTTGGGTCCTTGTCATTCATGCACATGTATTCTGTCTTACTGAGGCTAATCTTCATTCCCCTCCTTTCTAGGCCATACCTCCACCTCTCTAGGTTTTCCTGCACTTGTTCTCTGCTCTCACTACAGATCACAATGTCATCTGCAAACATCATAGTCCATGGGGAATCTTGTCTAACCTCGTCTGTCAGCCTGTCCATCACCATAGCAAACAAGAAGGGGCTGAGAGCTGACCCTTGGTGCAGTCCGACCTCCACCTTGAACTCTTCTGTCACACCGACAGCACACCTCACCACTGTCTTACATCTCTCATACATGTCCTGCACCACTCTAACATACTTCTCTGCCACTCCAGACTTCCTCATGCAATACCACAGTTCTTCTCTCGGCACCCTGTCATATGCTTTCTCCAGATCCACAAAGGCACAATGCAGCTCCCTCTGACCTTCTCTGTACTTCTCCATTAACATCCTCAAGGCAAACACTGCATCTGTGGTGCTCTTTCTTGGCATGAAACCAAACTGTTGTTCACAAATGCTGACTTCTGCCCTTAGTCTAGCTTCCACTATTCTTTCCCATAACTTCATCGTATGGCTCATCACTTTATCCCTCTGTAGTTGCCACAACTCTGCACGTCTCCCTTGTTCTTAAAAATGGGCACCAGCACACTTCTCCTCCATTCCTCTGGCATCCTCTCACTCTAAGACCTTGTTAAATGTTCTTGTCAGAAAATCTACTGCTACCTCTCCTAGACACTTCCATACCTCCACTGGTATGTCATCAGGACCAACTGCCTTTCCATTCTTCATCCTCTTCAATGCCCTCCTCACTTCACCCTTACTAATCTTTGCTACTTCCTGGTCCTCAACAGTAACCTCTTCTACTCTTTTTTCTCTCTCATTTTCCTCATTCATCAGCTCTTCAAAGTACTCTTTCCATCTTCCCAGCACACTTCTGTCATCAGTCAATACATTTCCCTCTCTGTCCTTTATCAATCTAACTTGCTGCACGTCCTTCCCATCTCTATTTCTCTGCTGTGCCAACCTGTATAAATCATTTTCTCCCTCCTTACTTTCCAACCGAGCATACAAGTCATCAAACGCGCTCTGTTTGGCCTTTGACACTGCTACCTTTGCCTTACGCTGTGTCTCCCTGTACTCCTGTTTACTCTCTTCGGTTTTCTCAATGTCCCACTTCTTCTTAGCTAACCTCTTCCTTTGTGCACACTCCTGCACTTCCTCATTCCACCACCAAGTCTCCTTATCTACTTTCCTTCCAGATGACACACCAAGTATTCTCCTACCTGTCTCCCTGATCACATTAGCTGTAGTTGTCCAGTCATCTGGAAGCACTTCCTGACCACCCAAAGCCTGTTTCAAGTCCTCCTTGAAGACAACCCGACACTCTTCCTTTTTCAACTTCCACCACTTTGTCTTCTGCTCTGCCTTTGCCTTCTTCACCTTCCTCACCATCAGCATCATCCTGCACACCACCATCCTATGCTGTTTGGCAACACTCTCACCCGCTACTACTTTGCAGTCACTGACTTCCTTTAAATTACATCGCCTGCACAAGATGTAGTCTACCTGTGTGCTCCTACCTCCACTTTTATAAGTCACCCTATGCTCCTCTCTCTCTTCTGGAAGAAAGTATTCACCACAGCCATTTCCATCCTTTTTGCAAAATCTACCAACATCTGTCCTTCTGCGTTCCTGTCCTGGATACCAAACCTACCCATCACTTCCTCGTCCCCTCTGTTTCCTGCACCAACATGTCCATTGAAGTCTGCCCCAATGACCACTCTTTCTCCTCTGGGGGTACTCTGCATCACTTCATCTAACTCCCTCCAGAATCTCTCCTTCTCTTCTCGCTCACATCCTGTCTGTGGGGCATAAGCACTAACAACATTGACCATCACACCTTTAATTTCTAACTTGAGACTCATCACTCTGTCTGACACTCTTTTCACTTCTAGAACATTCCTGGCAAACTCCTCCTTCAAGATGACTCCGACTCCATTTCTCTTCCCATCCACACCATGATAAAACAGTTTAAACCCTGCTCCTATGCTTCTAGCCTTGCGACCTTTCCACCTGGTCTCCTGAACACACAGTATGTCCACCTTCCTCCTCTGCATCATGTCAGCCAGCTCTCTACCTTTTCCTGTCATAGTTCCAACATTCAAAGTCCCTACTTTCAGTCCTAGACTCATGCCTCTCCTCTTCTCTCTCTGGCAACGGACACGCCTCCCGCCTCTCCTTCTTCGACGTCTTCGACCAACAGTAGTCCAATTTCCATCAGCACCCTGTTGGTTGACGGCACTGATGGCGGTCGTTGTTAACCCGGGCCTCGACCGATCCGGTATGTGATTTTTTTCTTGTGATTCGCATAGTTTATTTGGCATTTGTTTTACGCCGGATGCCCTTCCTGACGCAACCCTCTGCATTTATCCGGGCTTGGGACCGGCGTGAGGGAGAGACACTGGTTTGTGCCCCCCCCCACAGCTGCATTTGTGACTAGATGATTAGCTTAATTAATTAATTAATTACACAGAAATTTTACTTTAGTTTGATTGAACCTGTGCATGAATGAAGTGCATCCAGCAATGTAGGTTAACCAGCTATATAATAACAATAATGCCAAAACTTATATTTCACAGTTAAAAAGTGGTTCATTGCAATTAAATGGAAATTTAATGTTTAAAGAGCTTCTGTTAGCTGCATAGAGTTCAGTAATTGCCATTTTTGTGAGAAACAAACTCCGATAACTTAACTTCAATGGCCTGCTACGAAATCTTATAATGTGCGTGACTGAGAACTCCTCATCATGAAACTAGTGTTCCTCATGAACCTCTGAATGGTGTGTAAAACCCCATTCAGACAGACAGAAATGCAGACCGACAGACAGATGGATGCTCTTGTCTGGAACCTTATCGTGGTGATCGGGCTTCAAACTGAGACAGAATTCAATTATATGAGCTTTAAATGTATGTTTTTAATTGTGCAGGGTTTTTTAGCTAGTTTGTTTGTTTTCATGAATTCAGATGTCATGTCTGCTTTCACCAGAATAATGGTCAAATATATATATATATATATATATATATATATATATATATATATATATATATATATATATATATATATATATATATATATATATATATATATATATATATATATATATATATATATATATATATATATATATATACTGCTTAACTAACGTGTGTGTATAAAACTTGCAAAAGCCTTCAGGCTCTGAAAACATCACTTGGTAAGGGATATATTACATGTAGCCTGAAAAGGTGTGTGCAATTCCCCAGAAATCGCTATAACAGACAAAAAAAATTGTTACTATCATACCTGGAGACGTTCATGAAAACTGACATGAACATATTCATGTTGCCTTTCGTGGTCTACCCACTTCCAAACCTCAGGACAAATAGCTATTCACATCTGTCACCAAAATAAAGCATCTGTTAAAACAACTCCTCAGTTTCACAAATGGAACCCAAATGTAGATCTACCAACATACCTTCATACCAGGAGAAAAATCTACAGCCTTCTTCAGCTGGCTGCGCCCATGTTCTGCGAAGCATTGACACAGGTGCTGAGAATCCGTGACCTTGACTAAACTCCTCAATTCCCTAAATGATGCCATTTTATTAATTCATTCATTTTCTGTAACCACTTAATCCTAATTAGGATTGCAGGGAGGCTTGCACCCATCCCAGCCAACTCCGGGTGAGGACAAAGTACACCCTGGATGACTCGCCAGGCCATCGCAGGGCAGAAACATGCTGACGGCTGTGCAGCCTACTCTTGTTGAAAGTCAGCAATGGTTTGTTTACATGAACCTCACACCATAGACAGTGAGACATGGCCGGCCACAGGGAGACCTTTACCACCAGGCCACCACAGCCCATGATGCCATTTATCTGTTTGTAAAAGATGAAGACCGCATGCTAATATTATTTACAAATTTAGGAAAAAACTTCCATCGATGCTTTCTTGCATTAGTCATGTACATGCTGCTACTGTTAAATTCTTAAGAGATATGCACCATTAAAATAATTAACAAACTTATATTGAGTGAACTTCATGAATACATTAATAACTGATGAACTGAATAACACCGATAGCTGCGGATAATTATAAAGGTGAACTTAACTGTTACAATTTAATTTTTAAAAATGTAGTGGAATCAGCAGTGCAAGGTTATTTTAATAACGCATTTAAATTACAGTCAAGAGTTATTTATATTTATATAATTATGTCAGAAGCGTAAGCCTACTAGCATGGTTGCAAGCTTTCTGGCATATGCTGGAATTTCCGGTTTTCCCAAGACTGAATTAACTATCTGCTCAGATCGGCGCAATCTACCATGCATACTCAGTTAAGCAAAGAGAGTTGTAAAGTTAATGAAAACCCGAATCCAGAAAATAAAGAGAACTCTCCGCTCTGCTGGTGATTCACATCAGTGCAGGCTGAGTACTAAACAAGTATTTGACGGCACCCTTACTCACTCACTTACTTTTTTTTTCACCTTACATTCGGCCGTCCGGAACCAAACTAAAACGTAAGTTGGGAAAGCGTCTGTATACAGACAGACAGACAGAGTAAAATACAGAGCTTGCCATTATCATCATTAAAAAAAACTCAGCCTCCAGTCCTTTCAGCAGTCCAAATTTAAGATGATTAAGAAGAATCATCATGAGTCCTTTTGTGTTAGAGAGCATATATGCAGAATCCCACCCAAGATGGACATATCATCAACATCAAGTTTTCTCCCCACGATCAATAATAGCCTAAAGGGGATTTAAAATACATTGAGTGAGAAATCAGTTATAAAAAAGGCTGTTGTAAAAAATAGGAAATGAAGAACACTATTTAAAAATATATTACTCTCTCAGTTCGGTCAATAGGTGCACACACACACACACACACACACACACACACAGACGTAAAAGACAATACAGTGGTACCTCACCTTACGAAAGTCTCATCAAAGAAAAAATTCAGGTTATTAGCATTTTCCTAAAACATTTGTCTCAGGATACAAAACAAGTTCAAGTTACAAAAGCGCCATCTTAAAAATTCAAACACGCCATTCAAGCATTAAAATGCACCATTGAAACATGCAAACAATGCACGAGCTGCTCTCCCATCAATGACGTTCAAACATCCCGCCCCGCTGGCCTCCCGTTGGCTAACAACTGAACTGTCGTTCATGTCGCCTTCACTCAAGCACCATCTTGGACAGGTCCACCTGACGCCATCTTGGACATGGATCCCATTGCCTAGGAGGAATGACGCATCTACCTCTCATTGCCTATTATGGAGCTGAGTCTACCATGATGCTTTTCATGTAAGGACAGAGTTACTGTTGTTTTATACTTTATTTCTTGACTCAGGCTTTTAACCATCCATAAACATTTGTAAGATTATAACTCTGCTAAGAAGACATGGTTAACACACACACACACACACACAAACACACACACACACCCACACACGCGCGTGCATGTGTGATTTCCGGTGCGAACAAGAAGAAGAAACGGGCTCGAGTAATATCAGAAAGGAATATGGCCAAACCCGTCTACCATCAGTACGGTATTGAAGCAGAAGGAGGTCTTAAAAGGTACGCTTTAATAATTTTAAAAGGGTTTAGGCAGTAGTATTAGGAGCCTTGGAACGAATCACGCATTTTACATGTAAAATGCGGTTCAACTTACGAAAAATGCAGGTTACGAAAAAAGCTCTGGAACGGATTAATTTCATAAGGTGAGGTACCACTGTATATAGGGGCTCCAAAATGGCCACCATCTAATCAGATGTGTTCTGCACTGCTCAGAGTCATTTTATAAAGGAATTGCAAAATACTCATGGTTTTTAAACATTTTATAGAAAGGCAGTATGTCAAAACATCCTAAACTGCAAATAAAGGTAAAACACGGTGGTGACTCATGACGCCAGGCTGAATTAACCGAATTTAGTGCTACAGAGAGCTAGGCCAAGCCTGCAGGGAAGAGAGAGGCCACTGGGGACCATTGAGCATAAAGAAATGACGAGGAAAGGACAGGCCTTGTGTTATCTACTGTCTCAGCAATGAGGATCGATGTCGTGAATAGATTTGAGAGAATGATGATAATGTTGGATTTGGTGAAGGGAGAAATGAATGAATGTGTAGCAAGAGTGAGACGAGCTGAACAGAGAATCTCGGATATTGGGGACGACGCTGAAATTTTACAGCGCAAAGTAAATGCGATTGGAAAAAAGAATCCCTCACCGGAGGAAAAGATAACAGATTTGGAGTCAAGATCCTGGAGTAATAACCTAAAGTTAGTGGGACTACCAGAGGGAGCTGAGGGTCCTGACCCGAATGTTTTTATGGAGAATTTGCTCTCGGATGTTCTGGACGGAATGACCTTACAACCCTCCAGAGTGCTTGAATGAGTTGATCGCATTGACCTGTGTAGAGAAGGCGGCACTCCACCAATCATGAAATTATGAAATTTCTTCACTTTGCAAATAAAATGAGTGATTACTGTAGTTCACTGCAAAAAAAAAAAAAAAAAAAACGTGTCTGTTAAAAGAACCAGCAAATAAAATTTTACAATGAATTGACCACAGGAATCTGCAACCAAAGAAATAAGTTTGAGGTTTGCCAGGTGCTCCGGGGTCTTGCAATCCACCTTGAATCAGTGTACCTGCCACACTGTTCCTCACATGGTGCAGAAGAACCTACACCTTCAAATCATCGGCAGAGGTGAAAAACTTTATTGAGAAGATTAAAGGATTACAAAAGTATCTGTAATTGATGTTTGGACTGGATGATAGATTAACTGAGACTGTTGAATGGTTCCTAAGTGTGTTACAAAGAGTGCTTAAAGAGTGTTGCACTGAATCTCGGGTAGCAGAAGGTGGGGTGATTTACTTGTCAGTCAGTGAGAGATGGTCTGGCTGGTCCTGACTGGGTTTGGAGTAGCCACAGGTGTTGTTTGGGACTTCATTGTAGGAGGGATTCCCATCACTGTGGGTTAGGGGTTTGTTATGTTTGTGTGAATCGTCAGGGTGTTTGTTGTTGACACCGAAGTTCACTATACTTCCAGGCAATGTTTTATTTTTATTATTTTGGTGGATAACCAGTTGTTATTTATTTATGTCACATGTTATTTATTTATGGCTCAGTTGTGTAACCTGGAACTGCAGATGAGTTCAGAGAACAAGAAAAATGAAGCAGGTTATGAATAAACTTAAGGATATGGATGTCAAAATAGTACTGTTGCAAGAAATGCACATGTTAAATGAGGATAGTATTAAAATCAGGAGAAGATGGCAGGGTGAAATGTTCACAGCTCTCTTCTCAAACCAGGGAGATGATGACTCCGATACATAGATCTATTCCACTAAAAGAGACATAGGTTATCAAATATAAAAGGGGTCAATGTTTAATAATACAAGGAGAAGGATTAGTCCTAGTAAAAGTTTCAGCCCGAACACAGATGATCCTGACTTTACAGATCTGCTTTGTGTGTGTGTATGTATATATATATATATATAATTTTTTATATATGTATGTGCATATGTATGTATATATGTATATGTATGTATATGTATATATGTATATGTATATATATATATATATATATATATATATATATATATATATATATATATATATATATATATATATATATATATATATATATATATATATATATATATATGTATGTATGTATGTATTTTTATATATATATATATATATATATATATATATCTTCTTCTTCTTTTACTTTAGCTGCTCCTTCAGGGGTCGCCACAGCAAATCATCCGCCTCCACCTCACCCTGTCCTCCGCATCTTCTTTACTGACTCCAACGACCTTCATGTCTTCCTTCACCACATCCGTAAATCTCTTCTTTGGTCTTCCTCGAGGCCTTCTGCCTGGTAGTTCCAACCTCAGCATCCTACTGCCAATATACTCACTATCCCTCCTCTGTACATGTCCAAACCATCTCAATCTAGCCTCTCTGACTTTGTCTCCAAAACATCTTACGTGGGCTGTCCCTCTGATATACTCATTTCTGATCCTATCCATCC
>CM045744.1:22753975-22888975 GCA_024760905.1 Plotosus lineatus
TAATCTTAATTAGGGTCGGGGGGACGCTGGCACCCACCCCATCTCAGCTGACCCTGGAGGAGTGTAGAGTACACCCTGCACAGCTCACCAGGCCATCATAAGGCAGAAACACACTGACGGCTTTGCAGCTACTCTTGATGAAAGACAGCAATGGTTCTTTTACATGAACCTCTCACCATAGACCGTGAGAGACATGGCCGGCCTTTGATGACCCAGTTAGCTGCACTGGTGATGTCGTAATGTCATAACCATTATCTACTTCAAACCATTAACTATCAATCTGTCATTTGTTGATTTTGTTTATTTGTCAGTTTGTTTGGCTTTGTTTCTGTAGAAAAGTGTAAAAGAAGTGCAGAAAAACTGGAAACCTTGAAAACCTCTGTTGGTCTGTTTCACTCTCCTTATTTAAATAAAATAAAAGTTGTTTAAATAAATTAATATATATATATAAATAAAGATATCAAATTCGGAAAAAATTATGAATAATAAATTAATAAATAAATAAATACCAACTAGGTCAGGCCTCTCGTGATCCACATTTTCTTACACTGCATTCTGGTGTGCAGGCATTTTTTTTGTCCAGGGGCAGCCGTGGCCTAGTGGTTGGAGAAGCAGGTTTGAGATCAAAAGGTCGCTGATTAAATTTCCAGCACAGATGAAAAAAAATGTGTTTGGTGGTAGTCAGAGGACCTGCCTCCCCTTCTCTGCCCTTGAGAAAGGCACCGAACCCCCAACCTCTCTCCAGACACTGCAGTGTGGCTGCTCACTGCTCCTGTGTGTGCGCTCACTTTGGACGGGTTGATGGCGGCGTGGACGGCGCTCACTCTCACTGTTCACGTGTGTGTGTGTGTTCACTTTGGATGGATTGACTGCAAAGTCAAATTCCTCGCGGAATTAATACAGTATATCAAAATAAAAATAAATAAATAATAGGCATTCGAGCCATTTTTAGAGAGTTCCTTTATTTTCAGAGGCTTAAAATTAGTCATAAAAATAACATTTTAAATGTTGTTTTTTCAATTTAATTGATTAAAATCATTTGCGAGCAATGGTGGCCTGGTGTGTGGAACTGCATATTATCAAACGCCAAATTTATTACCTTCACTGCCAGGCATTTATTGCAGTCGACTTTAGTTGATGCTTGTTTCTGGGTCTTTCTGCCTTCCATTTTGCCTTCAGCAAATAAAAAGCATTCTCTATTAGTTTGAGATCAGGTGACTGACTGGTCCGCTCAGGAGCAGACAAGCTAGGTTGGACATAACTGCAGGACAACAGAGGTCAGTTTGAGGTGAAGAAACCAGGATCTTTATTTAGAGCTCAAAGGCAAACAGAAAATAATTAAAAAAAAAACAGAAAAGTTTCACCATTGGCGGCAGGCTGGTTGGGCTTGTTATTGTCGGATAATCAGACAGACAGACAAACCAGAGCAACAAATAGAGCTGGTGCAGACAGATTCACAGCCAGTCACATCAATGAACCCACACTGGGGAAACGGGTCTCGTTTCAGAAAGCAGATCCAACAAACTCTGAATCAAAACCCGAACTGTAGGATGACCAACCCTGAGCCGTCGAACTCCGAGTTTTCAGTTTCAGAACATGTGTTAACAGTTAGTTCAATCGATTCTGTGTCAAGGTTACTGAGTGAAACTTATGCATGAGGATCTGAAAGGCTCTCACCAATGGAACACAGATAATATGATTCACCATGGCAACAGGTGAGAAAAAAAAAATCCCTCGATCCTCAGACTTTTCCCCAGTGGAGCTGGAAATATTAATGGGAAAAAACCAACAGTAGTGTGGCAGCAGCAAAAGAATGAGAACTCAGTGGCAGAAAATTGGTGCCTAAGTCTATGCATGTGTATTAACTGCAGGAAAAAACGAAAAAAAAGTTTCATCTAATTTGTCCCACTCTTTTAACACTTATATTCCATATGTGTGTTTCAGTGCACAGGTGCAGCCCAACGGAGACCAAATGGACTTGACAACAAATAAAGATGTAATATTAAAATATAGTTTAAAACTATATATGTGAGGCGCTCCACCAAATGTAGGCGCTTATCACAAGTGACGTATGGTGCTTGTGAGACAAAACGCGGATTATCCGGACTTCCGATCTTTCAAGTGAGCAAGTGAAGGTTGAGTACTAAACAAGTATTCAACGTGCACTTGCTCACTTGAAAGATCAGAAATTCAGATAAGCTGCGTTTTGTCTCACAAGCACCATACGTCACTTGCGACAAGCTCCTACATTTGGTGAAGCGCCTCACAAATGTGACGCGCTCCACTGAATGTAGGCGGTGTCGCAACTGACACCGGAGCTTTTGAGACAACCCTGTGGAGGGCGGGGCTTGAGCCCCCACCCCTTTGCATCAGTGATCCAGCGCCCTATATCACTAGGCCACCACTGCCCTTATATATTATATCACCGATCCTAAAGTTGGGGGTTCGATTCCCCACAGGGTTGTCACTGTCCCCCCCAGTCCAGCTAACTGGGTTATCAAAGGCAGGCCATGTCTCTCACTGTCTATGATGAGAGGTTCATGTAAAAGAACCATTCCTGACTTTCGTAAAGAGTAGGCTGCAAAGCCGTCAGCATGCTTCTGCGACCTGGAGAGGGATGGCCAAATCAGCCCAAGTCTCGCCATGAAGGTGCCCCAACAACATCCCCGGATGTTAAGGGATAAGTGAAGAAGAACAAGTGAAGATAAATATATATATATATATATATATATATATATATATATATATATATATATATATATATGTATGTATGTATGTATGTATGTATGTATGTGTGTGTGTGTGCGCTTACTGTTTATGTGTGCTCACCTTGAACGGTGTAAATGCAGAGGCAATAATTTCCTTTGTGGAATTACTACATCAAAAAAAAAAATCATTATCTATATTCAGGCCAAACTTAGTCCTGTATCACCCCACTTTAAACCCTAAGGAGAAAGGCAAGGTTGAGAAGACTGGACTCAGTATGTAGCGTGTGCAGAAATGAGGAATATTAATGGGGGTGAATTATTTGTTTCACAGGCCTGAAGAAAGTACTGCAAGGGAATGAGTGTGTGTATAAAGGTGAGGCAGATGTGCAAACCACTGTGCCACCATTATTATTATTATTATTATTACAGAATACATGTGTATGACCGACAAGCACCCAAGAGAAACGGTGATGTTACAGGGAGCAGAGATACATAAGGTGGAGGATTTTAAGTACTTAGGCTCAAAAATCCAGAGCAATGGAGAGTGTGGAAAAGAGGTGAAGAAGCGTGTGCAGGCTGGTTGGAATGGTTGTGGAAAAGTGTCCGGTGTGATGTGTGATAGGAGAGTATCGGTAAGAATGAAAGGAAAAGTGTACAAGACGGTGTTGAGGCCAGCGATGCTGTATGGTTTAGAAACAGTGGCGCTGAGGAAAAGACGGGAGGCAGAGCTGGAGGTAGCAGAGATGAAAATGTTGAGGTTCTCTTTGGGAGTAACGAGGATGGATAGGATCAGGAATGACTACATCAGAGGAACAGCACATGTAAGAGGTTTTGGAGACAAAGTCAGAGAGGCTAGATTGTGATGGTTTGGACATGTACAGAGGAGGGATAGTGAGTATATTGGTAGTGGGATGCTGAGGTTGGAACTACCAGGCAGAAGGCCTAGAGGAAGACCAAAGAGAAGATTTATGGATGTAGTGAAGGAGAACATAAAGGCAGTTGGCGTAAGAGAAGAAGATGCAAAGGATAGGGTGAGATGGAGGCAGATGATTCGCTGTGGCGACCCCTGAAGGGAAAAGCCGAAAGGAAAAGATGATGAAGATGCTGTTGTTTTTTGTGGGGCCGGTGTTCTAGTGGTTAGGGTGCTGTGCTCATGATCGAGAGGTTGTGTGTTCGAATCCCAGTTGGACCCCCCACTGTGCTAAGACCCCTGGGAAAGATCTCAACCACAAGTGTGCCTCTGTTCACCCAGCAGTATAAATGGGTACCAGTAAAAATATATTGGGAAGGTGACCTGCGATGGACTAGCGTCCCATCCAGGGGGAGTTGAACTCGTGGTCGCTTCATGCTATGGAAACCGGGAATAAGCACCGGCCTGATGATCCACTAGGCTCAAGTGTAAAAAAAAAAAAAATGCTGCTGTTTTGAACAATGTCAGAAATTATCCATTTTCCTCAGAAATTAGAGAGAAATGCTCTATAACCAGCACGTACAATATTTGCTGCCTTCCATCCTGAAATAAGGACAATAATTGGCACCTGTTTTTCAAAGAATGAATGACATCACTAATTGAACTCCACACTGCTATTATTTTATATACGTCCCTTTCAAATTAGTGATTCAATTACACAGAATCAGCAAATCAGAATCCAAACAACCGTCTGGAATGGATCAAGTTCGAGGACCGAGGCTCCACTGTATTCTGAATGGCTGAATGCAGATCCATCTGTGGAAAGTTGGACTGAAAATGGAATTTGTAAATAATAGAAATACAGGGATCCCTCACTTTCCATGGTTAATGGGGACCGAGACCCCTGCGACCGCCAATTTCCAAACAGTAGGATCGACCCCCACGAACGACATATATGCACATGAATATGTATATAATATCAATACATATATATGCAACACTATAAATGCTTATAATAACAATTAAACATTCAAAAATAATGAAAAAGATGTAAATAAAATATAAATACACACACATACAAATGCACACGTGCACACACTCAGATGCACGCCTCACATAAAAATGAACGTAGTTTTGTTGGGGGGTTTTGGGTTGTTTTTTGTTGTTGTTGTTGTTTGGGGGTTTTTTTGCATAATTGTCCTTATTTCGTGCCATTTTCCTTAACTTTTTCCCCTATTTTTCCTTAATTTCCTTTTTTTTTTACTTTTTGATGAATATTTTTTTTAAAAAGCCGCGATGCACTAAAGCCGCAGAAACTGAAGCACGACGCAGTGAGGGATCACTGTAATGTTTGTCAGTGGTTCTGTTGTGCTTAATTTGATGGTTTTTGTTCTGAAAATGTTGTTTTGAAAAATCTGACAACCAATTCTTGCAGCTTATAAACTATATCACCTCAAAAGGTCGGACCCAACAGACCTATGTATGGAGAGCAGAGCTGCTGTGTATAGTATTCAAAGCTGTCTATTTGACATCTGGTGCCCTCGAAATGAATCGACAGCAGGGATCACCAACATGGTGCCCGTGGGCAACAGGTCCGCGAGCAACTTATATTGTCTTTGCGGGATACCTGGTGCCCAAGGGGACCACGTGGGCTACCACATGCCCACGGGAACCATGCGGGCACCAGGTAGCCCGCAAGGACAATATAAGTTGCTCGCGGACCTGTTCACTGCTATTTTTAGGACGGGCCCACGGCTCCATAGCGCCACTCTCCATTGAGCTGCATCTAATTTTATTGAATATATTTTTAAGTCAAATCAATATCTTCACATAGATGAATATCATTAATTATTAATAATAACATATAATTAAAGGTAAATTGAGCAAATGTGTAATTTTAGAGGTGTGTATCGACCTGGTATCCCTTCACATTAATTGATACCCAAGAAGTAGCTCTCCGTTTCAAAATGGTTGCTGACCCCTCATCCACAGTGTCACATCGCTGCTGTCCTCTCGAAGAAAACGAGAAACATTTCAAGTATTTATTTCACAAAACAATGTTCTCAATATTGCAAACTCAGCACACGAACCACAGGGGAAGATGCACTTAAGTCCATTTCCATTGCTTTTTTGCAGGATTCTGGCATGGCTCACCGTCAGACTGTTGTGCAACAAGGACTCAACCATCTTGAGTGTCCCTGCCTCAGGCTGATCCAAACTCCATCTCAGTGTCCTTCTGTGTACTAAATTGAATATGATGCCCCAGGAAAAAGTGCTCTGTACAGGGCAGGTTTCTCACAGCCCTGGGGGTGCTTAAGTGGATTGACACTGACCTTGGCTTCAACTTCACAGCAACTTCACCACAAAGGAATGTCTTCCAGAGAGAATTTCTCTGTATGAATTTACCTCCAATGCGATGCTCCAATGAAAGGTTTTCACCCTGAGGGCAGTCAGTGCTTTTCAGTGAGTTTTGATGCAGGATGCTCTTTATTATGTGTCCTACTGCAGGACGGCCCTGGTTCTGAGATGTATTGTAACCTAAAAAGTGCAGTGAAAACATTGTTGTTGTCATCATTAGGTTTACTTTAATGTCCTCCAGACAGCTTCACCGTGGTAGCCTGTCCACTTTCTGATGTTTTCAAAACTAACGAATACTGATAAGTGTTTCATTATGTGAATTAATCTAGCAAAAATGTGGCACAAGCAAAAAAAAACATTTCAAGTTAATTTGGAAATGGTGGGCGTATAGAATGATCCTTAAAATATCACACCCCAGCTTTTATTCGCTGTGTTTACAGTTGATAACATGTATGAATACTTGGATTTACTTGAAATGAGCATATCATATCATATCGTATGTGACTCAAAATATTTCTGTTCAGGTAAGTTTTGTAGCATGAAAATTTTAAGATTATGAAACAATAGGTACTGATGCTAGCAGAGTTTAAAAAAAAAAAGAATAAATGCATTTTACATTTCATATTATATATAACAGGGATCCCTAACCTTTTTAATCACCGCGGACCGTTCAACGCTTGACAATTTTACTGTGGACCGGGGTGGCAGTGGCAAGGGGGGGGTTGTCTTTTCAACAGCTAAAATAAAGTTGGTTGGGAAGTAGAGCTTGAACTTTTCTAAAAAGAAAAAAAAAAAAACAGGTGATGGTGCACCAGTGGGGAGAATGAAAGCTCAGGCTCAGTCTCAGTCTCACCCAAAGTCCCCACTATTGTTTGAAACATGTCCAACTCGTCTCTGTTCATGTGCTGTCCCCTTGTGGGTTACATTTTAGTACATTCATGTAACTGAGTGAATCCGGTCATTTTTCAAAATAAAAGTTTTTTCAAAAATAAAGATCGTTCAGACTCAGATAGTAAATACTGTACTGTAAAACAAAAATAATAAATTATTCCTTCCGTGGACCAGTACCGATTGAGCCGTGGACCAGTACTGTTTCACGGACCTGGGGTTGGGGACACCTGATATATAAGACTGCTAGACAGCAACAGAAATCATTATATTATAAGGTGCCACTTTTTACTTGCAGCAGCAGTCAGGCATTGGTGAAAGAACATTTAATAGGTCAAGAATTGTGTTCTCCAAGCCATGGGAGATCATTTAAAGAGTGCAAATACCAGGCTAAAAAACATATAAGGATAACCAGGGATTGATTGTGATATTCTGTAGTTCCAGGACACTGGTTTTGTTGTTGCTGTTTTGGTTGGAATTCCATGAAATTGATTAATTGAAAAAAAAAAAAAAAAAAAAAAAAAATTGACTCGGCTTTTTGGTTTGTTTGAGGTGTGTGTGTGTGTGTGTGAATGTTTTTTACACATTTTACAACAGATAGATACATGTGATTTTGCATATGATCTATTCATTTTGGGACTCATTTTCATGTGTTTTAGTAGTTGCCAGAGCAGGGGCAGTGGTGGCCTGGTGGTAAAGTGTGCTGGAAGCACTGATCTGAAAGGTTGGGGGTTTGAGTCCCACTCTCCACAAGGTTGTCACACACACACACACACACACACACACTATCCCCACCCCCTCCAGTGCAGCTAACTGGGTTATCAAAGGCCAGCCATGTCTCTCACTGTCTATGCTGAGAGGTTCATGTAAAAGAACCATTGCTGACTTCCGTAAAGAGTAGCTGTAAAGCTGTCAGCGTGTTTTTGTCCCTTGCAAAAAAGGGATGTGTGAGGAAGGGCATCCAACGTAAAAACCTATACCAAATCAAAACATGCGAATCAGATGATTCGCTGTGGCGACTCCCGAGTAAAAGGGAAAAAGCCGAAAGGCACTGTGCTGTCTGTCTGTCTGTCTTCCTTTCGGCTTTTTCCCTTTTACTAGGGAGTCGCCACAGCGAATTCAGGTGATTCCCTGTGCTGACCCCTGAAAAAAGGCAAAAGCCAAAAGGAAAAGCAGATTAGTAGTTGCCAGAACACATGTATTGCACATGTTTTACCCAGGATTTGTACAGCTGACATTTTGAACTCATCTTAAAATCATGTTCGGGGGGCTCAGGGACCTCGGATTGATTGATAAAATAATGATTAATAACAAAAAAAAATCTAAACAGCACTAAAGAACAATTTTAAGGCACAATTCAACACAAATGAAACAAACAAAAAAAAAACTATTTTCTTGGAATTTTGCATGTTACAGGCACAGATGGTATTTGCAAGAACTTTTTCACTTTGTGAGGGTGGGGGGGGGGGGGTTGGCCACATTGATTGGTCCACCCACAGTTAATCACTAGCTGAGTCAAAATCACGATCTTAAAGATGGGGAAAATGAGGAGCCATGACCTCTACAAGGTGTTTGACACAGGTGAATTACTAAAATGTAATACAGGCTAAAGGATGTGGAGAGAGTGAACCAGGAATAGCAATGGATTAGTAAGGATTAACTGAGAGAAGCTATGAAGAGGATGAACAGTGGAATGGCATATGGCCAAGATACATCAGTGGAGGCATGGAGCTGTTTAGGCGAGATAGTGGTGGTGTCTTTTACTAGAATCTTTAACAAAATCTTGGGCGGTGAGATGATACTAAAGGAGTGAAAAAATGATCTTGTACCAATTTTCAACAACACGGGAGCTGTTCAGAGCTCCAGTTACACAGGCATCATGTTGATAAGCCACCCTGTGAAGTTATGAAAAAGAGAAGTGGAATCCAGGCTGAGAGAAGAGGTGGTGTTCCAGGAATAGCAGTACATTTTCATATTACAAAAGAGTACCAAAGATGAATACAGTGGTACTTCGTCTAACTACCATCTCTTCTAACGATCGTTCCATGATACGAGCTTCGATCCTACCAAAAATCTGCTCCATCCAACAAGCAAAAATTCACTTTACAAGCTCTCCTCGAAATGGCTTTTCCAGGCTGATTAGCCTCACATTCTTCCGCACGTGTTCCTCCGCACTTTGTCACAGTGCTTCTCAATTATTTTCTGTGACGGAAGAAAAAAATACTTTTCATGCCCCCCCCCCCCCAGCACTCCGCGCACAACAAGTATAAGTACTGTTTACTGCACTTTATATCATTTGCTCGGTGCTTTTTCCCTACACCATAGCGTGACAATGAGAGCACCACTGCCAACTACTGTAGTGGATGCACAATTACACTTAATTCTAGTACAGTATGGCAAAAAAGCATGTTCTCCAGGTACATACACACCCCCCACCCTCCCACCCCCCACCCCCAAGAATCACACCACAGCGCCCAAAGGGGCACGAGCCTTTCCTCGCTGGCATTCGTACATTGCACACACACAAAATTCTTCTCCTCCTCTTATGTTACGGTCCATCTCGTGCCTGCCCACGTGACATCCTCGCCACAGTCGATGATCGAAAGGGTTAGTTGATTTATTGTTTATTCTTGTTTTATTATTAAGTGTTTGTGACCGGTTATATGAGTTTGGGACGGGGTTGGAACGGATTAGTTGGTTTTCTGTTATTTCTTATGGGAATAATTGTTTCATCTAATGAACTACTGTACTTGGCTTATGAGCTTACGAGGTACATTTTTCAAGAGGGATAGCTAGAGGTCATGAGGTCACCAAAAACTGTAATAGGGCTCCTTCTGTCGGCAGTATAAAAAAGTGTTTTATGAAACTTCATGACAATCTATCCAGTATACTGTAAGACAGGAAATCTGGCATATTGGTTTGGGGGAAGTTATACAGTAATGATGTATGAAGACTTTGAGTTTAAAATCACATAAATGACATTGTTGTAATTATGAGAAGACTGACCTTTTCAATAGGTTTATTTTAACGTTTTTGAATGCTACTGAATACTTTTTTTGTAAATATACTTTAAAAATTGTTTTTCCACTAATTAAAGCAATGGCATTTGTTTTTTGAAGTTAAACTCTTAATATAATGCATAAAACATTATTCCATCTCAATGGAACATTGTGGTAGTATTAAGGTGTGGGTGTGTTCTTTTTTTTACATTTGGACAATACGGTATGTCATCATTGTTGGAATAATGAATGTTGAGTTTAACCTGCAAATTCCACAGGAAAAATCAGGACCTCTCTCTGTGAACTTAAGAGTAAGTCATGCAGAAAGACAATGAAAGACTTATGTATAATGTACATGAGTTTTTTGGGTGGGTTTTAAGAAGGGTTAAAGAAGAATAAATATTCAAACAAATTAATTTGTTTGGTTTTACTTTAATATTCAGTGTACACAAAATCAAAAAGAAAAATGATGCAACTGGATCTCAATTCAAGAAAAGAAACTCCGATGTGCTCAGTTTTATGCACCCAGCCCAACTAAGAGATACGTCAGCTCATCAGGCCTGAGGAGAACACAGTACACGTACACGTGGTCGATACTGTTCTCTCTTTATTTTATGATTTTTCAGACCTTTTATACACGTCGACTCGAGTACGTCAACACGAGATTGGTCAGTTCAAAGGAACTACTACATACAGTTCTCACAGGATAGAATAGTCAACGTGTGGTAGAGGCATGGCTTGTTACAATGGATTGATTCTAGGCTGGCACAGAGGACCTGATTTCTACATGGCGGTCGTGGATTACAGTATTTATAAAATAATAATGAATAACACGGAGAAACACATAGCAACAGATTTCTGACAGTATCATGGCAGCCTCGTGATTTTAGTAATGAAATTTGTAAGAAAACATTAAAACTATTGTTGCTGACCAAATATACAAATAGAATTAGAAGCTTAATTAGTTTTCCATTCAGGTAACTAAACAGGAGACGCTGTCAAACCTGCCAAGATTAAGACCAAGACAAATCACCCCAGTGCACTTACACTTCCATCCCAGTGTCCAATAAGGTTCAGTTCATCACTAGTTCATTTTCTGTAACCACTTAATCGTAATTAGGGTCACGGGGAGGCTGGTGCCCATCCCAGCCAACTCTGGCTGAGGGCAGAGTACAGCCTGGACAGCTCACCAGACCATCGCAGGGCAGAAACACACTGACGGCTATGCAGCTACTCTTATCGAAAGTCAGCAATGGTTCTTTTACATGAACCTCACACCATAGACCGTGAGAGACATGGCCGACCTTTAATATCCCAGTTGACTGCACTAGGGGGACAGTGCCAACCATGTGGAGAGTGGGACTCAAACCACCAACCATAAGATGAGTGATCCAGCGCCCTATAACAGTGGTCCCCAACCACCGGTCCATGGACCGGTACCGGTCCGTAGCTCAATTGGTATCGGTCTGAAAAAGAAATAATTAATTGTTTCCGTTTTATTTATTATTTGAGTCTGAACTATCTTTAATTTTGAAGAAATATTTTATTTTGAAAAATGACCGGATTCTCAGTTATATGTCGGTTATTTGAGTGCTAAAATGTAACCCACAAGGGGACGGCTGGACATGTTTCAAACAAGAGCAGGGATTTGGGGTGAGACTGAGCCTGAGACTTCATTCTCCCTGCTGATGCACCATCACCTGTTTTTTTTTTTTTTTTAAGAAAAGTTCAAGCTCTACTTCCCAACCAACTTTATTTCAACTGTTGAAAAATAACATTCACGGAGTACTTATTATTATTATTATTATGAATAATAATAATAATAATAATAATAATAATAATAATAATAATAATTTATATAAATGTTACATTTACAATACAAACAATCTATGACACCACCACCCCCCACCCCGGTCCACGGTGAATTTGATAAGTGTTGACCGGTCCGTGGTGATTAAAATGTTGGGGCCCACTGCCCCATAGCACGAGGCCACCACTGCCCGAGTCCAACAAGGTTTCAAAACTAAAAAAATGAAAAGAAAAAAAAAAAAAAAAAAAAAACACTGGACTCATTTTGTTTTGCTAGTGGATTAAATATACTAGTAGTCAAGCATTTTGGACCTCCATGCCATATTTAATCAACCTTTTGGGAATTAAATTTAAAAATAATGAGACAAGTCCTTTTAGAAATGTATCAGTGAAGCAAAAGTGGCCACTCCATAACAAAATGGTGCTACATCCTTGTTTTAGACCAAATTTCAAGCCGGAATTTCAAGCTCATGGACACCAAAGACAGTGGTGTTCTTCTATACAACTGCCAGATGATACTGCAGCTAAGAAATCATGCCGTTACTAACCTGCATGATGATATACTCTGCAAACTCCATGACCTCGGCTTGCAGTAAAGAGCAGGATTTCAGTCTTCGACGTCACCTGATGCAGTTGCCTCGGAGAGAGGATGTCACAAGCAGTGCTCAAGGAAGAGAAAGTGTGGAAAAGGGGCGGGTGTCCATGCTAGGCTGAACGCAAACCCTAGCCATATCTTCATTTTTTTTGTAGATGAGGCTCAGCGACAGAGTTCTGGATGCTGCCATTCAGCTATCCTGGCTAACAATGTTTTGTACCGACAGGAATGCAGCTGTGTGCGGTTTGACTCGTGGTGGCGGCGGCGGCGTGTGTGTTTACATCAATGTGGAATGGTAAAGACTCTGAGCTTGTGTCTCACAACTGCTCATTGGTATTGGAGTTCATGCCCAGATGTAGACCTTTTCATTCGCTCTGGGAATTCACCAGGAATTTGAAAATTAATTTCAATCATGCAAATCTCAAAACAGTGCTCCCTAAATTCCATCAGCATTTGGACTTTTCTATGAGAGGGCGAAATACTCTGGATATTTTTTGTTTTTTTCACAGAAACATTCCCAGTGTGCATCGTTCAAAGACTCGGCCCCACCTCAGCTACTCAGACCACAATCTCCGTGATGTTGATTCCAGTATATGGACCACTAGTCAGATGCTCTAACCCGGGTTCTGAGACGGGCTATAAGCTGATCAGCAGAAGCCATCTCTAATCTTTACAACTGTTTTGAGTGCACCAACTGAGACATGTTCAGGGAGGCTACAGCCAAAGGCATCCCTGGAACGACTCTATAAACTTGAAGGACTAGATGGCATCAGTGACCGACTACATTGGGAAGTGCATCAATGGTATCACCATCTCTAAGACCTTCAAAAGACCATCCCTCCTCGTAACAACCAGGTGCTTTGTCGAACCACTGCTAACGTCAAGATAACTCTATGCAGACTCAACCAACGGATGTCTGCTGGCCCAGACAACATTACTGGCAGAGTGCTCAGGGAGTGTGGAGAGCAGCCAGCAGGTATCTTCACTGACATCTTCAACATCTCACTGAGCAGCTCCATCATTCCAATCTGGTTTTATAACTCCCTTTCTCTCTCTCTCTCTCTCTCTCTCTCACTCTCTCTCTCTCTCTCTCACCTGTGTGGACACATACACATCATGTATATTGTTCACTACTTATTGCATTAATTCCACCCTGTTATTATTTCACCGCTGCTATATTTATATTTCTGTCTATGCCTATGTCTATTTGCACTTCCTCAAATGCTGCTACGCTGTACATTATTTATTTATTTATTGTTTATTCCATCTCATTTTTTTTACATTTCAATGCACATGTTCTTTTCTCTTTTTTCTTTCCCCTGTAAGTGTATTGTTCTTGTGTTATCTCTTGCTACTTTTCTTTTAGCATAGTATGTGCACTGTATTGTCTTTGCAGTGTCTGAACCTAGTTGCACACTTTGCACTTTGTGTCGAGGACAAAACTCCAGTCCTAGCTCTGTGGTGCTTGTTGTTGGCGTTTTTTTTTGTTTGTTTGTTTTTTCCGTATTTGAAGTTTATGTTGTATGATTATGTAGCACCAGGTCCTGGAGAAAGTTATTTCACTATGTATTCTGTCAGCAATATGCAGTTGAAATGACAACAAAACTTCTCGAACTTAAAAACTCTGGAAAACAACAACTGATAATAAATTTTTCAAAACCTTACATTTATATTTAATCCAATGCAGTTTAAGATTTCCTAAAGATTGGTGGGAATCATAGATCACATACCTTTAGATAAATAAATATATTGCATTTGAAGGAAAACACTGAGTAGCAAAACTCCATTATTCCCTACACCATAGCGTGACAATGAGAGCGCCACTGCCAACTACTGTAGTGGATTCGCAATTACACTTAATTCTAGTACAGTATGGCGAAAAAGCATGTTCTCCAGGGTCATATGCTTGTGTGTGTGTGTGTGTGTGTGTGTGTGTGTGTGTGTGTGTGTGTGTGTGTGTGTGTGTGTGAATGTGTGTGTGTGTGTGTGTGTGTGTGTGTGTGTGTGTGTGAATGTGTCCCCTGCATCATATCACACACAGGTAATGAGTAGGCCACAGGTGAAGGTAAGCTGGAGGGGCAGGACAAAATCCTATGTAGCTGTTCCTTAATCTCCACTGGAGATACTCTTTCAGTCCCACTATCCAGCTGGCCAATCTCGTGCCAGTGGTTGGCCTTGATTCCAAGAAGGGGTTTGGAAATCACATAATTGCAGAGTAGTGCCAGGGCTGCTGTGTAGTGGCCATCGCACAACTTCTGCTCATTAGCTCTTCTGTTTATATTTCCTTTCTGTATGTGTCCTGGAGATTTTTCCATTTCTTTTTGCATTCTTCAGCTGTCAAAAGAAAAAAATATGCTTCAAAAAGCTTAATAGAACAGGAAGGATCACCTCTTTAAAACACCAAAAAAAAAGCATTATAATATAATATAATATAATATAATAGCATGTGCTATAAAAAAAAAGATTTAATGATTATTAATTACATTCTATTATTAATCTAGACTGCAGTAGGATCAAAACAAATTACAGTATTATATTTTTCTCCTTTCTGAGAGCACAAATATATAGGCTATGGTTAAATAAGTATTTTCAGATTTGATAGTTTAGCTTTTTATTTGATTCATTCATTTACTGATTTATTTATTAATTACAGAATTTGTAATTGCTGCCCCCAGTGCAGCTAACTGGGTTATTAAAGGTCAGCCAAGTCTCTCACTGTGAGGCATGTTAAAGAGCCATTGCTGTCATTTGTAAACAGTAGGACATTGGGTTCCCGTCAGAATATTTCTGCACTGCAGTAGCCTGACAAGTTTCCCAGAATGTACCCTGCCCTCACCCAGAGTCGGCTGAGATGGGCACGAGCCTACCTATATGAGGATTAAGTGGTTCAGAAAATGAATGAATGAATGCGTGGTAATCACTCGAATCACTTGGGCAATAGTTTGGTTCACTTGAACTCCATACCTGGCCCATTTCATGCTACCTGAGAAAATTGCGTCTCTTGTCAGTCATTTTCCTCGGGATCGTTGCCCTTGCATGGTCGCTTCCTGTGTGAATACGGATTGAGACTCGGCAGAAACTGTTCATGGTGACATGTACAGTATAAGCGTACTCAACCCACACAAAGAAAAAGGTTTGCTCAGGTCTTTAACTTTTAGAGCTCTGAAATATTTTTAAGAAAGCGAGAAATATAGTCTCCCCGGTTACAGATCATAACTCCAAATGTGCTGATATATCAAAAGTACGTGAAGAAATGTGGAAGAATAGCCATCTTATTTGCTCTTTGCCTGTACAGCTGGTCCGTTCACTTCTCCAAAAATTCCTCTCATCATTGGGGTCCAACTGTCCTCTTTACTTGTACGCTTTAAAGTTTTCCACTTAAATCAACCATGCCTTCCTTTAGGAGAACGAAAATTCTAAAGGAACTTTTGCCACCATCCAAATTTAGGCCCAGTAGAGAAGCCTCTGAGCAGAGGTTTGTTTTAGGAGTTATAAAAATTGCAAAGTTATGTGACAGGCCATGTGTACCGTATTAAGGAGGCCATTTCATGCATATCATCTCATGTCATTTATTTAGTATCTTGTAATAAATTCAAACTGTAATAGTGTACTGTATGTGGGATTGACGAAAACTGAATTTAAAATCCACTTTCACAGTCACTAATCTCATTTCTTTCTACAAGCATTCTGTAACAGGAAATGAACCGTTCACAGGAATCATCGAAGCCTAATACTGCCTTGTTATTCGTATATGAGTCGATATGAGATATTAACTGCAGGTTAGATAATGAACTGTTCAAAACCATTTCACAAAATTACCACAAAGCTAGTATACATTAGCCAGCGTATTTTTCTTTAATTACAACTCAAATATAACATTTATTGAACAATAATTAGTGGTACTGCAGAAAAATTGATGTCTGTTTGTTTGTTTGTTTGTTTGTTTGTTTGTTTGTTTGCTTGTTTGACTGAAGCCCTTCATGAATGATGTAGGATACTTCCCTTTTTGCATGAGACTAGAAGGACTATTTTTTGTTTCTGGTTCAGATCACCAGAGGTAATGTTGCTTTAAATTTGGACGATGATTATCCTCCACGAGAGAGAGAGACTGCAACACTGTCACCGCTGGAGAGTCACTTAATGTAAAACACAGAGCGAGAAAAAGAGAGCATCTGTTATTTGTTGTAGCCAAAACTATAATATTGAATTCTTAGACACACACACACACACACACACACACACACACACACAGACACACACACACACATACACACACATACACTCTCACACACAAAAACACACAGACACACACACACACACACACACACACACACACACACACACACACACACTCACATACACTCTCACACACACTCACACAAACACACACACACACACTTACACATACACACACACACAGACATACACACACACACACACACAGACACACACACACACAGACATACACACACATACTCTCTCTCACACACACACACACACACACACAGACACACACACACACACACACACATACACTCTCACACACACACAAACACACACTCACACAGACATACACACACACAAACACACAGACACACACAGACACACACACTCACACAAACACACACTCACACAGACACACACACACAAACACACAGACACACACAGACACACACAGACACACACAAACGCACACACACACACACACACACACACAGACACATACACACACATACACTCTCACACACACACACACACACACATACCCACACACACACATTCACACACACAAACACACACTCACACAAACACACATACACACACTCACACAAACACACACACACACTTACACACACACTCTCTCACAAACACACACTCATACAAACACACACTCACACAGACACACACACGCATACACTCTCACACACACTCACACATTCACACACACACAAACACACACTCACACAAACACACAGACACACACACACACACACACATATACATACACACTCACACAAACACACAGACACACACACACATACACACTCACACACAAACTTACACACACACACACAGACACACACACATACAGAAATATACACGTGCACACCAAGAGAGAGAGAGAGAAAGAGAGAGAGAGAGAGAGAGAGAGAGAGAGAGAGCGAGCGAGAGAGAGAGCTGCCCTTCCCAACTGTTGAAGTAAACCTTGCTAATCTTCTTAACATGCTTTTCCACACCAACATGGATTAAAATGAGTTCTGAAAGCACAGCACTTGAACGCGTGGTGTTCGGGAGTAAAGGGTTCCTTGCTGGCTCTTGAAAAAAATCCTTACACTGCTATCACAGTCTGTTGGGATAAAGTGCGGACTGACAATGGGGATTTTTAGGATTATCCGTGAATAGTTAACGGCAATGATATGGTGCATGCTTAAGGCTTTATGAAATATAGGGAATGGTTTTTGATCTCAGAGTCTCCATAAAAAATTAATCTGAAAGGAATTCTGAGACAACTGTAAGACCTATTTATTATGTTTTTATTATATTGATTGCTACTACTGGTCAGATGACATAATTTTACAGCCTTATTGACAAGCATTTAAAAATCCAGCTTGATCTGACCAGATAGCAGCTGTCCAAAAACAATGGAATTCTGGGAGATACCCAACTAACAATTTTATGCTTGAATAACATCGTGACAACATTGTACAAGTATAATGCTGCTGGGATAACATTATTTGTAGACTCCCCAAAATGTTGTTAAAATGTTAGCGGCAGCATTTTCAAAAGCTTAATTTCCAAGGACTGTGCGCGTGTTTACTTTGGTTTCCTTTTTCGTACCGCCGTGACTCACTGAAAATGAAACCCCACTACAGCCTGGGCACAGTCCTCATCCTCTGCTAGATTAATCTGTATGCGTGGCCTGGATGTCTGTGACATTTTGGTAACATCAAAACAGCATTGTGCATAAAACTCATGTACATACCTGACCATTTGTGATTCAACGCTCGCGCCCAGCATACTCACAGATTGGCAACAAACCCGGAAGTAATTGGCACGTGATTCAAATTCAGCCAATGGCTGATCCCTCCTGCTGATTGGTTGCACATGATGTGTACACCTCTTATTTTTCTCCTTCACGCACAGGTTATCAACGTGTGTGTGCCTGAATTGCGAAGTAATTTTTTTTTCGTGTGTTTTTAAAAGATTGTGTCAGGAAGGGCATCCGACGTAAAAACCTATGCCAAATTAAAGATGTGAATCAGATGATTTGCTGTGGCAACCCCTGATAAAGGGAAAAAGCCAAAAAGAAGTAAAAACAGATAATCGAGGTGTAAAACCTTAAGCAGCACAACTTATTCAGTCTCACACTTTTTACTGAACACTTTACACAATCATTTGCAAACATTAAACGCACTTCTCTACCTTAGATACATAAATCTAACTTGATGTAACATATTTGCCATTTCAGCACACAACCCTTCAAAACACGAGACCATGAACCAATGAATTAGATTTCACCATCCAGTGTGAAGTCAATTATGTGCTTAACTGGAAACACAACAATTGGGTGTAAGCACTATAAAAGGCATTCACAGTGAGTTTACCTGTTGTCAACCAAAATAGAAGCCAACATGGCAGTGAGAGGGAGAGGTACAATGAGAATGAGACGGGAGCCGATGGAGAAAAGGAATATATAAAAATAAATAAATATATATATATATATATATATATATATATATATATATGTATATATATATATATGTATGTATATATGTGTATATATATATATGTATATATATGTATGTATGTATATATAAATATATGTATATATATGTATGTATGTATATATAAATATATGTATATATATATATATATATATATATATATATATATATGTGTATATATATATATATATATATATATATATATGTATGTATATATATATATATATATATATATGAGGGGCAGTGGCGGTCTAGTGGTATAAGGCGCCGGATCGCTGATCCAAAGGTTGGGGGGGGGTTCGAGTCCCACTCTCCACAAGGTTGTCACTGTCCCCCCCAGTGCAGCTAACTGGGTTATCAAAGGCGGGCCATGTCTCTCACTGTCTATGGTGTGAGGCATGTAAAAGAACCATTGCTGACTTTCGTAAAGAGTAGCTGCAAAGTCGTCAGCGTGTTTCTGTCCCTTGCTAAAAGGGTTGTGACAGGAAGGGCATCCGACGTAAAAACCTCTGCCAAATCAAACGTGCGAATCAGATGATTCGCTGTGGCGACTCCCGAGTAAAAGGGAAAAAGCCGAAAGGAAGACAGACAGAATATATATATATATATATATATATATGTGTGTGTATGTATATATGTATATATATAAAGGTTGATCTGATTAAGGATGTAGAATAATAAAAGACAAGGAACAAATTGACTGAGCAAGATTTGAGCAAGGCTAGTTGACCATATGGAAAACCTTGGTTTGATTTTGGGAGAGTCTGGACAAAGTGTTAGGCCTAATTCCAGAAAATATGGCACTGTGTCAAGAAATTGGACAGTTTGTTGAAAGCAAAGATGAAAAATATGTTTTCTCTCCGACACCAACAACATTTACATTAATTCTATCTGAAAACTGACATGTATTTTAATGGGCCTCCATTGGATTAACGGTTGAGTGAATCAAATGGAAACTATCCCCAAAATCTCAGAAGAACAAATGAGAACAATAGTGAATATGGTTTTGGCCAATACCATTGTATGCCTCAGAGAAATATAAATAAACATTCTCAAAGACAGCACAATTTTCAACATTCTTCAGGCCTTGTTATCGAAAATGGGAAGAATCCTTAAAGAGATCAGATACTGTGAAGAATAAATATCAGTATGGGTACATCAGATGTGTTGTCATCAATATGCTGATATGTTTAGCATAATAATAATAATAATAATAATAATAATAATAATAATAATAATAATAATAATCCAAGCAATCTTTTTCTTATTATTCTTCTTTTTATTCTTTTCCTTTCGGCTGTTCCTTTCAGGGGTCGCCACAGCGAATCATCTGTCTTCATCTCACCCTATCCTCTGCATCTTCTCCTTACTCCAACTACCTTCATGTCCTCCTTCACCACATCCATGAATCGTCTCTTTGGTCTTCCTCTGGGGCTTCTGCCTGGTAGTTCCAACCTCAGCATCCTACCACTAATATACTCACTATCCCTCCTCTGTACATGTCCAAACCATCTCAATCTAGCCTCTCTGACTTTGTCTCCAAAACATCTTACATGTGCTCCAAAACCTCTTTTTTGGAAAAGTAGAAATGTTTAAAGTCTTTTAGACTAATCACTGCTGTGTGTAACTTTGTCTTTACCATACAGTAACATATTTAAGATTTAGGGATTTGTTTATGGCTTAAATACTGTATAGTGTTTCGTTTTGTAAAGTATCTGAGATGTTCTGATGCTCTTTGAGTGAATTGTGTTTAGAGGTTTTTTTTTTTAAGATTTATTTTCAAAATTGTATATATACATACATTTTATATATATATATATATATTCGTCAGGACTTTTTGAACAAGCATGAGGTTCACTTAGCTCCATATTTTTCTACAATGTCACAAAGTTTCTATTTTTTTCTGTCCACCTTTAATTATGATGTGACTGAAATTTTATCTTTCACCTTTAACTTAAGAACTTTACAAAAGATTGAATGACCTATTATTATTTTTTCTCTCTCTCATTTATGTATTATTCATATTATTAGAATTAATGGACTCTGAATTATAAACCTGTGCCAAGCATTACAATCCGAATCCGAATATTAAATCTGTATCTGAATGCGATCAAATTCTCCGCCATCTGAAGCATCTATGATGCACCAATACAAACATGGAATGGGATCGATTGAAGGAGTATTTCTGAAATAAATGGGAGGCTTCTCCTGTGGAGCAAAAAAGCCAGAGTTGGCTGTGGTTTCTGTTTGTTCCAGTGCCTTGCCAAAGCTAACTTACTTTTGATGGGAACGTTAACGCAGAAAAGCACATTAACATTTTGCAGCATTATTTTTTAATGATAAAGAGAAATATTTCAAGAAGACAATGTAAAGGCAGGGCAGTGGTGCCCTGGTGGTACAGGTGTTGGATCATTGAATCTAAGGTTGGGGGTTCAAGCCCCACTCTCAACAGGTTGTCACTGTCACCCCAGTGGAGTTAACTGGGTTATCAGAGGCTGGCCATCATGTAAAAGAACCATTGCTGACTTTCTATAAGAGTAGCTGCACAGCCGCCAGCACGTTTCAGCCCTGCGATGGCCTGGTGAGCTGTCTCGGGTATACTTTGCCCTCACCTGGAGTCGGCTGGGATGGGCACCAGCCTCTCCGTGACCCCAATCAGGATAAAGTCTGTCTTCCTTTCGGCTTTTTCCCTTTTACTCAGGAGTCGCCACAGCGAATCATCTGATTCGCACGTTTTGATTTGGCAGAGGTTTTTACGTCGGATGCCTTTCCTGTCACAACCCTTTTTAGCAAGGGACAGAAACACGCTGACGACTTTGCAGCTACTCTTTACGAAAGTCAGCAATGGTTCTTTTACATGCCTCTCACCATAGACAGTGAGAGACATGGCCCGCCTTTGATAACCCAGTTAGCTGCACTGGTGGGGGGGGGGGGCAGTGACAACCCTGTGGAGAGTGGGACTCGAACCCCCAACCTTTGGATCAGCGATCCAGCGCCCTATACCACTCGACCACCACTGCCCCGACCCCAATTAGGATAAAGTGGTTCAGAAAATGAATGAATGAATGACAATGTAAAGCAATAGCACACACCAGCATAACCTTAAAAGAGAATATAAAATTTTGAGACTACAACAATGGCACATGTTATGGGCGTGTAAATAAATGTATAAATGTAAATGTAAATATAATGAATGTATAGACGTTGAGTGTAATTATATTCAGTTGGTGTGCTGTAAATGGTGGCACATAGTATTACTCAGCTGTTTTTGGGTCACTGGTTTTTGCCTTCGTAGTCTATGGACCTAGTGGCCCATGCGCCCTGGTGACGGGTCGGGTGAATTAGAGTATTCCAGAATGGAACTTTCCCGAGCTTTAGGGAATTTATATAAGGACCCGTTGATGACCGGCTCGCAAAGATCATCTAAGGAAAATCATCTAAGGCGGATCGTTCAACGCGCTTCATCCAAGTTTCGTTGTTCAAGACTTCATCACCCAAGTCCATCATCCACCTTCATCCACAACCAACGCGAGGATTTTCATCATTCATTTCTTTTGATGCGCGGGATTCCAAGCCTTTTACCTCCAGCGCGCGTGCTGTCTCGAGATTATACTGCAGCTGCTTGGTGACTATCTTTATTTTGTGACCGTTGTTGTATTCGTATTAAACTATAAGTTATTATTCTGTCTTATTTTGTTCATATTATAAAAGTGTATATTTTGTATGTCGTGGTTTGTTGTGCTTTGCTGGTTTCACGGGGCGTTATTCATATTCTAAATTGCATACGTAACACACACTTGTAAAACATTTTAAGACCTGTTTACATGAAAAATGTGACAAACAACACTTTAAACTCACATCACTTGGTGCATTAATTCTCCAAAAATATTCTGTGCGAAAACATTCCCCACTTTTTTTTAAATGTATTTCAAGAATCTAAGGTCAAATAGGTTCATCAGTTCAGTTCATTTTCTGTAACCACTTCATCCTAACTAGGGTCACGGGGAGGCTGGTGCCCATCCCAGCCAACTCAGGGCGAGGGCAGAGTACACCCTGGATAGCTCGTCAGGCCATCGCAGGGCGGAAACATGCAGCAATGGTTCTTTTACATGCCTCACACCATAGACAGTGAGAGACATGGCCGGCCTTAAGAACAAACAAACAAACAAAAAAATAAAGAAATAAACCATCCAAATGTATTAGTACAACAAGGCCCTTTTTTATTATTTCATTTATTTATTAAATTTTGCTGAACACTGAAGACATTTGTGTATGAGAAGAGAGCTGATGGTTTCAGCTTTAATTCCCCTGTCTGTGTTCTGGCGGACTTTGAATTGAGCGGCTCTGTTCTCTTACTCTGTTTTCTCCCCAGCGGTGCAGGCTCTGGCTGAGGGGCGTGGCTGACCTACTCGGGTTGATTGCAGCAGCACACACCTGATTCCACTCCACAAATCCACTCCCTATAAAGACAAGCTGCATGTTCACTTCTGGGCCAGAAGCTTTTCCCACTTCGCACAGTCGATACCCCGTGTTTCTCTCTGGCCCGGGTTATCGCTGTGCTCCGCAATTTTTCCGCGCCTCAGTTACCAGTGTTTATTGTTTGTTATTTTCCCTCCGTCACTACCAGTCCAGTGTTTGTGTTTGTCTCCTGTCTCCAGTGTTGCCCTTGAGTAAAATAAATCGTTCCCGTTGCACTGTACGCCGTCTCCAGTATTTCTGGGTCCGGCTGAGAGCCGAAGCATAACCGCAACGTAGAACAGAACACATGTTATATCAAACTACTAATTTATGCAAAGTAATTAGGCAAGTTTTTAGAAGATGATAAGTGACAGGTGTTTCTTGTCACCCAGGCATGTCAGATTTTGTTTTTTCAGGTTGTTTGTGTTGGTATTCATGTACAGTGATCCCTCACTACTTTGCATTTCAATTCATGCGGCTTCAGTGCATCGCAGTTTGTTTTTTTTAAATTATGCATCGAATTTAAAAAAAGGAAATAAAGAAAGAATAAGGTGAAAAAATTAAGGAAAATGCCAGAAAAGAAGGCCAATTTTGCCAATTTTGCAGAAAAAAAAAAAAAATCAAAGCATTTTATTTTTACGTTGACAAAATGGTGGGGAGACTGTACACCAACATTATTTTAAAAACACTGTGTACAGCCAGTTCAACAGTTTGGAACGTCCTGAAAAAGGAAACCGCTGGTGTGCTCAGAAACAGGAATGAAATCAGTTGTTAAAGGAAAATAAAAACTACTCATAAACAAATGGTGTGAAAACCCCCAAAACTTTTTATCCCGGTTTAACTTCTGTATTCTTCTGTATAACTTCTGTACTCAATGTATTTATGTAAATTTTATGCAAAAAGAGCTTCAGGTAAAGCATAGATGAAACTGTACATGTTCTATGAGCTCAGGTATGAAATTAAACTGAAAAGTGAGATGTGGGCAAAATTAGGCTTACACAAGTTATGATTTTTTTTTTTTTTTTTTTACACATGCATTAATAAGACACTGGGAAGTGGTGGCCTAGTGGTATAGGTACTGGATCACTGATCCTAAAGTTGGGGGTTCAAGCCCCACTCACCACAGGTTGTCACTGTCCCCTCAGTGCACTGACTGGGTTATCAAAGGCCAGCCATGTCTCTCACTGTCTATGGTGTGAGGATGTAAAAGAACCATTGCTGACTTTCGACAAGAGTAGCTGCATAGCCGACAGCGTATTTCTTCCCTGTGATGGCCCAGCGAGCTGTCTAAGGTGTACTCTGCCCTTGCCAGGAATCAGCTGGGATGGGCGCCAGCCACCCCGTGACCCTAACTGGGATTAAGTGGTTACAGAAAATGAACTGGACTGAACATTAATAAGACACGGAATACACAGGGAGGCAGTCGTGGCCCGGTGGTAAGGTGCTGCATTACCGATCCTAAAGTTGGGGGTTCAAGCCCCACCTTCAACGATTGTCACTGCTGTCCCCCCCCCCAGTGCAGCTTAACTGGGTTATCAAAGGCCGGCCATGTCTCTCACTTTCTATGGTGGGAGGTTCATGTAAAAGAACCATTGCTGACTTTTGACATGAGTAGCTGCATAGCTGACAGCGTGTTTCTGCCCTGTGATGGCCTTGGAGCTGTCCAAGGTGTACTGTGCCCTCGCACGGAATTGGCTGGGATGGGTGTCAGCCTCCCCATGACCCTAATTAGGATTAGGCTTTTCAAAAAGTGAATGAATGAAAGAAAGGAATACACAGCATATAATAAACATATAAAAAAATAAGGCAAGAGCAGCTGTATAGGATATACTGTATACTGTAATCACCAATAATGTTGGCGTCAGCCGTAGTATAATTAATGGCTAGAGAAACGGTTTTGGAAGTGAAAGGTCACTGGTTCAGTTCCTGAACCAGCTGGTAATATGTGTGGCGAGGTGTACTTTTTTGTCCTTTCTTTTCTTGTACCATTTCTTCCTTTTCCGTCATGGCTGAAGTGCCCTTCAACAAGGCATATAACTCCAACTGCTCTCCAGGAGCCTCCAATGTGTGATGGCACACTGATCAAGGCGTGTTGGCTCAATTTGAATGGGTTAAGTGCAGACACAATAAATTCCCTTGCAGGCTTCATACACAACACCAAAATCAAAATAGTAATAATAATAATAATTAATTTGGGTGGTGTTCCAGCCACCCAACATTACCCCACAACAGGATCACCCTGATCCGAAAACATTTCCCTCAGCACTTCCAAAGTTTGAAGTGTGCATGCCATAGTGGCATTCATCTGAAACCACTTATCAAGTTTTCAAGGCGTATAAGTTGGGGGTTGGGTCGCCATCAGACCTTACCATCGCCTCTCCTGGCTCACTCAAGTTCCATAATAATGATGAATGGAGACTAAGACTGAGTAAATGAATGACAGGCTGTATCATTGGCCTCATTATATTTTAAAGAAAACAGATACTAGAGGTATCCTATAGATACAAGGTTGAAGCAACAGGTTGGCAGTGTAGTGAAGTCACAAGAGTCCATTCACAGGCTCTTTTTAATGTTTCTTACTGTATAACGATTAAATATCCACAAACAGATATTAAGAATGATTTTTTTTTTTTTTAATTACTAACTTTGGAATCAGAAGAATTCTGCCCAACAGCAATGATATCTTAAGTTTTCATTTTTTATGGCATAGCAGGACTCAAACAAAAGTCTCTACACATTCAACACACAAAGCAACAAGACATGAAACCGGCATCAGTCAGCATGCTAACGTGTCCGCCCTTCTCCGAGGGTTAATGTTGTTCTTTGGTTTTCAGTTTGTTTATCTGGGTGATCGTTGACACTGTAAGAAATATTGTGTTTTCCTTTGTCATGTTGAGCTGCAATATATCTTCATGTATATAGACAGCCGAGACTGGGATGGTGCAATTTCAAAAATGGGATGTCTCCTTGGTGATTCAATTCCAGAAGCACTTCACTCCTGTGAAGTCCCATATGGTATGTATGCAATTGTCTGGTATATTTATTGTGTATTTTGTATAGATCACAAAGTCCCTGTATCCCATTTTATACACCCTGTGACCTGTAGTGAGTTTCATTGATAATTTTAAATTGAATCAGGTGCAGATTAGTGTTATAAGCTATAGTCGGCCCACTACTTACAAAATTAATCCGTTCCAGTGCCTTTTTTCGTAACCTGGAGTTTTCGTAAGTACAGGCGCATTTTACATGTAAAATGCGTGATTCGTTCCAAGACTCCCAAGACTACCCAATAAACCCTTTAAAAATGATAAAAGTACACCAATTTTGTATGAAATATGTGTTAAAAGTAAAAGAAAATCATTTACGTTTTTTTAAATCTCTCAAACCACCCATGCGATGCTTTAAAGTCCAGGGGTTGCTGGTCTGAAGAACCCTCACCCCCATCCCCTTCACGAGGTCCTTAAATATGGCAGTTGCTTTTTCCGAAATAATCGCCTCCGTCACTGTATCTCCACTTTTCAGGTCTCCTTATGCTTCAATATCGTCACGATTGTAGAGGGGTTTTGGCCATACTCCTTTGCGATTTCGCTCACCCGCATCCCACTTTCGTATTTTTTTATTATCTCCTGCTTCACTTCGATTGATAACGGAGCCCGCTTCTTTTTTTCGGTGTCACCGGGAATCACTTTCTTGGGGTCCGTGATGAATAACGAAATATAACGATGCAATGATCACTCTCAAAAAAGCTCACGAGCCAACAGTCCTGTTCAACTCTCCTTCACGCGTGTGACAAACAGGAAGTATGGGTACAAGAAGTATGTATACAGTTCAGCTACCTCCTGGCCAATGGGAGGCTAGTGGGGTGGGATGTTGGGAGACAATTTGAACGTTTGAATGGCGCGTTTGAATTTTTGAATGGCGCATTTGGTGCCTTTCATAAAAAGAGGTTGTTTTTGTAAAAAGAGGACAAAAATTTTGGAAAATGTTTTTCGTAACCTGGATTTTTCGTATTCAGAGGTTTTCGTAAGTAGAGGGCCGACTGTATTTCAAATTTTTAAAATCCATTCAGACCAGTTATCAGCTGTCTAAAACAAAGCTAAATTCAGGTAGGTGGAAATAATTTTTAAATTGCTAATTTAAAAACTATATAACGTTGTTTGATTAGTTCAGGCTGAGGTTCAGAAGCTGAGATTTTTTTAGGAAGCTGATGATGATGATGATGATGATGATGATGATGATGATGATGATGATGATGATGATATTTGTCTATCATATTTGATAATGACCATGACTTCAATTATTTTTTGATGAGGTGTTTTCTGAGGTGGCTGAGCTTAGCACAGTACCTGTCGCAAATGTCGCTGTTTGAACCTATGGGCATCTTGGAAGTTGAGCTGACCGCTTGTGCCTGTTAGATTGCACCAGGCTGAGCGAGCTACAACAAGGGTTTCGAAGCCTCAACAGGGATTTGCAGGTTCTTGAATGTAGCTTTGAGGAAGTCTTTTAACCTGAGTTTTGGTCTACCTGTTTAATGTTTTCCTTCAGTCAGCTCACCACAAAGAAGAACCTTAGGGATGTGAATATCCTCCATATGTAGTATGTGTCCTACCCACCTTGCTTAAGCTTTGTCCAGTAGGTTGTAAACACTTAGCATGCTTGCTTGTGAAAACCTCTCTGTGTCAGGGATTCGTTCTTGCCACTTGATGTACAGTTTACAGAGACAAGTTCTGTGAAAGTGGTTCATCTGGCTTTCATGTCAGCTGTATACAGTACAAAAATCCCTCACTTTCTGTGGTTAACTGGGACCGAGATCCCCACCGACCACCGAATTCCACGAAATAGGATTCCCCCCCCACCCGACTGATGTATACATACATGTATATGTGTATATAATATAAATAAATACATATTCAATACTATAAATGCTTAAATAACAATTAAACATTCAAAAATAATGCGTAAGATGTAAATAAAATATAAATACACACACACACACACATACACGCATACACACGCATGTAGATGTGTACCTCACAATAATGTAAGTAGTTTTGATGGGAGGTTTTGGGTTGTTTTTTGTTTTTGTTTGTATGGGTTTTTTTTTTTTGCATAATTGGCCTTTTTGTGGCATTTTCCTTGACTTTTTCCCCTATTCCTTAATTTCCGTATTTTTTATGAAGCTACATGAAATGAAATGTGAAGTAGCGAGTGATCCCTGTATGTATATGATTCACATGCATACAGGTTTGTTATCACCACTGCTTCGTAAACCTTAATCTTTGTTTTAATGCTGATCCCTCTACGCCCCCATATGTTTTGTTGGAGTCTACTAAAAGCACTGCTTGCCTTTGCAATATGGTTATTAATCTCCACATTAACGGTGGTGTGCCATGATAGCGTGTATCCCAGGTAAAGTGAACCTGTCCACATCTTTGAGCATTTTATCATTCATCGTGATGGTTTACACTGTGGTTTGTTGTAAGGTTCTCCAAGGCGTCTTGGCACTAATGGTTAGGCCAAAGTTGTCACAGGCTCTGGACAGCTTATCCATGTTTTTTTCCATCTTCTATTCAGTAGTAGCATTGAGGAAACAGTCATCAGCAGACAGAAAGTCTTTTATGGTGTGTCTTTCACCTCAGTGACTGTCTGCAGGTAATGCTGATTGAAAAGCTTCCCATCCATCTTGTGTTTTATGATTATACTGTCCACATTACCATTGAAAGTATCAGTTAGCATAGCCTAGAATGTAATGCTAAAGAGTGTTGGTGCCAGTATACAGCCTTGTTTCACGCCGTTGGTAACAGGGAGGGTGAATGAAGTTTCACTGTCGGTGAAGTTTGATAGCCTGTTCTGATTATTCAAGATTCTAATTTATTTGTTTATTTATTTCAATTAACACAGTGCCTGTTCAGTATTTAATCCATATCTCAGTTGCCTGACTGGCTTTTAGCAAATTGATTATACACTCGTGAAAATAATTTGCCACATCCTATGGACTTTTTAAAAAACATATTTGAACAAGCAAATATTACATCCTTTTTTTTACATATATGACTACAAACTAAGGTGACGTACGCCAACGAATAACCCAAAACTGGTACTCTATAGTTTTTCCAGAAGGGGGAAAATAGTGTAATGAAAAAAGTGAGTGCAAGAGCAGGCAGTAGGTAGAGGAGAATGTTTATTATACAACGCAGGCAATAAAAAAACACATGATCCAAAGTCAATATCAAAATTCAAGGTCAAGTTCAAAAAATTAATGCAGAGAATAATTCAGTGATCAATATCATGTATTAAAGAACATAGTTCATGCAGTTGAAACAGCTTGTGGTCAATGTGTGGCCAGAGTGCTTGCAGATAATTGTGCAGCCATCTGTCACCATATCAGATTCAGCAGCATAATGAAAACATTCAACAGCATAATGATCTAAAATCACTAGCAAGTCAACAAAGGACTAGCTTTCCTAGAAAAAAATTGTTGTTATAGAATTGCATAGTTAAAGCTCATACCCCCATTTTATACTGGAGCGCGGCAGATTCGTGGAAGCAAAACCGAGGTCATGCTCCAACATTCCTCAGTCATTCTGTCATCTTCCTTCTCCTTTCGTATGATTCCGGAGGTATTCCTCCTCTTCCGTCAGGCCAAAATCTTCCGCGAACGTGCTTTTGAACATGTTCAAAAGCACTTTCACGGAAAAATTTTCCGTCAGTGTTACTGCACGTTCCACAGTCCTTCCGCAAATGTTCTGTCCTTTCCGCAAATGTTCTGTGATCGTTCATTTTATTACGTAAGTCTTCCGTGAATGTTCCGTGAACATTCCTGCTTCTTCCGGGTGGTCAAAAGCGGCCACAGAATCCCCATGGAATACTCACGGAAGGTTTGCTAAATACATGCGGAATGGTTGCGGATAACACAGAAGACTTGTGGAACACTCAAGGAAGTCACTTCCACTATAAATTATTCCAGTTCGTTCACTTTATTTTTTCTGTTTTCCTGTTCATGTAATAAAGTTTTAAAGTTATAATCACTGTGGTTTGGACTTGTGTGCATGGTTTTTAGTCTAGAATGACTTATTGAGGTTTAAATAAAAGGAACGTATTGACATTATTGATATTAAACATATTAACATATGTTAGATTTTACATTTATTGTAAATTATAAACATATTGCCCATTAGAAACATATGGTAAATTACAAACATATTTTTAATTTATTGTACATTATAAACATATTATAAATGATAAGTATATAGTATGAATGAAAGAATGAGCTTCCTTGGTCAATTCTGCGAATTTATAGGCGGAATCAGGAGCAGATCCTTTGATCTTTGCCGATTTTTCCTCGTTGAAACGTGATTACGCCGGGTATTCCTCAGTCATTCCTCTGTCATTCCTTAGTCATTCCATGTTGAACGTGAATGTTCTGCCTTCATTTTTGTCTTGTGATAACAAAGAGGTGAAAGGGTTTTATCTTGTCTCTTCCGTAATGTATTTGGGTTCCAAGCTGGTCCTGCAGCTTCAATATATTATAAAGGTAATTATCACAACCAGACTTCAAAATATTGTCAAGCCCAAGTATGTCTCTGCTTTACTGAAACGCATCAATATCTTTTCTTCCAACAGAAACACAGAGATCGCAAGTTTGAATCCAGGCTAATGCCACAGCCATCAATGATCAGGAGTCCATGTGCACTAATTGACCACCCTCTCACGGGACGGAGGGATGGCATACACTTACTTCCCTGTCACTCACAGCAATGGCCAACCAATCCTGGACATCTGTGAGTTCATTCATACAAGGGAGCGGATTGTGTTTTCCCTCCAAGTGTGTTAGACCGCAACCAAATACGCATGCCATGCAGTCAAAAAAGAGGCTTGTGGCTAGCATTGCAAGTTATGGCAGTTCGTGTGCATACTTTCGTCTCCTCTCCCTGGTGGATGGTGGTCATGTGACACAGAAGGCAATATTTGATGGGTGGAAGTTGGATACAACTGAATTAGGGAGAAAAATGAGGGGAAAAGCAAAAAAGGAACTCTGTTACATTAGATCCTCCTGCTGATTAATCCTCCATCTCTCTCTCTCTCTCTCCTTTGCTAGATGTCTATATGAACCAGACTCTCCAACTGGTCCAGAGTCTTGGAATTACAGACACTTTTTCTAAAATTGGTGACCATGTTGATTTACGGTCCTTTTAAGACTCATAAGCCGACATCCAACAAGTCACTTCTTCATCACCGGGGTTTCAATAAATATCTTGCTTAGGGTCCCTATTACAATGAATAAGGTAGAACCAGGTAGTACAGTACTACTTTCCACCTGAAGTAAAAGCTCACCCCCCCCCCCCCCCAGCTCTTCCTGAACATTGTGATGCACACCTGATCCCTTAGAACAATGGGGTTTGCATTTTTTCTCAAGTTCAATTGTTCCACTCATACCCTGGAAATACATTAATTCATGTATTTAATTAACTTCTTTATGTATGCCTTAAACTCTCTTTCCTCCGCCTTCAGCTTATGGTCCTTCACCTCTCTTCAGGTTTGTCCTGACTGTCCTGTAGGCCTGTGCATCACCTGATCTGAAGGCTTTGTTGCATGCCTTCAGCAGAAGCCACACTTCCCTGTTCACTCATGGCGTCTGATTAGGATACATGATGAATTGTTTCTCTTTGGTAACTATCAGTCGTGGTGTTGATGTATTCCAGTACTGAGTGAGTGTAAGAGTCAATGTTTGTGTTAAAGCCACAGGTGGCCTGAGGGGCAAACATTCTGTGTCATTAAACCTGTGCTGGAGTACAGAATCTACCCCTGCTGGCCAAGACTTTAAGGTCTTCACAGATGGCTTCACACAGTTGGTGGGTGGTGTGTACTTGGGGTCGAAAAACAAAGAAAGGTGCCCCAGGTGGGGAAGGGGGTTGCCAGGTGGACTCCAGTGATGTTACTATGAACATGGTCCAAGGTTTTGTCCCCTCTAGTGTGGCAAGAAACATATTGGTTGAATTTGGGAAGCACTGACTTGAGGATGGCGTGATTAAATTCACCCACTACAATGAAAGCAGCCTCAGGGTGTGCAGTTTGTTGTTTGCTAATAGCTGCATGAAGTCTAGTCATAATAAGCTTAGCATTAGCATCTGGAGGTATATACATATACAGTATATATATATATATATATATATATATATATATATATATATATATATATATATATATATATATACAGTTGTTAACATTGTAGAAGTAAACTCCCTTCACAGATAGAAAGGTCTACACTTAACCATAAGAAACTCTAGTTTAGCTGAGCATTGTCTTCCAACAATGACAGCGTTTGCACACCAAGCCTCATTGACATAAATGCATAATCTTCCATCTTTTGTCTTAGCATTATCTGCTATTCTGTCTGCCGGAGAATTTGGCGTCCGGCTAGCACAATAGCATTGTTGGGTATTCTGCTGCGTAGTCATGTTTCCATGAATCTCATGACATTACAGTTTATAAGTCTACTGGGGCAGTGGTGATCTAGCGGTATAGGGCGCTGGATCGCTGATCCTAAGGTTGGGGGTTTGAGTCCTACTCTCCTCAAGGTTGTCACTGTCCTCCCAGTGCAGCTAACTGAGTTATCAGAGGTGGGCCATGTCTCTCACTGTCTATGGTGAGAGGTTCATGTAAAAGAACCATTGCTGACTTTCATAAAGAGGAGCTGCAAAGCCGTCAGCGTGTTTCTGTCCCTTGCTAAAGGGTTGTGACAGGAAGGGCATCCGACGTAAAAACCTCTGCCAAATCAAACGTGTGATTCATTCGCTGTGGCGACCCCTGATAAAGGGAAAAAGCCAAAAGGAAATCTCTCACAGTTCATAAGTCTTATGTTGTCTGTGACCCAAAGTTGTAGCTCATCTATCTCGTTCAGCAACAAGCGCACATTAGCGAGGAAAATGGTGGATAAAGAAACATGATGCGGTATGTTGTATAATATACTGTTAAACCCTCATCGAATGAAGGCACCTTTGTGCTACCCTATCCAACTTTGTACTATAATAAGCTATAAACGCGTTCCTTCCCCTGCAAGTTTCCCACATCAACAGTGCTGATATATGCATGTCACATCTACGAGCTGTTTATATTCCCTTTCAGACTCCTCCTAGCGCTATTGTCCACTGCAACAGAGCACTCATCCTATACTTCTGACTCATTCATTATTTCACTTAGTGCTGCTCTTTATATGCAAAGTCATCAATTCAATCTCAATTAATCCAGTAACTTCTGAAAAAGTCATCATTTGTTCTTCCTTCACTTGTTATGGAACCTTACTAATTCCTTATAAGGTTGACAGTGCAATTGTTTGCGTCCCATGCACCACAATAATTCCCAGAGACTTTGATTACGGCAGACTGTATTGTAAATTAGATTGGGGCACTCTATTGCCTCTTATAGTTGATCACTGCAGTACTGTTATAAAGCCTTTATGGCACTGCGCTCACAACAACAAGCAAATCATTGTTAGAGCAATACCATAAAGACTCAGTACCGGTATGTCAGAAACAATCATTAATATATAATTGGGCTTTCTGAGGTAAACTTTTCCAATTCCTATTTTAATATTGATTAAATACATGCAGTGAATGCTCAAAGCTTTGTGGCATTCTTGAAATAGAAAGGCAAATACTAAGCAGATAATAATTAGAAAATATTTAATGTCGGGGCAGTGGTGGTCTAGCGGTGTCCCACTCTCCACAAGGTTGTCACTGTCCCACCACTGCAGCTAACTGGGTTATCAAAGGCCGGCCATGTCTCTCACTGTCTATGGTGTGAGGCATGTAAAAGAACCATTGCTGACTTTCGACAAGAGTAGGCTGCAAAGCTGTCGGCGTGTTTCCGCCCTGCGATGGCCTGGCGAACTGTCCTAGGTGTACTCTGCCCTCGTCCTGAGTTGGCTGGGATGGGCACCAGCCTCCCCGTGACCCTAATTAGGATGAAGCGGTTACAGAAGATGAACTGATGAAATATTTAATGTCTGGTGGCATGTTTGCAAAAAAATGTGCATGTGGTTAGATATGTCAGCTTCGAACTGAAAGTCTTTCACAACCTCATTTACGGGCTCAAAGTTCATGAAATAGTGTACTCTTTCCCCTGAGTAGGCAGTGTTGTTAGTGCTATGAGTCTCAACTACTACTCCTGCCTCTACTAGACCACTAATAGTTTCCTCACTTTCTTTTACAGCTTTAAGCTTTATTAAGCTGATGCTAAGCTCTTTTTCCAGCTTGAGATTAGCTGTAAAACCATTACAGGGATCCTGCACTTTCTGCGGTTAATTGGGACCGAGATCCCCCCCCACGACCACCGAATTCCGCAAAGTAGGGTCAACCCCCCCCCACCACCCCGACTGACGTATACATACATGTAAATGTGTATATAATATCAATAAATACATATTCAATGCTATAAATGCTTATAATAACAAATAAACATTAAAAAATTATGCATAAGATGTAAATAAAATATAAACACACACATACAGACGCTCGTGGATGCACTCAGATGCGCACCTCACAAAACTGTAAGTAGTTTTGATTGGAGGTTTTGGGTTGTTTTTTTTGTTTGTTTGTTTTTGTTTGTTTAGGGGTGGTTTTGTTTTTGTTTTTTTGCATAATTCGCCTTGTTTTTTGCAGCATTTTCCTTAACTTTTCCCCTATTCTTCCTTAATGTCCTTATTTTTTTTAATTAGATGAATATTTAAAAAAAAAAAAAAAAAAAAAAAAAAAAAACCTGCTGCGATGCACTGAAGCCGCATGAATTGAAGCGCAAAGTAGTGAGGGATCACTGTATATGTAAAATTTCTTAATTTAAACATTCCTGTTATTTATGTTCTGTTGTGAATAAAATATTGTCTCATGTGAGTTGAAAGTCCTTCAGTTTTCATTTTATTCAAATTTAAAGAATGTCCCAACTTTTTTTGGAATATGGGTTGTACTGTACTGTCTCTTTGCGTCTACTTTCTGGATCTCTTTTTGTGTGTAGCTGTGGTGTACAACTTTTGGTAGCTAGAAATATGAATAAACTTAAAATTTGGATGACCCAGACATTTGTTTAATTTAAACACAGGGGATGACATAGCAGGCTTCACTTGCACTGTAAAAGGAGCTTGGTGGATACATAGACTGGGTAATATGATGTCCAAGTCAATTTGATGTCCAATACAATTTTTTTTTTTTTTTTTTGGTTAAAGCATGATGGGGCAGTGGCTAGAGTGTTGACAGCAAGAAGGTCTGAGTTTGACTCCCAGGTTTAAGCTGTTTTATATGAGGTTTGCATGTTCTGATTGTGCTTGCATGGGTTCCCTCAGGTACTCCAGTTTCTTCCAACAGTCAAAAAATATGAACAGTACGCTTATTGGCTGTTAAAATCAGCCCCAGGTGTGAAGTGAGAGTGAATAGTTGTGTGTGCATTCGCCTTGCAGTGGTCTGCCGAGTTGTCCAGGATGTACCCCTTCACCCCGGAGTCGGATAGGCACAAGCCCCTACGCTACCCTAATTCAGACGAAGCAACTAAGAAAATGAAAGCATGGTTAATGCATTGGATATACTGTAGACATGGCGGCATGGTGGCGTATTGGTTAGCACGTCCGCCTCACAGCAAGAAGGCCTGGGTTTGATTCCCGGCCTGGGCGTTTCTGTGTGGAGTTTGCATGTTCTCCCCGTGCTTGCGTTCACTCCGTGTGCTCCGGTTTCCTCCCACAATCCAAAGACATGCACAGTAGGTTAATTGGCCGTTCTAAATTGCACGTAGGTTCGCATTGTGCAGAAGGCAATGGAAAACCACTGCACTAATCCTGTCAAGAAAACCTCCATGCAGATGATAACCAGGGCGTTATCCTTCATGGCGGGTCGCCAATGGTTGTCCTACGACTCAGGCACTAGATATATAGATAGATACTGTACACATATTGTATGTCTCTATGTACTGCAAGAGCCACAATAAACATAAATTTTCCCTTTAAAACATTTAATGCAAGCTAATGTTTTTGACAACAAACCTTTTTACAGCAGTGTAGTGGCATAGAGTTTCACACATTTGCACCACAGCATGAAGATTCTTCGTTCAAACCATAGACTCAGTCATTTCTGTGTGGAGTTTGCATTTCTCCGCGTGCTTGCTTGGGTTTCTTCTTTGTACTCTGGTTTCCTCCCAGAACCCAAAGACATGCACATTAGACTAATTGGCTGTTCCAAACTGTCTGTAGATGTGAGCGTGAATGACTTTGCGTGTGTTCACCCTGAAATGAACTTTCATGGTGTTCCCTGCCTTCTCACAGAGCCAGCTGGGATAGTCTCCAGCCTTTACATGACCCAAATAGGATTCAATAATTCAAGGTAGTGATGATGAATGAGTAATAAGCATAACCACATCCTACAATGCAATGATATTGAAGTTGGAATGTATCCGTTAATGTTGATTCCTTTCACCATTTTTAAATTTTGAGAACAGGGCACTGTGGTAGGGTGCCTTGGTAGGGTGCTGTGGTAGGGTGCCTTGGTAGGGTGCTGTGGTAGGGTGCCTTGGTAGGGTGCTGTGGTAGGGTGCCTTGGTAGGGTGCCGTGGTAGGGTGCTGTGGTAGGGTGCCTTGGTAGGGTGCTGTGGTAGGGTGCTGTGGTAGGGTGCTGTGGTAGGGTGCTGTGGTAGGGTGCTGTGGTAGGGTGCTGGTTTACTGATCCAAAACATGGCAGGTCAAGCCTTACTATCACTGCTGTCACTGCTGTCCCTCCAATGCAGCTAACTGGGTTATCAAAGCCATGTCTCTTACAGCCATGTCTCTAGGCACGTCTCTAAAAATCTGTGGCGAGAGGCATATAAAAATAAAAACACTGCTGACTTTCATGAAGAGTAAGGCTGCATTGCCGTTAGCGTGCTTCTGCCTTGCGATGGCCTGATGAACTGTTCAGGGTGTACTCTGCCTTCGCCCAGAGTCAGCTAAGATGGGCAACTCCCTGCAAACCTAGTTAGGATTAAGTGGTTCAGAAAATTAATGAATTAATAAACTTTTTTGAAGTTTATGTAAGGACGTCAACATTAATTTAAAAACAAAGGCAACTTATATATATATATATATATATATATATATATATATATATATATATATATATATATATATATATATATTTACTGAAATTATTATTACTTATTTGCCAAACTGCTCCGTCCTATTCAGGTTGTGGAAAGGCTGAAGCCAATCTCCTGAAGCCAAGAGTGGTAAAAGTGGGGTACACTGTGAACAGCCAAAATTACTAGTAATAAATTTGACATTAAATTTGTATGCTGCATTTTAAATTCAGTTTTATGCTTCAATGAGCGCTATAAGTCAAAAAATGGGTGAGGACATAACCGAAGTGCAAAAGGCTCGAAAGACATGAAAAGCTTGGTTCAGTCTTTTGAATTGCTTTAAAAATCTGGTTCACAAAAATGAACCTCTCAACCACACACACACACACACACACACACACACTTTCTCTCTTCCTTGTGATTCATTTCTACACCCCCTCCCCATTCCTCATCTCGCCATATCCCCTTATCTCTGCATCTCATTCTACTACTCTGTATTTTTTCTATTTTTCCTCAGTGTATTTTTCGTCTCACTGTCCCTTAATCTTTTTCTGTCCTGTTACTAAGTGACTCAGAAGCATTCAACCTCAAATCTGCATCCTTTCATCTCTGTTTTGTTTTTATGTATTTCTCCTCTCCTGTGCCTGTGAAAATGGCCATTTTTATACTAATTGTCTTGGCGGTTTGTGTGACAGCAAACTTCTGAGTCCCCCCTGATCATCCAGACATAACATCCCTCCCTTGTTCACTTCCTTGTTACCCCCTACCTTCAATCCAAATTAGAGTTTCCTTTCCTCTTCTTGTTATTTTGGTTGGGTCAATGGAGTGGGCATTGCTCAGCTCGATGTCCAAAAACCTAAAAGCAGTAGGAGGGAGATGTGCCTTACTCTGATGAATAATGATCGAGACATGCTTTACTCTGAGCTGAGGCTTTCTGAACCCTGCCACAGGCAATTATTTTGTTTCAGGTTTTGAGGAAAAAATAAAGAGGTTGGAGACTCAGAGTAAAAAGGAAATGAGGGAAGTGAACACTGCCATCTAGTGGAACCTTGTTGTGGTCTGGTTTGTTTTCAATCATGTTGTTCACAAATTTGCTGTATTGCCATAGTTTTGAATAATTTTCGGTTATCTTCATATTAAAATGTTTTGATACATGAATTGATAACATATGTAATGAATACACAACATCACTCCAATCATTTATTTTCAGGAAAATCCAGTATTTTTCAGTTAATTTTGCTGAATCATTTTCTACTGATCCTTTTTTCATCTATATTACATAATTTGTACTAATCCCCATAAGGATTGCGAGTCATCCTTCCAGGGGTTGCGAGAAGCAGGGCTGTAACTTTCGAAATAAATGTCTTCTTTTGATAAAATTGAGAGTGATTCCATATCCTTTATACTTGAACAAAGTATAAAATGTAGGGGGTGCGAGGTCAGAGCAAAATCTTTTTCGGGGTGCAGGAGTGAAAAAGGTTGGGAACCATGATATAGAACATTTCATGGGAGACATGTTGATAAATGGTTAGCACGTCCATCTCACAGCAAGAAGGTTCTGGGGTTAAGTCCTGGATTCAGGTGATCCTGTGTGGAGTTTGCATGTTCTCTCCATGTTTGTATGGGATTTCCTTCAGGTATTTTGTGGGGTGTGTGTGTAGGGGGGGTGGACTGTTGAGCTGTTGGGATGGACCCTGACTTTGCCCCGTGTCAGCTGACATAGGCTTAACCCCAGTGGAGTAAATAGTTTGGAAAATAAGTAAGTGAGTGAATGTAGTTAATTTTATACAGTCGTACCTCACTTTACGAAATGAATCTATTCCAGAGCCTTTTCCGTAACATGGATTTTTCGTAAGTAGAACCCCATTTTACATATAAAACGCGTGATTCATTCCAAGGACCCCAATACTACCCTTTAAAAATTATAAAATTATACCTTTTAAGGTACATACTTCATGTTGACCTTTTCTTCTTAGCGGCGTTATAATCTTAGAAATGATTATGCAAGGTTAAAAGCCTGAGCCAAAAAATAGTTGCAATGAACACACTCAAAAAACTCATGAACAAGCTGCTGCTCAAGGGAGCTGCGTCATCCCTCTTAGCCAATGGGAGGCCAGCAGGGCGGGATGTTGGGAGATAGTCAATGGGAGAGTAGCTCATGCATTGTTTTAATGTCTGAACAGATGTGACATTTTCATAAATATTGAAATGCAGAAAGGATGTTGAATTTGAAAGTAAAGTGTTTCATACCTTTGGCATATCACTGATTTCTTCACTCCCCATGATTTCTCAACTCCATTTGATAATTTCATGAAATTTATTTCATTATTTAAAAACAACAGACCTCATTCACCAAATGTTAAGTATCACTGGAACACTTTTCTGGCATTCAACATTTTCTCATCTGGGATTGTTCTTAACTCCGACAGGAATCTACCAACACAGAAGGGCATCTTACACACATATCAGTCCTGAAGTGCTGCTCTGAAATCATGACTATTTTCCTTATTCAATTTCTTAAAATTTTCAAATTCACCATATGATCGCAGGTTGGTCTTGATGCTTTTCAGGTCTGAGAAGGACTGCTCGTGTGCACGTTGAGCCAAACATGGTCAATACGATAGGACTCACACCCTGCAGTGTTTATGTGACAGGAAGAACATCCCAAGTTTTGGCAATCAGCTAGTCTGCGGGTTGAAGTTTTTTCATTCTGTCCATTTATGTTTTGCTTGCCAGCTCTGCTTGGCTTCTTGCACATGAGCTGATCAAAACGAGAGAAATTTACCTCTTTACCCAAAAACAACTCGAGTTTCAGGGGTCTCGGCCCCGCCCACACACTGAAGAACAGAAAGGATTGGCTCTCCGCTGCGTGCCACAGCGACAAGTAGCATTAGAAATAGATGAATAGATTGAAATATGTGAGATTTATTTGTTTTTGTTTTATGGGATGGCTTTTTTTTCTGTATTTTTATTTAAAGCACAGCGAAATTATGTATAGTTATTCTGTTAAGAAAGGCCACCTGATTTATCTGAGAGCCGGATGCAGTCATCAAAAGACCCATGTCTGGCCTGCGAGCTATAGGTTCCCGAGCCCTGCTCTAATCCAGTACCACCACAAGTTTAGGTACTTACTGCCTCGGACTTTTTGGCCATAGGGACCAAACAGACCATTTCAGACAGAGCTTGGAAACCAAGTGAATAAATTACAAGCATCTGTGAGCTGCATCCCCTTTTGAGTCATGAAGGGTATGTATCTAATGGTCATGCACTGTATATAAAGTCCCTGTGACAAGTTATCACCTGAAGTGCACATATTTAGTGTAAATATGGCTCCATTGCATAAATGTTGCTCGTTTTGAAGTCAGACTTAGCTTTAAGAAGTTTCAATTTCTACATGTAACATGCAAGTGTGTAAGCAAGAAATGCTCTATGCTTTGATATTCATTGGCATGCAAGTTTTCCTATGCAAATGTAAACATTGCAAGCATGACTCATTATATATATTTTTAAGACCTTAAATTTATTCATTGTTTAAGTCCATTTTCAGTGCCCATGTTTTGAAAGTGTAAAGGTTGTGGCAAAACATCACGGGATGGTGATCATTTGTTCAGTTTCTGCTCTGACTCAGATGAAAAAGAAATGTGTGATGGCTGGATGAGTAGAATGGAAAGCACCCAGCATTCATTTGATTATTTGAAGAGACCATTTTATTGAAGATTGTTTTGAACCAATCCCAAATGCAGCCGTGAGGGGGGGGCACAAACCAGTGTCTCTCCCTCACGCCGGTCCCAAGCCCGGATAAATGCAGAGGGTTGCGTCAGGAAGGGCATCCGGCGTAAAACAAATGCCAAATAAACTATGCGAATCACAAGAAAGAATGACATACCGGATCGGTCGAGGCCCGGGTTAACAACGACCGCCATCAGTGCCGTCAACCAACAGGGTGCTGATGGAAATTGGACTACTGTTGGTCGAAGACGTCGAAGAAGGAGAGGCGGGAGGCGTGTCCGTTGCCAGAGAGAGAAGAGGAAAGGCATGAGTCTAGGACTGAAAGTAGGGACTTTGAATATTGGAACTATGACAGGAAAAGGTAGAGAGCTGGCTGACATGATGCAGAGGAGGAAGGTGGACATACTGTGTGTTCAGGAGACCAGGTGGAAAGGTCGCAAGGCTAGAAGCATAGGAGCAGGGTTTAAGCTGTTTTATCACGGTGTGGATGGGAAGAGAAATGGAGTCGGAGTCATCTTGAAGGAGGAGTTTGCCAGGAATGTTCTAGAAGTGAAAAGAGTGTCAGACAGAGTGATGAGTCTCAAGTTAGAAATTAAAGGTGTGATGGTCAATGTTGTTAGTGCTTATGCCCCACAGACAGGATGTGAGCGAGAAGAGAAGGAGAGATTCTGGAGGGAGTTAGATGAAGTGATGCAGAGTACCCCAGAGGAGAAAGAGTGGTCATTGGGGCAGACTTCAATGGACATGTTGGTGCAGGAAACAGGGGACGAGGAAGTGATGGGTAGGTTTGGTATCCAGGACAGGAACGCAGAAGGACAGATGTTGGTAGATTTTGCAAAAATGATGGAAATGGCTGTGGTGAATACTTTCTTCCAGAAGAGAGAGGAGCATAGGGTGACTTATAAAAGTGGAGGTAGGAGCACACAGGTAGACTACATCTTGTGCAGGCGATGTAATTTAAAGGAAGTCAGTGACTGCAAAGTAGTAGCGGGTGATAGTGTTGCCAAACAGCATAGGATGGTGGTGTGCAGGATGATGCTGATGGTGAGGAAGGTGAAGAAGGCAAAGGCAGAGCAGAAGACAAAGTGGTGGAAGTTGAAAAAGGAAGAGTGTCGGGTTGTCTTCAAGGAGGAGTTGAAACAGGCTTTGGGTGGTCAGGAAGTGCTTCCAGATGACTGGACAACTACAGCGAATGTGATCAGGGAGACAGGTAGGAGAATACTTGGTATGTCATCTGGAAGGAAAGTAGATAAGGAGACTTGGTGGTGGAATGAGGAAGTGCAGGAGTGTGTACAAAGGAAGAGATTAGCTAAGAAGAAGTGGGACATTGACAAAACCGAAGAGAGTAAACAGGAGTACAGGGAGACACAGCGTAAGGCAAAGGTAGCAGTGTCAAAGGCCAAACAGAGCGCGTTTGATGACTTGTCTGCTCGGTTGGAAAGTAAGGAGGGAGAAAATGATTTATACAGGTTGGCACAGCAGAGAAATAGAGATGGGAAGGACGTGCAGCAAGTTAGATTGATAAAGGACAGAGAGGGAAATGTATTGACTGATGACAGAAGTGTGCTGGCAAGATGGAAAGAGTACTTTGAAGAGCTGATGAATGAGGAAAATGAGAGAGAAAAAGAGTAGAAGAGGTGACTGTTGAGGACCAGGAAGTAGCAAAGATTAGTAAGGGTGAAGTGAGGAGGGCATTGAAGAGGATGAAGAATGGAAAGGCAGTTGGTCCTGATGACATACCGGTGGAGGTATGGAAGTGTCTAGGAGAGGTAGCAGTAGATTTTCTGACAAGAACATTTAACAAGGTCTTCGAGAGTGAGAGGATGCCAGAGGAATGGAGGAGAAGTGTGCTGGTGCCCATTTTTAAGAACAAGGGAGACGTGCAGAGTTGTGGCAACTACAGAGGGATAAAGTTGATGAGCCATACGATGAAGTTATGGGAAAGAATAGTGGAAGCTAGACTAAGGGCAGAAGTCAGCATTTGTGAACAACAGTTTGGTTTCATGCCCAGAAAGAGCACCACAGATGCAGTGTTTGCCTTGAGGATGTTAATGGAGAAGTACAGAGAAGGTCAGCCGGAGCTGCATTGTGCCTTTGTGGATCTGGAGAAAGCATATGACAGGGTGCCGAGAGAAGAACTGTGGTATTGCATGAGGAAGTCTGGAGTGGCAGAGAAGTATGTTAGAGTGGTGCAGGACATGTATGAGAGATGTAAGACAGTGGTGAGGTGTGCTGTCGGTGTGACAGAAGAGTTCAAGGTGGAGGTGGGACTGCATCAAGGGTCAGCTCTCAGCCCCTTCTTGTTCGCTATGGTGATGGACAGGCTGACAGACGAGGTTAGACAAGATTCCCCATGGACTATGATGTTTGCAGATGACATTGTAATCTGTAGTGAGAGCAGAGAACAAGTGCAGGAAAATCTAGAGAGGTGGAGGTATGCCCTGGAAAGGAGGGGAATGAAGATTAGCCTCAGTAAGACAGAATACATGTGCATGAATGCCAAGGACCAAAGAGGAACGGTGAGATTACAGGGAGCAGAGATAAGAAAGGTGGAGGATTTTAAGTACTTAGGCTCAACAATCCAGAGCAATGGAGAGTGTGGAAAAGAGGTGAAGAAGCGTGTGCAGGCAGGTTGGAATGGTTGGAGAAAAGTGTCCGGTGTGATGTGTGATAGGAGGGTATCGGCAAAAATGAAAGGAAAAGTGTACAAGACGGTGTTGAGGCCAAAAATGCTGTATGGGTTAGAAACAGTGGCCCTGGGGAAAAGACAGGAGGCAGAGTTGGAGGTAGCAGAGATGAAAATGTTGAGGTTCTCTTTGGGAGTAACGAGGATGGATAGGATTAGGAATGAGCACGTCAGAGGGACAGCACATGTAAGACGTTTTGGAGACAAAGTCAGAGAGGCTAGATTGAGATGGTTTGGACATGTACAGAGGAGGGATAGTGAGTATATTGGTAATAGGATGCTGAGGCTGGAACTACCAGGCAAAAGGCCTAGAGGAAGACCAAAGAGACGATTCATGGATGTGGTTAAGGAGGACATGAAGGTCGTTGGTGTAAGAGAAGAAGATGCAAAGGATAGGGTGAGATGGAGGCAGATGATTCGCTGTGGCGACCCCTGAAGGGAAAAGCCGAAAGGAAAAGAAGAAGAAGTTTTGAACCAATCCCAGCACCTCAATATGAAATGCATGCAGGTTTGACAGCGGTCATGCAACAGCACTGCTACCGGTATGAACAGGAACAGTAAAACGTTCAGAAGCTGCCATCAAGCTTGAACTGAAAAGGATAAGTAATCAAATTTATTTAATTTAAAATAAAACGCCCAAAGCCATAGTACTATGCACTGGAGTTGGGTAAATAAAGCAAGCTGCTTAAAGGGTACAATGTGCACTCTTGTAGTCCTAAACCCTAAATCTTAATTAGCCACTTTACAGATCTCAGCCTTATAAAAGAATTCATTTAGAAATAGCTGATTTTATCTATATTAACTTTATAGTTGGTTCAAGTTAGCACTTAGAAGTAAGTCAAAACTCAGATATATGAGGTCTACACACACACACACAGAAACACACACACACACACACACACACACACACACAGAAACACACACACACACACAAACACACACACACAAACACACACACACAAACACACACACACACACACAAACACACACACTACAGAAACACACACACACACACACACACACACACACACACAAGCTATCTAGCTAGCTAGCTATCTAGCTAGCTAGCGAGATAGATAGATAGATAGATAGATAGATAGAGATTGATTTTGATACATTTTTAATGCAGAATATACACACGATATAAAAATTCCAGTGGACACTCTTTACCCAGAGACTTTAAATTCTTCTGTATGGTACACCAGTGGTCTCCAACCCTATTCCTGGAGATCTAGTTTCCTGCAGATTTTATCGCCCAAAAAAATCTAACACGCTATCTTGACCTGTTCAAGAATTTCTTCAATCAAGTACTAGGGATTGATTAAGTTTGGAGATTAAATCTGTAGGCAGGTGAATCTTCAAGACCAGTGTTAGAAACCAGTGTTGTACACCAATAGATCCCAGTCAAGAAAGTTCCCTTTGTTTGTTTACACAACATTAATGAAGTAATAGAGTGTGCACTTGTGTGGATTGAAAACAAATTATTAATTCCGTTTCTTAACTGTTTAATCCCAAGTAGGGTCACGGGATGGTGGTGGTCTTAGCCACCGATGGGCAATGGCAGAGTACACCCTGGACAACTCATTGGGATATCATAGGATTGAAGCTATGTCAAACCTAAATTAAACAAAGGCATACTCTCTGATTTTCTGTCAGGATCTGACCTTGATATGACAAGCATTGGGCACAAGTCAGTATGCATACGTTCTGAAAATGCAAACATGAGATGCCCTGGTCCAGCATCTCACACCTGTGTTATGGTAATTATTCTCATGAAATCCTCTTATTTCAGGTTTGCTTTCCCACTTTTTTTTTTAATATTTGTGTCACCCATCTAAGAACACATCCGTGAAGAAATTCAATGTTTAAGAAGACGTCCTAAATCCAATGTACACGTTTTTTCCAACTTTTTTAAAAACAAATTTATGAAAAAACATGAGCCTCATTGTTTTTTAAAGAAAGAGAGGAAAGGATTGAGATATATCAGTGCATGATATGATTAAACATTTCAAGGAATATTTAGGAATTCCGGTACAACCATGATATCTGATCCTTCCATCAGCACCACATCAAGCACTGTATCAAGAACTGGATTACTTTGGCAAACCGTTCTCAAGCATTACAATATGAAATTATATCCAATTAAAACTTCTGGGATGGACCTTGGCATGGTGGTAATATGTATTGTTATTGGACAAAACTGTGTTCTAAGTATCTTTTTTGAAGATATGGGGCATGGACACCAGAACAAATGCTAGAATAGTCTGCCTGCAGTCTCTCCAATAGAAAACGTATGATGCATATTGAAATGGAAAATGTGAGTGATGACCACTTTAAGACCCGTTTACTGAAAGAACAGAACCAAGTAACACCTGAAATGTGCATAAGTTCTTGGTGCCTTCAGTTCCAAAATATATGTAAGGTGTTGTGAGAAGGAATGGCAGAGGGTGAGGAAGCAAAAGTGGGTCACCTGCGAATATACAACATTGCAGTGGAGTTAGCAAACTCAGAGGTTGCATCGGTGGACTACAAGAGGAGCATTGAAGATCAGCTTCCAATCAAAATCCCAAGGCAAGATGGCAGGGTATGATATGTGTACAGCAAACTAAAGTGTGGAGCTGGCAAAAAAAAGCTCAACTGATTCTTTGCACACTTCAAGGCATCACAACTGGACTCCACCACAATATGGTGGAGTCCAGATAACTATACCTATAACCTTTAAGTCCCTTGGCAACCTGATTTCTGCTGACCTTTCTCAGTCTCTGAACTCGGCCAACTTTGACTGAGGACAGAGTACACCCTAGACAGCAGTGATAACCGTTGACAGTGAGGTTTGAACCCTCAACCTTAGGATCGGTAATCCAGCCCCTTATCACCGGGCCACCATTGCCTGGCTCTATCACAAGTCTGTTAACTTATTGCATCATGGTGTGCCATACCAGCTGCACTGCAGGAGACAAAAAGAGGATTCAGCGTTCAGATGGTCATCAATAATACAGATGATCAGAAACTGCCCTTTCCTTCATTAAAAGACATTCATTCCTCATGCTGCCTCATCAGAACATCGTTATGGACGGTTCTCAGCCTGGTTTTCACCTGTTTGGCCTTTTGGAGGGTTTTATAGATGAAAAAAAGATAAATTAAACAGAGAAGCAAAGATTGACCATCTCTGAATGTATATAGGGAAAAAATACTGGTTACGTTTTATTTATAAAGCTTTACTCAGGCTTGTTCCTTTCTGTAAGTATCTTCAGCGAACTAGGAGAGGAAATGCCTTGCTCTGATGTGAACTTTTTCACTTGTCAAGTTCTTTGTGTTTGTACTGAGCTAGGGGAAAGAGCATGAGGTTTTACTCAATGCTCTGTATGGGATACACTCCAAAATGACTTAAAATTGTCAAAAAAAAATTCTCTTTGCAATCACTCACTCATTTGCTGAGCCAGTTTAACCTATTACGGTCATGAGAAGGCTGATCCCAATCTCAGCTGTCAAATGGAAAATAGTGAGCAGCTCAGCAGATTATCACAGGGCAGGAAACACATAAGAATTCACACTAACACTCACGCCTAGGGGCAATCGGCAACAGCCAGTTTGTCCCGTATGCATGTCTTTGGACTGTAGAAAGAAACCAAATTACCCGGAGGAAACCTACACAATTATGGGAAGCACATGCAAACTCAAGCAGCTGCACACAGAAATGCCCAATCTCAGAAATCGAACCGAAAACATTCTCACTATGAGGCATCTCCATGCTCTCTGTTTGTGATCTGATTTAATGTTGCTGTTGTTGTCCTGGGCAGGTCAGTCATGTTTTTTTTTTTTATGGTTATAGTCTACGGTGTGGACAACAGCAATAGATCTACAAAGAGAAATGTCATTAACAGACACTTGAAGACAGATAGATGGATTTAGAGAGGATAAAATGATGGACCAGAAAGCCAATGACATGTTTTAGTTTAGTAGTCCACCCAGTGTGAAAGAAATCGGAATTATATATTTGCATGCAGTTTTTATGTGTTGATTTTAGGTGATTTCTTGAGCAACCCAGTGGCTGTTGTGCACTGTGGGACAAGTGGTTGTGCCTCCATATCTCAGCTTAGTGGCTGGATTTGCAGTCTTGTGTTCTGTCTTCAATAATTTCAACCTTAGATTATTAGACAATGGCAGGTTCTCAAAGATGGGGCAGTGGTCAATGGACTGGTGGTATAGGGCGCTGGATCGCTGATCCTAAGTCCCACTCTCCACAAGGTTGCCACTGTCCACCACCCCACCCACAGTGCAGCTAACTGGGTTATCAAAGGTGGGCCATGTCCCTCACTGTCTATGGTGAAGGTTTATGTAAAAGAACCATTGTTCTGACTTTTGAAAGAGTAGCTGCAAAGCCATCAGCGTGTTTCTGTCCATTGTTAAAGGGTTGTGTCAGGAAGGGCATCTGATGTAAAAACCTCTGCCAAATCAAAAATGCGAATCAGATGATTCGCTGTGGTGACCCCTGAAAAAAGGAAAAGAAGAAGAGATTTTCTAAGATGTTTATTCATCACTCAGCTCATTCACTGACTCATTTGCCAAACCACTATCTGGAGGAAACTCACACAAGAATATGTAAACGCCACACTAAAACACCCTTGATGAAGCCAGGACCTTCTTCTCTATTTTGTGTAATAGGTATAAATATGTTATTCAGAATTGTCAAATTCAATTTTTAAATATTTTATGTTTGAAATTAATTACTGTATTTCAATTTGTCAAAATACTTGGGCAGTGGTGGCCTAGTGGTAAAGGGTGCTGGATCACTGATCCTAAGGTTGGGGGTTCAAGCCCCACTCACCACAGGTTGTTACTGCCCCCCCCCCCCCACACACACACACACACACACACACACACACGCACACACACGCACGCACACACACACACAGTGCAGCTAACTAGGTTATCAAAGGCTGGCCATGTCTCTCACTATGTATAGTGTGAGGTTCATGTAAAAGACCCATTGCTGACTTTCGATAAGAGTAGGCTGCAAAGCCATCAGCGTGTTTCCGCCCTGCGATGGACTGGTGAGCCGTCCAGGATGTACTTTGCCCTCTCCCAGAGTCGGCTGGGATGGCTGCCAGCCTCCCCTTGACCCTAATTAGGATTAAGCGGTTACAGAAAATGAAGTGATGAATTTAGTCAAAATAAATTCTCTGGTTGAAAAGCAAAGTTTTCCTCAACTTGAATAAATCTGATATTTATGAATTAGGCCTGTATAAGATAAATAATTAAAATTGTATATCAGTGGCACACTCTGGCCTGCACCATTTTCTATAAATAAAATCTTCCAAGAGGTATTTTACCAAAAATCTACTGACCTCATAACTAAAAATCTGCATTATTATGTAGAGGTATCATCACCTTGTTATCTTTCTGACAGATTTGGCTATTTTTTTTTTTTAGATGTGTTTTTTCCTTTGTTGGACGAGCCCATTATCCCAAGTACTCCCTAGTTTATCCATTCTTACACACCATAGCACCAACTTTGGGAAGAAACTACATATGAGCGTGATGAAGTGTCATAAACCTTTGTCCAGACAGACAGACAGACAGACAGACAGACAGATAGATAGACAGGGAGTTTTTGATCGCCTTAGGTAAATTGAGATTAAAGTTATGTTGCAAAAATTACAGAATCTAACCGTGTAAGCATTTACATAAACATAAAAAGAAAACCGTAAGACTCTGTGGAATTATATACAGAAACGGAATTTGGATAATAATTCTAAGCGGCGTTGTAAATGGGAGGAACAGTTACTACCGGTAATTGCGGCATGAGGATATATATACAGAATTAACATCACAGAATCAGATGTGCAAAATGCCAGTGAATAGTGGATAAATAAGAACTCATTATATGCCATTATACGACAAGGACTTAAGAGGAACGGTGAGATTACAGGGAGCAGAGATAAAGAAGGTGGAGGATTTTAAGTACCTAGGCTCAAAAATCCAGAGCAATGGAGAGTGTGGAAAAGAGTTGAAGAAGCGTGTGCAGGCAGGTTGGAATGTTTGGAGAAAAGTGTCCGGTGTGATGTGTGATAGGAAGGTATCGGCAAGAATGAAAGGAAAAGTGTACAATACGGTGTTGAGGCCAGCGATGTTGTATGGTTTAGAGACAGTGGCGCTGAGGAAAAGACAGGAGTCAGAGCTGGAGGTAGCAGAGATGAAAATGTTGAGGTTCTCTTTGAGTGTAACGAGGATGGATAGGATCAGGAATGACTACATCAGAGGGACAGCACATGTAAGATGTTTTGGAGACAAAGTCAGAGAGGCTAGATTGAGATGGTTTGGACATGTACAGACGAGGGATAGTGAGTATATTGGTAATAGGATGCTGAGGTTGGAACTCCCAGGTAGAAGGCCTAGAGGAAGACCAAAGAGAAGATTTATGGATGTGGTGAAGGAGGACATGAAGATAGTTGGTGTAAGAGAAGAAGATGCAGAGGATAGGGTGAGATGGAGGCAGATGATTCGCTGTGGCGACCCCTGAAGGGAACAGCCGAAAGGAAAAGAAGAAGAAGAAGACAATGAATAATAAATAAGAATATATACATGTCTTCTTTGACAGTAATAAAATATAGCAGATAAGTAAGATACTAATGTATTGATAAATATAATACAACATGTCACATTACTACCTCTGCCACGCCTCCAGTGGTCTACCTCCCTGGACTTAGGTTAGGGCTCACGTTCCTTTTCCGCCCATGATTCTCCTCTGTCTTTTATCCTGCGGTTTTGTGTGTGTGTGTGTGTGTGTGTGTGTGTGTGTGTGTGTGTGTGTGTGTGTGTGTGTGTGTGTGTGTGTGTGTGCGTGTGTGTGTGTGTGTGTGTGTTTTGATATACTGTACAGTATTAATTACACAAGGGAAATTGATCTACTACATTAATCCATCCAGAGTGAGCACACAAACACACACACATAAACATTGAGCACACACTCTGAGCAGTGGTCTGCCACACAATGCACCGCCCCAGAGAGTAGCTGGAGTCAGGTACCTTGCATCACTCAGGAATTAAATAAGTGACCTTTCAGGCCCAAGCCCACTTTTCTAACAATTACTCCACAGATACCTGTATCAGTTATTATTTAAGTTATTTTCCCACATAAATCCCTAGTCTTGGATGGGTTTGATGCAGAGGCAAATTTCCCTTGTGGCATTGCTAATATAACAAAATCAAAATATAATAATATATATTAAATTGTAATATTCATTCATTCATTCATTTTCTGATCTACTTCATTCTAATTAGGGTCATGGGGGGGGGGACCCATCTGATCTGACTCTGGGTGAGGGCAGAGTACACCCTAGACAGCTCATTTAAATTATAATATTATATTATGATTATATAACATATTACCTAATGCAGCCATGAGGCGGGGGGGGCACTAACCAGTGTCTCTCCCCCTTATGCCGGTCCCAAGCCCGGATAAATGCAGAGGGTTGCGACAGGAAGGGCATCCGGCGTAAAACTTCTGCCAAAAAAAAAAAAATGCAAATGATCAATACAGAATTCATACCGGATCGGTCGAGGCCCGGGTTAACAACGACCGCCATCAGTGCTGTCAACCAACAGGGTGCTGATGGAAATTGGATTACTGTTGGTCGAAGACGTCGAAGAAGGAGAGGCGGAAGGCGTGTCCGTAGGCAGAGAGAGAAGAGGAAATGCGTGAGCCTCGGACTGAGAGTAGGGACTTTGAATGTTGGAACTATGCAAGGAAAAGATAGGGAGCTGGCTGACATGATGCAGAGGAGGAAGGTGGACATACTGTGTGTTCAGGAGACAAGGTGGAAAGGTAGCAAGGCTATAAGTTTAGGAGCAGGGTTTAAACTGTTTTATAATGGTGTGGATGGGAAGAGAAATGGAGTAGGAGTCATCTTGAAGGAGGGGTTTGTCAGGAATGTTCTAGAAGTGAAAAGAGCGTCAGACAGAGTGATGAGTCTCAAGTTAGAAATTGAAGGCGTGATAGTCAATGTTGTTAGTGCTTATGCCCCACAGGCAGGATGTAAGCTAGAAGAGAAGGAGAGATTCTGGAGTGAGTTAGATGAAGTGATGCAGAGTACCCCCAGAGGTGAAAGAGTGGTCATTGGAGCAGACTTCAATGGACATGTTGGTGCAGGCAACAGAGGGGACGAGGAAGTGATGGGCAGGTTTGGTATCCAGGACAGGAACACAGAAGGACAGATGTTGATCGATTTTGCAAAAAGGATGGAAATGGCTGTGGTGAATACTTTCTTCAAGAAGAAACAGAAGCATAGGGTGACTTATGAAAGCGGAGGTAAGAGCACACAGGTAGACTACATCTTGTGTAGGCGATGTAATTTGAAGGAAGTCAGTGACTGCAAAGTAGTAGTGGGTGAGAGTGTTGCCAAACAGCATAGGATGGTGGTGTGCAGGATGACACTGATGGTGAGAAAGGTGAAAAAGGCAAAGGTAGAGCAGAAGACAAAGTAGTGGAAGCTGAAAAAGGAAGAGTGTCGTGTTGTCTTCAAGGAGGAGTTGAAACAGGCTTTGGGTAGTCAGGAAGTGCTTCCAGAGGACTGGACAACCACAGCCAATGTGATCAGGGAGACCGGTAGGAGAGTACTTGGTGTGTCCTCTGGAAGGAAAGTAGATAAGGAAACTTGGTGGTGGAATGAGGAAGTGCAGGAGTGTGTACAAAAGAAGAGGTTAGCCAAGAAGAAGTGGGACATTGAGAGGACCGAAGAGAGTAAACAGGAGTACAGGGAGACACAGCGTAAGGCGAAGGTAGCAGTGTCAAAGGCCAAACAGAGGGCGTATGATGACTTGTATGATAGGTTGAACAGTAAGGAGGGAGAAAATGATCTATACAGGTTAGCACATCAGAGAAATAGAGATGGGAAAGACGTGCAGCAAGTTAGAGTGATAAAGGACAGAGAGGGAAATGTATTGACTGATGACAGAAGTGTGCTGGGAAGATGGAAAGAGTACTTTGAAGAGCTGATGAATGAGGAAAATGAGAGAGAAAAAGAGTAGAAGGGGTGACCGTTGAGGAGCAGGAAGTAGCAAAGATTAGTAAGGGAGAAGTGAGGAGGGCATTGAAGAGGATGAAGAGTGGAAAGGCAGTTGGCCCTGATGACATACCAGTTGAGGTATGGAAGTGTCTAGGGGAGGTAGCAGTAGATTTTCTGACAAGAATATTCAACAAGGTCTTAGAAAGTGAGCAGATGCCAGAGGAATGGAGGAGAAGTGTGCTTGTGCCCATTTTTAAGAACAAGGGCGATGTACAGAGTTGTGGCAACTACAGAGGGATAAAGTTGATGAGCCATACAATGAAGCTATGGGAAAGAATAGTGGAAGCAAGACTAAGGGCAGAGGTCAGCATTTGTGAACAACAGTTTGGTTTCATGCCAAGAAAGAGCACCACAGATGCAGTGTTTGCTTTGAGGATGTTAATAGAGAAGTACAGAGAAGGTCAGAAGGAGCTGCATTGTGCCTTTGTGGATCTGGAGAAAGCACATGACAGGGTGCCGAGAGAAGAACTGTGGTATTGTATGAGGAAGTCTGGAGTGGCAGAGAAGTATGTTAGAGTGGTGCAGGACATGTATGAGAGATGTAAGACAGTGGTGAGGTGTGCTGTCGGTGTGACAGAAGAGTTCAAGGTGGAGGTGGGACTGCATCAAGGGTCAGCTCTCAGCCCCTTCTTGTTTGCTATGGTGATGGACAGGCTAACAGATGAGGTTAGACAAGAATCTCCATGGACTATGATGTTTGCAGATGACATAGTGATCTGTAGTGAGAGCAGAGACCAAGTGGAGGAAAATCTAGAGAGGTGGAGGTATGCCCTGGAAAGGAGGGGATTGAAGGTTAGTCTTAGTAAGACAGAATACATGTGTGTGAACGACAAGGACCCAAGAGGAACTTTGAGGTTACAGGGGGCAGAGATAAAGAAGGTGGAGGATTTTAAGTACTTAGGCTCAACAATCCAGAGCAATGGAGAGTGTGGAAAAGAGGTGAAGAAGCGCGTGCAGGCAGGTTGGAATGGATGGAGAAAAGTGTCCGGTGTGATGTGTGATAGGAGAGTATCGGCAAGAATGAAGGGAAAAGTGTACAAGACGGTGATGAGGCCAACAATGTTGTATGGTTTAGAGACAGTGGCCCTGGGGAAAAGACAGGAGTCAGAGTTGGAGGTAGCAGAGATGAAAATGTTGAGGTTCTCTTTGGGAGTAACGAGGATGGATAGGATCAGAAATGAGTACATCAGAGGGACAGCACATGTTAGATGTTTTGGAGACAAAGTCAGAGAGGCTAGATTGAGATGGTTTGGACATGTACAGAGGAGGGATAGTGAGTATATTGGTCGTAGGATGCTGAGGTTGGAACTACCAGGCAAAAGGCCCAGAGGAAGACCAAAGAGAAGATTTATGGATGCAGTGAAGGCGGACATGAAGGTCGTTGGAGTAAGAGTAGAAGATGCAGAGGATAGGGAGAGATGGAGGCAGATCATTTGCTGTGGCGACCCCTGAAGGGAACAGCCGAAAGGAAAAGAAGAAGAAGATAACATATTACCTACACATATTGCATGTAGTAATATTACATACATATAAAGAAGACCATATACATTATATACGTAAGTATAAAAATAAATTAATGTAGTCCCAGATAATAAATGCTACCTGTGTCACAGAGCTGAGCTGCTGTATGTACAGTGCTATGAAGAACATCAGGAATGATTTCCTGTGGCGTTATTTATGACAGAAGGTTTGAATAAGTTTGTCAGAAAATGAGTTCCTTCTTGGATCATGGAGGGCGTGAGATGGGTTGTCCAAGATGGAGAACAGTTTGTGCAGTGATCTCTTCTAACTCATTCGCTCAGCTGTCTCCATATTGTGTCCAATGATAGTCCCTGCCTTGTGAATGAGTTGGTTAATAGTCTTGGTATCCCTGGCACTGATGCTGGTCTCCCTGCAGACCACAGTAAAGAAAGTGGCATTCTCACATACTGACTGGTTTAAGATCTCCAACAGTTTACTGCAGACATTGACAGATCTGAGCTTTCTTGGGGAATAAAGTCTGCTCACCCCCTTCCTGTACATGGCAGTAGTGTTGGTTCCTCAATCGAGTCTGTCGTTTGAGTAGAAACCTAAAACTTGTAGTTCTCCACAATTACAGCCTCATCAACTATAATGATTATGGGTTTAGTCAGAGTCCTAGTCCTCCTCAAGTCAACCACTTTATCTTGTTGTCATTTTGTAGCAGGTGGGTCCTTCCCCACAACTCCAGAAAGTTATCAATGAGTCCTCTGTATTGATGAGACAAAGACGGATTCAATCAACACTTACTTATTTCCTGAACTTACTGAGGAGACTTACAATCTCAGCCTACAAGGGACACACCCTGAACATCTCGCCAGACAATCACACTTCACAACCATTCAAACTCACACCTAGGGGCAATTAGGAAAAAGCCAATTAAACTTATGTGCATGTCTTTTGCCTATGGGAGGAAACCAGAGTACCTGGAGAAAACCTAGAAAGGCACAGGGAGAACACGCAAACTCCACACAGAAACACCTGAGCCTGGGTCTCAAACCCAGGACCTTCTTGCTGTGAAACAGACATGCTAATCACTACACCAGTATGCCAGCCTATAAAGACACACCAAAAAAAAAGAAACAACAACACAAAGACTCAGGAGATACCACAACAAGCTACTGTTCTCACAGCGCCATCTTGAATATATCTTAAAACACAACAACAAATAAAAAACAATAACAAAAATGAAAAACACAATACAGTAAATCACAAACCATAATCTTCAAAACCCGAAACCTTTCAAAGGTGATGTCAAAGGTAATGTCATCGTGTCATTGTGTTTTCTTCTATGTGGTTGTAAGTCATTGCTGTGTTTTTATTTGCTGTTGTGTTTAATTTGTTGTGGTTTTCAATGTGTTTTTATGATTCTCTCTCTCTCTCTCTCTCTCTCACACACACACACACACACACACACACACACACACACACACAGGGCTCAGTGTCTTTTGAGTGGGACAGCTCTGTGTTGCCAGATTGGAGACAATTACAACCTTAAAAAAATGTAAAAAAAAAAAAAAAAACAAAAAAAAACAATTTTTAAGAAGGGAAAAAAATTGACAGGTCATGTTTAGGCCCTGATGGTCTGGCGAACTGTTCAGGGTGTGTTGGCTAAGATTAATAGGAGTAAGCGATTCGACAAATCAGTTCCCATATACAGTGGTACCTTGAAGTATGAGTCTTTTATAAGGAATTTTCCATGATACTAGCTTTGAGCCCACCAACAATCTGCCTTGTCCAATGAGCAAAATTTTGATTTATGAGCTCTGCTGGGGAAATGGCTTTTCTGGCCCTATTAGCCTCGTATTTTTCCGTGTGTATTACTTCGCGCTCCAAGAACACCTTGTGCAGTCGTCGTCGTTTCCCCTCCCCCCATGCCTCACGTAAATAGTACTTACTTCACTTCATATCGTTTGCTCGGTGCTTATTCCTACATCATAGGGGACACAGTGAAAGCGCCATTGCCACCTACTGTAGAGGATACACAATTACACTTAAATATATATATATATATATATATATATATATATATATATATATATATATATATATATATATATATATATATATATATATATATATATAATGCAGCCATGAGGTGGGGGGGGCACTAACCAGTGTCTCTCCCCCTCATGCCGGTCCCAAGCCCGGAGAAATGCAGAGGGTTGTGTCAGGAAGGGCATCCGACGTAAAACCAATGCCAAACTTTTATGATGCAAATCAGAAGTATTACCCCCATACCGGATCGGTCGAGGCCCGGGTTAACAACGACCGCCATCAGTGCTGTCAATCAACAGGGTGCTGATGGAAATTGGACTACTGTTGGTCGAAGACGTCGAAGAAGGAGAGATGGGAGGCGTGTCCATAGGCAGAGAGAGAAGAGGAAAGGCATGAGTCTAGGATATATATATATATATATATATATATGTGTGTGTGTGTGTGTGTGTGTGTGTGTGTGTGTGTGTGTGTGTGTGTGTGTCTAAAATAAGAAGTTACTAATATCCATATAAACAGATACAGAATGAATCCTGTTAGTGAGTGAAATGTACAGTATTATTAATAAGATAAACAGTAGAATGTAAATTAAGTGCAAAATGCAAGTGTATTTTTGCTATACACAGAAAGGAATGATTTTCTGTGTCATTCAGTGGCTTTCACTGAACGTGCTCCTGTGACAGATCAGCAGGTTGTGAAGTAGGTGGGAGGTATTGTCCATTCATTCATTTTTTGAACTGCTTCATCCTAATTAGGGTCACGGGAAGGCTGATGCTGACTTTGGACAAGGGCAGTTTACAGCCTGGACAGCTTACCAGGCCATCGCAGGGTATTGTTCTGTATTGATTTTTTTTTTGGACAACAATTGTCTTGCTGACACTACCATCAGACAGTCCAGTTCCCTCCCTCAACATCACTGGCTTTGTGGATCAGTTTGTTCATACTGTTTGGACCTGCAACCTTCTGCCTGATTTCGCCTCTACGACTGTATCACCTACAATAATATTATTCAAGTTGACTTTTCTGTTACTGTTACCTAGTACATGTAAGCATCAGCTCAGTCTTATCATCATTTAACATCAGTCAGTCTTCAATCATTCAGTTTCTCAAGTCATGTATGCAGTCACACATTACATTTAACGCTGCCTTGTCCTCCCCTTGCACAGCAGGACTAAATGCCAAATACAGCTACATGTCATCTGCATTGCAGTATACAGCTGGGAGATGCCTGTTGATGATATCAGTTTACCGGTGAAGACCATAAACAGAAGAGACCCAAGAAGACTCCCTTGAGGAACTCCTTGTCTAGGTGGAAAAGCAGATGATAGACCATCATTTACAGTACAGTAACACGCTGTGTACGAGCCGCAACGTACGACGCAAACCATTCTAGTGCCTTGCCCGCTACACCAAATCTTGACTTTAAACTATTTAAAAGAGTGTCGTCTCAAACAGTGTCAAACGCGGTGCTAAGGTGAAGGAGAACTAGCTAGGTTACTTTTTGCACCTCCATATTCAACAAAATAATCATTCTTGACTTTGAGCAGTGCCCGACTCTGTGCTATGGTTTTGCTTACACACGGACTGGAGTGGCATATGTAGACCACTGGCTGCCTACAGACAACCAATTTCTCCCTCATCGGCGCATGTTTGTCCAGAAGAGATGTTAGTGTCAAATTATAACTGGATGTGAGCTCATTTAGTTCACTGTATTCTCTTGTGCAAAGTTCGGATTTTTCCACACCCTGGCACAAAGCATCAAAATAAATTGCCTTGAGTTGACAATAACGAATATTCTTTACAACGCAACTAGGCTTTGCGCTGTTAAGAGAACAGAAAACAGCTGCGTGGTCTGAGAGATATCGGTCGGCCACAGAAACGCTAGCGATGACGGAATCATGCCCACATGTTATAATCAAATCAAGCGTATGGCCACTGACATGAGTTGGTACATTCACATGCTGCTTCAGTCCCACTGACACTAGTAAATCAAGAAATACTCTTGCATCAGGGTCGTCCTCGACATCCACATGAAAATTGTGGTGCTGCTGCTGGTTTTCGCCCAGGTGTTTTTCGCCAGGATGGTTTTCGCCCAGGTGTTTATCGCCCAAATTGTAAGGACATGTTTTCCACCCAACCGTTTTTAATAATTTTTTTAATATAGTGGGAAAATTATAAGTAACGTAAACATATATATACATATATACAAAGTTTATTTAGGATATATACATAGAAGTACACTGCAGAAAAAAAACACAAACATTACAATATCACACTTATACTATCACACTTGGAATTTAAATTTTACAATGTTATACATAGGGTCTTAGTGACCCTTGTCATTAATACAGTGTCTAGCAGCAGCTAAGAAGTTGGACAGAGTCTTCTTTCCTTCCACCAGATCGTCGCAGAGGTTTTTCAACCGACGTTGAAGGTCACCATAGATTCACCTTCTTTTGGGGTCGAACTCCAAGGCTTCATTCTGGACCAAGACAGTGCTGAAGGAAGCCTCCTCTTTCCGTAAAGCTGAGATGAGACACCAGATTGTAGAATTTGTTATTCCACCCCTCACAAATGTTGTTGGTCCGTGGGCTGTTCTGGAGCTTAGCTTGGTGAATATTAAAGATTTCATTGGGGAAAGGTGGGTGTTGTCGTCACATGGCCATTGAAAGGTCACTAGTTGTCACACGCCAAAAGGAGCCAGACACATAAGTGGAGTCGCGGTAGTCCACTAAAGGGTCTGCTAGCTCAGAACAAGTGTCTCTCAGATACTTCATTCCCTCCTCAACTTGGTCCACAGGCAGCAGTGGTAGGGTATCAAGCATCCTGACGAAGATCCTGAAGTCCTCATCTGAATTGTAGGAGTTGACTAGGCCAAGATCTTGAACCTTCCGGCAGGTTGTCTGAGTGAAGTGGTAGTAGCAGCCTTGCATTTGAACCTCAGAGCCCAGGACAGCAATTACTGCATTAATGACTGCCATCTTGAAGTCTATGACTACAGTTTGTGGATCAGGGTAGAGAAGATAGTCGTTGCACTTGTCCAGTACAGCTTGCAGAAATTCTTGCTAACCCTGCTGAGTCTTGTGTTGGAGACTATAAACTGTGGAGACATGTGAATCAGCCACAGGAACACGGATGACATAGCTGAGTGAAGAGACGAGGTGTCATAGCAAAGTTTCCATCCACGTCCATCTAGTTGTAATTATTACCTCTTATTAAGGGAAGTGTCACAAGTTGTAAATAACTATTAACAATTGAATTCAATAAAAAATATATATATACAGTGATACCTGTGCTCACGAACATAATTGGTTCCCAGAAAGTGTGTGTAAGGCGAAAAGTTCGTCTTCCGAACATTTATTTCCCATAAGAAACCATTAAAATGAGAATAATCCGTTCCCAGGTCCCCATAAAACATAATTTTCTACTAAATAAGCCTTAAAACTACACAAAAATATACCTTATTTTATGTATAATAAATGTCTATTGTATTGTAATTAAAGAAATAAACTGTACTGTATAATAAAGTCGTTTTATTTACCTTTGTGATGGTAGTTGATGGCTTGATGGAATGGAGTGGGAGGAGGAGGGAGGGAGGGAGGGACTTACTGTTTGGAAGGCGTGTTTGGAAACGCCTACTGTTTGGAAACACCCTTAGCCACACACGCACCCTTAATAGCTTCCTTGTTCTTAAGGATGGTGGTAGACTTAGCGTACTGGTACTGGGACGCTGAGTCACACAAACGCACACCTCGTTCGTGTTTTTCAATGATCTCCGCCTGTGGTGGGGTCTTTTTTGGTCCCATAATAGCAAAAGTACACTCAATATGGTCCAAAATGTCTATCAAACACAAACCACTTCCGCACTCAAGGAAAGGGGTGTGACGAACTGTGACGCCGTGAGCGTGCGTCAGCTTCTCGTGGCCGCCACCGTGGCGCTGTTTGACCGCATGGTTTGATTCGTCCGCCGAAAACTAGTTCGTCAGCAGAGACAATATGCTCGCAAATTTAATGTTCTTGAGGCGAAAAGTTCGTGAGCTTAAGCGTTCGTCAGCGGAGGTTTTACTGTATGTATATATATATATATATATATATATATATATATTTTTTTTTTTTTTTTTAATTTAAGTTGGGAGAAAAACATGTCCTCACAATTTGGTAAAAGCCAACCGGGGCGAAAACCACCTGGCCGAAAACCACCTGGCAGAAAACCATATGGGCGAAAACCAGGGAAATCCCTACATCCGTATGACCTCATAGATTTCTTGAACATGATGGTGATGTTGCTACTCCAATGTCTAGTACAGGGTAGCCAACCTTTCTGAAACTGAGAGCTACTTCTTGGGTATCAATTAATGAGACGGACTTCCAGGTCAATGCAGACTTCCGAAATAACAAATTTGCTCAATTTGCCTTTAATTATATGTTATTATTAATAATTAATGATATTCATCTGTGTGAAAATATTGATTTGATTTCAAAAAAATAGCAAAAAAATTATATGCAGCTGAATGGAGAGTGGCGCTATGGAGCCACGGGCCTGTTCTAAAAATTACAGTGAACAGGCCCACAAGGGACTCATGATGTGCTTGCAGGCGACCTGGTGCCTATGAGCACCATGTTCGTGACGCCTGGTCGAGTATAATCGGCAAACGGCAACCTTTTTATGGGAAATGTCACGTGATCGATTGTCAGGCATATACGACTTAGACTATCGTTGGTCATAAGTTGTGAACACTGCCAACATGCTAGGCATCTGTTGGTATAAGTTAAACATGGTTTCAAAATATGCTAGAAATTATATTCAACTTCTGAGTAACTTACAAATAATTTGTATGAATGATTGCAAAACTTACCTACAACCCAAGGCCACTTACTTTTAACTGATGGTCAGCGTATATGGAACGTATGAGCCATACACGAGCATGCACAAAAGTTTTCGTCAACCTACCTGTACTACAACGTATATCATCATGCTTGCACAAAACTTGCCCAGAACTTATCAGACATACGCCGGCGTATTTGCTAGATTTCTCAGAAGTCGGCATACACACACACATCAGTGAGTGACAGGGGCCAATCTCACTCATTCATTGATATTCTAAACCGCTTTATCTTCAACAGCTTGTCAGACTATTGCACGCTATAGCTATAGATAGAGATACACTCGTATCAAATTCAAGGCAATCATCAGTTCAAATGGGATATTATTCTGAGTTCTTGGAGCAAAATGTGAACAAAGAGACTGGCAAATTGCATTCTGAAGTCAGTGATTTAAATATTCACTTTAACAGCCCTCGCCAATCTACCAACTGCATTGTTGTTGAACGTAGTCCATTGTTTCCAACTCAAAAGGACCGTTCACCCATGCTGACTCTTTGCCATGCTAATGTGCAAGCTGTGAAGTCAAAAACTCCTTGTTTAAGGGAATACATCAGCTCCACTGATATGGATATACAGTGATACCTCAGCTCACGAACATAATTGGTTCCCAGAAAGTGTGTGTAAGGCGAAAAGTTCGTCTTCCGAACATTTATTTCCCATAAGAAACCATTAAAATGAGAATAATCCGTTCCCAGGTCCCCATAAAACATAATTTTCTACTAAATAAGCCTTAAAACTACACAAAAATATACCTTATTTTATGTATAATAAATGTGCTATTGTATTGTAATTAAAGAAATAAACTGTACTGTATAATAAAGTCGTTTTATTTACCTTTGTGATGGTAGTTGATGGCTTGATGGAATGGAGTGGGAGGAGGAGGGGAGGAGGGACTTACTGTTTGGAAGGCGTGTTTGGAAACGCCTACTGTTTGGAAACACCCTTAGCCACACACGCACCCTTAATAGCTTCCTTGTTCTTAAGGATGGGAGCAATGGTAGACTTAGCGTACTGGTACTGGGACGCTGAGTCACACAAACGCACACCTCGTTCGTGTTTTTCAATGATCTCCGCCTGTGGTGGGTCTTTTTCGGTCCCATAATAGCAAAAGTACACTCAATATGGTCCAAAATGTCTATCAAACACAAACCACTTCCGCACTCAAAGAAAGGGGGTGACGAACTGTGACGCCGTGAGCGTGCGTCAGCTTCTCGTGGCCGCCACCGTGGCGCTGTTCGACCGCGTGGTTTGGTTCGTCCGCCGAAAACTAGTTCGTCAGCAGAGACTATATGCTCACAAATTTAATGTTCTTGAGGCGAAAAGTTCGTGAGCTTAAGCGTTCGTCAGCGGAGGTTTTACTGTATTTGTGCTGACTGAAACAGGGTGAACAGAAAAGGGTACTGCAGCAAAACTGCAGCAAGATCACAATGGGCAGCCTGGTGGTGAAACTGGACTGTTGTTCAAGAAAGCCATAAATGTAAAGAAAATTGCTGCAGGGGAGAAATCGTCTTTTGAGTTTTCAGAGTGGGGAGTTAGTTTTAACTCACTGAGGGCTAAGTTGTTGTTTATCGCCCTCCGTATTTTGAAGCACACCCCATCACGCCTCGTGTGTTTTTTGAGGAGTTTGGCTGTTATCTTGAGACAATTATTCAAGGGGGCAGTGGTGGTCTAGTGGCTAAGGTGCAGGATCGCTGATCCTAAGGTTAGGGGTTCGAGTCCCCACAGGGTTGTCACTGTCCCCACCAATGCAGCTAACTGGGTTATCAAAGGCGGGCCATGTCTCTCACTGTCTATGGTGAGAGACATGTAAAAGAACCATTGCTGACTTTCGTAAAGAGTAGCTGCAAAGCCGTCAGCGTGTTTCTGTCCCTTGCTAAAGGATTGTGACAGGAAGGGCATCTGACGTAAAAAAAAAAAAAAAATCAAATGTGTGAATCAGATGATTCGCTGTGGTGACTCCCGAGGACAGGAAAAAGCCAAAAGAAGAAGATAAACACTGCCAATACACCCTGAATACGCTAGCTGTACGTTAGCGAGATGTTCATTAAAGGTCGGATAGACCCGCATATGTCAATATACGTTAGAGATAAGTTCGCTGTAAGTTATCTATAAGTTTTCGATAGCTACTGGATATGTTACTAATAAGTTTTGTATACAGAACTTCAAACTGGAGTAACATTTAAAGTTCAGTGTATTCCAATGTTTTATAGAAATTTGCCATTCGAAGGCTAAATTTCTTCAAATTGTTAATATGTGAAAGGGGTTCAATGCTAAATGAATTAAATGGAACCTGTTGATGAAGGTGTGTTTTATGGCGATATGGCAACCCACCGTGCCTGTGTGCGCGCGGACCGGATGCGTGACATCCTGCGGGACAAAGAACTGCTCTGTTTACTCTCCACACTCACGCACAGGAGCGCGTGCGCGTGCAGGAACTACAGTTTAGCTCGTGCACTTTGGACTTGAGCCTCCATTTCTAACTATATATATTTATTTTATTTATTATTTTTTTAATATATATATATATATATATATTTAATATATATATATATATATATATATATATATATATATATATATATATATATATATAGCTTCAGTGTATTTAATTAATAATATTTTTTTTTAAATTTGTTTATTCTGATTTGTGCTGGAGGATGTATTGAGCACTTTACACGGGACGCGCGCACGCGTACACACTCACTCTCTCTCTCTCTCTCTCTCTCTCACACACACACACACACACACACACATTTTGCTCGGAGGGTTGAACTCACGGTGAGTTTTTAAACTTTTACATTTAATTATTGTTCAATAATAAAGCTCGGTGATGAATAAATAAAAACTATTGTTTGACTTTCTGATTAGCATTCACATTAGCATATCCATTTAAAATAGTTTTCACAGAAGATCTCCTGAATAAATTCAGCTCACTTGTTAGATCAGACATATCACATTGGTCAGGGGTATTATATATGCACAAGCCGCAATGCATTATGGGTAATGTGACTGTGATGCTTGTGGGCTTGCATGCTATTCAGTAATCCTGTTGACCCAGAGACTGGTCTGTGTCTCACTGTGCTTAAGGTGGTATATTGGTTAAGTACATCGGTCTCACAGAAAGAAGGTCCTGGGTTCGAGTCCTGGGCCAGGCAAGGCCCAGAATACCCATGTGTGGGTTTTCTGTGGGTGCTGATGACATTAGGCTAATTGGCGGTTTCAATTTGCCCCCTGGGTGTGGATGTGAGTGTAAATAGTTGTCTGTGTGTTAGCCCTGCAGTGGTCCGAAGAGCTGTTCAGGGTGTACTCCTTCTTTGCAGAGTGTTGAGAGAGAAAGGTTGTAGTCTGCCTGCAATCCCTAACATGATGGCTTAAATGAAGGAGTGAGTAGATAAAAATAAACGACAGTTACACGTTAATGTGTATATAATATCAATCGATACATATTCAACACTATAAATGCTTATAATAACAATTGAATATTCAAAAATAATGCGTAAGATGTAAATAAAATATACATACAGGCACGCACGCACACACTCGGATGTGCACCTCACATAAAAAGTAGTTTTGCTGGGTTGTTGTTTTTGTTTGTTTGTTTGTTTGGCGGGTTTTTTATTTATTTATTTATTTTTTGCATAATTGGCCTTGTTTTGTGGCATTTTGCTTAACTTTTTCCCTATTAAGTTCCTTATTTTTTTATTTTTCAATGAATATTTTTGAAAAACCCACGATGTACTGAAGCCGCAGAACCTGAAGCACGAAGTAGCGAGGGATCACTGTATCCTCACCTTCTTCTATCTGAGGTGACGCTAGATTTCTTGAAGTCTTTTGATTGAGTCTGCCACAAATCGTTGGAATAATTCAGATCTGAATTAACTAGAAATCGGTTCCTCGAGGGCTGTGGTCGCAGCATGTACAGCTGCTGAGCAGAACTGATAAGAGCGCTTTTCATTACATTATTGTAAACACAGTTATTAAACTATTTTTGAGTAAAAGCAAAAGTTAAGTGTTTAGTTCGTGTTTTATCGGTGTAATTGACATATTTACTCAATTATCAGCAATTAAAAACAGGCTGGACCTGCCTTCTGACAGCACGTCAGCCTAAATGCTGAATGAAGCCTTGAAAAGCATGATGGCTTCTGACGGCTCACGCGGTTTCAAATTTGATCGGAATTGCTCTGAAACACTAACAGACGGCTGGCTGGTTTCTTCTACTGCATTTTCATATAAAAATAAATCCCATCACGTTTCTCACTGTGTCTGGTGAAACGCATGTAAAAGAACCATTGCTGACATTCAACAAGAGTACAGTAGCTGCATAACAATCAGCATGTTTCTTCCCTGCAATGACCTGGCAACCCTAATTAGGATGAAGCTCTTCAAAAAATGAATGAATGATTATTCCCATCACTCCGCTGGCAGTGGTTAAAATACCAGTTTAAAGTGTTTATTCTTGTTCTGAAGTGGCTAAACAAATGCGAAATCATGTCATTTTTCATATAAAAAGAAAGTGTATATTGTCTATTTTAAAAAAACAATCATATAAGATAAAATAATTTGATGTGAAACTGAGCCAAGTGGATGTTTAGGCCCAAGTCTACTCTCACACCCGTTTAGTCCGAGTCTACTCTCACACCCGTTTAGTCCGAGTCTATTCTCACACCCGCAGATGTTTAGTCCGAGTCTACTCTCACACTCGCAGATGTTTAGTCCGAGTCTACTCTCACACCCGCAGATGTTTAGTCCGGGTCTACTCTCACACCCGCGGATGTTTAGTCCGGGTCTACTCTCACACCCGCGGATGTTTAGTCCGGGTCTACTCTCACACCCGCGGATGTTTAGTCCGGGTCTACTCTCACACCCGCAGATGTTTAGTCCGAGTCTATTCTCACACCCGCAGATATTTAGTCCGAGTCTACTCTCACACTCGCAGATGTTTATTCCAAGTCTACTCTCACACCGGCAGATGTTTAATCCAAGTCTACTCTCCGCCCGAAGATGTTTAGTTCGAGTCGACTCTCGCACCCACAGATGTTTAGTCCGAGTCTACTCTCCACCCGCAGATGTTTAGTCCAAGTCTACTCTCCGCCCGAAGATGTTTAGTCCGAGTCTACTCTCACACCCACAGATTTTTAGTCCGAGTCTACTCTCACACTCGCAGATGTTTTAGTCCAAGTCTACTCTCCGCCCGAAGATGTTTAGTCCGAGTCTACTATCACACCCGCAGGTGTTTAGTCCGAATCTATTCTCACACTCGCAGATGTTTAGTCCGAGTCTACTCTCATACCCGCAGATGTTTAGTCCGAGTCTATTCTCACACCCGCAGATGTTTAGTCCAAGTCTACTCTCACATCCACAGATGTTTAGTCCGAGTCTACTCTCATACGCGCAGATGTGTAGTCCGAGTCTATTCTCACACCCGCAGATGTTTAGTCCAAGTCTACTCTCACATCCGCAGATGTTTTGTTCGAGTCTACTCTCACACCCGCAAATGTTTAGTCCGAGTCTACTATCACACCCGCAGGTGTTTAGTCCGAGTCTACTCTCACACTCGCAGATGTTTAGTCCGAGTCTACTCTCACACCCGCCGATGTTTGGTCCGAGTCTATTCTCACACCCGCAGATGTTTAGTCCAAGTCTACTCTCACATCCACAGATGTTTAGTCCGAGTCTACTCTCATACGCGCAGATGTGTAGTCCAAGTCTACTCTCACATCCGCAGATGTTTTGTTCGAGTCTACTATCACACCCGCAGGTGTTTAGTCCGAGTCTACTCTCACACTCGCAGATGTTTAGTCCGAGTCTACTCTCACACCCGCCGATGTTTGGTCCGAGTCTATTCTCACACCCGCAGATGTTTAGTCCGAGTCTACTCTCACACCCGCCGATGTTTGGTCCGAGTCTATTCTCACACCCGCAGATGTTTAGTCCAAGTCTACTCTCACATCCACAGATGTTTAGTCCGAGTCTACTCTCATACGCGCAGATGTGTAGTCCAAGTCTACTCTCACATCCACAGATGTTTAGTCCGAGTCTATTCTCACACCCGCAGATGTTTAGTCCAAGTCTACTCTCACATCCGCAGATGTTTTGTTCGAGTCTACTCTCACACCCGCAGATGTTTAGTCCGAGTCTACTCCCCGCCCACGGTGATTCGGAGGAAGCAACAGCAAGGAGCCGCTGAGCCCAGAAGTGCCACAATCACTAAAAGAAGTTCATGATCAAATATACAAAGAATTTTGTATGTATATGTTAGTAAAGAACTTAATCATTTCCCTTGTATGATTATAGCGTAGTGTTGCATGAAAATGAATATTATGGAATATATTATTCTGGGATCAGGGGCAGTGGTGGTCTAGTGGTATAGGGCACTGGATCGCTGATCCAAAGGTTGGGGGTTCGAGTCCCACTCTCCACAAGGTTGTCACTGTCCCCCCCAGTGCAGCTAACTGGGTTATCAAAGGCTGGCCATGTCTGTCACTGTCTATGGTGAGAGGTTCATGTAAAAGAACCATTGCTGACTTTCGTAAAGAGTAGCTGCAAAGTCGTCGACGTCTTTCTGTCCCTTGCTAAAAAGGGTTGTGACAGGAAGGGCATCCGACGTAAAAACCTCTGCCAAATCAAAACGTGCGAATCAGATGATTCGCTGTGGCGACTCCCGAGCAAAAGGGAAAAGGCCGAAAGGAAGACAGACATATTATTATGGGATCATTACTAGAGACCTTTCAATTTTGACAGGGCTGATTGTCTGGTCTGTGACTGAAGGAAATTTCCACTCTTCATTGATTAAAACTGACTGGATCCCCATTTGAACATGTTTGATGAAGTGTTTTGCCCCTAATGGCTGTTTCATGTTTCAAAATGCTGATAAAGTGCAGTTCAATTTAAAACATAAATGTTTTTTAAAAATTAAATATTTTGTATAAATAATAGAGTTAAAAGCTTAATTTATACATTTGGTTGTTAAAACTTTTCTTTTTGATTAGTAGAAGTCAGGAAATAAATGTATTGTGAATTTCATCGTAATGTTTAAAATACTGTAACTTTTGAACCAATAATGGTATCTTAATAAATGAGGTATTTTCTTAGATTCCCCCATACTTTCTGATTATTTATTATATGAGAGATTATTATATAAAATAAAAAAATGCCTTGGGATACCTACTAGAAAGTTGTTTGTCATCATATGCTCAATGGGTTATCTGGAATGGTTCGTGATTTTCATGGTTTAATGTCACTTCAAGTGTGCCACAGGGCCCTGTATTGGGTACATTAATGTTTGTATTCTTCTTCTGACCGACCATAAGTACTTTTACATTCTGAATAGCTACTGTATAATGATGATGATGATGATGATGATGATGATGGAAGTTTCCCCCAAACAATGTTTGTGTGTACTGTATGTCTAAGCAGGGTTGCATATTACTTCAAGGAGATATTAGGCTGCTTATTTGGTATGATGTTTGGAGACTGGTCTTTTTTTTTTTTTTTCAAATTTCTTGTCAGCTCGGCAGCATGCAGCATTGCAGTGCAGTGGTCTGCCCCACAGTCAGTTGTTGTTGTGTGGAGTTTGCATGATCTCCTCATGCTTGCACTCTCCGCATGATCGTTTACAGTTCAAAGACATGCACATAATGCATAATGGATAATTGGCTGTTCCAAACTTGCCTCTAGGTGTGAGTAAGAATGGTGGTGTGTATATTGGTCATGTGATGGTCTGATGAGTTGTTCAGGGTGTACCACGCTTTTGCCCAAAGTCAGCTGACAGAGGCTCCATCCTCTCTGCAACCTTAATAGGATAATGGGCTTTGGCGAGTGAGTGATGGAGTTGAAACCTTGAAAGACTTAGGTGTTCTCTTAACAGGTCTGTGTCAACTTACTGCAAATTACTCGGCGCACTATGTCAACTCACCACACCGTGTGATGATTCAAGAGTATTTGTTGTCATTATGTGTGAACAAGTGTCAGCATTAAAAGGTGCAAAAAAGTTAAAAAGGTACAAATGAGACTAAACTGCAACATCAAGTGTAGAATATAAACACAAGTAATTCTATACACGAAACGTTTAAGTAAAAATATAAAATAGAAATGTAAACTTTGTACCTATGAATGAGAACTAAACACTGAAGACATACAACATGTACATTGAGGCGTTGTGAAATGGAATAAATAAATAAATAAATAGTAGCATCAAGGCGGATAGAATGTAAATGAGGTGCAGCAGTGCAATACAGTCAGAGAGTTTCTGGATTCATAGTCCTTTTACAAAAACTGGTGTGTGTGTGTGTGTGTGTGTGTGTGTGTGTGTGTGTGTGTGTGTGTGTGTGTGTGTGTGTGTGTGTGTGTGTGTGTGAGTGTGTGAGTGAGTGGGTGAGTATATGTCAGTAGAAGAGTTTGCATGTGTGTGATTGCAAGGGCGTGGGGGTGGAGAGGTGGTGGCTTTCACCGCTCTGGGGTAGAAGCTGTTTTTTCAATCTTGTGCTGGTCTTGATGCTTCTGTACCACTTTCCTGGAGGAAGCAGTACAAACAGTCCATTTCCTGGGTGTGTGGGATCTGTCACGATGCAGCTTGCCTTCTTCTGGACCCGGACTGCATATATGGTTTCTAGATCTGGTAGACGGCATTCCTCGATCTCCTGTGCAGTTCTCACCACCTGAGCCAAGTTCTTTCTGTCTTTAGCAGTGCATCTGCATCCTACATCGTTGCACTGAGACAGAGTATACGTTCTATTGTTGTGCTGTAGATATTCTTGAGCAGCTGAGAGAAAAGTCCATTAAATTTCAGCTTCCTGAGGAAGAAAAGCCTTTATTGGGTCTTCTTCACCAGTGTGTGAGGTCTTAACAGACCAGGACAGGTAAGATGAAATGTAGATACCCAGGAACTTAATACAGTTCACACATTCCACCACCTCCTCATGAATACAAAGAGGAGCGTGCTCTGTCTTCCTGGTTCTCCTATATTCCACTATGACGACCTTGGTCTTGCTATTGTTCAGAATAAGATTATTAGTTGAACACCAGTTTATCAGGTGCTCAATCCTCTCCCTGTAGTGAGTCTCATCATTATCTGATACCACAATGGTATCGTTGGCAAACTTCACAAGCGGATAGCAGAGCAGTCATGTGTAAAGAGGCTGAAGGTGGCCAGCCTTTGATAACCCAGTTAGCTGCACTGGGGGACAGCAGTGACAACCGTTGACAGTGGGGCTTGAACCCCCAACCTTGGCACCGGTAATCCAGCACCTTACCACCTGACCAGCATGTCCCCTATCAGTCAAACTATTTGAATTTATTATATTGTGATGGTTTTGTGATCACGTGAAGCATTTGTAAAATATGTTTTCAGTAAAACATGTAATAAAAAAAACAATACAGTATACCCTTGATTATTCGCGGTTTTCAAATTCAGCTAATAGCTGTCCTCCATCCTGTTGTTTGGTTGAGATGATGTAACGCCCCTTTTTCCTCATTTGCGCACAAGTTGTCAATGAGCCTATTTTTTTGTGTGTTTTAATTACTAGTTAAGCTCTATGATGCCACTCAAATGCTGTGCGTCTTCTCTGGCTAAGCGATAGAAAACGCTGGGTGTCTCTTTCTGAAGAAATAAGACTTTCTCCTGAAAAAACAACAGTTTCCTCTGAACAGTTGTATTAGTGTTTTTCAATTATTATTTCAGTACAGTATCTAAGTTAATGTTTAGAATGTTTGTGCGTGAGATTTTATGTTCTATATGTTATGTATGTCTTCATCCCCTGCGATCCCAATTGCTGGAGTCGTCGTTCGGCCCCTTCCCCCTGGGCTTATTGTTATATAATTTGTTAAACATGCAACAGAACATAAAATCTCACGCACAACGATTCTAAACATTAACTTAGGTACTGTACTGGATTAATAATTGAAAAAGACTTTAATACTAGTGCTTGACAACAGTATATGCTGTATAATGTTTATATTTTATCATCAACAAATATAACAGTAAAAATTGAAAAGTTTTTCTTAATCAGTACTACATTTTACTACATTAATACTGTATTAATGAGTAAGACTGTAGAATGTATTTAAGAAGCATATTTTAGCGCATGTAATAGATACACAGTATTTTACCTCCGGTTGCTCATTCACGCATGTAATATAATACATGGGGTTTTACTTCCAGGTATAGAACTCACGGATTATCTTCATTCGTGGGAGGGGCGGAACCAAACCCCCGCGAATATCAAGGGTCTACTGTATTTAGTATTTTTAGGTATCATTGTGCAGGGAGTTGACATGATGAGTTGTTCAGGTACAATGGCTTGACTTGAACTGCACTGAGTTGAGCTGCTTCAGATTTAAAATGGCACTGAACTTTACAACTCATATTCAGAACACGAAACAGGAATTGCAGAATGTTGGGTTGTACAAAGAGAAATACTATCTCTGTATGCTGCATGTGTTCAGTCATGTTGAATACTGTTCCACTGTTTGAAATCCATGGCATAAATATAACATGACGGACTGGAATCAGTGCAGAGAACATTACATTAATAATGTTGTCCCACCAAAGAAAGTTGACCTAGCAATTATAGCTACTACGTACAATATCTGAAATGTCCGTAACAGTGAGATCCACACTCCAGCCCAAACTAACCGTGCTTCATAGAGAGAAAATATGTTAAACCTGTTTGAATCATTTTAGGTAAAACACTAGAACCTGAAGAGGGAGGAGGTTTTTTTTATTTGTTTGTTTGTTTGTTTGTTTGTTTGTTTTGTAAAATCTTAAAAAGTATTTATTAGTATATTGCAGTGCAAACCACAGCAATTGCTTTACAGCTATATCTGTAAATACAGTAGTTGGTTTCTACAGGGATTTTGAATAGTGTTTCAGGTGGAATCTTAGAATGAAGGCAGCCAGTCCAGTGTGTTCGTTTGAATAGTACGCCACACAGAATACGATAGAATCAGGTGATGAGATCAGCTGCTATTTTAAGGTATTAAGTACGTTAACAGCTTATTTAAGCAATTTATTTATATTTTTATCAGTTCTGAGTATTTAATTAAAAAGTTTTGTATGAAAATAACATTTGTAAGCAAAGCAAGATAGCATAAGAGACATCAATGGTGTGAGAGAGAAGAAGGTCACTAGCTCATAATTGCACAAAGAACTCTGTGTGTGGATGTGTGTGTGTGTGTGTGTGTGTGTGTGTGTGTGTGTGTGTGCTTGCTATTTGCATGGATTTGTTTATTAGCCTCTTCTAATCAGACAACTTTTTTTCTGAGGTTTCGCATTTTCGGGCTTTTACAGTAGAAGTCAGCCACCTCGATAGTTTTATTCAAGAAAATGAATTAATATCCACCCACTTCCAGATTTTGGAGGAACTAATTGGCAGGCGTGCCTAGCTTTATTTTACATTTTCAAACATGGCAAACCTTATACACTTCAGCTTTTTAGTACTAGATTAGAATATGATCAATGATGTCTAGATTTTAAAACTGCCCCTGTCCTTGTGCTGGAGTTAAAAGTGTGGGTGATACAGGCAAGCTTTTCTCATTTACATCCATATGCTGACTAGTCATCTTCTGTTGGGTATAGTCGTACTGCTTTGCATATACAGGAACGATGACATTTGTTGCTGTGCTTTCTACACAGGACTTTCAGATGTGTTCACGGCGCTCCAGAGCTCACATCCTCTTTCTGATCGACGATGGAGCAGAGAATCCAGGACAGTGGCAGTGGCCTTCTCTCGCTCCACCAGATTCAAACTGTCCACTCTTGCAACGAGTACACAGACAGTCCTACAACTTCGGCTCACCTCCAACTGTCTAACTCTAGTCTTGAAGAAGGTTCTGTGTCAGGTCCAGCTGATCACAGCCAGGATTCTTCACATTCGTCTCAAAGTGTGCAAATTTCCACTGACACTGGACCGACATCAGAGCAGGGCAGTGTGGAATACAAAGGTGAAATTGTAGTAAAGGAACAGCTGGAGGATTTCAAACAGGAAGTGCAGAAGGAACTCTTCGCAATATCTACTCAGGAGCAAAGCTTTTTAGGAAATTTGGATGAAAAAGTAACGGCAGTACAGGACCAACCGAGGAGTTTTGAAACGAAACAGGCGGGTTTGGAGCTTGATGGAAATTTTAGCTCAGAGCAGAGAAGTCTGGGAAGTGGTGGCGAACTAGATGTTGCAATACGGGAGCAACCCAACCCAAAACATGAAGAAATGCACCTACTAGGAAGCGCTTCTACAGGTCAAAAACATTTAAAACTGGAAAAAAAACAGGAAACAACAAAGCAACACAACAGGAAGCACCCAAACCTGTGTGATCGTTGTAGTCGCTGCAAGTGCAGGGATTGTACTGCTGACACACCCCTTCCAGCCTGTTGGCTGTGTGGGCGTCGTTGCCTGTGCTCGGCTGAGGCACTGGTTGAGTATACTACATGTGTGTGCTGCCTCAAAGCACTGCTGTACCATTGCTCCAGCGATGATGAGGACTCCAGTGCTGATGCCCCATTTTCCTGCCAAGAGTCTCGGAGGTGTACACGATGGAGTATAGCGGCAGCCATGGCATTCTTCCTACCGTGCCTTCTTTGCTATGGCCCTGCTAAAGGTTGCCTGGCACTCTGTCAATGCTGCCACAACTACAACCACCGGACTGGCTGCAGATGCAAGAGTCTAAAGGTGGCTCACAACCTATAATTTGTTTTTAATTTGTTGTTTAGACACTGAAGGTGGTGTTTCTATGTTTGCTGTATTGATTCATAGTTTGGGCACATTGTTGCTAGTTTGGACTCCTTATATATATATATATATATATATATATATATATATATATATATATATATATATATATATATATATTTATATTTATATTTATATATATATTTATATTTATATATATATTTTTAATTTATATATATATATATATATGTGTGTGTGTGTGTGTGTGTGTGTGTGTATATATATATATATATATATATATATATATATATGTGTGTGTGTGTGTGTGTGTGTGTGTGTGTGTGTGTGTGTGTATATATATATATATAGATATATATATATATATATATATATATATATATATATTTTTTTTTTTTTTTTTTTTTTTCCCCCACTCATTGTGTTTTATCTATTCGTTCATTCATTTCCCAAACTGCTTTATCTTATTCTGGAGCCTATCTCAGCTGGCATTGGGCAAAGGCAGGGTACACCCTGAACAGCTCTCCAGAATGCTGAAGTGCAAACTCACACAGCTTAATTTTCAGTGCACACACCCAAACTCACACTAGAGCAAATTTGGAACTGTCAGTTATCTTAATGTGCATGTCCTTTAAGACTGTGGGAGGAAACCAGAGTACCTGGAGAAAACCCATGCAAACATAGAAAATATATGCAAACGCTTGACAAAAATGCCTGAGTCCAGGACGCGAACCCTGGACCTTCCTTGCTGTTTTTTGGCGGACATGTTAACCACTGCACCACCATGTTATAATCATTTAGTTTTAATTTTGAAGAGAGATGGGGTAATGTATTCAGTTCGGAATCATGATTCTTTTGGGTGGCGATTCATGTAGGTAGCACCGTACAGGCTCTGAAGTTCAATTTTTATTCATTTTCAGTTTGTATGCTTGAATTTAAGGTGGGGAATCAATGCCATTCCTCTCTAGTCCTACAGGTGGTGCACTCTAAACCATTCACACACTAGCAGGCAGCGCAGCGTCCCATGTGGTTCAATACAAATTGTGTGAATATGTGCTAATTATTATGTGGGAAAGAGTTAACAAACTTTCTTTTTAAAAGTTTAAATTGCAACCAAAAAAACCTGAAAACTGTTGTGTTCTGTATACCAATATTTAAAGAATCACAATACAGGGATCCCTCACTTTCCGTGGTTAATTGGAACCGAGATCTTCCCGCGATCACCGAATTCCGCGAAGTAGCATCACTCCCCACCCCACCTGACTGACATATACGTACATGTATATGTGTATATAATATCAATAAATTCATATTCAATGCTATAAATGTTTATAATAACAATTAAAAATGCATAAGATGTAAATAAAATATAAATACACACACTCAGATGCGCACATTAAAATATAAGTAGTTTTGATGAGGGGTTTTGGGTTGTTTTTTTGTTTTTGTTTGTTTGGGGTTTTTTTTTTTTTTTACTTAATTGGTCGTGTTCTTGTGCATTTTCCTTAACTTTTTCTCCCTATTCTAACTTCATTTCCTTATTTTTTAATTTGATGAATATTTCTTTTAAAGTCCGCATGAATTGAAGTGCTAAGTAGCGAGGGATCCCTGTACAATCACAATACAAATCTAGTTTGCATCTACTTATTTCTCGGGCAGTGGTGGCTCAGGCTCAGGATTCGTAATAGATCAGGAGGAGTGTTCAAGTCCCATTTATACCAAGCTGCCACTGTTGGTCCATTAACGTCTAACCGCTTTGGTGTACAAACATGGTAAATGTCAGTCTGGATCAGGGAATCTGCCAGATGCCAGAAATACAAATGTAATATTGCATCAGGTGATTCCCATCCCAAGTTTTGAGTCATGCTTGTGTTTCATTTGGAGGCTGTTAGAAATAGCAAATATAGGACAATACACTGGCAATTCTGTCCCATTCACTTATTTAAGCAGAGTACGGAAACTTATTATTATTATTATTATTATTATTATTATTGTTGTTATTTTAATGTATTTTCAGCACTGTAGTCCAAAGTTGGTCGAGTGGCGTGTTTTGTTTGTCTGTTGTATTTTCTTGTTTGTCTATCTGTTGACATGCTGTCGTTTTGACACTGTAAATGAAAGAAAGCAAAGTGGGAAGCAGCGAGACTCTGTGACTGCCTTTGTCTCATTAGTCTAATTATTTATCTCAGGAATTTTAATATTTTTGACCCATTAATTTTATTCTTTTTTGCGGTTTAAAAATCATGCATCATGTAATTTTGTTGGGGCTTTTTTTTTTTTTTTTTCTTTTTTTTTTTTTTTAAATTCAAGCCAGAATTACCACATTTTTAAGTTATATGTGTGTTGATATAATCAACAATAACATATGTTAGGCGCTACACCGAATGTAGGCGCTTGTCGCAAGTGACGTATGGTGCTTGTGAGACAAAGCGTGGGCTTATCCGGACTTCCGATCTTTCAAGTGAGCAAGTGCGCGTTGAGTACTTGTTTAGTACGTCACTTGCGACAAGCGCCCACATTCGGTGGAGCGCTTCACATATTTCTTTGTAAATTGCACCTGTTTGTAAATTAGTAATGTGACAGGATCCTCAGAGATGGTTGAATTTGTGTTGATTTGAGCTGTGGAAATGTGCCATGTCAGACTTGGACACCTCAGCAGATCTTGATATATAAAACATTTATATTGCATTAAGTGTGATATACACACACTTACATCTCAAATATTTTTGCTTTATATGTTTTAAGTTAATACTTGGATAAATACTTGTATATTTGTACAATGAAAAAATATGCTCTAAGTTCTAATTTGTTTGGTGAAAAGAATATTTATTTAAAGTTTTATTGTGCAAACATATTTATTTTTAGACACCTAACATGTGAGCTGAGAAGATATGGGAAACAGCATTGCTGTAAATAATGAAATGTTATGATTGTGCGGTGTGTGAAGTTTATATTTATAATGAAGTAGGAAAAAAAATTAACATTGCTGAAATTGAACCACACGCTTCCCAAGTTTTTTTTTGTTTTTTGGTTTTTTTGGTTATTTTTATCCAATCACAAAGAGGCATTATGAAAGCATTTCTGTTGTTTTTTTATTGCCGAGATCGACTCTCGAGTCACATTTCAGTGGACAGAACGACTGATACCTGTAACATCTGGTACACACAACTTCACATTGAAGACTTGCTTAATTTAATCTTTACATTAATCCTACCATTAGGGACACAGGGAGACTGAGGCTTATCTGAACGTGGGGTAAACCGTGAACAGCTGGCCAGACCATTACAGGGCCAACACACACACACACACACACCCACACACACACCCACACACACTCGGGATTCACACTGAAACCTAGGGGCAGTTTTAAAAAGCCATATAGTCTAATGTGCATGTCTTTGGATTGTGGGAGGTAACTGAAGCGCCTGAAGAAAACGCAAGCAAGCACGGTGAGAGGTGCAAACTTCACAGAGAAACATCATCACTAGGCACTTAGCTCAAACCCGGGACCTTCTTACTGTGAGGAGAAAGCTCTAAGCACTACATCACTGTCGTGCCACTTTATTTCATCACTTAAATGAATTGAGACACATTAATATTATCATCATCATTTTCTGTAACCGCGTCATCTTAATTAGGGTTGCGGGGAAGCTGGCGCCCATCCCAGACGACTCTGGGCGAGGACAGAGTACAACCTGGACAGTTCGCTAAGCCATCTCAGGGCGGAAACACGCTGACGGCTTTGCAGATACTCTTGTCAAAAGTCAGCAATGGTTCTTTTGCATGAACCTCACACCATAGACAGTGACAGACATGGCCGGCCTTTGATAACCCAGTTAGCTACACTGGAGGAGGGGGGGGGGGGGGGAGTGACAACCTATGGTGAACCCCCAACCTTAGGATCAGTGATCCAGCACCTTTACCACTAGGCCTCCACTGCACTCACATTAATATGAACAATGAAATAAAAAACACTGTTCTTCGTCTTTTCTGACTGACACTTCCATTATTTGTCTAAAAGTTACCCGGGGTTCATTTTCGACCTCCTGATTATTATACACGTTGTACTTGGATTCATCGTTGTTGGTCGACCACTCTTGGAAATGGAACTATGGTCTTGAATTACTTCCATCTGTTTGATGGGGCACGGATGGAGTCCACACGCCTTACAGATAATTTTGTAAACTGCTCAAGCCTGATGAGCATCAACAATTCTTTCTGAGGTCCTCACAAATTGTTTGATTATGCCATGATGTACGTCACAAGCATGTTGTGGATGTCAGAATTTGACAGATCTCTGTTCTTTAATTAAGACAGGGAGCTCACTCATGTCATCCAAATGATTAAAAATACATAATTTTTAACTGCTAGTCCGACAGACCCCCAGTGCAGCTTCCCGCCGGCCATGTCTCTCGCTGTCTATGGTGTGAGGCTGTAAAAGAACCATTGCTGACTTTTGTCAAGAGTAGCTGCATAGCCGTCAGCGTGTTTCTGTCCTGCGATGGCTTGGCGAGCTGTCCAGGGTGTACTCTGCTTGCGCCCGGAGTCGGCTGGGATGGGCGCCAGCCTCCCCGTGACCCTAATTAGAATTAAGTGGTTCAGAAAATGTATGAATGAAAGGATAATCCAACAGGTTCACATACGTATGCCACCCAGAAACATGAGATCATTTATCTCGATAAATAAATAACAAAGTATCATCTGTTTTTGCCTCGTTTGGTTCTGTTCATCTACTTTTAAAACATTTGTGAAAATCTGATGGTGTCTGGTATCATATTTATGCAAAAATATTAAAAATAAAGTATTCACAAAATTTCATGCAGCACTGTATTTCATTACAGACAGTCTGAGCCAAAGATTTTTTTTCTGGAAAACGTCAATGAATGTATTTCTACATTCCAGAATTGGAAAGTGTGAAATTTAGGGCTAGTCATTTGGTAAAAGAATAAAATGATGTGATTTAAAACAGGTGATTTGGACAGGTGATTGTAATCATGAATTGGTACCAATGCAGTATTCTGGAAAGGCTTGGCTTCGGAGAGGCAGTGATTGGCTGAGGCTCTTCAGTTTGTCAATGAATGCATTCGACAATTATTGAAATGCTTACAAACAAGTCTCCTGAACAAAAGACAGGAAAGAATTGTGTATATTTCACCCTTTCTTGTGCACAGTATCATGAAATGATTGAAGGAACTTCGATGTATAAAGGGCAAGGGCACAAGCCTATGCTGAACACTGGTCATCTCCTTCCATCCCCAGCCTGCATTTCATTAAAGAAAAAAACGTCATTCATTCATTCATATGCCAAATCACTTAATTCTACTTTAGCAGTTCAGTCGTGTTGAGGCTAGAGCCTCTCTCTGCCACCTCTGAGCAAGGTCAGAGTACACCATTATAAGGCCAACACACACACACACATTCACATCTAAGGGCAATCTGGAACAGCTAACTACCCTAAAGTGCATATAAAAAAAACAGAGTAGTGTACCCAGAGAAAAACCACGCCAGTGTGGGGACAACATGTAAACTCCACAGAGAAGTGCCGTCACGGAGCCCAGGTCTTGAACCCAGGATCGTCTTCCTATTAGGCGAAATTGTTAACCACTACATCACCTTGCTGCCCACAGACATTTATCTATAGCTAATATCGCTGGGATTACATTCCAAACCTTTGAGAAGTTTAGAAATACATTCACAAATACCAGACAGAAAGAACCACACAAAAAGGAAGGCGAAATTAATTGGGTACAAAAGTGCCATCAACATCTCTGGACTTAGAAGTGTGTGGGATGGACCATCTCTCTCTCTCGCTCTGTGATTCAATCATGAGGGATGGACGTCGATCCCTGAAGCTTGAATGATGCTCAATGTCTGTCATGATTGTCATGGCTGTGGTCACAATGATCTACCGTATGCTTCGCCAGGCCACATACGGACTCAGTCACACCTACGGGCAATTTAGAACAGCCAGTTAACCTACTGTGCATGTTTTTGGACTGTGGGAGGAAACCAGAGTACCTGGAGAAAACCCACACAAGCACAGGGAGAACATGCAAACTCCACACAGAAACACCCAGGCGTGGAAGCAAACCCAGGCCTTCTTGCTGTGAGGCGGACATGATAACCACAGCGCCACCGTGCTGCCGGGATGAACCATCATGCAATGGAAATGTGCACTGTGGTCAGATGAATCAATATTTCATGCTTTTTTTTTAATTAACTTTGAGTACACTGGACTAATGATTGAAAGAACTATTCAGGCTGTTAGCGGTAGCTATTGTCAAAATCCAGAAACTGTCATGGATTGGGGTTGTCTCAGTGCAATTTAGCAAAAAAAAAGCACTGTACACTTTTATGGTGGTAGCATTACTGCAGAAAAGTGCTACGATTTTGGCGTAATATGCTGCCTTGAGTTGGACAGTGCATAAGCATGTTACAAAGGCATGCTTGGTGCTGGACTGGACTGGCCTTACCTGTACCTGATAGAGAATGGACAGTGAAATGTGTGGTGAAACATACTGTTACACACCTCAACACCATTTTTAGAGAATATGCAGCAAAATGACACTGATATTTCTTTATTACTTGGTATTGTCAGTCCGTGCTATGAGACAGATTGGCAACATTACAAAGCATGAAATGTATAACCATCCCAATTTTTTTCAAATGTGTTTGTCACAAGCCATTTCGTGGCAAAAATGGGCGTCGTGATGATATGAAAGGGTTAATTGTTCAGACAGGGTTATCCAAATATAGCACACAGTCTTAAACAAATAGTAGGTAAAGAGATCAGGCAAACAGACCATCAGAGGCAGGGTAAAACTCAGTGTCGGATTTCAGACAGCTAAAGGTCACAAGCTAGGCGGAGATAAGGAACAGGTAGGCACATGCTCAGACACACAGAAATAAAGGCTTGGCGTGGACTGGTAACAAAAATGCAATAACTCTGTTTTGCTCTCAGTGGTGGCCTGGTGGTAAGGTGCTGGATTACTGATCCCAAGGTCAGTGGTTCAAGCCCCACTATCAACGGGTTATCAAAGACCATGTCTCTTACTATCTATGGTGAGACGTTCATGTAAAAGAACCATTGCTGACTTTCAAGAATAGGCTGCATAGCAGTCAGCATGTTTCTACCCTGTGATGCCCTGGCAAGCGGTCCAGGGTGTACTTTGCCCTCATCGAGAGTCAGCTGAGACGGGCGCCAGCCTCTCCGTGATCCTAATTAGGATTAAGGAGTTCGGAAAATGAATAAACAATGCTTTGCGCCTTGTTATAGTATCTGCAAGTATACATAGTTTTTCCTGAATGTGAAGAATGCCCTGTGGTTTTTTTTTCCCCCCACCTCAGAGACCCGGAAATGTGCACTGTAAACAGACTTCACCGGGTAGTAAACCGAACAAGAAGAACTCATGATCGTATTACAAGAATTAAAACAGAAATAATAAACATTTTGAATTTATTATGAAAAAATATAAATTGTATGAGATCCAGCATCACAAAGCATTGTTTTCAGTTCATCAGTTCATTTTCTGTACCCACTTAATCCTAATTTGGGTCACAGGGAGGCTGATGCCCATCCCAGCCAACTTTGGGCGAGGGCAGAGTACACCCTGGACAGCTCACCAGGCCATCGCAGGGCGGAAACACGCGGACGGCTTTGCAGCTACTCTTTACGAAAGTCAGCAATGGTTCTTTTACATGCCTCACACCATAGACAGTGAGAGACATGGCCGGCCTTTGATAACCCAGTTAGCTGCACTGGGGGGGGGACAGTGACAACCTTGTGCAGAGTGGGACTCAACACCTCCAACATTTGGATCAGCGATCCAGCGCCCTATACCACTAGACCATCACTGCCCCTGTTTTCAGTTTTAATTTAAATTTTAACATGCCATCTCCTCAGTACAGCTGACTGGGTTATCAAAGGCCGGCCATGTCTCTGACTGTCTATGGTGAGAGGCTCTAAAAGAACCGTTGCAGACTTTTGTCAAGAGTAGCTGCATAGCCATCAGCATGTTTCTACCCTGTGACGGCCTGGCGAGCTGTCCAGGGTGTACTCTGCCCTCGCCCAGAGTCAGCTGAGATGGGCACCAGCCTCCCCGTGACCCTAATTAGGATTCTACAGTTCAGAAAATGACTGAATGAACATGCCATCCCAACTTGTTTTGATGTAGGGTTCTGTAAGACTCCTCTGCCATAATGCACTGGTAGTGAGTTGTACTGTACGTCAAGCTCCACTGGATCCATCCTGTATCCTAACATTGCAGTATATTAGGTATCCTGAGAAGTAAATGAGTATTTTATGAGTAAATAAATAAATAAATATCTTGGTAGGTTCTAGTGGGGCTGGTGGTGTAGTGGTTAGGGTGCTGTGCTTATGATCGGGAGGTTGTGAGTTCGAATCCCACTGAGACCCTCACTGTGCTAAGACCCCTGGGCAAGGTCTCAACCACAAGTGTGCCTGCTGTGTGCCCAGCAGTATAAATGGGTACCAGTAAAATATACTGGGAAGGTAGCCTGTGATGGACTAGTGTCCCATCCAGGGGAAGTTGAACTCCTGGTTGCTTCACGCTACCACAAGGCTAAGCCACTAGGCTTGGGTGTAAAAACCCAACAGACACATTTTACATAGTACTGTATATGGGTAATGTATTTTTACACAATTACTTACTATCATCAGAACCATAAAACAATGCTGGTCTACGTTTGAGCGATAAGCACAATTGGGATTTATTTAGAGGTCTTACAAACTTACATTGGCCTCCCATTAGGCCTAGCCTAGCAAGTTCTTTTTGGCGCTCATGACATTCTAAGACACGCTCGGGTGAACGTGTACATTCTGTAGATGGCCCCCGACACTGGCTCTCAATATCACTTTTAACTTGTGCCTGTGCACAGAAATTTTAGCTTTGACTTCACACACTTTCATCTGTCTTAACTGGGTTCAGTAGGGATCCCAGTTGTGACAGGTGGAGATCGTATGGTATTGCAGTTCAAAATGAAACACACCCTGACTTTATAGACCGGAAAGAACTGAATTTGAAAGATATTTTGGGTAAGTACACAGTTTCGAATGAGCCTGATAGTAGTAGTGGCAATAGAAATATTGAGCTGGGCGAGGACAGTGAGCTTTCTATGTTTTTTACTTCAGCATCCGTCAACATTGCTTGCACTGTAGCCATCAAATACTAACCGGGGATTTAGCTCAGTTGGTAGAGCGTCCGCTTTATCCTCCGGAAGGTCGGAGTTCGAATCCGGCCGTGTCATACCATAAGACGTTAAAATTTGGCAGTTGTTGCTTCCTGCTTGGCGCTCAGCATCAAAAGGATAGAACAACACAATAACTGGTGCTGCACAGTGGCGACAGGTGCCTAGCGCACAAAGCAAATTTCAATGTATGTAAATGTACTTTGACAATAAAGAGTTAGTTTAGTTTAGTACACAGGGATCCCGCGCTAATTCGGGCTTCAATTCATGCAGCTTCAGTGTATCGCGGTTTTTTTTGTTTGTTTGTTTGTTTTTTAATATTCATCAAATTAAAAAATGAGGAAATTAAGAAAGAATAGGGGAAAAAGTTAAGGAAAATTACACAAAAACAAGAACATTTATGCAAAAAAAAAAAAAAACACTAACAAATACTGTAAAAACAAACAAAAAAAAAGCAACCCAAACCCCCCCAACAAAACTACTTCTAGTTTTATGTGAGGTGGGCATCTGTGTGGGCGCGTGTCTGTATGTGTGTGTGTGTATTTATATTTTATTTACATCTTATGCATTATTTTTGAATGGTTAATTGTTATTACAGTGATACCTCTGCTCACGAACATAATTGGTTCCCAGAAAGTGTGTGTGAGGCGAAAAGTTCGTCTTCCGAATATTTATTTCCTATAAGAAACCATTAAAATGAGAATAATCCGTTCCCAGGTCCCCATAAAACATAATTTTCTACTAAATAAGCCTTAAAACTACACAAAAATATACCTTATTTTATGTATAATAAATGTCTATTGTATTGTAATTAAAGAAATAAACTGTACTGTATAATAAAGTCGTTTTATTTACCTTTGTGATGGTAGTTGATGGCTTGATGGAATGGAGTGGGAGGAGGAGGATGGGAGGGACTTACTGTTTGGAAGGAGAGTTTGGAAACACCCTTAGCCACACACGCACCCTTAATAGCTTCCTTGTTCTTAAGGATGGGAGCAATGGTAGACTTAGCGTACTGGTACTGGGACGCTGAGTCACACAAACGCACACCTCGTTCGTGTTTTTCAATGATCTCCGCCTGTGGTGGGATCTTTTTCGGTCCCATAATAGCAAAAGTACACTCAATATGGTCCAAAATGTCTATCAAACACAAACCACTTCCGCACTCAAAGAAAGGGGGTGACGAACTGGGACGCCGTGAGCGTGCGTCAGCTTCTCGTGGCCGCCACCGTGGCGCTGTTCGACCGCGTGGTTTGGTTCGTCCGCCGAAAACTAGTTCATCAGCAGAGACTACATGCTCGCAAATTTAATGTTCTTGAGGCGAAAAGTTCGTGAGATGAAGCGTTCGTCAGCGGAGGTTTTACTGTATAAGCATTTATAGCTTTGAATATGTATTTATTGATATTATATACACATATACATGTACGTATACGTCAGTCGGGGGGTCGATCCTACTTCGCAGAATTCGGCGGTCGCAGGGGATCTTGGTCCCAATTAACCACGGAAACTGAGGGATCCTTGTACCCTGAATGCAACTGCTTACATTTGTGCCTTGAATGCACAGCTCCCGGCATGAAGGTACGGCCAGAGTCATATAGTTCACTGAAAACAAGTACACATGTGAAAATGGATTACAGTGTATAAACACTGATTTAATGTAGCTGGGCATTTATTAACACTTGTTCTAAAAACTGTTTCATGACATGGTAATGATGAGAAGGGTGTTTTTAAAAATAACAAGATTACCATCAGGCTCTCTTGTTTGCCATCAGCAGCAGTAGCGAGTACGGGGTACCATTATGGCGGCTGTCAACGGATAATGTGTTTGTAACATATCGTGCATGCTTCCAGTTGTATAATATTGAGTGCAGTGGGAAAAGTCAGCAGTTAATATGTTGGTAAGTAATTACCAACACTTATTTACAATATGCGTGTTCTCTGTGTGCTTACAGGAGAGACGCCAGTAATTCATCAGACTAAAAATGCAGCATGTCAAAAAAATCATAAAAACTACTGTACTAAAGATCTCTTGGAAAAAAAAAAAAAAAAAAAGCATGTTTATCTTAAGCTTTACCACTGACTGCTACACAGCACCAATATTAAAGACTTTATAAATAATAAGTCAATCAATGATCTATTCCATTTTTCAGTCAGGCTGACAGTCCAGGGTAGGATACACATTGAACAGGTTGGTATTCTATTACTGAGACATATAAACATTTACAAGCACATTTATCATTTATACCTACGGATAATTTAATGTAGGCAGTACGGCTGGAGATAGAACTGAATGCGGTATTCAGAAAACCACAAATCATATGTGTTTATACAAATTTTTACTTTACATATACTGTAGCCAAATATACAAATGTACAGGGATCCCTCACTTTCCTCGGTTAATTGGGGCCGAGATCCCCCCGCAACCGCCCAATTCCACGAAGTAGGATTGACCACCCTGACTGACGTATACGTAGATGTGTATGTTTATATAATATCAATAAATACATATTCAATGCAATAAATACTTATAATAACAATTAAACATTCAAAAATAAGATGTAAATAAAATATAAATATATATATAATTTTAAAAAATAAATACACACATGTACAGACATGCGTGCACACAGATGCGCGTGCATACACTCAGATGCACACCTCAGAAAAAAATATAAGTAGTTTTGATGGGAGGTTTTGGGTTACTTTTTAGTTTTTGTTTATTTGGATTTTTTTTTTTTTTTTTTTTTTTTTTTTTGCATAATTGGACTTGTTTTTGCGGCATTTTCCTTAACCTTTTCCCCTATTCTTCCTTAATTTCCTTATTTTTTTAATTCAATGAATTTTTTTTTTTTTTTTTTTTTAAGCGATGCACTGAAGTCGCATGAATTGAAGCACGAAGTAGCGAGGGATCGCTATACTACAGTATATATATATTTTATATTATTTGTATTCAAGAATAAAGTCAAGTATCTAATTTTCCAATGTGAGTGCAAGTGAGTAGTCCTGCTTTTTTCTCCAGGCCTGTGATGATGATCATGAAGACTGAGAAAGAAGGGAGAGAAAACAGTTAAAAAAAAAAAAAAAAAAAGCTTCATAATACACCCAGTACTCAATAATACTGGAGGCTCTTGGGAAATTTTGCAATATTGAGACAGGACCTTTTTAAAGAGCTTTTATTTTACTTAACTGGGTTGCGAGGACAATCGATTGTATTTTTACTTTCTTTTTCTGTTGAAGGAAAATTTGTCCAGAAGATGATCATTAGCTCTGTTAGTGTAGCAGGATAACATTAATTACCAATTCAATTACTTTACTCACTTACTTTACTGTGTGCTAAGACATATACAGTGATACCTCAGCTCACGAACATAATTGGTTCCCAGAAAGTGTGTGTAAGGCGAAAAGTTCGTCTTCCGAACATTTATTTCCCATAAGAAACCATTAAAATGAGAATAATCCGTTCCCAGGTCCCCATAAAACATAATTTTCTACTAAATAAGCCTTAAAACTACACAAAAATATACATTATTTTATGTATAATAAATGTGCTATTGTATTGTAATTAAAGAAATAAACTGTACTGTATAATAAAGTGGTTTTATTTACCTTTGTGATGGTAGTTGATGGCTTGATGGAATGGAGTGGGAGGAGGAGGGAGGGAGGGACTTACTGTTTGGAAGGAGAGTTTGGAAACGCCTACTGTTTGGAAACACCCTTAGCCACACACGCACCCTTAATAGCTTCCTTGTTCTTAAGGATGGGAGCAATGGTAGACTTAGCGTACTGGTACTGGGACGCTGAGTCACACAAACGCACACCTCGTTCGTGTTTTTCAATGATCTCCGCCTGTGGTGGGGTCTTTTTCGGTCCCATAATAGCAAAAGTACACTCAATATGGTCCAAAATGTCTAGCAAACACAAACCACGTCCACACTCAAAGAAAGGGGGTGACGAACTGGGACGCCATGAGCGTGCGTCAACTTCTCGTGGCCGCCACCGTGGCGCTGTTCGACCGCGTGGTTTGATTCGTCCGCCGAAAACTAGCTCGTCAGCAGAGACAATATGCTCGCAAATTTAATGTTCTTGAGGCGAAAAGTTCGTGAGCTTAAGCGTTCGTCAGCAGAGGTTTTACTGTACTAGTATATATCATACGAAAGAAAGGGGTTTAGCATTGTGAAGTTGCTCGGCTAGTATTTTAGCTTAGCTGGCACAGCAATGCTTGTTTGAACTGGAAAATATTAGCCTAACAATAGCATTGAGTAGTTAGCGCTGTTAACTTCATATTGTTGGCAGTGTAGCTGTTTACACTCCCGAACTGTTGGTCTGTTAAGTTCCACATTGGAAGATGGATGGTGATGCAGTTCACAATGTTTACACTGGCTTTTATTAGTTGTTTGATATTAGTGTGGAATAGATACTGGATGTTAGTTTTGTGGTTGTGTTCATTGCTGGACTTATTAAAAAGAAAAACCTGAACTAATATTACATTTAGGGACGGTGGTGGTCCGTTGGTAGGATACTGGATTACTGAACCCAAGGTATGGGGTTCAAAAACCACTATCAACTGGTTGTCACTGCTGTCCAGGGTGTACTCTGCACTCACCCAGAGATGGCTGAGATGGGTGACAGCATCCTTGTGGCCCTAACTAGCGTTAAAGTGGTTCAGAAAATGAATGTACAGGGATCCCTCATTTTCAGCGGTTAATCGGGACTGAGACACACACACACACACACACACACACACGCAACCACCAAATTCCGCAAAGTAGGATTGACACACACCCCCCCCCCCCCGACTGCCATATACGTACATGTATATGTGTATATGATATCAATGAATCCATATTCAACGCTATAAATGCACGCCTACAAACACACACACACACACACACACACTCAGATGCACACTTCACCTAAAAATGTAAGTAGTTTTGTTGTGTTGCTTTTTGTTTTTGTTTGTTTGGTGAGTTTTTTGCATAGCTTGCCTCATTTTGTTCCATTTTTCTTAACTTTTTTCCCCTATTTTTACTTAATTTCCTTATTTTTTTATGAATATTTTTGAAAAACCCGCAATGCACTGAAGCCGCAGAAACTAAAGCACGAAGTAGCGAGGGATCACTGTATTATAATTTTTTTTGAACAATACTTATTGTTATACTTTTTAATTGGATTTAATGAATTTATCTCATACAATTACAAATACTCCGTGATGGTCTGGCTAGCTGTCCAGGGTGTACCCCACCCTCACCCAGAGTAAGCTGAAATGGGTGCCAGCCTCCCTGCAACCCTCATTAGGATTAAGTGGTTCGTAGAGTGACTCAATGAATGAATTACAAATATTGGGTGCTCTGTACACTCTCGTAGATAGTTGTCCCAATGTGCATGTTTTTAGATTGTGAGAGGAAACCGGTGTACCTTGAACAAGCCCACACAAACATGGCGAGAATGTGCAAATGCCGCACAGAAAGGTCTGAGTTGGCTGTGAGATTCAAACCTAGATCATTTTCACTGCAAGGCCTGATTCACACCAATAAGCCACCATGCTGCCTTCATGACCATAGCAGTGTTGGATTTAAGACCGAAAGGTTTCTGGTTCGATTCCTGGACTGGCAGGGGTAGGAGGGGGCTCCCCTTCGCCCCTTCGCCCCTTCTCCTCCTCTCCACCTTAATGGCTGAAGTGCCCTTGAGCAAGGCACACAAGCCCCAACTGCTCTCCAGACAATGCAATGTGGCCGCCCACTGCTCCTGTGTGTGCTCATTGTTTTCATGTGTGTGTGAGCACGCTGGATGGGTTAGCATTGAGCTAAATTTCCATTATGGGATAAGAAAGTAAAATAATAAAATGTTTAATTGAAGCCTCAAAAATGAAAAACAAGTAGCCTACATAGCATCAACAAGGACTTAATATGATCTATGAATGTGTATTTCATAAATAGAACACTGTGACTCCAATAAATTGAAATTAATGTACATATTTAAATAACAGCTCAAGTCAATGGATATTTTGTATATCTGGTGTTTATAGTAAAGGAATAGGTGGATTTTACTGATTTGAGGAATTTATGTAAATTATTTTATTTTACAGCTGGACCGTTTTTTAATCGTTTTTAAAACTCCAACTTCAGTTGAGGAAATAAAGTGTAATGATAGAGATCAGCAGGTTTTACTGACATTACTGACATTTATGAGAAAACGAAGTCTATGAGTGTATGCCATTTCCTGTGGAAACTAACCACATGCATGCACACACACACACACACACACACACACACACACACACACACACACGTGCGTGCGCGCACGCACACACACACACACACACACACAGACACACATACACTTGAAACTATGAGACTTTAAAAAACATGCCGATCACCCACTGATCTATAAAATAACAATTATCAAAGCACACAATACAGTATCAGTGAGAAAATTATAATGCAAGACACTTTATGGCGTGTATGTATTTTCTTCCAGTTACCATTTCAGTCCCATTTACTGGACAACGTAGAGGATTATAGTGTTGCGTGTGAACCTAGCATCAGAGCTGGTGAAATGCACAGTCAGGAAAGTTCTACTCACCCACCTTCTTACGCAACGACCACCTTACTGGCAAGTTTCACTTGTGTCTTTTAGGAGCGAGAGTAGGTCTCTTCTCCTTCTTTGAGAATGGCTCATTTTACAAGGATTCGTGTGACAACATCAGGATATCAACTTGTGAACTCTGTATAGAAAGGGCAAACAATTTTCTTTTTTATTGGTATCCCGACCCAGCACTACCTATCTTCTCCGATCTTCTTTCCCACAGCCCAGCTGGACCTGGGTGGTACAGTCAGAAAGGACGTGTGAAGATTCTGAGACTCATATTCCTCAACTCAGCCTTCCTCATCTTCATCTTCTCATCCACACACACACATACACACACGTGCACATGTGTGCAGGTTATCAGAACAGTCTGACTCTGTTTTTGTATATGTTGTATGTACGTATATCTCTGGTTACACATTAATCATTGTTTTGAGTTTCTTTGATAAAGTTTATGCAAGATCAGGCAGACTGTGATGTCTGTTTTGACCGCACACCTTTCTGGAACAAATTTTAATCCAGATAATGCAGGCAATAAAGGCATCTCAGGCAGTGGTGGTCTACTGGTATAGGGTGCAGGATCGCTGATCCTAAGGTTGGGGGTTCAAGTCTCCACAAGGTTGCCACTGTCCCCCCAGTGCAGCCAACTAGGTGATCAAAGGCGGGCCATGTCTCTATGGTGACATATGTGATGTCTATGGTGAGAGGAATGTAAAAGAACCATTGCTGACTTTCGTAAAGAGAAGGCTGCAAAGCCGTCAGCGTGTTTCTGTCCCTTGTTAAAAGGGTTGTGTCAGGAAGGGCATCCCACGTAAAAACCTCTGCCAAATCAAATGTGCGAATCAGATGATTCGCTGTGGCGACCCCTGAGAAAGGGAAAAAGGTGAAAGGATAGAAGAAGGAAGGCACCTCATGTAGGTCTCAGTAGATATTCTGTCAAGTTTCTGATTTTGTTGTTTGCTTAAAAAAATATATTTAATTGCACATGTGTCTTCATGTCTGAATGAGATTTTGTGCTTTTTTTTCTGTGAGTCTGAGGAGTGGTGTATGAGCCTCTATTTTTTCGGGTTTCAATTACCGTATTCGACGTAATAATCGTCCTGCTCCAATAAAGGGTCTTTTTTTTTTTTTTTTAATTATACTGTTTTCAGTTTACTTTCAGCTTTCATGTAAGTAAGTTGGTTGATACCACAAAATGAATAATACAAATACCAGTAAAACTCTTTTATTGTTCTGTTATTATTCATGTTTTCCATCTCTATGGTAATAAGCACTCACCGTTCCACTCCGCTGGTAAACATTTTCATAAGCGCCCACCCACTCCAATTTTTTAAGCGCCCTGGGCGCTTAACACGTCGAATACGGTATGTTAATTATAATAAATATATTTTTGTCGTGTTTTAATTGCTGCCCCTTGTACTACAGATTAATACAGCAATATTAAAATTAAAAATTAATACTAAATTAAAACCAGTGGCGTAGTAGTTAGCATGTCCGCATGACAGCAAGAAGGTCCTGGTTCGATTCCCAGCCTGGGCATTTCTGTGTGGAGTTTGCATGTTCTCCCCGTACTTGAGTGGGTTCCTTCTGGGTACTCTGCTGTCCTCCCACAGTCCAAAAACATGCAAATTTGGTTAATTGGCTGTTTCAAGTCACTCCTAGATGTAAATGTGAGAATAAATGGTTGTGTGAGTGTTGATCCTGTGATGGCCTGGTGAGCTGTCCAGGGTGTAGTCCGCCCTTGCCCAGAGTCGGCTGAGGTGGGCTCCAGCCTCCCCACGACCCTAATTAGGATTAAGCGATTCAGAAAATGAATGAATGGATGAATAAATACTAAATTTGAAGTAAATTATTATTTTTTAAAAAGAGTTAAATAATGAGTGTTAACCGGATACACAATCAAATTTTGATGTAAGGTTGTTGATATATCTGACGAAGTGTGAACAAGCATGAGCTGTGTCTGTATTCTCGGTTCGCGGCCCCTTGCCACGGATTCTGTTTATATTATTCATGGAAAGGATTTCTCAGTGTAGTCTTGGAGAGGATGGTGTCTGGTTTGGGAACAACAATATTGTAGCTCTGATTTTTGCAGATGATAAGGTTTTGTAGGCACCTTCAGAACATGACCTTCAGCATATAGTTGGGTGGTTTGCAGTTCGGTGTGAAGCCACAGTTCTCAAATGAGTCTTTATTTCCTTCACTCGCTGCTCCTGCAACTCCAGTTTTTTTTGTGAATGATGGGATTTTATTTGTAAGACATAGAACTCAGTTTCTACAACATGTCGCTGAGGTTTAATAATAAGAATTTTCTTGTAAGGAAATTTGTTATTATTAAATGTAAATAGGAAAGCACAATGACGTTAGGGCTAGCACATCCGCCTCACAGCATGAAGGCCGGGGCTCAATTCCCAGCTCGGACATCTCTGTGTGGAGTTTGCATTCTTGTGTGAGTCCCCTCTGGGAAATCAGGTTTCCTTCCACACTTCAAAAACATGCACAGTAACCTAATTGTCTGTTCCAAATCACCGCTAGATGTGAGTATAAGAATGAATGGTTGTGTGAATGTTGGCCCTGTGTTGGAGGTGTTCAGGGTGTACCCCACCCTCGCCCAGCCGAAAAGCCTCCCTGTGACCCTAATCAGGCTTAAGCAACTTGAACAGGGGTAGTGGTGGTCTGGTGGTATAGGGCACTGGATCGATGATCCTAAGGTTGGGGGTTTGAGTCCCACTCTCCACAAGGTTGTCACTGCCCCCCTCCCCCCCCCCCCCCCCCCAGTGCAGCTAACTGAGTTATCAAAGGCCGGCCATGTCTCTCACTGTCTATGGTGAGAGGCTCATGTAAAAGAACCATTGCTGACTTTCATAAAGAGTAGCTGCAAAGCCATCAGTGTGTTTCTGTCCTTTGCTAAAAAGGGTTGTGTCAGGAAGGGCATCCGATGTAAAAACCTCTGCCAGATCAAACGTGCGAATCCTTCACTGTGGCGACCCCTGAAAAAGGGAAAAAGCCAAAATGAAATCTCATCTCAGAGAATAAATGAACAAATGTAAGTGCAAGTCCTCCCATTACAGATCCGCCTAGTAGCTCTGCTTATAACTTGTTTGCAGAAAATGTAGCTCCGCCCTTAGACCATTGGCATCAAAGATTTGATGTGCATTATCAATGCACAGTCTTTATTATTGTCAGTCTCTTCATCGGTTTACAGAGTAGCTTTCTCGTACCTTGTCACAGAACTGAACACATGATGGCGGGTAGCATGTCCACCTCACAACGAGAAGTCTGCATGTTCTCCCTATGCTTGTGTGGGTATACAACCCCAGATGTTCTTACAGTGAGGTGGGCGTGATAACCACAACACCACTGTGCTGCCAGCTTTCTTCATCATCATCATTTTCTGTAACCGCTTAATCCTAATTAGGGTCGCGGGGAGGCTGGCGCCCATCCCAGCAGACTCCGGGCGAGCGCAGAGTACACTCTAGACAGCTCACCAGGCCATCGCAGGGCGGAAACACGCTGACGGCTATGCAGCTACTCTTGTCAAAAGTCAGCAATGGTTCTTTTACATGCCTCACACCATAGACAGTGAGAGACATGGCCGGCCTTTGATAACCCAGTTAGCTGCACTGGGGGGGGGGCAGTGACAACCTTGTGGAGAGTGGGACTCGATCCCCCAACCTTGGGATCAGCGATCCAGCACCCTATACGACAAGGCCACCACTGCCTGCCTGCCACCTTTCTTATTTGCCTTAATTTTATTTAATTGTTCCTTTGTTTTTGCAGCCTCAGGACAGAATCAGTGTACTTTTCATTACATGTTGTACTTGTGTAATGAGGTGTGTGTGAGACAAACATAGAACGAGTCAGGTCGAATCATGATGAAAAGATGATGTAGGGTTTGTAAGGTTACACCCTCCTTCATTTGAGTGTCCTGTATAACTCAATATGTTTCACAAGGGGAAGGAAGGAATGGAAGAATTCAAAATTGAGATGGATTTTCTGACCATCTAACTCTCCCTTGTGTCTCGGAGACTCATCATGCAACCGCCCTGGTGGGAAATCCCTGCAAGCGGAATGGAGGGTAAGCCTTTCCAACACTTCATGTTCTGCTGATGTGTGGCTGACATAGATGTCCAGCCACAGGCTTTTTGTGAGTAATGGATTAAATTTGATTGCAAAAATATTCAGATATGCAGATATCAGATTACTGGTAAACTTTGTTTAAATTGAGTTTACTGTTGCCAGATTATATTTTGAAAGTATTTGGAGCAGGATACCGTACAGATAAAAATAAGATTCTTGTAGGAAATGTGCAACTCAAAAAAAAAATTCTTCTTAGGTTTGTTAATCAATCCTGCATTTCTCTGACTTTGATTCTTAAATGCTCTGCACATCCTTGAGTGTAATAAATGTAAGATGTTCGACTCATAATGTAATAAATGGCAAAACATTTATTTTTAGGTAAAATGCAAAGTACTGTACTTCTTTAGGGAGAGAACATCAGAACAATAATAACACAACAACCTCACCATAATTAAAGTTTTTTCAGAACCTTTCTCACAGCCCCGGCCCACAGTAATTGTAAACTATACAAAATAATCATGCAGCCTATTGTTATGTTCTGGTCTACTAGCATTGTCAGCCATTCATGGCCCATCTCTGGTCTACTGCATCACCTCCCTGCTCCATGTGCTTCCCCTGCACTTTCCGCTCTTTGTTCCTCAACTTGCTCATCATCTTTCTTTCATAAAATCAAATTTTCTTTGCTTTTTTTTTTACCTTCAAGTGCGTTAGGCTGCGTTTAGATACTGTTCACTATCAAAAGGATGGATGCGACCTCCAGCTGACCCTCCCAGCACTGTCTTGGGGGGGGGGCGCTGTCTTTTGTCTTCTGTATGGAACAATTATATCACATAAAGCTATTTTCACATGGTATCAGTGCTGTGTAGTATGGAAAAGTTGTCGTTCTTAGTCCCACCAACACGTGCATGTGCAGAGGCATGTTCTAAATATAGTAACGTCTGGCTTATGTTGATCAGCGCTATTGTTGCATGTAGAAATGAAACCTGTATTAAATAAGGTGAAGGATGTACATCACGTCTATACTAAAACACTGACAAGTTCTCTTCGACTGAGCTCTTCTGAAAAAGACCAAAAGACAGTGTGCTGCCATGAGCAAAAGACTGACATTTGCTGTGGTGCACTGAGTCCAAATTTCAGTTTTTTTGTTTTTGTTTTTGTTTTTGTTTTTTGGGGTTTTTTTGGGGGGGTGTAGATGGGGGGTGGATGTAATTTCCCAAAAAACATCAAGTTTTCTGCACCAAGGATTTTCAAATTTTACATTATCTCTAAATTTATGTTGGTTGTGCAAAATTTTGAAAAGTTGCACCCATTAAAAAGTAAAATTATTATATATCCCACAATATTTCAGTCACTTTGACTTTAGCCAATTATGGGTATCTATGAGCAAATTCAGACACAATTAAAAAAGGTCTAGAGATTGGCTTCATGTGTTTCGGAGGAGGCATATGTTTCACTCCCTCAAGGGAGTGCTAGGTGTTGTATGACAGGGAACATTTGTTAGTGAGTTGAACTTACCGAGACAAATTGGGAAGAAAAGTGGGTGAACTACTTATCTGTGCACTTTTTTTTTTTTTTTTTTACTTTCATGCTGACAGAACCAGGTGGCCTTACCTGTAATTACTAAAACCTCAAAACCTCAGATTCATCAGTGGCAATATGTGGAAGGATAAGATAACCAGTGAAAAATACAGTGGTACCTCACCTTATGAAATTAATCCATTCCAGAGCCTTTTTCTTAACCTGGATTTTTCGTAAATTTAACCGCATTTTACATGATTCGTTTTAAGGTCCCCAAAACTACCCCCTAAACGCTTTAAAAATGATAAAAGTACACCTTTTAAGACCTCCTTCGGCTTCAATATCGTACCGATGGTAGACGGGTTTGGCCATATTCCTTTGCGATATCAAGAGCCCGCTTCCTCTTTTCACTCACACCAAAAATCACACGCACATGTGTGTGTGTGTGTGTGTGTGTGTGTATGTGTGTGTGTGTGTGTGTGTGAGTGTGTGTGTGTGTGTGTGTGTGTGTGTGTGTGTGTGTGTGTGTGTGTGTGTGTGTGTGTGCGCGCGTGTGTTGACCATGTCTTCTTAGCAGAGTTATAATCTTACAAATGTTTATGGAAGGTTAAAAGCCTGAGTCAAAAAACAGCAAATTTACACGAAAAGCATTATGGGAGATGCAGCTCCATAACAGCCAATGGGAGGGAGCTGCATCATCCCTCCTAGCCAATAGGAGGCCAGCATGGCAGGATGTTGGGAGATAGCCAATGGGAGGGAGCTGCGTCATCCCTCCTAGCCAATGGGAGGCCAGCGGGGCGGGATGTTGGAAAATAGTCAATGAGAAAGCAGCTTGTGCATTGTTTGAATGTCGCGTTTTAATGTTTGAATGGTGCGTTTGGCTTGTTTCGTAAGGAGAACTTGTTTCGTATACAGAGACAAAAAATTTTGGAAAATGTTTTTCGTAACCTGGATTTTTCGTTTGCTGGGACCATCGTAAGGTGAGATATCACTGTACTTCAAGATTTAAAACTTAGATCCGCTCTCATGTTGGCTAAAATGTATACCTTTTCATTGTGTTGGACACATCAAGGGAATACTATTTAACCATATTGCTTATACATTTTCCCATAAAGGACTCAAGGAAGGGACTCGACAAATTGGGCACCTTACAGACTTCAACCTTTTCAAACATTTGGACTCAAAACTATATTGGGAAGACACTGGCCCTGAAACTAAAGGCAAAATCTCTGAAATGCTTCAAGAAAATGCAAGGAAGTAGAAGATAAGTAAGAATTCACGTTAACTGGTCAGTCACCATAAATGGACAACTTTTGTCCTCATTCAGTCAAATAATGTGGAGTCCATACTGAATGCTTGCTACATGCCCTTGCAGATTCACATAATTTCTGACATTATCACATTATATAACTGCTCACAGAAGAAAGAAACAGAATTTTAAACACCATGAGTTAGCAAAAGAGTCCAGTGGTGGTCTAATGGTATAGGGCGCTGGATCACTCATTCAAAGGTTGGGGGTTCGAGTCCCACTCTCCACAAGGTTGTCACTGTCCCACCAGTGAAGCTAACTGGGTTATCAAAGGCTGGCCATGTCTCTCACTGTCTATGGTGAGATGTTCATGTAAAAGAACCATTGCTGACTTTCAACAAGAGTAGCTGCAAAGCCACTGGCATGTTTCCACCCTGCGGTGGCCTGACGAGCTGTCCAGGGTGTACTCTCCACTCACCTGGAGTTGGCTGGGATGGGCGCCAGCCTCCCGGTGTCCCTAATTGGGTTGAAGTGGTTACAGAAAATGATGATGAGTTAGCAAAAGTTGTATTTATTTTGCTCTTCTTGACAACCAATCCAATCGATACAACATACTTTGTTTTTTAAGAGGGTCATTACTGCCCCTACAATTTGTCCTTCAGCTGTTCATACACTTACTGGCTACTTTATTATAAACACTTGTACATATGTATCGTCACGAAACTGTCCAATCAATATGTGGCAGCAGCACAAGGCAAAATATCACACAGATACAGATCAAAAGCTTCAGGAAATGCCATCCATCCATTCATCCATTTTCTAAGCTGCTTAATTCTATTTAAGTTTGTGGGGATGTTGGCACCCAGTTCAGCGGACTCAGGGTCATGGCGGGGTACACCCTGGACCAACACTGACACAACCATTCGCACTCACTGTTAAGCTTCAAGTAATGTTCATATCAAATATCTGAAGCATGATACAGCATAAGCTCTGTGATTATCCCCCCCCCTCCCCCCCCAAGTTAGTTGTACAGTGGTACCTCACCTTACGAAATTAATCCGTTTCAGACGCAGTTTCGGATTGGATTTTTCATAAGTAGTACCGCATTTTACATGCAAAACGTGTGATTCGTTCCAAGGCCCCCAATACTACCCCCTAAAAGCTTTAAAATTATAAAAGCATACCTTTTAAGGTACTTACTTCGTGTTGACCATGTCTTCTTAGCAGAGTTATAATCTTACAAATGTTTATGCAAGGTTAGAAGCCTGAGCCAAAAAATAAAGTTGCAATGAGCACACTCGAAAAACTCATGAAATAACAGTAATTCTGTCCTTTGCACAAAAGGCATCATGGGTATTATGGAGATACAGCTCCATAATAACCGATGGGAGGGAGCCGCGTGATGCCTTCTAGCCAATGGGAGGCCAACGGGGCGGGATGTTGGGAGATAGTCAATGGGAGTGCATTGTTTGAACTTTTCAGATGGCGCTTTCGTAATGTGAATTTGTTTCGTATCCAGAGGCAAAAGATTTAGGAAAATGGGTTTCGTAACGTGGATTTTTCATTTGTTGGGACTATTGTAAGATGAGGTACCACTGTATCCAATTCCCACCCATCAAGTATTTCTTTCCCTATTACATGACCATGCTGCCACCCATCTTTTCACAAACTACTGCACATGCATTTTGGGGGCATCCTAACATACTCAAAGGAAAAGAATTATATGCCCTTCGTGCAAATGAGCTTACAGATGCCCATGATTGATCGACGAGTGACAAGGAAGTGAGGGTATGTCATCCCTTTCGTGAGAGCTCAGGGAATTAGCTCCCATGTACGCTCTGTCGCAGATAACTCTTCAGCAGCGCCCTGGATTCAAACCGGTTGATGTTGGGCCAGTTGGGAGCTCAATCTCTGTGATTTTGATAATAAGGTGGCTGGTGTCAGATGGGCTAATGTAAGTATTTAAGAAACTGATTATCTCCTGGGAAATGCATACACAACAGTCTACATTCACTCAACTGTAAATACCAGGTAATTCATTATCTGTACCTTCTATCCTGTGAAGGGAAGCTGGTGCCTATGCCACCTGACGCTAGGAGAAAAGTAGTGTATACCCTGAACAGCTTGCCAGTCTTTTGCAAGGCAAACACAGATAACCAACTAGGCACAAGACGGAATAGCCAAATAGCTGTAGGGGTCGTACAGGAGTGTAGTGGTTAGCACATCTGCAACAGCAAGAAGATCTTGGGCTTGAGTCCCAGGAACAGTGAAGTTGTTTCTGAGTGCAGTTTGCATGATTTTCCCTGTGATTGAGGTTTATTCAGGATATTCTGCTTTCCTTCCACAGTTCGGCTGTTCCAAATTGCCCCAGGTGTAAATGTGAATGGTTGTGTGTTTTGGCCCTGCAACTTCATATTGATTCTTTTTCAGTTATGTGTTCACTATTTCTCCTGACACAAAGGCCTCCATTATAATCATGTCTCAATTACATATCAGCGCCTCATACTCACACACACACACACACACACACACACACACAAAGTTTTGCATGTTGACACTGATAACCACAGAAGAGGAAAAATACAGGCATTTTATCATACAGGTCATTTGAATCATGAAAAACGTATGACCTCACGTTTCTGCAATGTGCTTATGGGCATAGAATGAATGTACTGTACTGTGACTGATTTTCCTAATGCTTATAAATGGCCACTGGTTTTATTATTTACTTCCTTATCATTAATCTGAAAGTATGAAGTCCTTCATCTTACATGTGTTCAATGACAATTACTTGTGGCTCAATGAAATATTCAAGTGTATATTTTATAGCATTTGGCTTCATTCACTAACCGTTCTTAAATCTTATACCCCCATTTCACTGGAGCGCGGCAGACTCGCGGAAGCAAAAATGTCGTCATCCTCCAACGTTTCTCAGTCGTTCCGTCATCTTCCGTGTCCTTCCGTATGATTCCAAATGTATTCCTCCGCTTCCGGCAGGCCAAAATCTTTTGTGAATGTGCTTTTGAAGATGTTCAAAAGTACGTTCACGGAAAAATCTTTCAACAGTGTTCCCTTAGGCTCCTCAGTCATTCCACAAACGTTCCGTCATTTCCTCAAACGTTCCGTGATCATTCCTTTTATTCGCCAGTGTTCCTTGACCGTTCCGCGAGCCCCCCCCCCCCCTTTCGAATGGTCAAAAGCGGCCACAGAATCCCCACGGAATACTCACAGAAGGTTTGAAGAATACATGCAGAACGATTGCGGAATGGTTGCAGATAACACGGAAGACTTGCAGAAGACGGTTTTTGACCCAGTTTTTGTGTAAAAATGCCGAAGCTCCACCGTAGAGTGCGTTCCGCGCCTTTCCGCCATGATCATTGCATTCCGCGCTCCAGTGAAATGGGGGGTATTACACACTTTTTACAAAGATTTTAACATTCACCAATACTTATCAGGAATTTGTTCTTCGAGTCCACAAACAAGAAAAAGCACTCTTACACCCATACCAGTGCTGAAGTGATACCATTCTACTATTTCCTATCTTTTTAATCTTCAATTTTTCCAATTCATGATATGCCAGAGACTGATTTTATTGTACCATATTAAACTTTTTAAATAATTATTTCGTTGTGTTATTAATTGATAGTGTTATCCATGAGGCACTTATCGAACAATTTTTTCAAAACCCAGACAATGGCATAATCACATACATTACTAGTATAAATTTCAGCTGGATACTTGAACGACAATGATTCTTCATGCAAATTTACACATTGAGAGTTATGAATATTTTATATTATTTTGAATACCAACAGCTGTTCTGATGGAGCTGTGCAACACTGGTATTGCAGGCCCATAACCGACGTTTCAAAATTCTACCACTACATGTTCATATACTGACTGCTTTGGGCTTTTTGGCCACAGGTATATTTCGGAGGAAGCTTGAAGACAGGGTGGGGATATCACTGATCAGCCTCCAGAAAGTCCTGCAGACAATATTTCATTCATTCATTCATTCATTCATTTTCAAAACCACTTAATCCTAATTAGGGTTGCAGGAAGGCTGGAGCCCATCTTAGTCAACTTTTGGCGAGGTCAGAGTACACCCTGGACCGCATGCCAGGTCAATGCTAGGCAGAAACATGCGGACTGCTATGTGGCCTACTCTTTACGGAAGACAGCAATGGTTCTTTTACATGCCTCTCACCACAGAGAGACTATGTAACTGTGTTAGCTGGACTGAGAGGGACCGCAGTGACATCATATTCGGGCTTGAACTTCCAACCTTCGGATTAAAAATCCAGCACCTTACCACCGGGTCACCATTGCCCCAACAATGTTTCAAATTTCATATTTCCCTATATATTAGCTTCCAAGAGTCCTATGCTATTAATTCTAGACCAGTATATGTCTGTAGATGAATTATCTAATCGGTATATCTGTTACTACATTCTGTTAGGGGGGGCAGCAATAATTTTGGAACCAAAAGGTCACTAGTTCGATTCCCGAACTACTGGGAAAAGTGTGCGGAAAGAGGGTTTCAGGTGCACTTTCCCTTCATCCACCTTCATAAATTGCCCTTGAGCAAGGAACGTAACCTCCTCTGCTCCCTGGGTGCCCCACTGTATGTGACAGCCCACTGCTCCTAGTGTGTGTGTGTGTGTGTGTGTGTGTGTGTGTGTGTGTGTGTGTGTGTGTGTGTGTGCTCGTTTTGGATGGGTTAAATGCAGAAATAATAATATCCCTTGTGGGATTAAAACAGTACAGCAGAATAATAATGGCATGAGCTTTCAATTACCAAAAACAGTGGAATTGTACATTGTAAGAAACCAGCTGCAAACAACAAACCTTATTAAAGTTTTTAAAACACGTCATGAATTCGACATACCGTTTTCTTACAAAATAACTTAATACTTTATACAATAATTGAAGAATGAGGCCTATTTCCTTTAGATCTGCATGAAGCTCCTTTACTTTTAAATGAAGACATTTTCATGACAGTGGGAACATCCCAGACATAGTATCAACATTCATTGCAGCCTTTGCAGTGCCTCATTTCCAGATACATAAACTGGGTTTGATTCCTTGCTTGGGCAAGCAAGTTCACTTTATTTCTGGTGCTCTATTAGACTGGCTATAGGCACCCAGACTATTTAAATGTTGCTCAATTCATTCACACAGAACCAATGTACAGACTTACAGGCGAAATTCTCAGTTCAGTTCATTTTCTGTAACTGCTTAATCCTAATTAGGGTCGCGAGGAGGTTGGCACTCATCCCAACCGACTCTGGGCAAGGGCAGGGTACACGCTGGACAGCTCACCAGGCCATCGCAGTCCGGAAACACGCTTACAGCTTTGCAGCCTACTCTTGTCAAAAGTCAGCAATGGTTCTTTTACATGCCTCACACCACAGACAGCGAGAGACATGGCCGGCCTTTGATAACCCAGTTAACCCAGTTAGCTGCACTGGGGATGACAGTGACAAGTCGACAAGGTGGAGCTTCACCCTATCTTGAAGTTAGAGCACCACTACCCTAGGAAGGAAGCTCATTTCAGCCACTTGTATGCATGATCCTGTTCTTTCATTCACTACCCAAACCTCATGCCTATAGGTGAGGGTTGGAAGATAGATCAACTGGTAACTTGAGAGCCTTGTGACTCAGCTCTCTCTTCTATGCGACAGAATGGTACGAGCTCTGCTTTACAGCAGAGGCTACAACGGTTCACCTATCGAACTCCTGCTCCGTACTTCCCTCACTCATGAAAAAGACCCCAAGTTACTTGAACTCCTTCACTTGGGGCAGGATCTAATTCCAGACCCAGAGGGTGCATTCCACCATTTTCTGGTTGAGAACCTTGGCCTTGGACTTGGAGGTGATGATTCTCATCCTGGCCGCTTTGCACTTGGCTGTAAATAACTCTAAGGAGAGCTGGAGGTGCTGGATTGATGAAGCCAAAACGACATCAACCGCAAAAAGCAGAGATTAGACCCTATGGACAAACAAACCATAAGCCCTCAATGCCATGGCGCGCCTAGAAATTTTGTCCATAAAAATTATTAACAGAATCGGTGACAGAGCCTTGACGAACTCCAACTCTCACTGGAAGCAAATTCTACCTATTGTTACCAATGGGTGCCAAGCTGTAGCTCAGGTGATATAGAGACCGTATGACCCCTAGTAATAGGTCCAGTAGACCATACTCCCAGAGCACACCCCACAAAATAGCCTGAGGGACACAGTCGAAAACATATGTGAACATATTGGGCAAGGTCCCATGCCCCCTTCAGGATCCTGTAGCGTGTATAGAGTTAGTGGAGAGTGCTGCGGCCAGAACAAAAATCACACTGTTCTTCCTGAATCTGAGTTTCAACCATCGGTCGGATCCTTCTATCCAGTACCCCTTCACAGACTTTGCCGTTGAGGCTGAGGGGTGTGTTTCCACAATAATTTGAACATTTTCCGGGACTACTACCCTGGTTTGCCAATCTAGAGGTATGGTCCCCCAATGACCACATAATGTTGCAGAGCGTGTCCTACAATTGATCCTGGTCCCTTTGTGGCTACCTTGGCAACCTCAGTCCCAGTGATGGGTGGACCCCCACCCAAACACCCAGGGTCTTCCTGCTCCATGGAGGGTATGTTGGTGGGACTGAGGAAGTCCTCGAAGTATGCCTTTCACCTCCCAACAACATTCCCAGTCAAAGTGAGCAGCTCCCCAACTCCACTGTAAACAGTATTGTGGAGAACTGTTTCCCTCTCCTGAGGTATTGCAGGGTGGTCCAGAACCTTTCCGGGGTCAACCAATAGTTGCTTTACGAGCCCTAACAAAACTCCTCTCATGCCCAAGATTTTGCATCTGTAACTGCTAGGGCTGCAGCATGTTTGGCCTGCCGGTACCTGTCTGCTGCCTCGGGGAGTAGATATAGAGAAGATATAAAGATTTTTGTGGAGAATATACAGTGGTACCTCACCTTACGATAGTCCCAGCAATTGAAAAATCCAGGTTACGAAAAACATTTTCCTAAATTTTTTGTCTCTGTATATGAAACAAGTTCTCCTTATGAAACGCACCAAATGCGCCATTCAAACATTCAAGCGTGCCATTCAAAAATTAAAACGTGCCATTCAAACATTCAAACAATGCATGAGCTGCTCTCCCATTGACTATCTTCCAACATCCCGCCACGCTGTCCTCCCATTGGTTAGGAGGGATGACGCAGCTCCCTCCCATTGGCTATCTCCCAACATCCCGCCCCGCTGGCCTTCTATTGGCTAGGAAGGATGACGCAGCTCCCTTGAGCAGCAGCTTGTTTCATGAGTTTTTCAAGTGTGCTCATTGCAACTTTATTTTTTGGCTAAGGCTTTTAACCTTGCATAAACGTTTGCAAGATTATAACTCTGCTAAGAAGACATGGTCAACATGCGTGTGCACCCATACACACACGCACGTGTGATTCCCGGTGCGAATGAAAAGAAGAAGCGGGCTCGTGGCATGTGGTTGAGTGAAATCGCAAAGGAATATGGCCAAACCAAATATGGTCTTTGTTGCATGAATTATTATTTGGAATGAATTTACACATAAATTTTCAATATGTATGATGAATGAATGGATGCCCCTTAAACCTATTTACATTTTGTTATTGCCTCATTGCCAGAAGAGGCACACCAAAATATTTTTAGAGTTGTGTTTTTTCAGTGTAACTTGTAACAGGGTGGCATAGTGGTTCGCATGTTTGCCTCACAACAAGAAGGTCCTGGGTTCAAGTCCATTAAGAACTCGGTATCAGATGCTACAGAATCATGTTATATTCCAATTCCAGACCAGTCTGGATATGAATTATACAATAGGTATACCTGTTATAACCCGGTCTACAGTAGGTTGAGCTGTGACATATGGATTCTTACAGTAAATCATGACTGATGCTATGCTGTATTCTTTCTTTCTTTTTCTTTTCTTTTTTTTAAGTGGTCACTTCTTCAGAAGTTGGCCATCCCAAAAACAATAAACAAACCAAATCTAAATTTACACATAAAACTTAATTTACACATACAACACTTACACCATAAAAGAAAAAAATCCCCCCAAAAAAACCAAAAGCACATCAGCTTCGCTCGCATCCGAGATACCACACTGCAAATCACAGAAGAAGCTATTTGAGTGTCCAGCTGTGATTTGGCTGCTGTTTAAAACACTGCTAGAAGTGTGTTCCACCAATTACTAACTTGGGCACAGGGTCAAGTTCAAGATCGTCCCTCGATGACGCAGAAAACACATCCATGTTATGTGGGTAGGGGTGTACAGGAAAAGAATGTTTTGTGTAGAGGGGAGAGATTTATACAACTTTTTATTCTTAACATTTACAAACAAGTGACATTTATCAGAGCACATGCATCTAATGTAACCATTGCATCAGTTCTTCTTTCTCTTTGCTCTTTTAGACTTCCTTTTCCCAAGTACCTAGCGCCACCTAGTGGCAAGGATAATTATTATACTGTACAGCCAACGTGACTATTGCGTCAGCATTTTCCTCTTTCCTGCCTCAGCAAGAAGCATCTCAACAGAGTCCCTTAGCTAAAAATAGAATAAAATAGGAAAACCTTTATTGTCCAGCCAAGGAAATTTGTCTTTGATCTCACACACATACAGTAAATAGAACCAGATTAAAAATATAAACATATTCATACTGTCTGTCTTTTTCCCTTTTACTCGGGAGTTGCCTCAGCAAATCATTTGATTCACACATTTGATTTGGCAGAGTCTTTTACGTCAGATGCCCTTCCTGTCACAACCCTGTTTTTTAGCAAGGGACAGAAACACATTGATGACTTTGCAGCTACTCTTTACGAAAGTCAGCAATGGTTCTTTTACATGCCTCTCACCATAGACAGTGACAGACATGGCCCGCCTTTGATAACCCAGTTAGCCACACTGGGGGGGGGACAGTGACAACCTTGTGGAGAGTGGGACTCAAACCCCCAACCTTTGGATCAGCGATCCAGCGCCCTATACCACTAGACCACCTCTGCCTCTATAAACATAAACATATTCATACTAAGAAGTTAAAAATGACAAACATCGTTGACAGTACAGTCACTCCAGTTTTGTCATTAACATCCACCCTGCACTGTCATAGTTAAGTTTGTTGTATCTGATTGACTGCCTTAACTGCATTTTAAATTAAAAAACAATAATTAAAAAAAAACATGTAGATCCTGTGCTTTGCCATGGGGATTCAATATCATTGTCCTAAAGGGAGTAGCTGAAACTGAGGGAGCAAGGTTTCTTTGCCCACAATTGGCTGCACTTTCCTGTCCACAGCTGTTCCATGAAGATTTTCCAGATGTTTTTGTTGGTGGCCGATTCGCCTCCCTGCTGTTTTAACAATCCTGTTCATCGTAGTCTTATTGATTAATATCGGGTAGCCATACCTTCTTCTTCCTCTTTTCCTTTCGGCTTTTCCCTTCAGGGGTCGCCACAGCAAACCATCCGCCTCCATCTCACCCTATCCTCTGCATCTTCTCCTCTTACTCAAACTACCTTCATGTCCTCCTTCACCACATCCATGAATCTTCTCTTTTGTCTTCCTCTCGGCCTTCTGCCTGGTAGTTCCAACCTCAGCATCCTACTACCAATATACTCACTATCCCTCCTCTGTATATGTCCGAACCATCTCAATCTAGCCTCACTGACTTTGTCTCCAAATCCTCTAACATGTGCTGTCCCTCTGATGTACTCATTCCTGATCCTATCCAACCTCCATCCTGAGAACCTCAACATTTTCATCTCTGCTACCTCCAGCTCTGCCTCCTGTCTTTTCCTCAGGGCCACTGTTTCTAAACCATACAACTTCGCTGGCCTCATCACCATCTTGTACACTTTTTCTTTCATTCTTGCAGATACTTTCCTATCACACATCACACCGGACACTTTTCTCCAACCATTCCAACCTGCCTGCAGATGCTTCTACACCTCTTTTACACACTCTCCATTGCTCTGGATTGTTGAGCCCAAGTACTTAAAATCCTCCACCTTCTTCATCTCTGATCCCTGTAACCTCACCGTTCCTCGTGGGTCCGTCTTTCACACACATGTATTCTGTTTTACTGAGGCTAACCTTCATTCCTCTCCTTTTCAGGGCATACCTCCACCTCTCTAGATTTTCCTGCACTTGTTCTCTGCTCTTACTACAGATCACAATGTCATATGCAAACATCATAGTTCATGTTCATGGAGATTCTTGTCTAACCTTGTCTGTCAGTCAGTCATTCACCATAGCAAACAAGAAGGGGCTCAGAGCTGACCCTTGATGCAGTCCCACCTCCACCGTGAACTCTTCTGTCACACTGACAGCACACCTCACCACTGTCTTACATCTCTCATACATGTCCTGCACCACTCTAACATACTTCTCTGCCACTCCAGACTTCCTCATGCAATACCACAGTTCCTCTCTTGGCACCCTGTCATATGCTTTCTCCAGATCGACAATGGCACAATGCAGCTCCTTCTGACCTTCTCTGTACTTCTCTATTAACATCCTCAAAGCAAACACTGCGTCTGTGGTGCTCTTTCTTGGCATGAAACCAAACTGTTGTTCACAAATGCTGATCTCTGCCCTTAGTCTAGCTTCCACTGTTCTTTCCCATAACTTCATCGTATGGCTCATCAACTTTATCCCTCTGTAGTTTTCACAGCTCTGCATGTCTCAATTGTTCTTAAAAATGGGCACCAGAACACTTCTCCTCTATTCCTTCGGCATCCTCTGACTCTCTAAGACCTTGTTGAATGTTCTTGTCAGAAAATCTACTGCTACCTCCCCTAGACTCTTCCATACCTCCACCGGTATGTCATCAGGACCAACTGCCTTTTCACTCTTCATCCTCTTCAATGCCCTCCTCACTTCTCCCTTACTAATCTTTGCTACTTCCTGGTCCTCAACAGTCACCTCTTCTACTCTTTTTTCTCTCTCATTTTCCTCATTCTTCAGCTCTTCAAAGTATTCTTTCCATCTTCCCAGCACACTTCTGTCATCAGTCAATACATTTCCCTCTCTGTCCTTTATCAATCTAACTTGCTGCACGTCCTTCTCATCTCTATTTCTCTGCTGTGCCAACATGTATAAATCATTTTCTCCCTCCTTACTGTCCAACCTAGTATACAAGTTATCATACGCCCTATGTTTGGCTGTTGACACCACTACTTTCGCCTTGCGCTGTATCTCCCTGTACTCCTGTTTTCTTTCTTCGGTCCTCTCTATGTCCCATTTCTTCTTAGCTAACCTTTTCTTTTGTACACACTCCTGCACTTTCTCATTCCACCACCAAGTCAACTTATCTACTCTCCTCCCAGAGGACACACCAAGTACTCTCCTACCTGTCTCCCTGATCACATTAGCTGTAGTTGTCCAGTCATCTGGAAGAACTTCCTGACCACCCAAAACCTTTCAACTCCTCCTTAAAGACAACATGACACTCTTCCTTTTTCAGCTTCCACCATTTTGTCTTCTGCTCTGCCTTTGCCTTCTTCACCTTTCTTACTATCAGCATCATCCTGCACACCACCATCCTATGCTGTTTGGCAACATTCTCACTCACTACAACTTTGCAGTCACTGATTTCCTTCAAATTACATCGCCTACACAAGATGTAGTCTACCTGTTTGCTCCTACCTCCGCTTTTATAAGTCACCCTATGCTCCTGTCTCTTCTGGAAGAAAGTATTCACCACAGCCATTTCCATCCTTTTTGCAAAATCGATCAACAGCTGTCCTTCTGTGTTCCTGTCCTGTATACCAAACCTGCCCATCAATTCTTCGACCCCTCTGTTGCCTGCAGCAACATGTTCATTGAAGTCCGCACCAATGACCACTCTTTCACCTCTGAGGGTAGTCTGTATCACTTCATCTAACTCACTCTAACACTAAGCACTAACAACATTGAACATCACACCTTCAATTTCTAACTTGAGACTCATCACTTTGCCTGACACTCTTTTCACTTCTAGGACATTCCTGACAAACCCCTCCTTCGAGATAACTCCTATTCCATTTCTCTTCCCATCCACACCATGAAAAAACAGCTTAAACCCTGCTCCTAAGCTTCTGCCTTGCTACCTTTCCACCTGGTCTCCTGAACACACAGTATGTCCACCTTCCTCCTCTGCATCATGCCAGCTAGCTTTCTACCTTTTCCTATCATAGTTCCAACATTCAAAGTCCCTACTCTCAGTCCTACACTCATGGTTTTCCTCTTCTCTCTCTGCCTACGGACACACCTCCCGCCTCTCTTTCTTCGACCTCTCCTTCTTCGGCCAGCAGTAGTCCGATTTCCATCAGCACCCTGTTGGTTAACAGCACTGATGGCAGTCGTTGTTAACCTGCGCTTCGACCGATCCGGTATGAAATTTTTCTTTACGGTTTGCATTTTGTATTCTGAAAAAAGTTTTATGCCGGATGCCCTTCCTGTCACAACCCTCTGCATTTATCCGGGCTTGGGACCAGCGTGAGGGCGAACACTTGTTTGTGTCCCCCCTCATGGCTGCATTCAGGTAGCCATACCAAACATAAATTAAAGCAAAGGGCACAGGTAGCCACACCAAACAGATCTATTAAAGCAAAGGGCACTTTGGATCAAATGAGCATACACCTTATCAAGGATATTCACATCGATTCTAAACCCCTTGAGTTTCCTCATTAAAAACATTCTCTTTCCTGCATATAAAATCAGCATTGACTGTAAACTCAATTTTTTTGTCTTTGTACATACCTAAATATTTAAAATGATCAACATCTTCTACAATTTAATTATACATTATCAGAGATAAGAATGTGAGAGACAGGGTCAGCAGTAAGATACCTGCAGCAGGAAGCTGCACCTCCAAAAGTCGCAGTGAATCTATTTCCCACAACTTTTTGGGTCCGCTAATGAAAGCTATCAGCAGCTCCACGAGATACTAGACTATAGTAAACACAGCATTATAGACACTTTAGCTAACCAGTATTTTTTTTTTTTTTTTTTTTTTTGTGAAAAGGTTAAGGAAGTAAGTGTCACTTGTATTATGATGTTTTTTATTACTTGCGTCTTACCCAGGGTAGCACCATGACATAGCGGTTAGCATGTCTGCCTCACAGCAAGAAGGTCCTGGGTTTGAATCCCAGGCTCATTGTTTCCATGTGCAGGTATTCCTTGTGCTTGTGTGGTGTTCCTACAGGCACTCAGGTATCCTCCCACAGTCCAACAACATCCAAACTAGGCTAATTGACTGTACAAAATTGCTCTTAGGTCTGGATGTGAGTGTGAATGGTCGTGTATGACAGATAAAGTAAGACCAGAGCCTTACCTCCTGAGACACCACTGTCCAAATACAGTAGGATTCATTGTGGTTAAGTGATTAATCTCTTATTTACCTTTAGTACCTGAAGAGATTCTTAACAAATGCGACAGCAGTTTGTTTTAACAGCAGACAAACATATTTCAAGTTACTGAAACTTAGCACAAAAAGTGAAGACAGGTTGTCGCTTTTGCAACGAATGTTGTGTAGTGCTGTCCCAACACACGTACTCCAATTTTAAATGTATTTTAATTAATGTTTCCCATTAAATGACTTTAATCTAAAAACTGAAGGAAGTATATCAAACTAAAGTTCAAACTAAAGATAATGCAGAAAGCAACAGATATTTCAACTTAAGTAATGTAGCCGGATACTGAAACACTCAACCGACCACCAAATCTCCACTATCACAATCATAGTGGTTGACAATGGCACAATGATGTAGAGAAAGAGGAATAGAGTAAGCAGGCCTGTTGCTATTGTATAAAACTAATAATGCTAGTTTGTGGATTTTTCTAGATAATATACTCTCATTTTACAACCCAAGTTACAGACTGCATTGGATATGGTGAAGACATTGTGCCATTTTTTATTTGCTGAACTGATTAATCCTGACACTGGGGTGGGTGGTAGCGAGGCTGCAGCCAATCTCATATGACACTGGGTGAAGACATGGTACACCTTGAACAGCTCACTAGATAATCACAGGGCAACACACACACACAAACACACACACACACATACACAAAAGCAAACAGAAACTTTATACTGGCCATTTTTTCTGAAATGCTGATATTTTAACAAAATTGTGGCTGAAGACTTACAACTGTCATTTGTCCTAAGCCAGTGTCATGAAAATTGCTACTGGTCCGTACAAACTCGGAATTCTGAATCACTACTACTACTACTACTACTACTAATACCGGTTCTGCCCCCTCAGTGGTCTGCAACATCCTGAGTCGGCAATCAGTCCTTCGAGGTTTGCTCTTCACGAGACCTTGTCCGTGGCCAGTCGTCTTAAGTGGTTCAGGTGGTTAGTGGTCTGTAAGGGTCCCAGGCCAGCTCGTTTGATGTCTCCGTGAATGTTTTCAAGAAGATTGGTGCAGTGTCTTCCTTGCCTGGCCTGGTACTTTCTATTTCCGCTGAGAGCGAACTGCAGGGCTTGTTGTGCTGGTGATTGTATGTCCATGCGACTATAGAGAGTGACTCACAGTTGCATGTCCTGTGGAGGGCCTTGTTGGAAATGAAGCTATGTGGCCAGCTGTGTTCAGTGATTTTGCACAAGTGTTTGCGGTGGCATGCATCAAGTTTTTTCAGGTTGCTTGATGTTGGGGCCCAACTGTTGCAGTTGTATAGTATGATGGATGTGCAGTGTGCGTCATAGAGGCAGAGTTTCTTCTGTACTGAGATCTTTGATCTACACCAGATTTTCCAGTAGGTTTGGAAAGCGATGTTTCCTAGGTTGCAGCGCAATGTGATATCTTCATTACTGCAGAGTAGTGAGCCTAGGATCTTGCTTTTTCACCAGTCTTCTTTTCCTCGGCATGCTTGACCTTCTTCGTCCAATTCTGACTTCTCGGCTAAGAAGGCATGAGTGTATTCAGTCTTGGCTTCATTCATAACGAGGTTGTACTGTATTTCTCTCGGGTGTTTTTAGCGATGTTTTGAAGGATGTCAAGCGGAGGTCTTTCTTCGTCAAGGAAATCCATATCATCAGCGTATTCCATCTCCAATGGCATTCCGATGTTGGAGATTGGTGGTTCAGACCTTGATGTTAATGTCGTTATTGATTGTAGGGCATTTGCAAGATAGCAGGAGAAGAGAACTGGTGATAGACTGTCGCCTTGTGGGGAGCCGATGGAAGTGGCAAACTCTGCAGATGTTTCTGATTTCACTCTAATGACTAGTCTTGTTTCTCCAAGGAGCAAACGGACCAGTCTGAGTTCATCTTCATTGTATTTGGCCTTGAATAGGGATTCGAGGATTTGCTGACGCTTGATGGTGTCGAAGGCTTTTGACATGTCAATTCCCATTTTGTGGAAGTCCCATTTCCTTGTCAATACAACAGAGACCAGCATGCATTGTGCCCATGCAATGTCTCCAGTGCTTATTTCTCTTTTGAAGCCACTCTGACAGGTTCCTGTGTAGGTGTCGATCTCATCTCTTATTTTGTGCAGTGTGATGGTGGAGGGGATTTTCTTTGTGCTGTTCAGCAATACTATTGGTCTAAGGTTTGCTGGTGGCCCTGGCGGCTTCCTTGCTTTTGGCAGCGGGATCAGGGTTCCTTGTCCGAGGCTTTTGATTGGAATATGATGTTCAAGGGATTGGTTGATAATGGCGGCAATGTTTATAGAGACAGTGTCCTTGGCTTCCTTGAAGAGCTCACTCTTGATGTTGTCTGGTCCAGCTGCCTTTCCATTCTTCAAGACTTGTATGGCGTTTTTGACTTCCTCTTCACTGATGGGTGTCTGGAGAGGTCTTGGGTCGCTGGAGAATGGTTCGAGTGGGTTGTCCTCTTTGTCTGTGAACTGTTCTTGAAACCATGTTTTTATTGCCTCTGCTTTTCCCTTGTCTGAGCCTATGAAACAGCCTTCCGCATCAAGAGCAGTGATATGTGGACTTGGGTTAGCTTCTCTAAGTTGTTTAGCGGCTTTGAACATTCTTTGACAGTTGTCAGTGGCTCTAAGTTCCTCTGCTATGTTATCAGCATGGTTTATGGCATTGATTTTGAGTCTATTTGTGATGGCTTTCAGAATCTTGTTGCTTTTTTTTTCCTCAGCATTGTTCTGTCGTCGCTGTTGCCATGTTGGTAAATGCGCAGTCTGAGAGCTTCCTGTTCTCTGGACAGTTGTTGGACCACCAAGTCACCGTTGAATCACTGAATCACTCTTGGTCCGTAAATGTGCATATGTTTTCTGGAGCAAAAATGCATTAAAAAAAGCACAAATTCTCAGAGAATGCGTCGTATACCAAAACATGTAGAATTTGGCATCACTTTAATGACTATAAACAAAATTATAAAATATGAAATTATGAAATATGGACAATTTGAAAGTTCCTTTGAGAAATTACCATAAAAACAGGAAACAATAACGCATGCCACTCACAAGAGCATGTATTACAAAATAAACCCAGAGTTGGCGAGGGTCAGACTATCAACTATGCAGCCTAGTCTTGATGAAAGTCAGAAATGGTTCTTTTACAGCCTCTCACCACAGACATTCAGAGACATGGCCAGTTTTTAATAACCCAGTTAGCTGCATTGGGTGGACAGCAGTGACAGCCTGCTCATAGTGGAGCTTGAACCCCTGCCCTCAGGATCAGTAATCCAGCACTTTACCACTGGACCACCACTGCTCCAGGAACATATGCTGATAGGTTTCATCATAATATGCAGAGAGTACATAGCACAAATTATATGTGTGATTGATGTTGATTTTTTTTTTTAAGCTAGAAATTTAAAATGCCAAACTGTCTGTCAAAATGGATGCCTAAGTCTACACACTGCAAGTCTCGTTGTAGATAAATGCTCAAAATAATAAAATCAAATATTTTTCTCCACTCATTAAACAATGAATTAGTTTATTACTTGGTAAATTCAAGAAAATGTGTTCAATATAATTACACACATATTTTATAGAATGTCAAAAACATGATGCTATTGTTCCATAAAAGTGTCAAGAATGTACAGTATTTGTCACGATAGCAAATTGGACATGTTTTTTCTTTTCTTTTTTTTTTTTTTAAATAAACAAATCTATATTCATCATTTGAAATTAGATTAATCTACTCTTATGCTTTGATCATATTAAAGGGAAACTTAATTCTGATGAATTTTCATATTTTTTTAATTTAAATACTGGTTTTATTTTGTGACTGTTGCATCTGTCCATTTTTCGTTTAACAAAAGCACAATCTGTAATCTCAGGTGGCTTTGCTTCAAAACATGATTTGGATGAGATTTCACTTGGAAGAGGTTGAAACATGGGCAATCCCATCTCCTCTGGTTTAGTTTAGCTGTGGGAATTCAATATGATATGAATTGTAACTACAGGTATATGTTACTGCTACAGTTTGGATGTCCGTCCTTGACATGTAATGATAGCAACAAATAGGTGCCTTTTTCATAAGAAAGTAGATGTTGAACCAGTGGTTTTTTGTTAACAGAAAGCAAACCTGATAAACTGTGAATCTTAGTTAAACAAATAAACATAACAAGAGTTTTCTTTGCAACAGAAAAATTTATTTCTGTATATTCTTCTTCTATCCTTTCGGCTTTTTCCCTTTCTCAGGGGTCGCCACAGCGAATCATCTGATTTGGCAGAGGTTTTTACATCGGATGCCCTTCCTGACACAACCCTTTTAACAAGGGACAGAAACACGCTGACGGCTTTGCAGCTCCTCTTTACGAAAGTCAGCAATGATTCTTTTACATGAACCTCTCACCATAGACAGTGACAGACATGGCCGGCCTTTGATAACCCAGTTAGCTGCACTGGGGGGACAGTGGCAACCTTGTGGAGACTTGAACCCCCAACCTTAGGATCAGCGATCCTGCACCCTAACCATTAGACCACCACTGCCCTATATTTTTAACATGGCTAAAATGGGCTGTTGTTTAAAAAACATTGATTGAACTGAAACAAATATTTGACTCAATAGAGTAGATTGAAGGCAGTGGTGGCCTGGAAGTAAGGGCTGGATTACTGATCCTGAGGTAAATTAAGTATATTTCTGTATATAAAATATGGCTAAATCACAGCTAATTCAGGTATTATGTCCCAAATATTATTTGTGCAGTACTGGGAGATAAAGTAGGCTCACAGAAGCAACGTATAGGGGTAAATGGGGTAATACGGGCCATTTTATATATTATTTATATGTAATTATGGCCATGGGCAGTAATGGTCTAGTGGTTAGGGCACAGGATTGCTGATCCTAAGGTTGGGGGTTCGAGTCCCCACAAGGTTGTCACTGTCCACCCAGTGCAGCTAACTGGGTTATCAAAGGCAGGCCATGTCTCTCACTGTCTATGGTGAGAGGTTCATGTAAAAGAACCATTGCTGACTTTCGTAAAGAGTAGCTGCAAAGCCGTCAGTGTGTTTCTGCAACCTGGGGAGGGATTGGCTCCGCCAGGCCAAATCAGCCCAAGTCTTGCCATGAAGGTGCCCCAACAACATCCTTGGATGTTCAGGGATAAGTGAATTATGGTCATAAGTATTAGTACTTAGCTATTATTTAAGCATTTTAATTTTAGAAATGTAAAGCTCTAAACATTTCATTCATTCATTTTCTGAACCGCTTAATCCTAATTACGGTCACAGGGATGCTGGTACCCATCTCAACCAACTCTGGGTGAGGGCAGAGCACACCCTGGAGAGCTCACCGGGCCATCGCAGGGCAGAAACTCTGATGGCTCTGCAACTACTGTATTCTTGACCACAGACAGTGAGAGGCATGGCCTTTGATAACCCAGTTAGCTGCACTGGGGGGGGCAGTGACAACCCAGACCTCAAGATCAGCACCTTGGAACATCAAGAACAACAGGTCCGATAATGTCACTCAGCAGACTGGGCTAATCTGATCCTTGAATCCACTGCTAGCTCGCGCCTTTATCGAGTTGGGCTGGCTGCCAGTATAACATCATTTCTACCGAGGGAGTTTTTACATGTGATTGTGTTTTGGTGTACATTCTGCCCTCCCGCGTGTTAATGTCTCCACAGCGCTGTCAGTCAGACGCAGACTCGTCACCCTCACGCCATGATACTGATCAGCAGGGACTTTAACCACGCCTCTACGTGCAGTGTACCACGAGATACAATAAGACGCTGGACTTGCTGTATGCAAATATGAAGGATGCTTACACCTCCCCCCCTCCCCCCACTGGGACGCTCAGATCACAACCTCATCTACCTGCTCCTCCAATACACATCAGGGTGGGAAAGGAACCTGTGCAGAAGAAGTCTGTGAAAGTGTGGACCGAGGAGACCAATGAGAGACTTAGGGACTGTTTCCAGATCACAGACTGGAGCATGCTCTGTGACTCCTTTGGTGATGACATCGACATCCTCACACACTGTATCACTGATTACATGAACTTCTGCGTGGACAGCACTGTGCCAAGACAGAGGGTACGGTGCTTCTCCAACAACCACCCGTGGGTCACCCCTGAGCTTAAAGTCCTCCTGAACCAGAAGAAGAGGGCTTTCATCTCGGGGGATAGAGAGGAGCAGAAGAAGGTCCAGTGTGAGCTCCAGTGGAGGATCAGGAGGGCCAAGAAGGATTATGGGAAGAAGATGGAGGAAAAGTTGGCCCAGAACAACGCGTGGGTCGTCTGGAGAGGACTAAAGACTGTCTGGATTTGGACAGAGTGTCAGAGGGACAGTTGATGGTGACCAGCGCTGGGCAGATGAATTAAACTGTTACTTCAACAGATTTGATTCCCCCCTCCTCCCCCTCTGCCCCCCTCCCTATTCCCCCCTCTCCAGCCCAGCGGACACCTCCCCCCTCCCCAGGCCAACTTCACCTGACTGCAGCAGCCCCACAGACACATCCCCCTCCCTCTGCAGCCCACCCGTTTTATATTTTATTGTTCTGTTCTAATATTATGACTCAATGATGCTACACCTTTCTGAGCTATTTTGCACCCCCTACTGATGGTACTTCAAGAGCCTGTAATGGTGAATTTCTCCATTGTGAGATCAATAAAGCTGTATCTATCTATTTCCCTAAGTGACGCACTGAGGCTGTCTACAGGTGTTTATTGTTTTCACTGGGCGGTTCCTGTGACACCCCACCACCACCCCCACACACACCCCACCTCACTGACTTTTGTCAGGATTCGGCTGCATAGCCGTCAACGTGTTTCTGAATTGCGATGGCCTGGTGAGCTGTTCAGGATGTACTCTGCCATCGCCAGGAGTTGACTGAAATGAACACTAGCCTCCCCATGACATAAATTAATTGGTTAAGAAGATGAATGTATTAATGGGGAAAAATAATAATAATAATAATTTATTAATTATATTAACAAAAATGTAAGACAATTAAAAAACTTTAAGAATCTGTCTCACTTTTTCAAAAAGACCACAGATATTTCAGGCCTCTCTTTCAGCTGCATCTGTCAGACAACCAGCCATGCAAGCCAAGAACAGTTCACCATGTCACTCTGATCTTTACAGCATTCAAGGTAAGGATGTTGTCTTATCATTTGGCTTCAAGGAAATGAATCAAGCAAAGATTCTGGTGAGTGCACAATATTATGGGAAATACAAGAAGGGCTCATTTTTGTCAATAGGAATGAAAACTCTTTTTTCATGAGAATATATTCACTTGAGAATTTTCCACAATTCCACATGTATGCAGTGAAAAATGAAAGTGAAAGATCGCAGTGCTTACACTTTAACAACTTAATTGACACATGGCCACTACCGACTTACAGGACGGCTAGCAGATAGTCCCACTGAAGAACAGTGTACTGACAGTGTAATTGTTTCAGTTTTAGTGTGCCTGGTTCTTGTCTTTGTCTATCTAATAGATGTGGTTGAATCATTGACACGGAGATTAAGCAACGCCATTACTTCGGAACTGCCAGACCTTCCTGGAACAATTCTTCGTACTAGAATTACAAAGGTAGCACTGCTACTCGGACTGTGTATAATTCAGTAGTATGTAAGTGTTGTTACTTTTTATTGCTATTTTGATGATGTCACAGTTGACATTTTTGGTATATCTATCCAGTACATCTTTCATCAGCTCTGGTGATCAATAGTAGATAAAGTACAAACATAGGATAGAATAACAGTAAACACTGACAAAAGTCTACAATTGGAGATGTTGTACTGGACACATTCCTTCATTCAATCATTCATTTTCTGAACCGCATAATCTTAATTAGGGTCGCGGGGAGGCTGGCGCCCATCTCAGCTGACTCGCGGAGAGGGCAGAGTACACCTTGGACAGCTTGCCAGCCCATCGAAGGGCAGAAACATAACTCAGCAATGTTTTTTTTACAGCCTCACACCATAGACCAGGGATGGGCAATCTTATCCGCAAAGGGCCGGAGTGGGTGCAGGTTTTCACTTCAGCCAAACAATAGCCACACCTTCCACCTGTTTCCACCAATCACTGATCATCAAAAGAAAAGAAAAAAACCTAGATTGGACATTACTGTTTCAATTCTGAAGTGGGGCCATCTTGGTGAGATCACATTACTGTTTAAGACTTAAAGCAAGGGAGAAAATGATTTATACAGGTTGGCACAGCAGGGAAATAGAGATCTGAAGAGGAATGGAGGCGAAGTGTGCTGGTGCCCATTTTTAAGAACAAGGGAGACGTGCAGAGTTGTGGCAACTACATGGGATAAAGTTGATGAGCCATACGATGAAGTTATGGGAAAGAATAGTGGAAGCTAGACTAAGGGCAGAGGTCAGCATTTGTGAACAACAGTTTGGTTTCATGCCAAGGAAGAGCACCACAGATGCAGTGTATGCTTTGAAGATGTTAATAGAAAAGTTCAGAGAAGGTCACAGGGAGCTGCATTGTGCCTTTGTGAATCTGGAGAAAGCATATGACAGGGTGCTGAGAGAGGAACTGTGGTATTGCATGAGGAAGTCTGGAGTGGCAGAGAAGTATGTCAGAGTGATGCAGGACATGTATGATAGATGTAAGACACTGGTGAGGTGTGCTGTCAGTGTGACAGAAGAGTTCAAGGTGGAGGTGGGACTGCATCAAGGGTCAGCTCTGAATGAAGGTTAGCCTCAGTAAGACAGAATACATGTGTGTACAAGCAGGATCCAAGAGGAACGGTGAGGTTACAGGGAGCAGAGATAAAGAAGGTGGAGGATTTTAAGTATTTAGGCTCAACAATCCAGAGCAATGGAGAGTGTGGAAAAGAGGTGAAGAAGCGTGTGCAGGCAGGTTGGAATGGTTGGAGAAAAGTGTCCGGTGTGATGTGTGATAGGAAGGTATCGGCAAAAATGAAACGAAAAGTATACAAGACGGTGATGAGGCCAGCGATGTTGTATGGTTTAGAAACAGTGGCGCTGAGGAAAAGACAGGAGGCAGAGCTGGAGGTAGCAGAGATGAAAATGTTGAGGTTCTCTTTGGGAGTAACGAGGATGGATAGGATCAGGAATGAGTACATCAGAGGGACAGCACATGTAAGATGTTTTGGAGACAGAGTCGGAGAGGCTAGATTGAGATGGTTTGGACATGTACAGAGGAGGGATAGTGAGTATATTGGAAGTAGGATGCTGAGGCTGGAACTACAAGGCAGAAGGCCTAGAGGAAGACCAAAGAGAAGATTTATGGATGTGGTGAAGGAGGAAATGAAGGTAGTTTGTGTAAGAGAAGAAGATGCAGAGGATAGGGTGAGATGGGTGCAGATAATTCGCAGTGGCGACCCCTGAACGGAACAGCCGAAAGGAAAGGAAGAAGAACAAGGTTAAAAAAAATTAAAAGAAAGTCATGATATTATAAAGATAAGCACATTTAATAAGAATAAATTTGTAATATTACAAGAATAAAGTCATAATATTATAAGAATTAAGTTGCAACATTGATAATTGAATGTGAAAAAAAAATTGTAATATGACACCTTCATTAACAAAATTCCAGGATGTTTTTATCTTCCCTGTGGGTCATCTGTATTAAACCTTCAATGGGATCAACAAATAATGTAAATTTTAACTTGTATTTAAAAAAAAAAAAAAATTTTAGACCCATTTCATTATTTATTATTTTTATTCTTTGGAAACAAAACATATTAGACATCTTACCAAACGTATAAAACTAATGCAGCCGTGAGGGGGGGGCACAAACCAGTGTCTCTCCCTCACGCCGGTCCCAAGCCCGGATAAATGCAGAGGGTTGCGTCAGGAAGGGCATCCGGCGTAAAACAAATGCCAAATAAACTATGCGAATCACAAGAAAGAATGACATACCGGATCGGTCGAGGCCCGGGTTAACAACGACCGCCATCAGTGCCGTCAACCAACAGGGTGCTGATGGAAATTGGACTACTGTTGGTCGAAGACGTCGAAGAAGGAGAGGCGGGAGGCGTGTCCGTTGCCAGAGAGAGAAGAGGAAAGGCATGAGTCTAGGACTGAAAGTAGGGACTTTGAATATTGGAACTATGACAGGAAAAGGTAGAGAGCTGGCTGACATGATGCAGAGGAGGAAGGTGGACATACTGTGTGTTCAGGAGACCAGGTGGAAAGGTCGCAAGGCTAGAAGCATAGGAGCAGGGTTTAAGCTGTTTTATCACGGTGTGGATGGGAAGAGAAATGGAGTCGGAGTCATCTTGAAGGAGGAGTTTGCCAGGAATGTTCTAGAAGTGAAAAGAGTGTCAGACAGAGTAATGAGTCTCAAGTTAGAAATTAAAGGTGTGATGGTCAATGTTGTTAGTGCTTATGCCCCACAGACAGGATGTGAGCGAGAAGAGAAGGAGAGATTCTGGAGGGAGTTAGATGAAGTGATGCAGAGTACCCCAGAGGTGAAAGAGTGGTCATTGGGGCAGACTTCAATGGACATGTTGGTGCAGGAAACAGAGGGACGAGGAAGTGATGGGTAGGTTTGGTATCCAGGACAGGAACGCAGAAGGACAGATGTTGGTAGATTTTGCAAAAAGGATGGAAATGGCTGTGGTGAATACTTTCTTCCAGAAGAGAGAGGAGCATAGGGTGACTTATAAAAGTGGAGGTAGGAGCACACAGGTAGACTACATCTTGTGCAGGCGATGTAATTTAAAGGAAGTCAGTGACTGCAAAGTAGTAGCGGGTGAGAGTGTTGCCAAACAGCATAGGATGGTGGTGTGCAGGATGATGCTTATGGTGAGGAAGGTGAAGAAGGCAAAGGCAGAGCAGAAGACAAAGTGGTGGAAGTTGAAAAGGAAGAGTGTCGGGTTGTCTTCAAGGAGGAGTTGAAACAGGCTTTGGGTGGTCAGGAAGTGCTTCCAGATGACTGGACAACTACAGCGAATGTGATCAGGGAGACAGGTAGGAGAATACTTGGTGTGTCATCTGGAAGGAAAGTAGATAAGGAGACTTGGTGGTGGAATGAGGAAGTGCAGGAGTGTGTACAAAGGAAGAGATTAGCTAAGAAGAAGTGGGACATTGACAAAACCGAAGAGAGTAAACAGGAGTACAGGGAGACACAGCGTAAGGCAAAGGTAGCAGTGTCAAAGGCCAAACAGAGCGCGTTTGATGAGTTGTATGCTCGGCTGGAAAGTAAGGAGGGAGAAAATGAATTATACAGGTTGGCACAGCAGAGAAATAGAGATGGGAAGGACGTGCAGCAAGTTAGATTGATAAAGGACAGAGAGGGAAATGTATTGACTGATGACAGAAGTGTGCTGGGAAGATGGAAAGAGTACTTTGAAGAGCTGATGAATGAGGAAAATGAGAGAGAGAAAAGAGTAGAAGAGGTGACTGTTGAGGACCAGGAAGTAGCAAAGATTAGTAAGGGTGAAGTGAGGAGGGCATTGAAGAGGATGAAGAATGGAAAGGCAGTTGGTCCTGATGACATACCGGTGGAGGTATGGAAGTGTCTAGGAGAGGTAGCAGTAGATTTTCTGACAAGAACATTTAACAAGGTCTTAGAGAGTGAGAGGATGCCAGAGGAATGGAGGAGAAGTGTGCTGGTGCCCATTTTTAAGAACAAGGGAGACGTGCAGAGTTGTGGCAACTACAGAGGGATAAAGTTGATGAGCCATACGATGAAGTTATGGGAAAGAATAGTGGAAGCTAGACTAAGGGCAGAAGTCAGCATTTGTGAACAACAGTTTGGTTTCATGCCCAGAAAGAGCACCACAGATGCAGTGTTTGCCTTGAGGATGTTAATGGAGAAGTACAGAGAAGGTCAGACGGAGCTGCATTGTGCCTTTGTGGATCTGGAGAAAGCATATGACAGGGTGCCGAGAGAAGAACTGTGGTATTGCATGAGGAAGTCTGGAGTGGCAGAGAAGTATGTTAGAGTGGTGCAGGACATGTATGAGAGATGTAAGACAGTGGTGAGGTGTGCTGTCGGTGTGACAGAAGAGTTCAAGGTGGAGGTGGGACTGCATCAAGGGTCAGCTCTCAGCCCCTTCTTGTTCGCTATGGTGATGGACAGGCTGACAGACGAGGTTAGACAAGATTCCCCATGGACTATGATGTTTGCAGATGACATTGTAATCTGTAGTGAGAGCAGAGAACAAGTGCAGGAAAATCTAGAGAGGTGGAGGTATGCCCTGGAAAGGAGGGGAATGAAGATTAGCCTCAGTAAGACAGAATACATGTGCATGAATGCCAAGGACCAAAGAGGAACGGTGAGATTACAGGGAGCAGAGATAAGAAAGGTGGAGGATTTTAAGTACTTAGGCTCAACAATCCAGAGCAATGGAGAGTGTGGAAAAGAGGTGAAGAAGCGTGTGCAGGCAGGCTGGAATGGTTGGAGAAAAGTGTCCGTGTGATGTGTGATAGGAGGGTATCGGCAAAAATGAAAGGAAAAGTGTACAAAACGGTGTTGAGGCCAACGATGCTGTATGGGTTAGAAACAGTGGCCCTGGGGAAAAGACAGGAGGCAGAGCTGGAGGTAGCAGAGATGAAAATGTTGAGGTTCTCTTTGGGAGTAACGAGGATGGATAGGATTAGGAATGAGCACGTCAGAGGGACAGCACATGTAAGACGTTTTGGAGACAAAGTCAGAGAGGCTAGAATGAGATGGTTTGGACATGTACAGAGGAGGGATAGTGAGTATATTGGTAATAGGATGCTGAGGCTGGAACTACCAGGCAAAAGGCCTAGAGGAAGACCAAAGAGACGATTCATGGATGTGGTAAAGGAGGACATGAAGGTCGTTGGTGTAAGAGAAGAAGATGCAAAGGATAGGGTGAGATGGAGGCAGATGATTCGCTGTGGCGACCCCTGAAGGGAAAAGCCGAAAGGAAAAGAAGAAGAAGACCAAACGTATAAAACTGAAGTCATTATATTATTATTATTATTATTATTATTATTATTATTAATAATAATATTAATCTTATTATTATTTAGTTATTATTGTTGTTGTTGTTATCATAATTGTAGTTGTTGTTATTATCATTATTATAATTATAATTATTTTTATTATTCTTTCCAGCTGAGAACCATGGCCTCAGACTTGGAGATGCTCATTCTCATCCTGGCCGCTTCGCACTTGGCTTCAAATTGTTCCAATGAGAACTGAAGGTCCTGGATTGATGAAGCCAAAAGGACAAAATCATCTGCAAAAAGCAGAGACGAGATCCTATTGCTACCAAACCAAAACATTTCAATACACGGCAGTGCCTAGAAATTCTGTCGACAAAAATTATGAACAGAATTGATGACAAAGGACAGCCTTGGCGGACTCCAACTCTCACTGGAAACAAATTCGGCCTGTTGTTACCAATGCGGACCAAGCTCTGGCTCAAGTGTTACAGAGACCGAATGGCCTGTAGCAACAGGTCCGATGCAGCATATTCCGGAGCACACCCCACAAGATAGCCACAATGTCAAAAACCTTCTCTAAATCCACAAAACACATATGAACAGATTGGGCAAACTCCCACACTAACTTCTTCTTCTTCTTTTTCTTTTTCTTATTATTATCATTGTTGTTATCATAATTATTGTTGCTGTTGTTATTATTATTATTACAATAACTACAATTCTAATTCCTCTCTGATTTCTTCTTATTATTATACTTATTATTATTGTTGTTATTATTGTTATTATTATTATTATTATTATTGTTGTTATTATTATTATTATTATTATTATTATTATGTGGAAATTTTTGAATTTGTATTTTAATTGGCCTCTGTTTTTCAGTAGGCAAAACGGAAATTTCATCAAAAAATCTTCAAAATAAAACATAAATATGATCATTTCATTCATCGGGAACACAAAAGGGAGGGTCCTGAGGGCTTCAGTCAAAAGGCGGAAGGACAGAAGAGTCACTGTTAAAGTCAGATGGACTAACTTTGGTAGAAAGAGGCGACAGAAGGACGCGGGCATCCATTAGCTGTTTATGATCTGTTGCTGATGAAACATTTTGTTCTTCGAAGGGAACCTGACCATTTGCAGGAAAATTTTCATCTGCATTACGGCGCATATAGATCTTAAGCCGCCGGAGTTGATCTCGTAAATTTTGTTAAGTAAGGAAGGAATGCATCGGTTTGGCATTATCCCAATGTACCTTTAGCGACTTTCCGTTGATACGTGGAATGTTGGGCCATCCAGTTGCTTTCGAACACTCAAGTAGTGTGGATTTCAGATGGTTCATCCAGGATATTCGTGGACGGGTTCTTTGCCTCCCCTAGGGGCAATTCCCATTTCCAGTTTTGGTGGTTTCATTATTGGAGGGAGACGAACTGGACTGCGGACTTGAAAATGATAAATTTTCCTTGGTGCTGGTAACCAGTGAATAACCAGCTTCGTGGGTCAGCCCTAACTGGGTGATGTACGTTTCGTTCAGGGAACATAGTTCCCCTATCTAGGTACATCGCCAGGCCCTTATTATTATTATTATTGTTGTTGTCTGTCTGTCTTCCTTTCGGCTTTTTCCCTTTTACTCGGGAGTCGCCACAGCGAATCATTTGATTCGCACGTTTGATTTGGCAGAGGTTTTTACGTCAGATGCCCTTCCTGTCACAACCCTTTTAGCAAGGGACAGAAACACGCTGACGGTTTTGCAGCTACTCTTTACGAAAGTCAGCAATGGATCTTTTACATGCCTCTCACCATAGACAGTGAGAGACATGGCCCGCCTTTGATAACCCAGTTAGCCGCACTGGGGGGGGGGGGGACTCTGGCAACCCTGTGGAGAGTGGGACTCGAACCCCCAACCTTTGGATCAGCGATCCAGCGCCCTATACCACCAGACCACCACTGCCCCATTATTATTATTAGTAGTAGTAGTAGTAGTATTAGTATCAACCGCGTACAGGCAGGTTGGACGCGTGCAGGCAGGTTGGAATGGATGGAGAAAAGTGTCCGGTGTGATGTGTGATAGGAGAGTATCGGCAAGAATGAAGGGAAAAGTGTACAAGACGGTGATGAGGCCAGCAATGTTGTATGGTTTAGAGACAGTGGCGCTGAGGAAAAGGCAGGAGGCAGAGCTGGAGGTAGCAGAGATGAAAATGTTGAGGTTCTCTTTGGGAGTAACGGGTCAGAAATGAGTACATCAGAGGGACAGCACATGTTAGATGTTTTGGAGACAAAGTCAGAGAGGCTAGATTGAGATGGTTTGGACATGTACAGAGGAGGGATAGTGAGTATATTGGTCGTAGGATGCTGAGGTTGGAACTACCAGGCAAAAGGCCCAGAGGAAGACCAAAGAGAAGATTTATGGATGCGGTGAAGGCGGACATGAAGGTCGTTGGAGTAAGAGTAGAAGATGCAGAGGATAGGGAGAGATGGAGGCAGATCATTTGCTGTGGCGACCCCTGAAGGGAACAGCCGAAAGGAAAAGAAGAAGATCGTCGTCATCGTCATCATCATCATACCTATTTAACTATCAAAACTGAAGAGATTTTGTTTGACAAAAATTACAAATCTGAATATAATTGTTGATGGGACACAGCTGAGGTCTCTAGAGAGCATTTGAAGCCACAAGAGCAATCAGTCTTCAACACCATGGGATGGAATGCTTCAAATTCACCACTAAATAATAGAGGATCAAGTAAAACAAAGTGTAGAATGACAGCAAACTATTAGAAAGGCAAAAACAGCTGATAAAGGATGTTGTACTGGGCAGATTTTAAAATGTGCCATGAACCTGATACTTATTTTTAGATTAAAAACACCCCACAATACCACGTGGTGGATACAGGTTACCGCTTTAGGCCCACTGTTTATTGTTTCATTTGGTCCAGAGTATTACAGGTCGCTTCTCAATTCTGATTGGTTAAATATTCAGCGTGTCACGTCTGTATGCAATGTAAACAGTTAATAAGGAGAAGCAAGAAAATCATACGTGTGTGTGTGTGTGAGAGAGAGAGAGAGAGAGAGAGAGAGAGATAGTTACTTTTTTTTTTTTTTAATGTTGATCTGTCTGCCTCTCACACACAGAGCACATCAGTGTAGGCTCACAGTAATTTTCCATCGCTAACTCAGTCCAGCCCACACCGCATTGGCAAGGCATGGGTCTTGAAGGCAGCCCGAGCGCGCGCCTTGAAAGTGTCACAAATTCAGAGTGACGTTGCTGTCATCCAACAAACTTGCAGGGAACCCTTACGCTTCGCCACGGCCGACCAATCCGAAGAGACGGTAGGCGGTGCCATGCAGTCCAAAATTTTACGCGGCGCTATGGGCTGAAAACTAAACCGAGATGGAATATCCCAGTCTGAACTGGTTTCAACCGGTCTCGCGTTTGTTTGCTGCACGAGCTGAGAGAAGAGCTGATTTCCAACAGATTCTTTCAAGGCTTTACGTGATTTTTTGTCTGTTTTCTTTTTCCTGACAGATCCAACAATAAAATAACGTCCTGAATTAATTTGGTGATTGAGACCAGAGAATGCTTGGCTAACAGGATAGCATAGCAGCAACTCCAGGCATTAGAATCAGTGACATTTGCTAGGTAGCTAACTAGCATTTAGGCTAAGTTGTACCAGGGGTCACAGGAGCTGTCTGTGAACTCGGATTAATTACTAAGAAAAAATAATTTAATGTTATATAGCTAGTTATTATCATTATTGTTTTTTAATAATTATTGTATGTGATTAATTCGTTCTAAAATTACCTCGTTAGCTATTTTCTAGCTAGTTATCACGTTGCCCGTGTGGATCAAGTTAATTGGTTATGTTCTTTAGCTAACAGTTAGCATATTGCTAATGCGTCATGATGAGATAAACGATCAGGCGTATAACGAGGTTTATTTGAATTTTGCGATTACAAAGCGTTAGCGGGTTGAAGCAGACACGCTTGAACATCATCTCAAGGCAAAGGAGGAGTGTTTCTAAAAATCAGGTAAGTCTGTGAGGTCTTAAACATGTGTGTGGCATGCCGTGTCATTTAAAAAGTTAGATTAATAACATTGCCAATCTCTCAATCGAATCAAAATAAAGGAAGTTCATGTTTAGTACATTGTGCGTGTAAAAAAAATGTTCATTAGAATTTAAAAAAAGTTTAATGTGTGTAAAAGATAGGAGTCGCGTGGAATATTCCAGACGTTAATTCATTTTCTAAGCAACATTTAGGTCGAATTAAACGTTCGTAATTGTTATGATCAGTAAATACAGGTTGTACTCTTTTACTTTCGTGCTATAGATTTGCTTAATCTGGATAAGATGCTGTATTGGGATCGGATTAGTTTTGTCACTGGGGTACCATGTCTGTCTTTTCTACACCTCTATTCATTTCTCAGTGAGAGCTTTGTGTTATCTGCATGGTTGTAAAATGACCACAAAACGAGTGGGTTGTAAATTGGGGGGTGGGGTTGGTTGGAATATCGAAAGAAGTCACAATGATGCAGCCAGTTGTTGGTAATCAATACTTGTAAGAAAAGAAATGAAAGCATGCGTGAATTAAATTTAAAAATTTAGGCATAGCCTAAAAGCAGAGTTCTCCATGAAATCATTGTGAGCAGTCTTCCTCTGCTGTTCATAATTATAGTATATAATAGTTTGTTCTGAAAATTTAGATGCATTGCGTAATACTCGTGTTTTAAAATTTGCTGTTGCTTGGATGTTTCAATAAAAATCATAACTTGAATGTTTTCAAAAACAAGTTTAGTATGTTTTCCGAATGGGGAGGCATCAAGTTTCCACCAGAGTGAGCAGTTAGCATTGCAATGTTCTCAGACACCAGAGGGATGTATAAGCCTTGCAAAATGAAGTTGATGGTCTCTCAACTGCAATGTGTGGTTATAAAGTAATGATATTTACCCATAACTGCTCTTTGTGTCAGTTTTGGAGATTTCATTTTGCTTTTTTAAATGTTTTTTAGTATTTCGTATCACAGAAACATGTCTGCAAACAGTCTCTGACATTTGCGAAAAATCAATTGGATGTTGGCACTAAATTTGTCTTGGCGATAAAATCATCCAGACAGCAGTAAAAATGACCACAGGAGGAGGGGGAGCATGCTTTGGGCAAGCTATATTTCATATAAATCAGGGTTTCTATGTCATGTAATGATCATGTGATTATTTTGCATTCACAGTATGGCTTTCAAGCCATCAGAGATGTTGACTTGAGAAAATTTTGAAAATGCAGTAAAAATAAATAAATAAATAATTCTTCCATTGTCAAATATCTGCCAGAGAATCATTGAACACCAGGATGAGTATGGTTCAAACATGATGCAGCAACTGGAAAGGAAAAACTACATATGTCTATTCAAACAGGACTGTAATTTTCTGAGAAGGATGGAGAAGAACGTAGTAGTTGTCCAGTGGGCTTGGTTCTCATTGCAGCTGTGAACATGTAGCTATGGCTCAAATGGGTGGATTCTATCAAACTCTCATGTATGAACATTTTGTCTTCTAATAAGCAGATATGCATGAAAACAAGAAAACACCCCTTACTCGCCCCTATTTTTCTTCCCTAATTTAACTCCAATTCTTTCCGTCAAACGTGCGTATCATTCGCTGTGGCGACCCCGATAAAAGGGAAAAGCCGAAAGGAAATCTCACTCTTTCTGTCAAGTACTGCCTCCCTATCACATATGACCACCACCAACCATCTGTAAACCACGAAGCTGTTACCTGTATCTTCGCAAACTGCTTAACACATTTGGCAGGAAAGTGATATATGTATGAGCTCACAGACACCCATGATTGGTTGGTGATCACTAAGTAACAAGGAGGGGAGTGTTTACCTCCTTCGCATGGATGCTCAGCCAGTTTGCTCCCATGGACTCCTGACTATGAATGGCTGCAGCATCAACCTGAAGTTAAACTTGTTGACATCCCTTATGCAAATATTGCTAATATAATTTTTTTTTTTTTTTTACTTTGGTTTGTTTTTTTTATTTTTTATTTTATTTTATTTATTTATACAGGGTGGAGGGTAAAATTCAACTGAATTTGTTTTGGATCTGGTGATTTAGTGTTTAAAGAGGATTATGCTGCAAGATGTTTGTTTTTGCGCCCCTTCCCACCCCGACTATATATCTGATACAGGTGAACCTGAAAGTTTTGCAAATTTCCAGTTTATTCCTTGTTATTATACTTAAAAAATTCCTGGAATTTTGCAACCCTAGTCATGGCACGTAAAATAAGAACTTCCTCTTGTATCTAAGATAACATAAATAAGTCTGGTTCAAATAGGGCTTTAACAGTAAAAATAGACACTGAGGTGCGTTTCAATAGTGAATCCTCCATCCTCTCCCACCTTACCCCTTACCTTACCTCTTTCCCACCTATACACAATAGATACTTCTTTCTTTCAAACAGTCTTTTTTTTTCTTTTTGGGGGGATTCTGTCTTGTGTTTTGAAGCAGGTCCTTATTAAAGTTACAGCATTTTTATCTGGTGAGCTGCAATTTATATTTTGATAAAGTTTAGACATTGGTGAATCTGTGTAACATGTTCGTTGAAACAGCACTACTAAGTTTATTGATAATCTATAAAGCTTTTTTAGTTGTACCTCTTGATGCTTCGTTGAAGAGATATGTTTGTGCATTACATGCATGTGAGACACATTTATTTCAACTTGATGCATCACCTATTTTTAAGTTTATCACTCATGAACAAACCAGTTAGCTCAGGTAGGGGGTGTGGCTTTTGAGGTAAAAATTTACTTTTTTCTCCTGATTGTGTCACTAACTGACATTTAACTAACATGATTGAAATCAATCAAACCGTAAAAAAAAATTCTTCAACATTGTTATAAATCTTTATCATGATTAGGATTTTTTTTTTCCCTTGCTTCACAGCTCTATGCCAGCAGATATGACAATGTTAGCGGACCATACAGCCCGGCAGCTGCTGGACTTTTCTCAGAAGCTGGATATCAATCTGCTCGACAATGTGGTCAACTCCATGTATTACGACGTCGGCTCTCAGGTGAGAATCAAGATGGATACAGGTGGAAAGTTCCAGTCAGAAATACAACACCCATCTGATACACTTTTCCATAAAAATCAAACAATATTAAAATTTAAGTTTGACCTTAAAACTTAAATTTGGATCTCAGTGCAAGAATCACCCGTACTATAAATATAATTCAAGAAAAAAAATAACCTCAGCACTAAAAAGCAAAAAATCTGATAGAATTCACCCCCCCCCACACACACACACACACACACACACGCACACACACTCTGTCTCTTGTTCTCTGAGGACTCCTTTTGTTCTTTATTTATCTCTCACTTTCTCAGTTGGTCTCTCCCTGTGTTGGTTGTCATCTGCATTTTTTTTCTTTTTGTAAGTTTCTGTCTCTGCATCTTTTTCTCTGACTGCATCTGTTTTTTTCTCTCTCTTTCTTTGTATGTGTGTCTTGGCTTCTCCTTTTTCTCATAGTTTTGTGTTTGTTTTTGTCATTATACCCTCCTTTCTATTTCTTTGCAGCTCTCTCCATCTCCTACACTGTATTGATCTCTTTCTAACTCGCTCTCTTTTCTCTCTATTTTAGCAACGCTTGGCGCAGGAAGTCCTAACTAACTTGAAGGATCACCCTGATGCATGGACCAGAGTGGACACTATCTTGGAGTTCTCTCAGAATATGAAGACCAAAGTATGTGTTTTTCTGTGTTTACAATGTCAGTACAGAACAGATTAATATTTTTGTTTTATTTCTGTTTTATTTTATGGCCTTCCAAAAGGTTTTGTTCAAACAAACCAAGAAAGCATTAGGAATGCTCTGAAACCCCTTTTGCTTGAACGCTTTTGCTTTCTGTTTTAGTTCATGTAAGGTTTATAGAGTAGGACTCTTGGAGCTTTTTGAACATTTTAATAAGTGAGTAACAGACATGGGTGGCACAGTGGTGTACTGGTTAGCAAGAAGGTCCTGGGTTTGCATCCCAAGCTTGAACAGGACATTTCTGTGTGGTGTTTTCATGTTCCTTCTGTGCTTGCGTGGCTTTCCTCCAAATACTCCTGTTTCCTACCACAGTCCAAAAACACATATATTAGGCTAATTGGCTTTTCAAAATTGCAACGAGGTGTGAGTGTGAATGGCTGTGTGTTGGCCCTGTGTAGGACTGGTGAGCTGTTAAATGTGAACCCTGCCTTTGCCCAGTGTCAGCTAAGGAAGGCTCCAGCCACCCCACAGCCCTAGTAGGATTAAGCGGTTCAGCGAATGCATGAATGAGTAACAGACATATGTGTAAAGTAAGTGACAGAAAGCTAAAGGAATATTCCATGTACTGATTTACCTGACTGGAAGGATGTATTGTGGAGTTGTAGAGAAATACTTCACCCTGAGCTTGTGTGGTATTTTATGTCTATCTAGAAGTTTTAAAATTGGTACTCACTAGACTTCAGATCCAACCAAATGCATTCCTTGCCGTCCACCAGATTTCAAAAGTATGTTTTAATAGAGAAAATCCAGAATCTTGCTACCCGAAACAGAGCTTTTCGTAAGGTTTAGGTTAAAATGGAGGTAGTAATATAATAGGTAAACTGGTTCGTGTTTAGTACTCTGTAATCAGTGCAGGAATTTTTCTGTAGTATCAGGCTTTCTGTGATTTCTTAATTCTTGGGTGGAATGATTCCAATACGCATCTTAAGGCCATTAATTTTTTTATTTATTCCTTGTTTGACTAGTTTTTATTATGTAAACTTGAGAATCTGTGGAGGGGAGTGAAATAAATAAAAACTAATTTTAAGAACATATATTTTTTCTTTAATATAATACAAGAAACAGTAAATTTAAATATTTTTACAATAGACTGGACTTCTGATAAAGGGGGGAAAAGCCAAAAGGAAATCTCTCAGACTGTCCCGAGCTGATGGCTGACATGTGGTACTATTCTGTTGAAACTGCTGCTTTAAACAGACCAGTGACACATATGATCTCAATGTTTTCCATGTCATTCAAAAAGGAATTTACCCTAAAAATATTTAGCCCTCCCCTTTCACCTTGCTTCCAAGAGTGGTATTTAAAGTGATTTGTGCCCCAGGTAGACTTTGTTCCTGCTGCCATCAGCTCAGGATGGAGAATGTCTGCATGTAGAATGAAATGTAAAGTTTCTACTTTCAAAATTGAAAACAATTATCAAAACCAAAACAATAAAACCTGTATTGACCAGCTTTGTCAGACATCTCGATAATACCACTTGTGATAATCTTGTGCACCAGATGTTTGTACATGTTGTGTAAAACACAAGCTTTAAAACAAAAGAGCCTCCTCTCTATGCAGAAGAGCGGTGGTTCTACCTTGAGCTCCTCTTGGATGGCTAAGCTTCTCACCTCATCTCGAATGGAGAGCCCAGCCACCCTGCGAAGAAAGCTCATTTCAATAGCCTGAATCTCAATTTTGTTCTTTCAGTCACTACCAAATTTTGTGACCATTGATCAGGTTTGGAACATAAATTGACTGAGAAATTAAGAGCTTTGTCTTTTGGCTCAGCTCTGTCTTCACCAAGATGGACAGGTACATGCTATACTTTACAGCAGAGGTCATTCAGATCCACCTGTCAATCTCCCTGTTCATCCTTTCCTCACGTGTGAGCAAGACCTTGAGATACTTCTACATTTGGGGAAGGACTGCATTCCACCATTTTTGACTAACACCAGGGCCTCAGGATGTTTCTCATTCTGGCCACTTCCCGCTTGGCTGCGAAGACCTGTCATTACCAATGCAGACTAAGCTCTGACTTTGGTGGTACAGAGACCTAATGGCTCGTAGCAACGGGTCTGGTACACCGTACTCCCGGTGCACATCCCACAAGACGGCCCGTGGACACTGTCGAAAGCCTTCTCTAAAGCCATAAAGTATTTGTGGACGGATTGGGCAAGCTGTAGAGGATTATGTAGCGTGTTTAGAGCTGGTCAAGGGGGCTCTGGCCAGAAATAAAACCACATTATTCCTCCTAAATCATAGGTTGAACTATTGGTTGGATCCCCGCTCCAATATTCATGAGTATAGTTTTCCGGATAGGCTGAGGGGTATTTCCATGATAGTTGGAACACTCTTTCCGGTCCCTCTGGCTTTTAAAAGGGGATTTGTCAATCCGGCTTGCCAATCTAGCGGTACGAACCCTGATGGCTACTTGTAAAGACCTGCATATGTTTATATAGCTGAAAGTATACAATTACTCATCCAAATAATTGCATTCATTTTCTTCCACTCACATCTATGGCCACAGGTGTATACATTTAAGCCCCGAGGCATGCAAACTACTTTTCCAAACATTTGTGGAAGAATGGGTCACTATTGGGAGCTCAGTGAAGTCCAGTGTGGTACCATGATAGGGTGCTACCTGTGCAATAAGTTCAGTTGTGAAGTTTCATTGCTCCTAAATATTCCACAGGCAACTGTCAGTGGTGTTATTAACAAAATGGAAGCAATTGGGAACGACAGCAACTTGACCGTGAAGAGGTAGGAAACATAAAATGACACAGCAGGGTCAGAGGATACTTGGGAGCAGAGGTCACCAACTTTCAGAAGACCTCTAAACTTCATGTGCCCTTCAGATTAGTTCAAGAACAGTGCGTAGAGATTTATGGAATGGGTTTCCATGACTGTGTAGCTGCATGTAAGCCATACATCAAGAGCACTGCAAAGCATCAGATACAGTGGTGTATAGCACACCAACACTGGATTCTAGACCAATGGAGATGCATTCTCTGGAGTGATGAATCACGCTTCTCCATATGACAATCTGATGGACAAGTTAGGATTTAGCAGTTGCCAGGAGAATGGTACCTGTCTGGCTGCATTGTGCCAAGTGTAAATTTAGTGGAGGGGAGTTAGTCATGTCTTTTTTTTTTTCCAAATTTATGCATTCTTTGGCCTTTCCCATTGTATTGCATGTTGGTTAATACAATGAGGGTTATCAAGCAAACCTTTTTTATGTTGGAACAGCGACATTACCAGCTAAAGCCCATCATCACAATCAGGAATGAACACTGAAAGCCCAATTAACCATGTTAGTGCTGAGTGTTGACTATGTGAACTTTTAATTTATTTGGCACACATTAGTGTGTTAAGTTGTAGAGATTTGGCTTTTCTTTGTTTGTATACAAACCTCGACAAGTTGACAGAATAGCAAGCCAGTTTTTTTTTTAAATTGAAGGAAGGCCTTTAAATTTTATCAGGTGGTGTTTACCGACATTTTTGAAATTTCAATCTTAAAATCCATTCGATAGTTAGCAGAAACCCATTTGAGAAGGCTGCGGTTTGGAGCCTGTATTACATTTGTGTTTTGCGCGTGCGAGTGTGTGTGCGTGTGTGTGAGTGAAATTGCAGGAATCCAAATGGAGAATTTTTCAAAAGGCAAGATAAGGGTGGAAATAACAGTATACAGATGTAAACTAGTTGTTATCTGAATAAGACAAATAAAAATAGGCACATCTGCATGTAATACTACATTACATTTACATACCCTGCAAGGTCTGCTTGTATTCATTAATCCATGGGATATACTTCAGTGCTTTCTACTGCAAAGCATTTTTGTGTTTGTGTTTGTGTTTAGTTTCACTGTAATTTAAACATAATTTGTAAAATAAATAATTATTTCAATTGCTTTCATGACAATTTGTTCCTTTTCAAGTAACTTATTTTTTTTAGTAAAATTTATTTATTTTGACCTTCTTCTAATCCCATCTGTTAACTGTTCACAGTACTATGCACTTCAGATTCTGGAAACTGTCATCAAAACACGTTGGAAAATTCTCCCGAGAAACCAGTGTGAAGGTAAAACATTCATTTCACACGGTGAACAGCATGAAGACTCTTGTGCTTTTGTACCTTTTTCCTTTCACACAAGGATGTATTGAAAACTTCTTTGGTTTGTTCAGAGTCGGTGTGATTTAAAATTCTTGATTA